>JBBMOI010000003.1:30257500-30345000 GCA_038088405.1 Porites divaricata | reverse complement strand
CGAAAACCACGGTCACCTAATAACACAGTGGAATAGAATCTCATAGCTCCGTAGGGCACGAGGATTTAAGATATTTCTATTCCACTGTGTTATTAGGTGACCGTGGTTTTCGTAAATGTAGTCCAAAGTGTGATTTGTTATAAGGCTTAAGACAGATACCGGTCTCCCAAATCGTGGAATCATGTTTTCATTCCAGTCACAAACGTTTCTGTGGCGTGTACTGGGTATGTCACAATGGAACGATAAGAGTATAAGACCCACGAAATTTACGACCAAGTCTCTCCTTTTCCTTCCCGTCACTACCAGCTCGCGCTCTCCGCTCGTGCCCATCACCCACCTCTCGCCATTCTCGCTTGTCTCCAGCTCGCTTGTTCCCCAGCCTCGGGAAAGCTGGAATTGACAGACTGGGCTGTTTTCGAAGTTTTGAAGAGTTTTTAAAGACGAAATAATTTTAAAATACACTGTATAAAGGAAAACTTTTAACAAAGCGATGAATCAGGACGGTGTCTGTCCCACTGTGAAAGAAGAACTGTAGATTTCCGCTTCAGTTGTCGACTTATTTCAAGTAATAGCTAGTAATGGGCTTATTAACCACGGAATTCTCCAGGGGTAAGTTTTCAGGGGTGGAGTAAAAAATATATAGATTTCTTTGGGGGTGAAACTTTAATTTTCACGAAATTCTTTGAAATTATTTGATTCGCCGCTTAGCATTGAATGATTTTATATTTCGTTTGAGTAAAACTAAAGATATGAATGGGAGCTTCGATTTTAGCCTTGACTAAATCTATACATTAGTATTTAATAGGGCTCAAATGACCTCAAAACAGGATAACTAGAAGTTATTCGTCTGCCTTAATGGACTCTTACGTCAAACAGTAACAGGCAGGAAAATTTATCATTAAGGATGTCAGACGACAAACCGTGCCAACTTACAGTGTGACTCCTGAACAATAAGCCTATACATCAAAATGGGAATATTATACAGTGTTCATCATATAAATTACTACAATTATACCAGTCCCATACTTGTTATGGTTGAAAAATATGTTAGCTGTACTTAATATTTATTTAGTAATAAGTTTTGTGTTGTTTTCCGCTCTTATACAGCACAATACTACTTGTCTTGGAGAGACATGTCTACTCAAACAGGAATTTTCCCCTCTTTCAATTGAAAAAAACTGTGAGCTGTCCCTTCGAAAGAGCAATATCTTCCTGCATATTTTAAAACGATATGCGACCTATATCTGAAGGAGCCAAATCTGAGAAGGTTATTTCCTGTTGAGGTCAGTAATACGTTTTTAAGTTTTTATTTTATGATGAGGATCAGGGTTCTGAGAAGGCAGCTCAATAACTGAAAACAATTTACTATTATTAAGAAGACATAGGTAATTAAACCACATTTGAGTTATCTAAAAAAGTCAAAAATTGTTATAGAAATTCTGCCTACATTTATGATCAGACCAAAGTACAGCTGTAAGAAAGAGCTTAAGACAGAACCTATACTGCTCAAAAAATGGAGTAATTTTTATTTTCAGTGAACAAAAACCTTGTACCAGAATATTTTAAGCCATATCGCATTATTTTTTTTACACGGTAAAAGGGCTTGCATATACACAGTATAATTATCAGTTATCTGACGTACACCAAAGACAATTTCTTTACGGGAGCTCTTGAAAGTAAAGGTCACATTCCACAGGTCAAGAGTACAGTGGTCACTGTTCCGTTGATAAAGTACCAAGCCACAAAGATTCCCCTTGATCAATTCCATAAAGGGGAGGTACCAGCTAGTAGCTAGCAGTGACGTTGTTTTATCTGAATTTTTAGTGGTTGGCAAAATGTTAGATATTAAGTAAAATTCAACAATTAATTATCATTGAAACTCAAGTGGGCTTACCTGTAGTTGCCTTGATTCATTCTTCAACATTTCATGTATTTTGTATTTAATTTAGATGCATTTAAACTCGACCTGGATATCATATCGAAATGCCTGTCATATCCTATTTTGTATGGTTTTACCATTTTTTCAGTGTGTTGGTCTGGAGCCGGCAAATACCCCCAGTACATGGGTACTGGGTTCAAAACTTCATGTTTGCCTCAAGGAAGGAAAGGCCAAGAAGATAGCAGAAAGGGAATCACGCTATGCTGTCCTCGGAAGTGAGCTGACTCCCCTACCTTTAATAAACATATCGGGTTAGTGTAATACTGCAATGTACTCGTTTGCAGGACATTTCATAACAAAATCATTAACTAAGACAAATTCAAGCAATGACCTTTGGCAAGCAAAGGAAAAATTGGCTTTCTATTTTTAAAAGCCTTTCCTCTGGGCCTATTGGCTTTCACTGGGGAATACAAATAGTGGACAATCCTAGATTTAATTTTGTTTGACCTAATTATTACCTTGAACTGGTAGCATGTGAGAACAACTAGAGAATGGAGGGGAGGATGCCAAAAAAATGTCATATTGATGTACCCATACTTAAGGTGCTTGGGGTCGGCTTCGGCTTTTCATGGTACTCTGGAATGTTATTGGCAGTGATCCCATAAGATAACTTTGCAATGAAAACACTTACCTCAACTTGCACGTGGGTCCACTTAAGTTGTGAACATTTTTATGACTGCATTCTGGAGAATTGTGCGCAATTTGGTAATTATCATATTGGTAGTAACAGATTATCAAATATGTTGCATTTAGTATAATTACAAAGAACCATTATTAAACTTTCAAAACCACCTCTCAAATATCCCATGCCCTTGATCAACATTGCACTCTATGTTCTGACGTCACTTCAGATCAAGAGGACCTCGATGGAGGCAATGTCCTGAGAGACATAAAAATTGAAAGGGACCAAATGGGCGATAATTTTGTCCCTGCCGTGCTTGTTATAGGTGGCATGGGTCTGGCTCTCCATTATGAAGAACTAGCCTTACAGTATGATGAAGCTCCTCTGGTAATGGCCTTTGGTTTGCCGGTGTCTGGGAAATCCCTGGCTGTACAGATAGCTATGTCTCTCATAGGAGAGAAAACAAGCATAGGAGGTTATTTATTTTGACATTATCATTGTATTTCTAATGCATTAGTACATAAAAATTTATAGAAATTGGGCACATGATCATTTTGATCAATGGGAAAATTAAACCTGCAGGGTTCCTAATCTTGAACTAAAAGAGGGCATAGAATGAAAATAGAAACTACAAATATGGTACATGTAACTTTGCAAATAGTAATAAAACAGAGGTTTCTGCATTATTTGGTAATATGGGCTAAGTTATTATTTCACGCCTATTCCACTGTCAGTAAAATTATCAAGAACATAATGTTATTACAGACCATTGAACCAAAATTTATTACTCTATTGCACATTTTCAGAATGCACACAGGCAGGAATCCTGCTCAAGGACGCTACCATTTTGGTGGGATGATGTATCAGACGTTTGTACTTTGGAAGCACTAGTAGTGCAGGCCTATAACCAGGTGATTATACAAATTACAATGATTGCACTCAAGCCTTATTCAAAATTCTCCTTTAAATCTGTATATCCTTATTAATCTTTTTATTTTTTTCTTTCTGTGGTAAAGATTGTAATATTACTTTTTACATGTCATCAAAATAATTTATTAGCATTTTTTAAAGTGGTTGCAATTTTTTTACTTACATCTAATGTGTAAGTCGCTGTCTTATTCGTCTTGTTGTACTTCACTTCTCTTTAAGTCACAAAGAAAAACAGCCAGAAATGAAAAGGTTTGTCATCCTCGATCCATTCCAATGATGACCATGAATCCACAGTGCATCTACAGAAAGGGTAAAGTGGATAAAGAAAAATATCAAGGTAAAAAGAAATAATGAATAACATGTCTGCACACCTAATTCTGTGTTTGTCTATTATTGTTTCTCCTGGTGATGCCATGCCTGTTAGTACGAACATAAACCACTAGGGACTGCAATGGACCGCAAACGAATATGCCGAAGAACGTAGGATCTGTAAAGACGTGATCAGCAAAAATAAATGTAGATATATAAAATTCTGCAAGCAGAATACTGCAATGCTGATCGTACTACGTGAAATTAAACTCTGCAAGACATCAACAAGACACCGAAAGAACTCAAAACAGAGCGGGATTGTAGCCATAGACAGCTGTTTCGCCCTTTTTGGGGCTCGTCAGTACGGGTCAACAACCAGAGATAGCTCTGATGCAAAATATCCGCGCACTCTGATTTTAAGCCCTGACCCAGAACTCTCAACACCCACAGAATCACGCCTTACCACGTGCCTTCTGGGGGGCAAGAGTCCAAGTGTCAAGTTGATGTCTCGCAGAGAAAATAAAAAAATTGGCCAAAACCAACCTAACAACATGGACAAAACCATGCAAGAATTACAGAATAACGGATCTATAAAAGATCTACGGTCCAAAACTTCATAAAGTACAAACATAAACCACAAGGGACTGCAATGGACCGCATCCGATATGCTGTAATTCTTGCATGGTTTTGTCCATGTTGTTAGGTTGGTTTTGGCCAATTTTTTTATTTTCTCTGCGAGACATCAACTTGACATTTGATCATTTGGAAGGCGTTTAGCGACCGCCCAAGGTATCTGGTAGGATCGGAAAAGGTAGGAAGATTTTACGTTTGCAATACCAGTATATTGACTTATTTCGCGTCCGTTATATCTGTTGTTCAAAAAGGCAACGTCCAAGTTTGCCGTAATTTGTAATACAGCAGGGTATATAAATCCCGAACGGCTATCTTTCTTTAACCTTTATCCCAGTATCTGTTTTTACACTGCGGTATTTCTCGCTTTTAAAACTTCTTATCGTATAAAATGTAAGAGCTCCATTAGTAAATTTATTCACATCTTTGAACACAGCGACTCAGATTACAGAGGTTACACTTTTTTGGTGATGTTCCCGGCTGTAGAACCTCACATTTGACAGCGGGCGTTACCGGCCATCGTTACTTTCGAGAGGCTCTTTCGCCAATGTAGAAAAAAGAAAACAAAAATAGTTTGTAATGTTCAAGCAAAAAAAAAAAAAAAAATCACAGTATAAACAGTATTTAAAAATTTCCCTAAAAATAAACTGATTGCCGCAAGCAGGACTTAAAATGGACTATTTTAAAAATAATTAATCAAAAGAATGTTGTTTTTTTAACCTAGTCTGTTCACAGACACTCTATTTTCTTTTGAAAGTCCGCCGAGCACGCGTGATTATAAACAACGGGAATTAAATGACCGCTAGCGCAAGGGGGTAGGGGTGAAAATAGAGGGTCTGTGAACAGGCTAACGTCAGTGTACAGGCTATTTTTAACCATTTGCCTTGAAGAATAGGATATTCTTCTTTGGAATTTTCATTTTCTTCTGGTTGTCATAAAGTTCCCGTATCACTCTACATGTTTTGAGATGTATACCGTTACTTGAGGTTTCACATGGTGAAGACAGAATTATCGCAAGTTTTCTTTTTATTGGCCTTGATGATCGTAAATTGCTGCCATCATGTGACCAATAAGTTCCCGTATCACTCAACATGTTTTGAGATGTACATCGTTACTTGAGGTTTACATGGTAAAGACAGAATTATCGCAATTTTGGTTGTGAGTGATCGCCTATTGTAGTGGAAGCGGTTTCATCTTGCATACTTGCAGTTGGTTTTGTCTCAAGGTTTTGTTTACATATGCTTATTACAAGTCGTTTTTCACTTTTTCATCTGCTTATTACCACGGAAAGGTATGTGTACAGTGTTATGTGAAATGCTAGTATTCACTTAGTCTTGGTATTTTAACAATCTGAAGTGCCTGATTCGCTCTCCCAGGCCAGGACAGCTACTGCATGAGCCTGGGTGTAATATTAAAAATTAGTATAGGTAATAGCATGATTTGCAGTGATATTTAGCATAAATACCACGAGTGATATTTCAATATTGTTTTACGTGATTTCACGAGCCATTTAGGCGAGTGAGATTTGAGACAATTTTGAAATATCACCAGTGGTATTTGTAATGGTAACAGGACTGAGTGGAGTCCAATTCGGTCTGTAATCATACGAGTGATTAACAAAATCGGACGACCGCAGTAGTAAACGTCGCTACTCCGGGTCCTAACCAATCACAGAGCAGAAAAGACAATGGGGTATTGTAATGCAAATGAGATCATTGACGTCATCATTCCCATGGTAACGAGACAATTAACACACCGGAAATGACGTTTCAACTTGTTAATGACAATTGAGTTACAGTCCGTAAAAAGATTAACAATAATTACATTTGTAATGCGTCTTAGGGAGATAGATGGTTCGAATTACAAAGTGGCAATCTGAAAAAACAAATGAAACCGAAACTAATCAAGTTAATAGTTATAACAATTATTGACATAATGAAGTTGAGCCGCGAATCGAGTTACATGTTTACATTTTGGCCAATAGATATAATGGTTATAGCTCGTTGGGTGCCAAGTAACTAGGGTATAGGAACGAGGAAAAGGCAAGTCTGAAAAAGGAGATTAATAAAACTTTAATGTATTTACAGGTGTTTGAAAACAAAGACAATGGAATCCAGGCAATGTACATCGGTAATAAAGGGGTTCAACAAATCGTTTGTGGGTGGGTAACTTCCAATAACAATTGGGAAGTTTGACTAGTTTCCATGTCTCCCTCCACTTCAAAACGTCTGAAAACATGAAAAAGAGGCTTGTGTTACTTTTTAACGTGTTTTATTGAGATGTGATACAATAAGAGCAGGAAGAACGTTTTAAGAAACGGTGTGATGAAGAAAATGAGCAGCGTAAAAAAGCAAGCTGTCTCCCATACTCGTATGATAATTACCGTAAACACGGTTTTGGTTTATTTTAAAAAGTGTGTCAATAACCAAATAAATCAGTTTTTACATCATGTGGTTGGTTGAATGGTGTTTATATCGCGCGCTATCTAAGCTCGTAGTGTATCAGAGCGTTCCCTATACCCGAGCTAATACTTATGCCATTTATGATATGATGGCTGACGGAAGGGAAAATTGGGGTAGACACGTTGTTTATCGACTGGATAACTGGAACCTTTGGGGAACGGGAAGGTCGTCGAATATGGTACCATATAAAGACGAGGGCAAGGGAAATACAGCAGCCAAATGATGGACCTGAAAGCCAAATATGAACAACCCAAAGAAAAGGGGGCCTTGGGCGGGGTTCGCCCCTTTGCCAAAGCGCATAAACTCAAGACAAAGAGGCACAAAAGGTGTTATCTGGGGTGTTGAGTTACACCTTACACACACTCAGAAGAAAGCGATTTCCTACACTACCCACGTTAGTGTTTGGTATGAACGAACAATGGCAAATGGATTTGGTGGATATGCAAAAACGCAAGTACCTCTTGACGGTCATTGACGTGTTTCGCAAACGCGCTTGGGCCGAACCCTCGAAAAACAAATCGGGTCCCGAAATGGTGAAAGCCTTGGACTGTCTAAAAAAGCAACTGGCCCCTCACAGACCCCTACGTGTGCAGACGGATGACGGAAAAGAATTTTTTAACCGTCTAGTTGAAGCGTGGTTCAAGAAAGAAGGATGGCACCACTTTTCGACAAAAGGGGATACCAAAGCGGCTGTGGTGGAGCGATGGCATCAAACCCTCAAGGACCACATGTACCGTGCATTTACCGCTCAAAACACCCTCAAGTATTTGGACATGTTGCCTCATCCACTCCATACTTACAATCAATCGTACCATCGGAGTGTGGGGATGGCTCCCGTTGACATGACGCACAGAAATGAATGGGAGGTGTGGAATTGCCTGTACGGGAAAAGACTCGAGCAACCTAGTAAAAAGAGGCTACTCAAGGTCGGCGATCGAGTACGACTCAACAAAAAAACACCGTCCGTTTAAAAAAGGGTCCTTGCCTAGCTGGACAGAAGTGTTTATCGTCACTCACGTGCGTAGTCGACCCTTACCCACCTACAGAGTCAGTGAATGGGATGGAACGCCTATAAAGGGAACGTTTTACATCCAAGATGTTCAAAAAGTAGACGTGGATGATAACAGTCTATTCCGAGTGGAGAAAGTATTAAAACGCAAACACGGACAAGTGTTGGTTCGTTGGAAAGGGTGGCCCAGTAAATACGACAGTTGGATTGATGCTGCGAATAAAAAGAACACCCCGTCAACGTAGTCCGGATCGGCGTAATACAAAGAATCGTCGTCGTGCAGGAAGACATCCACCCATGACAAAATGAAAAGCAAAGTGCGTGCTTACAAGAGCAAAAAGAAAGGCAAGACCTGCATGTCATTGATGGAAGTGGCGAGAGCGTTTCCCGACATTACCCGCACTGTGTGTTTTCACCCCAATGTGTCTACGTACCGATCCGTGGTAGGAAGGGTCCCTAGAGGTCGTAACAAAGTGGGCACATGGCTTAAATAGGACCTTCATCTCAGCCCATCATCATTGCGAGCATAATGTCTCCTCCACAACGGTTTACGTTTGTCAGCGACCCTACCGATGAATTTCCCTACAACAAAAACAATAGTTTCAAGGTGAGACTACCCACACGTCTCCACCTAACCGGCAACAATTGGTATGTGAGCTTGTGGAGTGTATCGGTGCCCAATGCTGCCTACAGTGCGTCTGTTCTTTTTGCGAATCCCAAAAAGGTGTTGGTCAAAACCAAACATTCCCTGCTGCAATTGAAAAATAGTGACAGAAGCGGCAAGTACAGACACATGGCCATTCAGAGAAAGGATGCCTCGGTCAAACTAGAGGATATTATAAGCAGCGATCATCCCGTTGTGACTGGGTACGATGTGTGGTTCAACATTGCTAGGACAGTGCATGGAAACATTCAAGCGGATTTGCAAAAGGGAACACCAACATTCGGCACCCCACAATTGGATACCTTTGTTTTCCTTTGAAAACGATGAAATGATTTTACATCATGTGCAACCACATGTGGTGCATGCTGGCAACAAGACACTATCTACCTTTATGGTGGATGTGGAGTTTGCCATGAAATTTGGCTTTGTTCAACAAGACCTAACCACCAATGCGTATTCGGTTGGACCCAATATGTTTGCCACGTATCCGGATGATGAATATTCATCCTCTTTTCCTTTGCACTATTTGTACATGGCAACTCAAGAACAAGGAATCAGCTGGTATGGTAAAAATGTGGCCTACCATGCAACATCAGATGTGGATTTCACTCCTCCCAAAAACGAATTGTTTTAAGTAGAGAATGGCTTTTTACAATTGTCGCGAGCTGTGGAATGGCGTTTTATTAGCCTGAATCCATCCTTTCAAACTCTCCTCAACACCAAAGAAACCGTGATGGTGTATTCGGACCTGGTACAATCGACCATGGTGGGTTCTGGACGGTTTCCTCTGTTGCAAGAAGTGGCCATTCAACGTAAAGGCAAGGGGCATGCGACAGTTGAACCCCACCACCGGGAATGGATTCCCATGCACTCTCAGAGCGTGGACATTGTGGAAATCGAATTGGCTACTCAAAGTGGACCCTTGACCCAACTGTCCTCAGGCAAAACATTCATCATCGTGGGTATTCAACAACTATAAAAAGACAGTGTACCAAGAAATGGTCCATCAGTTGAAAACACTAATCATGCTGGGAGGAAGTTTGAGTCGCTATCACACCCCCACCACCTCCCAAGGCGGAGGCGGGATGGCAGAAGATTTGATCAAAATCGCCGGTCTGATGGAGGTGAGCACCCTTAACCAAGGGGTGCAACGTGTGCAAAGGGGTGCCCGCGCTGACCAAGCGCTCAAGGAGGAAGCCATGGCCGTAAAACGCAATTTGAAGAGAAAATCAACTGCTATAGCGGGACAAATGGCTAAGGGTATGGCCAAGCGAAGAGCCATGGCTGCCTATAAAAGGATGGTCAATCCATTAAGCAGAGTGAGAGACATTTTTTCCTAATGCCTGGTGGATTTTAACCCTTGCAGCGAAATTGCATCCAACGTCAACAGACCGTAGGTCACTACAGGTCTCCCTATCAACGTGGAGGGGCTATTTTTGGACGGTCCATGCAAGCAGACTATCCCTTGTTGTACACGAGATCACGCCTTTCACCCATGGAATTACAATACTTGAAGAAGATGAATCAAAAAGAAGGGTTGGTACTACCCACCGATCGTCGTCAGCGTGGAGGATTTGTTTTCAAACTGTCCAAAGATAGTAAACGTGGGTTTGACAAGTGGAAAAAGTATATAAAAAAGAGGTTTTCTTAAATACGAATCACAGTTTTTGCAATGGTCTCATCAGGGTTAGATCTCTTTACCGTTCCACCCATGAAGCCCGTCGTGAAGTCAAGTACCAACCCGTCTTTCCAGGTGTACAGCCCATCACGTTTAACGTACCTGCCTCCGACAATTACATCAACTTGAAGGAAATTAAACTGGAGGTGCAAGTCAGGTTGACAGATCCTGTAAATGCGGCTGCTTACACGGGCATTGAAGTACAGGCCACCCGTCAGATTTCAGACGCCACAGTCACTCACAACTGTGCCATTGTGAACAATTTTGCGCACACCATCTTTAAACAGATTATGTCAAGTACAATGGCATCTTGATGACGGAGCAAACCAATTTGTACCATTATATGGCCTACTTCAACACGCTGCTGAATTATTCCTAAGCCGAGGGAAATAGCAAATTGGCCCCTCAAGGGTGGGTGAATGTTCTCAATGTCAAACCGCAGTTGACCATTGTAGCAGGTGACACGGATATCATATTAGCAAACGACAATGCTACTAATTTTGAAAAGTTGGAAGAATTGACCAAGACAGTAGAGAAAAAGAGATGGCAGACATTTGTCATGAAACCGCACATTCCAGCCTTACAAGCAGGTGGCTTCCTAGCACCAGGCACCTCCCTTGAGATGGAGCTCCATTTGAATCCCAATACTATCTACCTATACACCACGGATAACAAGGGAACACTAAACACAAAAAAGTTTCCTCACATTGGTCCTGAAGACATCAAAGTCAATTTGGTGATTCCCAAGATTACCCTCAATTCCTCTGTCTACACCAAGCTATGATCAGAACGCAGCCTTGCACAAAAGTCATTCATGTACCCAGTGGTGCGACCATCCATCCGCACCTTTTCCATTCCCACTGGAAACACGACTTGGGAACAAGACAATGTGTTTTTAAATAAGCTACCAGATCAAGTCATTGTCGCCATGGTCCATACAGATGCCTTTAATGGAGCAGTGGATCGATACCCCTTTGCCTTTGAACGTTTTGGTCTGTCCAACAACATGGATTCCACCGATCTACTGGGCTATGAGAGGTTTCTGCAAGAGATTGGAGCCTATAGAGAAGGGAAAGATCCCATGGTGTTGCCTGGTGACTGGGGTGACAGTAAGACCTGTACCCTGTTTCTGTTTAACAATGTCCCTAGTGGGTACCCAGACGATCCTGCTCACAGGAATCCTCAGCAAACTGGCAATGTCCGGTATGAGTTGACCTTTTCCCAGGCTACCACACACACCATCACAGTCCTGGTATGGAGTGAGTACAAGAATTTAATCGAGATCAATCACCAAGGTGGCATTCGCTACAATGTCTAAGCTAGAGGAAAGATCTCCTACAAGAGCATGGAATTTGTACCTCTCAGTACCACCGTGTTGGAAAGATTAGCTCACCAAGACAGGTGCTTATGTCCCTATTTTCGAGGTGTCTATCCTGCCAATGGTCTACCAAGGTTTTGTGGAATTGGCCCTGGCATACACGATGGTGGATACATTGTCAACACCGATCCAAGCGGAAAACCTGGTCAGCATTGGTTGGCCTTGTGGATGAACAACAACAGCTGCGAAGTGTTTGACAGTTAAGGGTTGCCCCTCAAGGTGTACAGCGATCCTGACCTCCATCGTTGGCTAAGTTCCTACAAGTATATTACTCGAAGTGAACAATCGTTGCAAGCCGTGGACAGTCAAGCCTGTGGACATTATGCCTTACAGTACTTGAAAGCCAAAGCACGTGGTCAAGAATTAAAGACGTTTTTAAAATTTTGGGACCAAACCGATTTAGTGGCAAATGATGTTGTGGTAGGCAATACGATAGAAAAGTCAATTGTAGACAGTATTAAACCAAGAAACAATTGTCAATGTAACACCGCTCGAAAATCATTTGTGTTAATTAAATGTAATGTTCTGAAATGAGTGTGTTCATTTATTGCCAGTATGATCACTCGTGAACAGTACCAAAGGGTGTTGCGTGCCTTTCTCGATCGTGCCAGGAAATATTGGTGAGAGCATCCCCAAGAATTACACGATACCTTAAACGGCAAAGATAAATGGACGCATGTCCAAGATCAGATGATCAATCTTATAAAGAGGGTCCCCCCCCTAGACTCTTTCACGAGTATTTTGCGAACTGTCATGATTAGACAACCGTCCAGCGTGATTGTGGCAGCACCGAGTGGGAGTGGTAAAACGTAATTGGTGGAAAACTTGCTGCATGAAAAGACCATTTTTGAAGTACCCCCAAAAAAGGTGGTGTATGCCTACGACCGATGGCAACCAAGGCTTGATCATATGAAAAAAAGAGATGGTATTCAGTTTTACAAAGGCATTCCCGACAGTCCTCAATTGCCCAAATGGTTTCCCAAGGGTGGCGTGTGGTGCTGGACGATTTGATGGAAGAAGGCGGACAAGACAAGCGCGTGTTGGACCCATTTAGCAAGGATTCTCACCACAGAAACATCACCCTGTTTCATTTGACGCAGGGTTTATTCCCCTTGGCAAATATGCCAAGACCATTAACCGAAATGAACATTACATCATTGCATTCAAAAATCCAGGCAATAAAACGGGTATTAAAAACATTTTAATGCAAATGTATCCAGAACGATGGAGGAAGGTCCTGGATCTACATAACAACATCGCCTCCAGACCCTTTGGTGATTTGTTCGGGGATGTTCATCCAGCCTCAGACGATCGTTTTCGCCTGTGGAGTCATCTGACCGAAGCCAAAGGCCCACCCCAAGTGCATACGCAAGCAGCCCATGTCAGTGTCCTTCGAAAATGCCCTGGTACGGGAACAAGTACGTCAACAAAGACAAAGAGAAGGCGGACAACATACCCAACTCTCTGAACAAATGGCCCTTTCGACACCTTTCCCCATTGGCTTTTCTACACCCTCACCCATAGGCATGGGGTCATTCATGTCACCGCCTCCAACAACGATAGGGGAAGTATTTGCCAGTATCGCTGCCATAAATGATTATGAGGATGATAATGCGGAACCATTGTAGCTTCCCCTGCAGGTCAAGGCACCACAGCCTTTGATTACAACCAGAGAGAGGATGTGATGCAGGCTGTCTCTATCTTAGCTTTTTTACCTTCAGGAAAAAATCGGGAGGAGTTGATTTAACGGTTTAATATCACACCAAACGAGGTTCAAAAAGCTAGGCATGACTAAAATGCTGCCTTAGCAAGACAGGGCAATTCACCTGTAAGGACATTTCCCACTATCATTTGGTAATGCATGAGGAGAGGACCTGTCAACCAACAAAGGGTTGGAGTAGGTACTACGGCTACTGCTACTCAAACGTCTCAAATGACACCCTCTCCTTCACTCTCTTTGCCCTCCTCTCTATCCGATGACAATCAACAAGGGATGCATGATAGATTGGATGCTTTAACGGAACAAGTACACCAACAAGCACACGGAAGGCGCATTCGCAATATTACTCAAACCAACACGATTAGGACTGTCTATGAAGAACCTGGAGGTGGTGGTGCAACCACTGTTCGACGGACATCCACACGCACAGGACCTGGCAGACGAACAAGAAGTAACCAATCTGGGAGTGGACCTTTTACGTGTAAAGGGCGAAAAACATGCCTAGAAAAATTTCACTCGGGTTACTATGCAAAAAAAGGAATCAAACCAGGCATTCTATAGTCCTCTTCCACATCTATATGTTCAACATGGTTATTTGCTTCATGGTTGCAACGGGGCAAGACGCTATAAAAGAGATGGTATTATACCCCTAAAATCACTATCACGAAACAACATTCCACGAATACGAAGACAACGACGAAGACGTGTCACTAAAACGAAACGCACCAAAAGGTCGCGGTCTCGGAGGGTCAGACAGGACAGAGGTATCTTTCCCCTTTTGGCCTTGGCCATACCGGCCTTAGCTGCAGCTGGCAAAGCAGCTGCCTTGGGTGGTGTTGGTGCCGCTGCAGGGTATGGAATCAAAAAGGGATTAGAAAAGATATAAAAACGGCACGACCGTCATTCGCTACATCATTTGCGATGGACACACCAACAAAGGACCTTCCAGCATGGTCCGAGGAACCAATGGCATCAGACGAACCAATGGCATCAGACGAACCTATTACCCCAGACGTCATAGACGGCATAGAGGAAGAGTTGCCAAATCTAAGAAACGAACTGTTGTTATGCCTTTTCGGCGTTCTCACCTGTTTTTCGCGATGGCTTATTAACTATTTTGAACGCCAACGGGAATGAGCGCACCCTGAGTAACCTATATAACCTATATGGTAAAGTCTGCACGTCACCACAACGTCAATCCAGGGAGAACGATTACAGTGTCAAAAGGCGTTTTTGATCATCACAGACGCAGTCACTTGTTATGCGCTGCTAATGCGGATCAAATTAATGCCGTGAGTGAGTTGGTGCTAAATACCATCAAAGAAGTGGTGCCCAGAACACGGGACACTGTAAGGATTCTTCGTCCCTACCGTGATCCTATTCGAGCCTTGGCCCAGCGGAAGCGTTCTATTAAAAATAGACGTCAAATCATGATGAATCAGTCTGGTGGAGCCTTGTGGAGTGAACTGAACCACTGTTTCAAACGTTGTTGTCGACAATGACAGACATTGTCAGTATGCCAGTTGTGTCGCCCTCCAAGTTTTTGTCCATGAAAAAAGAAGCAAAATCTACCTTGATGGAGGATATGAATTTGGATAAAGCGGCCAACCTATCCACTCAGAGATCGGTGTTATTGAATGCCGAGTCTATCCCGTCTGGTCTAAAGGAAGCTCAACTAAAACAGCTAAACCGCAAAATCAATTACTGGACCAAGCGCGTTTGCCAACCTTTTGCAGACAGTGAGACTGACCTGGGCGGTCGTGGCATAGATACTGAAACGGATGTTGGTCCCGCACAGGCCCTGGTGTCAGCGTTGATTAAGACTATAAAACACCCTGCCACGCCTGCCAAAGCGACAGTTGCAACACCTGTGAACAAACCTAAACATCGACCATGGGATTATCTGACGCCCAAAGAAACCCCTCCTATACGTCCCGCCAAGAAAAAAGCCGAAAAAGCCCTAGGGGGATATCAAGAGCCAGGACCAAGTACCCCATTAGCACTGACTAACAAGTATCAAGGGATTTCAGAATTGGATAAGGCGCACAGTGCTGCTGTGGCAAAAGGAAAACAACCCCTTAAAAAGCAAGCCAAGAATAAGGGAAAAGAAGTGGGGGTAAACTGACATTTCCGCTTTGCGCCGCCTGCATACAAGAGCAACAATCTCTACCCATGTTAGAGCGGAGTTGGCTATGTCATCACACCAATCATGACAGAATGTTGCGCGGGACCTGGTGCACCCCTGAAATTGAAAAGGCAATCGAGGTTGGCTACCGATTGGTTAAAATTCATGAGGTGTGGCATTTTCCTGAGGTACAGCAACGGATTGGTCTATTTCAGGGCTATGTAGAGACGTGGCTGAAAATAAAACAGGAATCAGCAGGGTGGCCGCGTTGGTGTATGGATGACGACACCAAGCAGCAGTATTTGACGTGGTACAAAGAGCATGAAGGGATTGAACTGGACCGACAATTCATGCAAAAAAATCCTGGCAGAAAAGCAACCGCCAAATTGGTTCTCAATAGCTTTTGGGCCAAATTTGGAGAACGTCAAAACAAGCCGTGTACTGTTGCCATTCACAACCCCTCCCAATTGTACAATTACTTGTTCGATCCAGTGTTTGAAGTGTCTATCCTCCGCATTTGCACAGAGGATGTACTGGAGATTGTCTACACCCACATCAAAGATAATGTCGAGCCCAGCAACAAGACAAACATTTTCGTAGCCGCTTTCACCACCTGCTGGGCACGTCTCAAACTGTAGAGTTATCTTCAACTATTACAGCAGCAGGTTTTGTATTACGACACGGATAGTGTCATCTACAGACATGCACCAGGCCAACTGAAAGTACACACGGGCGATTATCTTGGGGACATGACTGACGAATTGGAGGGTGAAAGTAAGGATTTTTATGAAAGTGTAATATGAATGAGAGGTTCCCTGTGTAAATAATTTGTGAATATATGCCATTTTCCCTCAAAATATATACATGTACGTCACAAGAATAAGATTTATCTGTTTTTTGACATGTCCTACTCTGTTGTACAGACAACTATAATTCCAAAGTTCATGAGAAAATGAAGGTAGCAAATGTTAATGCTTTGAATAATAACATTACAAATGCCCTTTTATGGTAAAATGTCTTATCACATACTAATTATTTATTTCAGGCTTCTCTTTGCCGACTGGGTTCCCTCAGAGTAACCACAGGACACTCATATTGTTACCGAAAGCTGGATGAATTTGGGAAAGAATACGCTGCATCTGTTGAGAAGAAGGTAAAAGATGAGACTGCACGACTTCAGAAACATCACCAAGCACTGACTGAGGCACCATCTGGTGCCAGTTCCCCTCCTCTAGTGACTGAAGGCCAATCTCAACAGTCAACTGTAATTACTGCTGACAAAGGAAGAAAGTTGGTGTTCGATAACTTCGACCTCAAGCAGCAAGTTCACAGTATGACTGAACAGCATCAAAATATAGATGTCCACTGGGTTACACACTTGTCAGTGGAAAATCGTGTCTCAGGGAAACACTTGTCGAGTGCGAAGCCTGCTGCAGCTGCTGTTATACAGATGGAGAATGGTGTGTGTTTACCAACTCGCCATGAGCACCACCTGCAAAGGGAAAACTACATAACTCTTACTGAGAGAGCAATTGTGGAAATACCCTGTTTGGCATGTCTCAAGCCTGTGGTCTGTAGACACATACCACACCAGTACAGCAAGGAAATGGCTGAGAAATCAGAAATGGTATTGCATAGTACAATTTATTGAAAATGACTTGCAGGCCTACTTTTGAACAAAAAACATTAATTCAGGCCCATCAAAGTCACAAAGTCAAAGAACAGTCAGAAAAAGGAGAGATGGGAAAAATGTTTTTTATTCTTTGTTTTGAAGTCTTGTTGTTCTCATGTTCCAGTAACAGTAAGGTTTGGAGTTTGAAAACTTGCAGTAGTGAGATATTGTATCATTTGCCCCCCCCCCCCCCCCCCCCACCAGTTTTTTTGTCCCCAACCCTTCCCTGTTACCACCAAAAACCACTTAACCCATTGAGAAAATAACCAGGATTTTGTGTTTTCTCTCTGCAGTCTTTTCTTGGAATGTCGTATCACAACGAAAATGACACAGATGGTATTCAGCAAGTACTGAGAGCACTGTATAAGTATGTATCCTACTATGGTGATGGAGATGACAGAGTTTATTCCTCCCAAGGTTTAGTGGCTGATCAACTGTTAGTGAAGCGAGGCGTGAATGCACTCTTTGAGCTCACAAAGGGCTTTACTCCAGAGGAACGTCTAGAGGGTTTGCACTTGGAAATTGCTGATTGGCATGCAGGAAATAAGTTTTTGAAGGTATGAAAATATTTAGTGTTTCTTTCAAGCCATATTTTATGAGTCATATACATAATTATATGTAGCTTTGCCAATGGGTTCATACTCATTAGAGTATATTCAGTGAACAACACCAATGCAAGATAGCTTGTGAGATAGATATCAGGAAATTAGTTGCATGATTACACTCTAAAAGCAATATGGTCTGATTTCACACAGTTAAAATAAATAAGGTATGACATCTCTCTCACTGTGAAAGAAAATGCATCAGTTGATAGGTGAAACTAAATACATTGTAAATATCTTTATTGAAATAATAAAACTAATGATAATAATAACAATGACATCAAATATATTACACATTCATTCACTTGCATAAACAAGTAAATGAAATTCAAATAATGATGATGATGATGATAATGACCAACAATAATATTAATAATAATAATAATAATAATGATAATGATAATCATGATGATAATGGTTATCGTAATGGTAATGATGTTAGTGATAATGATAATAATAAATATAATGCAACATTTATTCACTTGCATAGTCTTCTAATCATGTCAAAAATATAGTTCAATGTTTGTATCTATCTGTTTTTAGGTTATGTTCCATAACTTCTACAACACGAAATCAGCAGGAGACAAATGCACTCTCTACAGCGACAGAAATTTAATAAACAGAAGGGATGTCAGCAGTGATGTTGATGCGGCAGTTAACCCCTGTAGAAAATTTTTCGACCTCGACGTTAAAGCAAGGATTTTAGCTGCTGCATTACATGAGCTTGGGATAAATGATATCTTGGATAGCCCTAAGGGTGAATTTTCCCAACCAAACCTCCCTGAAGCGAGTAACATGGAGAAAAAGGAATATGTGCGTAAAATTGCCACTCACATTGTAGATGGCTATGTCATTCGAAGGGAAAATGTTGAAAACATTTTCAATAGCCTAGTAGCAGCAGAAGCCGCTGAGGAAGAAGAGGTCAGGCAACAAACAGACAATGGCAGATACATTTGTTTTTTTCCCGGTTGTGGCAAAACCTTTGCATCAAGGGGAAAACGAATGCGTGATCATGAAGCCACCCATAACCAACAAGTCCCATCTCAAGATTCACAAGGGTTAATCTTCCCAAGTGACTCAGCCCCTTCAGAGAAAGTCCCTGAGAAGGATGACATGTTCAATTATCAGTGTTCTTTCCTCGAGTATGGCATGCTAATTTTGAATTTCTTTGATGCCATCAAAGACGGTGATGGTAAACATACTTTCAGATGCTGGAAGTTTCAACTGCCTTACCTTAGGAATGATTCGGGAAGTACAAAGTATGCTCTTGAAGCCCTGGGGATGATTTTTCAAGTTTATGCACTCCTTCCACCAAAACATGCCCATGAACTTGTTTGGAACCGAACTGCATTGCTTAAGTCAGGTTTGGGACATAACATTCCCCTTGATTTACTCCTTGAGTTTTTCAATCGACTACTGAAAGAAGTCAGGAAAAAGTTGGGTCCTAATGCAACCAATCACCGCTACTGTCATGCAATTGATTTCACTAAGGCATTACTTGACAACATTGATCAAGAGTGTTGTGTCATCCGCCGTTCTGGACACCGCTATGAACTCTCTGTGGTGTCTGACTTATACAAGATTGTTACAGAGCTCATCACTCAGAGGGCTTTCTGTTGGACACCAGGGCGTGCCTATGAACACTTTAATGGTATTAATTCCATCCTCCTGTCAGACTTTGATCTTCAAGACATGTTCAGGTGGATAACCAAACACAAGAGAAACATTGCCAGACAAAGAAGAGCACGCTAGAATGATGTTTTAGGACAGAAAGGTCAATCCAGTATTTAAATTCATCTGTAACCTTCAAGAGTGAAATTACAGATCAAATTTGGACACATTTGATCTAAAAAGTACTGAAACCGGTCAGACAATAATAACGATGAAAAGTTTCACACCAGCATTTATAGTAAATTGTACACAAATGAAATCCCTCATTGCAACCTCAGATCAATTTCTAAGTTCGATGTGATTGTTTCCTGTTTATTTTTCTTAACTTTTCTTAGTATTTTCCATGAACCGTGATAAGAGTTTTAATAAAGAGGGCTTTTTATTTCACTGATATCACCTTAGGGGCTGACCATTTAACTCTTGAGGGGTGGGGGGTGATTTTGAAAAAACAATTACTGCAAGCACTTGTCGGAAGAAAAAAATTGCATGCAGCACAAATGTAATAGAGGGCTTATGGGAAAAAAAGGGAAAAAAATATCCTGCCCACCAGATTACTAGAAAAACAAATTTTTGATGACCAGAAATCACTCACCCCCAAGAGTTAAATGGTCGGCCCCTTAATTAATCTAAATGAGTAGGAACCACAACAGAAGAACTGCTTCACAGAAAATAATCACTTGATGAAATTTATTTGGTTAATGTATGTATGAATGAAACTCTTACTTAAAAGTTTGGCTTTTTACAAATAACTAAAAAATGCCTATGATGCTTTATAGATTGGCTTCTTAGCATTTCTATTAAGCGACATGAGCACTAAATATTGAAGACATTTTGCCTCCGTCACTTACAAGGTACACGAAAGATGATAATTTATTACATTTGTAAATGTAATTGTACAGGAAAAGCTTCTAAAACCAATCAGGTGAAGATGAAAATTTCATGGACAGATGTTAGCAAGGACTTAACCATCCCAAAGATAGTCTAAATTCATGAGGTAATTGCCATTCATCCTTACAGACTCAGAGGCAACACTAGCATGGGATGTTATTGTTTCAAAGATAACATGAATTGGATTGTACTTGTGCAATTACTCAGGGCAGTCACTTACATTTGAAGCAGACATGACAATTAGGTGCCCCTAGGTCTCTAACGATGTTTACAATTATCTACAGTTTAAAAGATTGGCAATCACACTGCTCATGTTTACTTCCTCATTACCTGACTGATCAATGTCTTCCATATGAACATCTACATTAAGCAAGTCACTTTCACTTAACAGCTGACACAGTTCAGAGTCATCTCTGATGTCTGCCCATTGTTGTGCAAATTCCTCTATGTCCTCGTCTTCACTCTCTGGTGCCTTCAATTCGCTGCTGTGCACATCACCAAAGACCTGGTCAATTGCACTTAAAATTGCTCGGCTGTGTTCTCTTCTCCAAACTTCAACAAAAGTTTCTACATGTTGTAGTGACTTAATTTTGTCACAATTATCCAGAACTTGCTTGATTTGCAGTGGGGTTAATTCATGCATCATATTTACAGAAGCCACAGCCCCTGAAGAATTTTGAAGAAGCAGGTTTTTCATGTAGTTGGACAGTTCAGTCCTGAAGTGTACCTTGTCATTTTCTTCAACTGAACGAACAGATTCAGAAGAAAGGTTTTCATCTTCAGTAGCATCCAGAGCTAGTATAGCAGGTTCCTTGCAAATTTCTTGTTGACATCCACATGCTTTAGCACATATGTCACAGCACTGGTGACTGACACAGAAGAAGGAAATTTCCCTGGAAAATGACTGTATAGATAAGTACGCCTACAGTCAGTACTATTAGCAACAAAATCCTTGACTTCATGCATGCAATGTGCACCAAGTAGCCCATTGCGCAGCAAAAGGCATGAACTTGGCTGTCCATCTCTACCAGCCCTTCCACATTCTTGGACATAACATTCAAGGTTTTTAGAAGGCCCAAAATGTATGACACGGTGAACTTCTTTGCAATCAACCCTTATTCCAAACGCAACAGTACAGGCTACTATTCGAATGTGGTTGAGACATGTTACAAAGAATGTGCTTTTTCACAGCCTCGGGTGTTCCAGCATGAAACATTTCCACCATTCTCTTCTTACTGTCAAGGTGTTTATTAACATAAAAATCAACTCCAAGTCTTTCTTTAAATGCTGAGTACACCAAAGTGCACTGCTTGCGTGTTTGGCAGAAAATCATTGTTCTTTCACAGGACACGTTTTTACTTCTAAGCTCATCTATTAAAGTACTAAATATTGAAGAAACAGGCAAGTTTTTATACAAATAATGCACACTGAATTGCACATTGGGCCTTTCTGGACTGTGTTCCATGATGAAGGATGAGGACTGGTTTAAATTCAAAGCCCTGAAAATGTCCTTTTTAGTTGATAGTGAAGCGGTGGCCGTCACAATGATAGAAGGAACATTACTTGCAGTTAGAGACTTGAGTTCCCCCAGGTTTCCATACCAAATTCAAAAAGGGACAGCTGTGCGCTTTGAGGAAGATGCAGGAAGACCCCACTGGCTTATACAATGGGCTTCATCGACAGTTATCGCCACCAGAAACTTCTGATAGTGTCCAGTTAAAAGAAGCTTGCGCCATCGTTCCACGCTCAACATTTTCTCTGGTGATGCAAACAAGTGAACGCTCCTTTTTCCACTTCCTTCAGTTGCTCATCGTGAAGAGCAATTGCTGATAATCCTAAAGACCACAAATATGCTACCTGGTCTTCCATTAGCGTTTTTAAAGGCGAAATAATTATTTTGCTGCTTCCACGTGGTCGCGAGAACAGCTCATCGGCGACGATCGGAGCTGCATAGAAGATCAAGGACTTTCCGTACCCGGTTGGAAGACTTGCATATACGTCTTTTCCTTTAAAAAGTGCTTCTAAGCATTTTCATGCTCCCTGTAAAGCAAAGGAATTTTAAAAATGTTGCAAACACTCTCTAATGCATGACGGAACTCTCCCGCATCGACCGCCATATTGGAATCTACCTCTACATAAATGTGAGCCTTCGAAGTTTCGGTCAGCGTAAATTACTTTTAATAATTTATGCAAAATTATTCCTGAACACGATTATCAACGGTAAATCACAGACTCTCCTTTCCGATTTTTTTGAGGAGAGGGGCGGCTGTACACAGGCTAGGTTTCACATGGAAGACAAAATTATCGCAAGTTTTCTTTCCATTGGCCTTGATGACCGTAAATTGCTGCCATCATGTGACCAATAAGTTCCTGTATCACTCTACATGTTTTGAGATGTATACCGTGGCATAAGGAATAAATTTCGTTAAAAGGGCATTAAAACATAGTAAGAAGTGAAATAAAAAAGTACATGAAGAAAACTTTGTGATTGTAACACGGCGTCGAAATTTGATTCGAACCCCAGCTAAGGCCCAACCAATAGGCCACGTGTCCAGGCACCATATTCGTATGCAATGGGTCCACGCGCGAATCCCACGCACCCAAATAGGGTAGCTATAGATTTGGACAAAATTTTATAGTCGCTTCCCGGATAGCCTGAATTTCATCCGATTAATTAGAGTCGTTATTACGTCTGAATTGACCGGCCGTTAATGCCATCCAGTGACGTCACTACTCCTTGACCTTTGCTTTAATTCATGTAAAAAGTAAAACATGATTCTATTTCGTCACCGGTCCATGTCACAAGGAAATCACGTGAGATATGCGTGCGCACCTTCGCGTTCAGTTGCTTGTTAACCTTCAATGCGTTTGGAGCTACGTCGACCATTTTCACTGTTTTTAACGAAATTTTTTCCTGGAATCGTACGTAAAACAAACTATCTGTACTGGAGCCGTTAGCCGCTATAGACTACTACTGAGCTTGGACCTGACAGATTCACCCCTGATCCAGAATTCAGGGTGACTGCGAGTCGATACATTCATTGAAAATGGCGGGAAAACACTCATCAGACAAAGCTGGATTCACGACAGAATTGGCAAGAGAAGACGAAGACACCCTCTTTCGTGATGATGATATGAACAGACACCAACTCGAATAATGACGCTTCAGAATCAGACAGCGACACGCTGCTTAAAAAAGGAGAGAAGAGTAACCCGACACGGGAGTCGCAAGATGATTTGCTCGACACGATCGCCAATGATCTGAATGCTGACGAGCAAACCGATCAAGAGGTCTCGGAAAAGCTCGCCAAACTCGTCAATAGGAGATGGTCGGAGAAACTAACTTCTGATAAACTCTCAGAGAAATTAAAGAAACATTCCCGACCCGGGAACCTTGGGAGCCTAGTTGCTCCACGTGTAAACCCTGAAATATGGGCAAACATGAGCCATACAGCCAAACGTGTCGATCTCAGAGCAGCCAACATTCAGAACATCGTTTCTAAGGTGGGCACTATTATTGCAAAAATGTACTGACAATTTGCTCACGGCCCGCGAAAAAGATGCCAAGAAAATTGACCTTGATGAAATGGTTGGTTTTCACACGGATGCTCTGGCGTTGTTAGGCCACTCGCAATATGAGTTATCAATGAAAAGACGCGAGGCGATAAGACCTAGCCTCAAGAGAGAATGTGCAGCGCTTTGCTCTCCAAATGTCCCTGTTACCTCGCTGCTCTTTGGAGATGACCTTCAACAACAGCTTAATAATATAAAAGCGTCAAATAAAATTTCACAAGTGTCAGCGAATGTAAACAAATCGCAAAAGGCTGTGTTACAGCCGGAAATGGACATGACATTGTTTATTAAATTTTTCGAAAGAGACATTTCCGTGACGCTTAAATGAAATGATTAGGTGTAAAAAACCCGGATGTGAGCACATGGTTTTGTCTTTAGTTTTGTTCGCTCGTACAGTTTTGGATGTTGGTCTGTATACGATTGTAAAGCTTATTTGGAAACTAATACAGTCAAGAATTGTTTCTACTTTGGTTTTGGTGGATTTTTTTGGTTTCGGGAACAATTTTCTGGTCCTTGGCTAGCCGGATAAAGCGAACCAAGCAAATGAAGCGAGCGAATCATGGCTGATGAAAACGATAGTGGTGAACTGGAATCGGCCGAACGATCAACAATTGCAACTGTGAAAACAAAGAGAGCTGTGGTAAAACGAAGAATTACGAATACCTTAAAGAAATTACAAGGTACGGTTGAGCAATATGGCAGGAAATCTATTATTCGTGGTTATGTAAATATTCTGGAAGAGTCGCTCAATGAAGCGCAAGTCTTAAACAATCAACTGTTGGCTATGCTTCCGCAACAGGAACATGAAAATGCCCTTAACTGGTATGAAGAACTGGAAAGAGTTCAGGAAGCGAAATTAGAAGCTGAAGCACATCTGGAAGAAAGGAAAGAGGAGAGTTATAGCGCGTTAAGCTCACTGAAACTGAGTAAATCCTCAGCAGGTTCTCACGTCGCCGAAATTCGCGCCAAAATGGCGTCGGCAGAAATAAAGGCAAAACAGCTAGAAATGGAAGAAGAACGACGAAAGAAAGAGTTTGCGAAACAGCTGGAGATAAAACACAAGATCGAACAAGCACGCAACGAGGCTGAAAGAATTGAATTCGAAGCAAAAGAAAGGAGAAAAACCCAAGAAGCAAAGGACGAGGCCGCACGCCTTGCGGCAGAAGCCGAAAACCTTGAGAAGGTACAAAACTTTAATCATTACAATGACCCTGAGTCTTTACCTAATCGTCTCCGGGACTTTGATGATGATTCGCTGGAGTTAATCACACTGTCTGGATTTACGCAAACTGTACAAACAAGTCATGTTACGCCATTATCCTCATCGTCCCAACCGCTGTCTGGAGCTGTGTACAATGTACATGCAACTCAGGTTACATCATCACCAATGTCTATGAAACCAAGACCAAGCGTTTCATTCATGGTTCCCAAAAGCTCGTCACAGCCCAAAACATCAACACCAGTTTACCAATCCTGGGTTGAACGTTTACCAAAAACAGCACAAACTGATATTGCATCAAGTCCTGAGAGAAAACATGTTACTTATAGCTGTTCAAGTCTTCCTAAGCTACAGCTCAAGAAATTTGACGGTGACCCCTTGCAATGGCCTGATTGGTCATCGATGTTTAAATCAATTGTTGATGATGCTGATTTGTCTTTGAATGGAAAGATGCAACACCTTCAGAACTCTGTGGTTGGTAGAGCGAAGTCTGCAATTGAAGGGTATGGTTACAGTGGGGATTCTTACTATGAAGCATTGAAAGAATTGGAAGCTAGATTTGGAAAACCCTCACTTGTTGTAAAAGTTACACTAGACAGATTGAGAAAGACATCACGAATACAGAATTACCGACCGCATGAAGTGAGGAACTTATCAGATGTTGTGTCAACTACTGTCTGGATCTTTAAAAGGTTTGGATACATAAATGACCTAGCAGCCGAAGCCAATATCTCTATTGCAGTGGATAAACTATCCTCAGATCTCCAGGTGAAGTGGAAGGACCATGTGAGATCAAGCAATTTACACCAACCAAGCCTGGAGGACTTTTGTAGCTGGCTAAAGGGCCAGGCGGATATTTATGATGACTGCTTCAAGTTCCCATTCAGAGGTCGCTATGGAGGTGCTGGTGAAAAACACAATACCTTCTTTGGTAACCTGTCATCACGTAACAAGCAAGCAAAACCTTGTTTAATGGGAGATGGACAGCAGCATAACCTGTCAGCTTGCCCTAAGTTCAAAGCCTTAAGTGTAGAAGAACGCCTCAGTGAAGTTCAAAAACATAAGTTGTGTTTTTGCTGCCTCCGATCTGGTCATTGGCTTACCACTTGTAGGAACTTGAAACCGTGTGGTGTGAATGGGTGTACTCGAAGTCACAATGCATTACTGCACTCGTCAAGAAATGTAACACTTGGTGGGAACAATGAAACAGCTACATCAACTAACCAAGCAGCAACAGAAGCAGTTACCCCATCCACTGAGCATTCTAGTGCATCTCATAAGAGTAGTAGTGACTCTGTTTTATTACAAGTTGTGCCTGTTACCCTGTATGGGCCAAAGGGATACTTCAACACATATGCAATGTTAGACACTGGAAGTAATTGCAGTCTGCTGGCAACAGATGTTGCAAAAAATCTCGGCCTTGAGGGTCCAGTGGAAAGTGTTCTACTGAATGGAATCCAGAAATCATCAAGGCTGCTGACTAAGCGTGTTGATGTTCAAGTTAGTCAGTTGAATGACTTTAAACACCAGTACCAGTGAAATTTATGGATTGGTCACGCCTTAGTCTGATTTGCCTCACCATTACTCAGTTTTTGGAGCCTCAGAGCTCGTAAAGGTTTCTAGTGATGCAACTATTCCTGTTAGGACTAAATTGGCAGATTTAGCAACATTTGAGATTGGCAAAAATTCCCCTTCTTCGGATGCTCAACATTATTCTTCAGATGATCAGCAACAGCCAAAAGATTACTCAGAGTTTCCCGATTTGTCCACTAGTATTTTGAATGATGATGAGAAAGCAAAATTTAAGAATTGGTTTAATAAATATCGTAATGTTTTTTTTTTCGGGATCAGTTGGGTAGAACATCCCTTGTACAGCATGTCATTGATACTGGTGATGCTACACCTATTAAGCAAAGGCCGTATAGAGTATCTCCTGATGTTAAGAAAGAAATTGACCGTCAGGTGGACGAAATGCTTGAAAAAGGAATAATTCAAAAGTCGGTCCCTCCTTGGAGCTCTCCAGTTGTTTTGGTAAAAAAGGATGGGTCATATAGATTTTGTGTTGATTTTTGTAACGTTAATAAAGTCACTAAAGTAGATAGTTTTCTGATGCCTTTAGTTGCTAATGTGCTAGATTCTTTAGCTGATGCAAGTGTGTTTTCAACGTTGGATCTGAAAAGTGGTTTTTGGCAGATACAAATGCAGCAGGATTCACAACAAAAGACAGCCTTTGCTACACACAATGGCCTTTATGAATTTCTGACAAGGCCGTTTGGATTAGTGAACTCAGGAGCCAGTTTTCAGAGACTCATGGCTCATATTTTGAGAGGCTTAGAATACTGGTTTGCTTTTATTTACATCGATTATATAATCATTTTCTTTAAGTCTGTAGATGAGCATTTAGTCCATTTGGAGGAAGTTTTTAGAAGATTGCGTGACGCCAATGTTAAGTTGAATCCAAAGAAATGCAGTTTCCTTAAACAAAGAGTAGAGTATCTTGGTTACGTAGTTACGCCAGAAGGCATTGGTCCCAACCCAGACAAAGTAAGGGTGGTTCAGGAATTCTCCACCCCCAAAAATTTTAAGGAATTGAGGAGATTCTTAGGTCTTGCTAATTATTACAGACATTTTGTAAGAGGTTTTTCAAATATTGCCAACCCTTTGAATGCTTTGACAAAGAAGAATGTTCCTTTTGTTTGGAGTGTAGCTTGTGCTGAGGCTTTTGACAAGCTAAAGTGTGCCTTGGTTTCGGCACCCATTTTTGCTATTTGGTGATGCTAGCTCCACTAGTATTGGTTTTGCCTTGGCACAAATTTAAAATGGAAAAGAAGTAGTCATTGCTTACAATGGTCGTGGTTTGAATCAGGCAGAGCAAAATTATAGTACCACAGAAAGAGAGGCTCTCGCATTAGTTGAGGGTATTCAGAAGTTTCAGCCTTATTTACACAATCATAACTCTCTTCATTGGTTAATGAATGTTAAAGATGCTTCTGGTCGTCTTGCAAGATGGGCCTTACTTCTGCAACAATATGATTATAATATTGTTCATCGCCCTGGTAGGATCCATGGTAATGCTGATTGTCTGTCTAGACGTCCTTATGATTCTTGTGAAATAAGTTCGCTCAAAAACAAAGAACCTCAAACGCCCCAGACTCAAGAAATGTTAATTG
Source organism: Porites divaricata (assembly GCA_038088405.1). Taxonomy (NCBI): domain Eukaryota; kingdom Metazoa; phylum Cnidaria; class Anthozoa; order Scleractinia; family Poritidae; genus Porites; species Porites divaricata. The sequence continues at coordinate 30,316,739 of JBBMOI010000003.1, read as the reverse complement.
CAATGATTGATTTTCCAGAGAAAGATATCCTACCTAGTAATGATAAGATTCACACAAGATTTTACTCACAAGCGATAATTTTTATATTGGTCAAGATGGTTTGCTTTACCACATTGATTTTAATTGAAGGGGTAATGCTCATGAATCTTTTTCTCAGCTTTTTGTCCCAGCTGCATTACGTTTTGAAATTCTCTCTAATGTACATGATCATATGCTCATTTTGGCTTGAACAAAACTTTCAGTAAACTTAAGCAAAGATATTGGTGGAAAGGCATGTTTAAAGATGTAGAACATTGGGTTAAGGCTTGCGTTGAGTGTTCAACAAGGAAGTCTCCCCGAAATTCGAAAAAGGAAGCTTTACTTCTGATTCCAGTCGAGGGTGCATTTGATAGAGTGGCTGTTGATGTTTTAGGTCCTTTTCCACCTTCTAGTAAAGGCAGTAGGTATATTGTAGTTTTTAGTGATTATTTAACTCCTTGGGTCGAAGCGTTCCCAGTGCCTAGTGTCGAAGCAACTGTTATTGCACGTCTTTTGATTGATGAAATTTCTAGACATGGGGCACCATGTGTGTTGCTCTCTGACAGGGAAACTAACTTTTTGTCTAAGGTCGTTGCAGAAGTTTGTAAAATATTTCAAATTCAAAAGGTCAATACTTCTAGTTATCACCCACAGACCGATAGTCTTATAGAAAGGTTTGATTCTACCTTGTGTCAGTCTTTGTCAATGTACGTTTCTAAGAACCAGAAAGATTGGGACGAGTTCATACCACTTATTTTGTTTGCGCATAGGACTTCTGTTTTAGATGCAATTGGGGATTGTCCTTTTTACGTTCTTTATGGGTGAGAGCCACGCTTGCCAATTGACATTAAGTATTTGCCTCCTACGGCTGATGATTTGAGTACTTCGGTCCTTGACTATCGAAAACGTGTTGTTAAAAAAGTCGAATTGGCTCAAAATTTAGTGAGAGAAAATTTACAGCGTGCACAACAAAACATGAAGGATTATTACAATCAAAAGACAAAAGAACCTGTTTTTGAAGCTAGACGTGTTTGGGTTTATACCCCGAGAACTAGAAAAGGGTAGTTAATGCATAATTGGTTGGGTCCATACAGAATTGTTGAGAAATTGCCACCAGTGCATTTTAAGTTGCGCACGATCACCAATAAAAACGTTCCTTTTTCGTGTCACGCAAATCGTATGAAGCCGTTTGTTGACCCATTTTTGAGACCAATTGACCCTCCGCTTTTTGATGATCCTGGCGAGCCATATTCCAAAAGATTGTTTTGAGCCAATTTCTGCTGAAGCGAATCCTAATGACACCAACTTAAAACCAGTTAGTATTGAGATGCCACTGTCCCTACAGCCTCAAAAAGAGAAAGAATCAAACGCAGAATCAGACCAAGAAAAGACAAAAAATCAACTTCAAAATGCAAAAGAATCAACTCCGGAAGCAGTTGTTATCGACAATGAAACTGTGTTTAGTGCAGAAAAAATTCTAAAACATCAAAATAGAAATGGAAAGGTTGAGTACTTGGTTAAGTGGCTTAACTATCCGAAGAACCAATCAACATGGGAACTGGAACACCATATTTTGGATAGACGTCTCATTGATAATTATCTTTAATCACAAAAATAATTCTAGTTTCTGGCTTGCTGTTTGGCTTATATTTCTTTGATTTTCTTTTACCCATGAATTGACTTCAGTAATACCCAAAGGCAAAATGTTTTTGTCGATGAATTTATGAACACCTTCTCTCCGTTTCTCTAGTCTCTCTTATGATCTTTTTGTGAGTTGTTTACAATGTCATGAATTTGATAAGTTTTTGAAGTCAGAAGTTTAGTTGTCTTCAGTATCAAGTTATGCGCAAGTGGAATTATTGCATCTAATGTCTTTATAAAATCTCTTGATCTATTAGCTTCATTATTTATGTTTTGTTTCTGTGGCTATTTTGTTAAAGTCGTTTGCGTAAAATAGTTATTATAACCTTGGACATCCGAATGTTACGCGGGTAATCTTTTAGAGGACGAGTAGCTTGCAAACTAAACTGAACACAGGGTTGTCGGAACAGCAACAAGAAGATTTATTCCAAAAATGAACGTAGTTTCCACGAAGTAAAACTCCACAACAGCACTTAACTTGATAAACTTACACGGCCTCTGCCAACTTCAATAAACACTGCGTCCGTCACACTTGACTAAACACGACTGATCGTCAAACTCTCTTCGATTGTGGTAAACTAGTTGAAACTTCAATCAAACTCGCTTACTTATATACTTTTACAATAATATTCTAGAAGTTTCTAAATAGTCTAATTATAGAAAGATTACAAAAAGATTACAAAATATCCCACTTTAGAAACGCTGACACAAGATCCTAAAATAAACAAACTATGAACTCTCGCGAAGCTTCTAGAAAGTCACGCTAGTCACACAACAGAGTTTTTCGTAACATAACCCCCTTTCAGTAGAAATTTCCTAAATTTCTCCTAAACACGAAAAATTGCTAAATGAGGGGCAGTTCAATGTCAATAAACTTATTCGTCAGCTCGACTCCAGTAATCTGCTCCAACGTTCTCTGAGCCTTTAATGGCTTCAACTCTGAATGTATAACTTTGCAAAAACATAGCCCAACGCATAAGATGTCCGTTCGCAAACTTAGCACTGTTCATATACTTTAAGGGTTCATGATCCGTCTGCAGAACAAAGGGAACTCCGTACAAGTAGAGATGAAATCTCTTGATACCCCAGACTACTGCTAGGCACTCTTTCTCAATTGTAGAATAGTTCCTCTCAGCGCCTGACAATTTCTTGCTTGCATACCAAACAGGGAACAACTTCTCACCATGCTTCTGCATTAACACTGCACCAATTCCAGTATTTGATGCATCCGTTCGCAAGTAGTAAGTTTTCACTGGGTCCGGAAGACGGAGAATTGGCTCATTTGTCAAATGAAATTTGATGGTCTGGTATGCCTTCTCTTGAGCTTGTCCCCACTCGACCCTAGATGGTTGACCTTTGCCTGTCAGATCCGATAGAGGGGCTGCAATGGCTGCAAAGTTCGGGATAAAGTCTCTGTAATATCCGGCCAAACCAACAAACGAACGAACTTGCTTCTTAGTACCTGGCCGTGGTGCATTCTTAATCTTCTCGACATTCTCCTCGTGTAGACCAAGCACTCCTTGTTCTAGGCAATGACCCAAGAAATCAACGCAGCTAGCTCCAAAAATACACTTAGTTGGTCTAATAGTCATCCCAGCTCTCATTAAACGTGCAAACAACTCTCGGAGGACTTTAATATGCTCTTGCCATGTGCATGTATGAACCAATATATCGTCCCAGTAAAAATCGACGTTGTCTAAATCCTTAATTAATTTCTTCATGGCTCTCTTCAGGGTTGCTGCAGAGTTAATCATTCCAAACGGCATCTTTAAGAACTCGTAGGAACCGTCGGGTGTTACAAACGCGGTCTTCGGAATATCCTCCTCTGGTATGGTAATTTGCCAATAGCCTTTACTAAGGTCAATCTTTGTGAAAAACTTATCACCACTCAGTTTCTGGAACAGGTGTTCCGCGGTCGGCATGGGTCAGGGTCAATAACAGTCAGCTTATTTAGCTTCCGATAGTCAACGCAGACTCGATTGGTGTTGTCTCTCTTCTTCACTACAACAACCGGCGACGCATAGGCTGAATCAGACTCCCTGATAACTCCCATTTTAATCATGTCGGCGATATCTTTCTTCAACGACGCCCTCATGCTGTAAGGAACTGGATATGGTCTTGACCGAACAGGCTCATCTGAGGTGAGTTTGATGTGATGCTGGGTGAGGTCTGTAGTACCTGGTGCCTCGGTAAATAGACTTGAAAACTGATTGGCTAGGTCCATAAACTCAGAAAGCTGTTTGTCAGTAAGATTTGACCTGGTGGCCACATCTGCAACAGATTCCTTAGCATCATAGCAACCGATCTCTAGGTAATCAACATTATCATTATCCTCCGCATCCTTTACTTCACATTCTTTAACCTCACAGTGTGTATCTTCCTCAAAACGATTATCTGCTTTTAACACCGCTACTGCTCCTTCTGTTGTAGCTTCATCTCGGTCCCAGTACTTTTGGAAACTCTCATCTTCACTCTGCATCTGTTTAAGTTTCTGCTTATCTACATTAGGGCTCTCTTGGTAACTTGGTACTTTTAAATGACTAACTTCACCGTCTTGCTTAGCTTGACTTCTCGTGGTTACAGCGCATGCTTCTTGCTAAGTTGGGTCTGGTTCATCAGCGGGTCTAGCTCCAGGAACGTTACCTATTATCAAGTCGTAAATGGCATCTGGGAGACACTGCGCTTCCACTTGCCCCTTGAGATATGGTGTATCGACAGTAATTCTTGCGATGGGTACCTTCCTCGCTGTATTGTCAATGAGCAGCATAACGTTAAAATCACCAGTAAACTGATCCTCAGATACAAGATTCTTCTTAACCACTGTTCCACTACAGCCGGTGTCTCTCAAGACATCCACAGTCTTCTCACCCACTCTTCCTTTTACAACAGGCATTTTCAACCGATCGCCAGATAGAGGTTCGAGGCAGGCATTGCTTACTACTGGAATCTTCTTACCACTGGCTAACAACAGTTCATCATCCTTGATACAGGCTCTAACTTCTTCTTCTGTAGGTTTAACCTCGGGTGGCTTAACTAAACAACCGGCACTCACTTGCCCACACTGCACAGGGAGACCATTTCTATTTTGTCCTCCCGACCTCTGTCTACCTGAGCGGCAGTTTCTAGCTTCATGTCCTTGCTTGCCACACATGAAACATTTCTTGACCAGAGATGGGCAGTTAACAGCCCTGTGACCACGAGCGTTACACTTGAAACACACTACAATCGTTGAATCATTCTGCTGATTCTTTGTTTCTTCCTTCGGAGGTAGTACCACAGGCTTCCTACTCGCGGGACTGAACAAATGTTTTCCGTGTGCTTCTAAGTACTGATCGGCAATCTTGGCTACCTGGACAAGCGTTTCTGGGGCTCTTTCACGAAGGTGAATAGCCAACTCCTTTGGACAAGAGTCAATAAACTGTTCTTTCACAATTAGATCTTTCAGGCCTTCAAAAGAACGCTCAGTGTTCGACAGCTCTAACCAACGCAACAAGTATCTATCCAGTCTTACTATAAACTGTTCAGGACTTTCGTCAACTTCCGGCTTTGATGCTCTAAATTTACGACGATAGCCGTCCTCTGTAAGGTCGTATCTCTTCATCAAAGCTAACTTCACTCGATCATAATCTTGGGCGGCTTCCTCGGATAACCGCAAATAAACCTCTAGGGCACGTCCAGACAAAAGAACACTAAGTTTCGAGGCCCATCCTGTTTTCTCCCATTTAGCTGTAGTTGCGAACCTCTCGAATCTTTGTAGGTAAGCATCCAAGTCGTCCTTACCATCCACAAATGAGGGGAGCTTGGGTGCCTTGGCTCTATCCTCTCTTAATTCGGCACGTTCGGCGACGTTACGGCCTTGTGCTAGACGAGCGAGCTCCAATTCATGTTCTCTCTTAGCGGCTTCAATAGCTTCTTTCTGCTTCAATAGTTCTGCTTCCATCTCTAATTTTCTCAGCTCACGTTCCTGCCGCCTATTTTCTCTCTCTTTGTCTTCCCTCCTCCTGTCTTCTTCAAGCATTCGACGTTTCTCTTCCTTTTGTTCTTCTAACAGTCTACGCTTTTCTTCTTTTTCTTCTTCCAATTGTCTACGTTTTTCTTCTCTCTCTTCTTCTAACTGTCTACGTTTTTCTTCCTTTTCTTCTTCTTCCCTTTTTCTTTCCTCTTCTTTCCTCCATCTGTCTTCTTCTAACTTTTGTTGTTTCTCTACAAACTCGAGCAACTTTTCTCCTTCCAATCCAAATTCTTTCCCTATCTGCAAAAGCTTTTCCATTTCCATAGCAGTAGTTCACAGCAAACACTCAATATCTTCTTCTTCATAACAGTTCTTGTTACTTTCGCTATAACTCCTTCTCCTTGAACTGTCCTTTCCTGGTTACTGTAGTCAGCAAACAGTTGAATTCCTCTCCCGAGACAGGCCTCCAATGTTACGCAGGTAATCTTTTAGAGGACGAGTAGCTTGCAAACTAAACTGAACGCAGGGTTGTCGGAACAGCAACAAGAAGATTTATTCCAAAAATGAACGTAGTTTCCACGAAGTAAAACTCCACAACAGCACTTAACTTGATAAACTTACACGGCCTCTGCCAACTTCAATAAACACTGCGTCTGTCACACTTGACTAAACACGACTGATCGTCAAACTCTCTTCGCTTGTGGTAAACTAGTTGAAACTTCAATCAAACTCGCTTACTTATATACTTTTACAATAATATTCTAGAAGTTTCTAAATAGTCTAATTATAGAAATGCTACATTAACTCTCAACGTTTTCAAGTGGTTCTCTAGTCATGTCCTTTAAAAGAACACTGTCCTCGATTTATTTAGCTCAAGTTTTCAAGTCTCAAGACTCAAGAACAATGCATTGAACACTGAACTATTGACATTGAACAGTTGACCTTGTTTTAATTAATATTATGTAGTGTGATAGTTTGGTTTTGATATTTTACGCACTTTTTTTCCAATTTATATGTATTACCTCCTTTTGCATCGAGGACGATGCTTTTTCTAAGGGGGGAGGAATGTTGTGAAGTATTTTGAAAGTTATTTTTAAGGCGCATCTATCTTATCTTTCAAGTTTAGTTTTTGATTCATTGTCTTGTTTTTGTTCACATACTGTTTTCCTGCTTAGCTCACAAATTTACTTATTGCCATATTAGGAATGTTATTTGCTTGTCATTTTCAGATGTTAGTTTTTAACAGATGGTCGTGTTTGTGGTGACCTTGGTTCTTTGGTACTCGTCAGTTGTGGCTGTGTGTAGGCTATTCTATTCCTTAACAATAGCAAACCTGTTGCAATGTACGCGATAAGACATACAATAGAAACTCTTCCGGTCAGCTACCCCAAACATGACATGTCCACCTTTGGCTATAAAAACCGCTACTGTACTTGAACTAGGAAGTTAGAGTAAAGGTAGAGTAGTAAGGTTTGAGTAAGGTAGAGAAAAGTAGAAAAGAGTAACAAGATTAAGAAGAATAAAAGCAAGATGTAAATCAGATTCCTGGGGCCTCATCGTGTAGCGAGCGAGTTGCTCGAACACACCCCCACAATATGATGGGAACCTTTATGAACCACAACATTTTTTCAATAACTTTTGCGAACAATATATATCCTCCTTATTCATTTAGTGCTTTGTCAAAGTTATGTTTACATTTGCTACAATACACAATTTAATATTAGTTGTGGTTACACAGAGCCTTTTTACCACGGTAAAAGGGCTCTTTACCATGGTAAACAGGTCAATCGTGTGTGACCGCCATTTCCCAAGGTAAATTAACCATGGTCAATCTCCATGGATACATCAGAAAGAACAAACGAATCTCCGGTGACATTTACCGAGGTAAATGGCTAGGTTTTTCAAGTACCCCTAGATGAAATGGCCAATAGTGAAGCACAATTGGACAAGAACAGGAAACGATAGCGTGAGGGTAAAATTTCCAAATACCTCAGAAGGTCAACTTGGAACTGAAGATAACAAAAACTTGCTCGACTGTTACAAGATTATGGCATCGTGGCGAGCTGAATTGTAAGTAAAAATTTATTTCTCTTTTTTAAGAATTGTTAATAGTCTGTAAATGTCTACGGTACCTAATTACTGTGTATTTGTTTTAATTTGTTCTAGAAACAACCAACAAGGAGATTTTTACAATGGGTTTTTATTTACTCGCCAGTATTCAAGGCCAAGCGCTAGTGGTTTTATAAACCTGGAATTTGGCACAGTCTACAGTCCAAGCACATCAGCACTTGACCATCAATCCCTTTGTCCGAGTTCTGAGAGATCTCAATCCAGTCACAGTCCTGGCCCCACACAAGACGACATTTCTTGCAGGAACAACAACAAACGCTGGGACAGTGCTGAGGTAAAGATGCTAATTGCAGCATATAAGAGCTACCATGGAGAGCTAAAATCCACTAAGAGCAGCAAGGGGAAGAAAGCGATCTGGGATCGTATCTTAGCTGACTTCAAGCAAGCTTGCAAGGAAGCCGGCATTCAATCAGAGAAATCTCTCGCTCAAGCGAAGGAGAAATGGCGCACGCTCTTTGAGAAATATAAAGCGATCTGTGACAACAACTCCAAAACTGGACGATAAAGATTGGCTATGTAGTCTACCAGCGCTCTTCTTATACCTTGAGCTCCTCTTGAAGGTAGTCCATTGTCAGCATCACTATCATCATCGTCGTCGTCGTCTATTTCATAATTATCACCTCTTATAATACAAATGTTATGCAGAATGCAACAAGCAACTATGGTATCTGGAATCCTGTCGCTGTCTTCGTCCAGCCCTTTTTGTAAAACCCTCCATCTTCCCTTTGTCGAGCCATATGCATGTTCAGCAACAATTCTGGTTCTCGATAACTCCTCATTAAAGTTTTTTGCTCCCTAGTCAGCGCCCCATTATCTTTAAAGGGGCAAAGAAGCCCTTCTTTCAACGGATATGCAGAATCATCTACGATAAGGGGTCGCACACTAGTACCATTAACATCTACCGTAGGTTCTACTAAAATTAAGTCATTTTCCGCAGCGTCAAATAGTCGACTTAGTCTGAGAACCCTTGTGTCATGCAAACTCCCAGGGTATCCTGTTCAAACAGATAAATAGAGTCCCTTTGGGCGCTTTCCATTCAACAAAAATTCCGGTTTGAAATTCCGGAAATTTTCCGTGTTCAATGGAACGGCACATTCCGGTTTCACAGACCCGACCCAAGCCACCGCGCATTTGATTCGCACCAAATACAAACATAACAAACGCCAAAACAAAAAATGGCCGACTCTATGCCGGTTTTATTGGCTTGGGAGTTGTTAGACGATGGTGAAATTATAGTTGACGAATTTTTCGACGATAGCGACGATGTTATTCATTTAAGTGTTGCATGTTGTTTCATGAGACGACATTTAAATCGAGTGCCCAATTTTTTTGAAACCACTGTTCCGTCGTATTTCCCTGATGAGTTCAAGAGTCACTTCCGAATGACAAGGCAGACTTTTGAACTATTTGCTCAAGAGGTCATGACCACAGGAAGAATACCAATCGGTAATTCATCTGGAAGAGCACCTATTCCACCTGCAAAACAAATCTTAGTGTCCCTGTGGAGCACTGCAAACGAAGAACCCACTCGAGCAGTGGCAGACAGATTTAACATCACATTCAGCAGCGTTAACCGTGTTCTTCGGCGAATTACACAGGCAGCTATTGATCTTTCAGGGCAATACATCAGATGGCCAAATGGTGAGTTATGTTTGATTTAAGCTTATAACGTGCCGTTCACTTCTTCTGATAGTGGCTTATCTTGACATAATTCTTTAGAAAATCAGAAGCATGCCATCAAAACTAGTTTCGAGGAAGGAGGGGGAATACCTGGGGTGATAGGTGTAATTGACGGAACACACATAAAGATCAGAGCCCCAGAAAAGAAGCCAGAAGTATACATCAACAGGAAAAAGGTCCACTCCTTGAACGTCCAGGTACTACAAAACACAAACAGGATGAAACGTACAACTTAGTAATAACAACAATAACTAATAATAATACTAATTTTAATGATAAATAACAATTATAGTACTGATAACAATAACAGTATTATCAGTGGTATCAAGGGGCATGCTATGTATTAAAAGACAGCTATGATGATAGGTACCTGGGGGGGGGGGGGGGGGGGGACTCAATAAATTTTTATGCAGGGAGGATCTGCCCCAAAGTCCAACCCCATACCCTTTTATATACTAATTTTCACAAAAAAGGTACCCCTTTCATATACCCTCTATTTACAAATTGCACCCCTTTCACATACCTTGTTTAGAACTTTGCATCCGTTTTAACCGCTGTAAATGCACTGTCATTTTAGAATAGGAATCGATCACAAAAATAGAATGTTTTCTGAAAATTTATCTATTAGCCCTTTGGGCCCTTTCACAGACCCAATTGACAGATTTCCCTACCCTTTCGCATACTTTAATGAGTAAAGTCCCTACCCTTTCATAAACCTGAAGCCTGAAAAGGTACCCCTTTCAGGCAGAGCCTCCCCTTACACGCCATTATAGGGAGTACACCCCGCCTTGCATTCTGTAATGTGTTCTAAGTAGTTTACAATAATTGGTAACCTCAAAACGTCTGGTATTCAGTTTTAGAATAATTTTATTATTGTTTTGCAAAAAAAAAAGCAAGTTTTAATTCCTCTCAGATCGTAATCACTTGACTTCTCAGGTTGTCTGTGATGATAACATGGTTTTTACAGATGTTGTGGCTGGATGGCCTGGCTCTGTTCATGATTCCAGGGTCCTTCGAAATTCTGAGCTCTGGAATAACTCTGCAAATAAGTTTCCTGGGGATACCCATCTTCTTGGAGATGGAGGCTACCCATTATTGAGGTATCTAAATAAACAAAGTGTTGCTACTCTTGTGAATTTAACAGCAGGTATTAACTCAAACTTTGCAAGTTATCGGTTTACATAAATTGAAGTAACTTTACTTTTTGTTAGTCATTTGTCAAAATAATGCAATTTCTAAATGGAACCAAGGATTACCAGGCTGCCATATTTATTGTTCAATTTTTTTTTCTCATGCCCTAAAGTCGACCACCCAAAAACTCCCCCCAACCCAATTTACCTCACCCACCAAATAGAACTTCTTTTCTTTTTTTCCAGGTGGCTTATAACTCCTTATAGGGACAATGGTCATTTGACTGCCCAACAGAGAATGTTTAATACAGTCCTTTCATCACTGAGACAGAAAGTTGAGTGTGCAATAGGTCTTTTGAAGGGTAGATGGAGAAGACTACTTTTTCTGGATTTTTTGGATCTAAAACTGGCTGTTCATTTCATTATTGCTACTTGTGTACTTCATAACTTTTGCATACTCTGTGATGATTTCTATGATGGCTACCTTACGGATGATGACTCTGACGATCATCATGATGACGGTCACCACTGCCCTGGAGGGACAGCTGAACAAAAACGAACCCACCTGATGAACATTGTTTGTGCATAATTTACAGTGAAAATAATACTGTGTATCACACACTATTATGGTAAAGGGATAGGTTAATGGCCTCCCAAGAGCCCATTACAAAATCAGATAGTGGTTTATCAAAATATAATTGTACTGTGTTACTAAATAGTACGTATCAATTTGGAGAGGCAGTATTGTATGAATGAATAGCCAAAACCAAAACATGTAATGCAAGCAGTAACCAATTGCTTAAGACTCAAACCAAATAAAACAGCCAAACTCTTTAGTTCAATAACCCATCAGCATCTGGTCTTTGTTATTGTCACTAATGAATTTCTGCATTCCTTATACACTAATTCCTGACAAAATTGTTAGCAGTTGTTTCGTGAAAAACACCATTCCTTGTTATTGAAAAATGATCACACAGAATATTGGCTGCCTCCAGCTAACTTATTTACACACTGTAACCCCAGTTCCTCCTTTTCCATTTTACTTAACTGCACTCCTTTCCTCATCAATCAATGTGATACCGACTTTGAGGCTTAACTGGTGGAAGAATTTTACAAGATATGTCATTGTAAACAAACATGTTCACTCCCTTTCACGGCCTTATAAATATACTTTCACATGTAAACTTCAACCCAACAATATAACTTATTTTAATGTAGTTTAACAGTGGTGTTAATACCATTTTTGGACCTCATCAAAGTTAAATAATGGTATCTGTTCCCTATTTTTAAATAACTAAGTGCATTATTAAGGTATTGTTAACTTCATCAATAATAAAAAAAAAAGAACAGAAATTTCAAGTGAGATATTCTTTCATGAATTTTTTGTCATCATTTTGTTGTACCAAACCATATTACAAATATTTTGAAAGATAGGGGCCTGAACAACATGGAACATAGAAACACAACCAAAACCTAATCAAGATCATGACTTATAAATAATGACTTAAGGATGAACATTTTCAATCAACCAGTAAGTTAACCAATCTACATACAATTTCAACTGATGTCCCTGTCAGTGTTAAGCCCCAGGGTGGAGGGGTAGTGTTGGGCACATATGTTTTGAATTAAGAAAAGCCAAAGTCAATCTACTTTGTCTAAGGGATAACCCATAACAATGGAAGAATTTTGCAAAAGATAATGCCAAACTACTGAACATCCATCCATCTCTCTCTTAATTTCTTTGGGGTGGCACACCCTAGGGATTAATATTGAAAGGCACGTAACCCCAAAATATTCCGACCAATACTGTTCCTCAGGAGATACTCATTCCTTTTTGGAATTTTTAAGAAAAGAAAAAACTGACTAAAGAACTCTTTTTTTTCCTCCTGCATTGCTTTTAGAATGCTTAATTTTTCCTCTTCAACTTTTTCCCTTTTGGCTGTATAGTCCTTCAAAAAATCAAGCATTTCAGATGCAGACGACTTCTGCTTTCTTTTCCTTTTTGGCCTCTTTGAGGAACTGCATCCGGCTTCTGTCTCCTGGGAATCACTATCCGAATTCAGTCCTTCATCCAAATTAGAAGTTGAAGACCGTGTCGAGGATGAAGGGGAACTACCTCGAGAAGTGTCAAATGTAAAGACAGGCTTTACAGTTGGGTTGTCTCCCATGCAGTCTTCCATCTCTTTGTGGAACTTCCAGGTTTTTTTCTCCCTTCCGGTCTTACTGTTGTTGTCTTCAATTTCCTTTTGCTTCGCCTCTAGTTTCTTAAATTTCCGAAAGCACTGATCTCCAGTAACAACAACATCGGAGGTGCGATTGAATTCTTCAGCTATTTTATTGAACACCTTCTTCTTGCTCAGCTGAGGCTTACCAAATAGATCTTTACATTTCAAGTAACTCTCAATGAGTAGGCGGACATGCTTGTCCTCCCACTTCTCAAGGATTCTGCGCTTATTACTTGTGTCAGAGGAAGGAGCTGGTGATATTACTGACATTACTAAGCTTTCTTCAAATGAGTTCGGTAACGAATCGGTTCCAGCATCTGAAAAGTTGATCGAGAAAAGCGCGCGAAATTATTTTGGAAGCAAATAGCTCACGTAAAGAAATTTTAAAAGGTAACGAGACAGTTATCAAATCATTATAAAGTAACCCACCTGTTATTGATGAGCATCTGTGCATCAATAGTACTTGTAAATCTGTGGATCTGTTTCCACAGATGGAGCACTCGTACATTGAATCACTGCATTCCGCCATTTTGTCTTTGAAAGCAAGGTACAGAAGAGCGGTACTGGGAACAAATTTGTCAAATGGAAAGGGACATTTCGGTTCGACCGGTCCGACCGGTCAAAGAGGACCACCTTTCAAGCTGGTCCCGAATATTCCGGTCGGATCAAACCGAAATGGTCCGTTCCATTTGATGTACCAACCGAAATTACCGGAATTTTGGGTTGAATGGAAAGCGCCCTTTGAGTCGACTACACCTCGCATAATATAACTATAGAACTGCTTTCGATTAAAGTAGTCCTCGTGATTTGTTTTGGGTGACTTAATTGGAACATGAGTGCCATCAACAGCCCCCATTATATTTGGAATCCTATTTCTCTCAGAGAATCCATCAATTTTAGCTTGGACGTCAGCTCTACTAGTTGGGAACTTTAATTATCCTTCAATCGACAAAGCTCCTGGACAGATTCGTCACAACAATTGACTGCTGATTTTGAAAGTCCGATCATCAGTCCAAATGAGCGGTAACATGCACCTGTCGCCAATCTCCATAAACTTGCCCCAACTCTCTTTTCAATAGGGATAGCATCCCTCATGTGTGTATCTTGTCTACGAAGTGCTGGTCCAACAAGCTGGCAAATATACTCAAATCTTGCCCTAGAAACTCTGAAGTTTTCTTTCCACCAGTGATCCAACACTCGATCGTTCAGTAACTGCTGAAACCACAATTGAGGCCGTGGAAGTACCCACATTCTTCTGGGATTGCATGCACGAACATTTCGCCGCAAACGCAGGTAGTGAAAGCAATGAATTATGGCAAAGGAATAACTACCAGATTCAATTTCTAGTGTTTTAATGTTTAAAACTTTAAGGGTCAGAAATTTGGCTTGGGGTTTTTTGGGGTTAATTTTTAGTTCAGAGATTTTTTTGGATCTTGTTTGAAACCTTAGGGACTTTTTTGGGTCTTGAACTTTTGCTCCCATTCGATCATCCCCATCATTTGAAATCCTGAATACCCCCCTGGGATCCATAGCTTATGGTTCTGCCAAGGAACGATGGTTTGAAAAAGAATAGAAAAAAAGTTTAAAATTGAGGGTTCAAAAATGAACATTTTAGGATAGATATTAGACGTTGTCACTGGAAAAGTTAACAATGTACATGTGAAAAGATCCTTAATAAAGACAGCAGAACTGTATACTCTGGTTTGGCAACTAAGTCCAAGTTATCATTTGAAGACAAAGGTACATGTGGAATCAGTGAGATAAAGGACAGTATAAAAGAACTGGAAATGAGCATGAGTGAAATTTGGGGTGACATAATTGAAGCAATTGAAATGCAGGTAACTGTATATCTTTTTTTAAACTTCAGGAATCTGGATGCCTTATATATTTTACCAGTGATAATTATATGAGAATTATACGAGTTTGCCTTACAAGTCATGCAAAGGTCTACCTAAGATAACTATTATTATTGCTCTTACATTCATTGTCTCGCAGCTTCCAAAAGATGTTTTCACCATCTATAAATCAATATTACATCACAACTGCAGTAATTGATGTTACCCTAGTTAAATCAAGTGTTACTATTATTATTAGTCTGTTCCTCAAAGGATTTCAAAAGCCTTCTCACTATGTTTGAAAGCTCTATGTCTGTACAAATATCCAAGTGCACTCTTGGTCAATTATTCTTGAATAAACCATAATAAGAGACAATCTGTAATTCTGGATCTGCCTTCCTCTTTATAACTCTTCTCTCTATGCCATGTTCAATGTCGGTTGCTGTGCGAGGCATTTTGAAGTACTGTTTGAGAGGAATGCTTGGTGAACGACAGTGCAAAACAGCTACCCTCTTCATGGATGCTATTGCAGCACTATGTGCTCCTTCTCAGGATGCAAGAAATATGGACAATATTTTATTGCAAGCACAAGTAGACATCGCACTTGCACATATGGAGTGACACTTCACGTTATCCCTGCAGGTAAATTAAATGCAGAGTCTGTGCTGTTAAGTGATTGATATATTTGCTCCAAACCTCCTTATCACCTTGGACCTTGGTCGCCAGTACTCCTGTTACGCTGACTTCTAAATTAAGCATGTCAAAGGACTGCTTTTGAACTTGGGAATACATGATGCACAATGAATGAGTTCTTGGCATGGTGCTCCATGCTCTCCATCAGTATAATTAGAAAGTTGCCAAATAAGAATTTAGATCATTTTTGAGTATTATTTTTTAACGGTTTCAATGAAGTTTCAGTAGTGCTGCACAGGAAACTCAAAACCACATCAGTTCATCACATTCAGTTCAGATAGCTCAATACACGCAATTCCTGTCTAGTAAATGCAAAATTGAATATGGAATAGCTTAAATCTTACAAAAAATGCCAATTAGATCATATGTTCCTTTGCCTAATTAGAGCCACTAATCTCTCAGATCTCAGATAGTCTTTTGTTAATTGCCTCTGGGATGTTATTTATTATGCATGGGGGGTGGTTAGATTTGCTGTGGACATAGAGCGGAGTGGATGTTGGCTTCAAATAGGGCTTGTACTTCTCGGTGGTTAAGTCTAGTGTTCCGTCAAGGAAGTTTACGACCTTTTTGTTGGCTTCGATAGTGATGCGTAGGTTGTTTTTGGCGAAAACTTTGCAGATTTCTTTTTTAATTTTCTCGATTTTTTGTGGGGTTTGGTTCAGGACTGCTAAGCCGTCATCTCTGTAAAGCCCAATTTCCATCTCGTGAGGGATTTCTTTGAGTTGCGAGAGGATGTAGGTTCCGACTAATTCGCATGTTTCTGCTCTGTCATAACTTCCCATGGTGACATCGAACAGCGTGTTGGTGTTTCTCTTCTGCCAAGGACACAACAAAACCATCCTGAGACAGAACACAACACCTGATGAATGCACACCCGTGCCGAAACTCTGTAACTGCAGAGAACCAAATAAATGTCCTTTAACAGGACAATGCTTAGTAAAGGAAGTGGTGTACCAGGCCACCATCACCACTGCCGAAAATAAAGAGACATATGTTGGCCTTACCGCCACAGATTTCAAGACAAGATGGCGAAATCACCAAATGTCATTCAAACATGAGAACAAAAGAAATGACACTGAACTAAGCAAGCACCTTTGGCGGCTCAAAGATAAAAAGAAAGACTTCACAATCTCCTGGAATATTCTAGCCAAGGCAAAATCTTATTCTAATCTCTCGAAACAATGTAACCTATGCAATACCGAGAAATTCTATATTTTATATAAACCGGACATGGCAACGCTTAACAAGCGTAATGAACTTGTATCAACTTGCAGGCACAGGTGGAAGTTCACCCTTAAATTCAATCACATCCTCAATGACCAATCATAAGCTCACACATGTATATTACCATTGTTGTTTAAGTTTGAATTTTGTAACGAACATGCTGCTGATGTATTTAAACCCAAGCGACTACAGTTTATATGGAATTTAACTGATGAGTGGATCAGCTCTTTGTTGGTCTATGAAACAGACCTGTATTAAAGTCCATATGTAACGATATATATATATATATTTACGTTTGATTAATAACTGCAAGTGTTGGGAAACATTTTTCGGGGCTCAACAAAATTGTATACAGCACTTGACCAACTAGTATGTACAAGTGAGCGGTTTTTTTTTTTAAGTATAGTAATAATCAGTAGCTTGATTTCTGCTACTTTTTGCAGATCATAACAAATCACATCTTGCATCACCTTTCAGCTTTTTTTTCAATAGATAAAATCTTTTCAAAAGATGATAATTTCCTAACAAGGTGATTTTTATCTTCCTATTATTACTATAGATTTTTTGAGGCCAAATGCAGACATTCCTTTCAGTACCTTTCCCCTGTCCTTCCCAGATGAGAGGAGAAGGAGGATGATGAGGAACTGCCTCATTGCAGGCGAGTGTGAACCTGAGTATAGTTTTAATGAAGGATATATATTTTGCAAGTTAACATAAAATTGAACTTGATTCATAAAATCTACTACCGTTTTTAATTGAATGGCAGGTATTAAATTTTTGACATCTCTGTGTGGCACTTATTTGAGGATGGCACTTAAGATTATTAGGAATCTTCTTTTTTAGCTGTAAACTGTAGCATTCACACGTGTTTATTTAGGGGTGCTTTCTTTAAATTTATGGGTGATGGTCACTCAAAATTCCATGTCTGTTTTACGTTTAGGATAAACTACAACAGATCATACGAAAATCTCCAGATGTGGTTACAATAAGCAGAAGACTGCAAAGTGGTTAGTTTCAAGAAACGTTAATGCTTCGCTAAACAAAGACAGGCATGCAACTGCCCTGGACAAACAGACCTTGGATCGAGTTTAAATTTTTTAAAGCCCTGCATCAGTGTAGATTTTTTTACACTCCAATTCAAATTATTAAAAATACTTCCTCTTACTTTTAATTTAATTGTAGTTAGGTGTCCCCAATTAGTTTACCTATATGTAAGCTAGACCCTCCTTACACGTTAATAAAGTAATTGATTGATTGATTGATTGAGTAAAGGGATCATTGCATCCCCAGACAATTTGGTAACAGCTTTCATGGCTACTGCGCTGAAGTTTGAAGACAGCATACAAATTAGTATCCAAGAATCAAAGCCAATCCTATCATCCGTACTGAAGGCTTAATAGAACTCAGCATATATCAAGGAACAACAAATAGGGATGGATTCCAACAGTTTGTAAATAAGAAGATTATTCTAACTCTTCTACTATTTAACGGTATTAAACCATGCTCTGTTGTTATAACAAGTCTAATCGGAGTTTCGCAAGTGCGATGGGCCTTGGGAACAATTCAGGATAAAAAACAAACACAATGTATCTGACACACAATTAAAACATCACACTTGCAGAGTTTTCCGATATGGAACGACAGATATGTCTTCTCTATGATTTGTTTGACGTTAGGCATACAACTATAGCTAAGCTTGAGTGTGTTCCTATTAAATATTTTTCTTAATTTGTGGCCCCTTGTGAAACATTTATCTATTAACTTAAAGAACTCTTTACCCACATTAGTTTCAACGTCCATCATAGATGGACACAACAAAACCATCGTGAAAAAAGCAGAGCAGCAAGAAAGACCAAGATAGTTTAGATAGAACGTGTAGTTGCAGAAAAAAAGAGGAGTGTCCATTAAACAGAGAACGTCTAACTAAGGAAATAGTTTATCAAGCTACTGGTAAGTCACAAGAAAGCACAGACATATATGTAGGTTTAACATCCAATGAATTTAAAACTAGATGGCGTGACCATAAGATATCATTCAATAAGGAAAAAAGAAAGAACGAGACAATAGAGCAAGCACATAAGGCAGTTAAAGGACCGTAAACAGGAATACGACATCACCTGGAAGATTCTAGCGAAAGCTAAAGTATATTCGAATCAAACGAAATGATGCAACCTGTGTATTGCAGAAAAATATTTCATATCAACTAAACCGCAAATGGCTTCGCTAAATAGAAGAAACGAGCTCATTTCGACATGTAGGCACAGGCGTAAATACATTAAGATATAGCCTAAAATAAGTTCTTTCGAAACAAGTAGTGCGCGCAAATGTTCTTTAGGCACGCGCACAATTTCAACGGTTAGATAGTTTTGTGTGTCTTACGAAGTCATACATATAACGTAGCCAAACAAGGGACCAACCATTGAAAGTTTAACTGAGGAGTGGGTGTTAACACCTACGAAACAAGTTTGTATTAAACTTATGGTCATCAGAGTTTAGTGATTTTACTGTATGGATTATACTGCTCCTACACTGTAGAACACTTTACTGGATCACTGGTGAATCTTCAACTTGGATAATATGTATATATATATATATCAGATTGAGGAACGACAAATCAATCCATGAAAACTAACAAGAAAACTTGGGAAGTTGCTACACACTTTAATAAAACACCGCACACTTTCTCTGACTTTACTTTTCAATGCATAGACCAAATCTGTACTACCTCAAATCATGACACAGACAAACTACTGATCACCAAAGAAGCATACTGGAGCGCACAATTATTTTCTCTTGCGCGATTAAATTAATGACAAGAATTTCACTCAAAAAATCACATTCACCATACATAAAACTGTACGGAGTTGTCGTGCTAAGTGGAGTTCTTGTAAAGATCTTTTTAAACAGCAAACACATTTTGGATAACATCAACAAAGAAGTTATCAAAGCAACAAAAGTAAACCTCTGGAAAAACACACCCAATGTCATCGAATGGTTTCAGACAATACCTGATAAAGCTCAACATGCAGAACCTCGGAGGCGGAGACAAGAGTTCTTATTATACTGCTTAATCTGACCTTCAGATTCCAAATAAAATTGACAAAAGTCACTGAGATGCAGATGTTTATGCAGACAACGCCAAAGTCGTAAAATGATTCAACATAAAGAATGTTTGACAGCATTGAGAGACAACTCCCTGACATTGAAGGAAAAACTGAAGAAGAGAATAATAAAGAAGAGTCTCTTCGAAACAGTGACAATGCAGTTGCTTTTCATATGACCCGTGGGAAATATAGAAAAACAGGCAAAAAGTGACTCGGCAATTTTAAGATGTGTCATTTGCATTAGGAGTCATGGAGTTTAAGTGATCTGCGCTTGTCAAACTCTTTTTGGCAAAATACCTCTTCTTTTACAAAAAGGTTCATTTGCTGACGAAATATCTTAAGGTGGTTTAGAACTCATTCCTCATGTATATTACTGGCGTCACAGTCTTGTAAATCCTGTGTTCTTTCTCAGGATTGTGCTCATCTAAACATACTGGGCATTATAAATATTTTTCCAATTTGAGAGGGGCAGTTCTTAGATGTATGTGAATTTTCTCAGCTTGCTAAGAGCAGTGATTTTTTAATAGGTACTTGCCAGTTCCTTTTTGTTGACATTTGTTGCTCTTTACCAAGCTGATGGTTCTGTTGGTTTATGCAGCCTTGCTATTTGTTCAATTGTTGTTGGAACGTTACCTTCCTATATGTAAGTAGACTTCCTACTTTGTTCACGCATGGTTTAAATATTGTGTTTTTTGCAGCTATGATTATGTTTATTTTGTGCTTTTGCTTTACCAGTTTGAGCGTACAACCCCATTTGACCACTCCTTTTTTGGGAAGGGTTATCAAATGCATTCGGTACTAGTGCATGTTGTTATTCACAGAACTTGGCTTTTTCTTCATAGGCACTGCTCAAATTTGTCGATTTTTGTCAACATTTTTCAATTTCATTTTGTGGCACCATTGGGCCTGTTAAGCTGTATAATATATTTGAAATGCCCCTCCCAAGTATGCCGAAGTAATATTCCAGACAACAATGCCCCACAGGATAAATTCGTATCCCTTTCAAGGTTATTTTTCCAAGCTCTTTGAACTGTCTGTCACTATGTGCTTTTGCAAGTTTCAGTAGCTTATTTTCTAAAAATACCTTGGTGAAAACGCTCAGCATCTTAAGATACTGCGCCCGCAGCCAACAAGATAGCCAGGTGGCCAAGACTGCGACTCGAGGAGGCGTGCACTGAGAGACCCGAGAGGACTACAACTGAGCAGGCCAACGTGAATGCTTCAAGTTCATCCCAAGGCACAGTGTCCGTGGACGTTGAAGCAATCACCTCCACCATATCTGCCGTCATGACCTAAATAATAAAGACAGCCTTCTCACCTGAGAATTTGGCAGAATTATGAACAACAACTTTCCAAGAGTAGTTTACACAAGAGCCCACCAGACTAGTTGAACAGGCTGTGGGTGACAGCATCAATGCCATCACTATGACCACTCCTTATTCAGGTACTGGAGCTGTTGACCCTATTAGCTTAGTTAACAAAGGTGCGCATGATCCAAGACCACCATCAGTTTACTAGTGTTTCTGTCCCTCTATCTCCGAGGAGAAGTTCCAAAATTAAAGCAAAAATTAACGATTAAACATGGTCCTCAAGCAGTTGCCTTTCTGTTATTACAGGCGACATAGGGGTTTCTGGAACTCCAACAGTGAGGTATATTTGCCTGATGGAGTTCACTTTAACAAATAAGGCAATTATAAACTTATGCCATTTATGCACAGCATTGGAGGGACGATTTTGAAGGCCACACGGTTAGTGGATGTGTCCTCAGCCTAGCGGTCTTGCTACTTGTCTTTGGCACTTTGCAGCCCCAGTCTGATATGTGCACGACATCATTCTAAAACATGAACCCTTACTACTTGCCCTGGCACACATTTGTTGGAAATAGTACCCATTTGTAACTTAACAAGCACTCCTCTACGTGATTTTCACAGACATTAAGGGAAATGACACGAAAGTGTAATTAGCACTAGAGTTTTGCACGCAATAGATTAAACCAGATATCATTGATTGATATGATTATTATTGGCAGATAAATGCTTAGTTTGTATTGTATAATCTATAGCTTGAGAAATATAATAGAGACATTGTTTCACATATGTATTGCGTGTTACTGAAACCTTAAAACTGTATTTGTTGTACTTAGGCTAGATTGTACCACATGTAAGTCGAAAGATAAAATAAATATACAGTCCTCAAATTTTGAGTGTTGAATGTGGATACTCCTGAACAAGTGATCCTTTGAGCCAGATTGAATTTACAAGACCAGTCAAGACAGTTTGTAGTTTCAACAGAGAAAGTTGTCCACCATGGCCAAAAAGGCAAAGATTGAAAAGAAACGGAAGATACGTTTGGGACAGAGGAGTTCCACGACAAAGCTAACGAACAAGATCAAACATAGATTAGCTAGAGTGCAGAGGGGGGATAAACAGTGGACAAAACAGTCACTACAGACACTGAATGAAAAGATAGACTCTTTGAAAGGCCTTGACAAGAAAATAATTGAATTGATTATTGAGAGTTCCACCTGGAACTCCCTACTAGTTATTCCACAAACCTAAGACATCTTTAGTCTCGAGTTGCTAGACTAGAAAAGGAACCTGAAGTCCTTGGGGAATACAAATACAATGAACGATCAATTAGACAGCGGTGTAATAGAGAAAGGGGTGGAGTTGGAAAGGGGGGAGAAAGTCTACTATTTACCTCAAAGCTGTTATTCGGTAAGAGGTCAAAACAACCAAGGAAGAATTGTTTACGATGCCTCTTCAAAAGGAAAGAAGTCTGGAATGTCTCTGAATGATTGCCTTCACGTAGGACCGTCACTAAACCCATTGTCATGCAACATACTGTTGCCATTTCATGAAAACAAAATTGTGCTTGTGGGAGATATTGAGAAGGCGTTTCTCAATGTCAATGTTGACCAAAGGGAGCGAGATTGTCTTCGTTTTTTGTGGTTAGAAGACCCCCCGGACATGTCAAGGGTTATTTATAGATTTTGTAGTGTGGTTTTCGGCTTAAATGCATTTCCCTTCCTACTCAATGCAACGTTGAGACCACATTACCAAGTACGCCGCAGTTGGTCCAGAGAGTTTGTGAAGAAATTGATTGAGTCGTTTTATGTTGATGAGGTGTGACACCAGAGAAGATAAAGGCTCTTTATGGGAAAACCTGCACGCAAATGTTCTTTGAAGAGAATGAGACCAATTAGAAGTTATTAAAGAAGATGCACCAGTCCAGCTCCAAGGAAGAGATAAATCTCACACACACACCAAAGGCAACATATAAAAAAAAGGAAGAACGAGAACATGCAGCAACCAAGACCCAAAGAGCCTCATTGGGGCAGAAATGAAGCAAAGGGTATCTGAAGCAGATTTTGCTGACAGCACTGCAGGTACTGAATGACTGAGTGACCTATATATTACTACAGTTAGCAGATCTTCCTCTTTCTGACAGAAATAAGCGGTTTCTCCAAAAGCTTTCTGGGCAAGTATGTCATTCCATAAAACGTGCCCTTCCAATCTTTTCTGCATTTAGCATTTTCAATCCAACTCAAGTTGCAATAAGAGATGAAAATGGATGTTATAATTTTGGCAATCCAAACATGAAGCTATTACTACGTCTTAGATAAAACTGAAGTAACTAATCCTTGGGGAGTACCACACAAGGACATCAGGTGACTTACTGACCTAAGGCAAACAAAGAAATTATTCCAGGGGACAAAGAGTCACGGTGGTAACTTGATGAAACCCTCTGAATGGCTTTGGGTAGTTCATCAGTACTATCGAGTATCAGTGGAGTTACTAGACCTGGAAGCTCTTCTACAGATGTCCAACAAAAGTGTTAGTGTGCACCCTATGCTATCTTACATCACCAACGACGATGACATAGATGCCTTGTCTGGGACTGGGTGCATATTTGATTACGTAATGGATTTAAGATCGTTTTACAACTGGAAAACGTGAAAATTCTGATGTAGTGAAGATATAGTTAGTTTTGATCGCCTTTAAAAAACTGCACTGTGCAAAACCATATGAAACCCGCCCTCGAAAGCCTTGTGAAACCCACCTTCGTAAGCCTACCGAAAACCTGCCTTTGTGAGTGATTAAAAGTGAATTGCTGTGAATACTGTCTCCTAATTCCAGCAAACTGGGCAACCACAACAGGAGGCTTGTACAAGCAGACTATTTTGAGTGTTGTTTTTTTTCTGAGTTTTCATGAAGCAATACAATGGAAGCCGCAGAGAGCAATTTGAAAACTAAACTCTCCCAGTTGCATATGAATATGAAGAAAACGGACCTCATCATTGATGGTGACAACTCAGAAGCTATTGAGAGACATCTACAAACTCTAAAGACAATCTCGGACACTGTCAACCACTTAAGACTTGCTGTTGAAGTGAAAAAAAATCAAATTGAAAGTATAAACAGCTGAAATTCAACCTTGGAACGACAATGAGGACACAACATTACAAGCAGCAGACTTTGACATTGGAAAAATTTGCAAATGGTTGTGAGACTGGGAAAAAGAAGCAGAGATTAACGCGAAAAAGGAACAACTTCAATACGAAGAAGAACTCCAAAAGATGAAGTTAAAGCTAAAGACAGAACAACAAACTAAAACCAAAAGCCTGAATGAAGTGGCCAGTCATAACCTTTCTTCTTGTGGTGTACCAAACCACCAAAGTTGGTTATTACTAAATTTAACAGGACATACGCAGACTAGCCAAGATTTTGGGGGCAATATTCCGAAACCATTGACTAGTTAAGCATGCCACCAGTAACTAAGTTCACATATTTGAGAGAATTACTTGATGGCAGAGTACACAAAACTATCAATGCTTTGCAGCATACTGCCAAAGGCTACAACAGAGCAGTAGCAACACTAAAGGAACAATTTGGAAAAGAAAGCAAGATTGTGAAGACCTACATGAAAGAGATCCTTGATTTGCATTACACGCCTACTGCAAACCCTAAAGGATCCTTTAATTCTACGATAAGCTCTCCCACAGCATACAATCCCTCAAAATACTAGAACACATAAAAGAAGTCAATGGAAGGGTCTCATTGACACTAGATAAACTTCCAAACATCAGAGGAGATCTAGTTCGTAACGACCTGGAATGGGCATCCTGGGATTTTGTTAAATGTACTGAAGCACTTCGCCCAGTGGATAACTTCAAAACTAAAGAGTCACACACCCACAGGAAACGTGGGTGTGCGAAACCTGGAAATGATCGCTCGTTTCAAACCCAGCAGAGAAAAGGTCAATTTTGCAAGTGCGTCTATTGTCACGCAGACTACCACAGGCCATCTGACTGCAACACAATTTAAACTCCAACTACCAGCCCTCACAAATCGTCTGAATACAAAAGTGTGACGACTTGCCTCACATCAATCTGCGAGAAGACAAATACAACAGTTTGGACATTGGAAGGAGCATTGACAGCTCATGGGCCAGAAAACAAAGAACTTGTTTATTCAGTCATTCTTGTGGAAATTGATGGAATAAAAACTCACACGTTGCTAGACACCAGTGTTGGAAGCTCATACGCTTCAAGCAAACTCATTAATCTTCTTAAGAAAAAAACAACTGAAACTGTGACCAAAAGAATCAATGTGATGCTTGGCTCAACTACCACCCAAGTGGAGATTTATACAGCGAACCTTGGTGCAGTGGACGGAATGTTTGAAATGAATGTTAACCACAGCTCCTAACCCTTCATAACCCAAACTACCCGATGTTGTTAAGCAAATACAATTAATTAAAGGGAGTTTACATTAGAGATGAGAACGCCAGACCTAAAATTTCTATACACGTCGTTTTGGGAGCAAGTGAATACACCACAATCAAAACATCTACCGCACAAAAAGTAGGGAAACCTGGCCAAAATGTAGCCGAGAAAACACTTCTTGGATGGACAATAAGGTCACCAGGTGGAAAAGATGCTGGAAGTCCAGTTTTACTAACACAGTCTGCCTTTACTGATTATGAGCAACCTTGTTCTCTTGATGTGCTAGGACTTGCAGACACACAAGAACGACCAGCTTTTGGTGTACAAAGAATTCAAAGAACAGCTGGATGGTATGACACAAAGCTGCCTTGGAAGGGAAACCACCCCACAGTCGCGTCAAATAAAGCTGGAAGTAAATGAAGACTAGAACAACTTATCCGGAAACTAGAAAGAAATGGTCAGTACCAAGAGTATGACAGTATCATTCAGCAGCAGCTTTATGATGGGGTTATCGAACCAGGACCTGAGACCACATCCTTTAAGGACTTCTACACACCACACAAAGATGTTAAAAGAGAAAACGCCAGGAGTACTAGAGTTCGCATAGTGTATGATGCCTCAGCAAGAGGGAAGGGAAACCAGCCTTCGCTAAATGACTACCTACACCCAGGGCCATCCATGGGATATCCTATAACGATCAAGGCTCTACCCTGCTCACAGGCGACCTCAAGGAAGAAGAAAGAGACTCCCTACGTTTTCACTGGAGACTTCCAAACAGTTCTGAAACAATGGCCTTTCGGTTTACCGAGCACTCTTTGGGATGACATGCTCACCCTTTCTCCTCAGTGGAGTCATCAATAAACACCTAGATTTGCGGGAAAGCCAATATCCTGAGTTAATCAAGAAATTATGCAACAGTCTGTATGTCGATGAATTAATGACGGGTGGAGAAACCATCAAGCTAACTGCAGTGAAGAAAGCTTCCGCAACAAATAGCATTCAAACGCTCAAGAGCTGGAAGTACCCAGTGAGCCACAGTCTTGTCAAGCTGAGTCAACTTCTACTGAACAGCAGCATGAAGTACCGAAACCTTCAGAGGCAGCAATCGAGTCCCCGTCCAATTCAGAGAAAGATTTAACCTACGCCAAACAGCAGCTGGGGGGATCAAAACCATCAGGAGGAAAAGCTGTTGGGCCTACCCCAGAAAGGAGAAAAGGACACAGTCAATGTCGTTCTCAAAAACGACCTCTGGTACGAGACAACAAAGAAAGGCATTCTGTCTCATTTAGCAAGAATTTACGACCCGCTGGGCCTTGCCTCACCAACAACACTGATTGGGAAACACCTGTATCGGGAAATAAGCAACAGCAAGATCTCGTGGGATACCAATCTTCTGGAACAGTTGTTGAAATGCTGAAAGCGTGGAATAATACTCTCACAAAAACCTCAGTCCCTCAAGCAATCGCTACTTACCATCAGCCAGTTACATGCATTGCACTTCACACGTTTGGTGATGCAAGTGCCAAGAGAGTCTGCGCTGCGGTCTATGCTGTTCTTGAACAAGACCAAGGAATCACCCCTTGCCAAAAAACACATGACCATCCCAAGGCTTGAACTGCTCATGGGGCCACATGGCTGTGAACCTCGTCGTAAACACACAAGCTGCCCTTAACACTTACCAAAGCTCAGTGCACTGTTGGCTTGACTCTACCATGGCACTCTACTGGATAAAGGGACAAGGGGAGTATCACCAATTCATCACAAACAGAGTGCACAAGATTGAAGAACATCAGATAGTCACCTGGCATCACGTTCCAACCGAAGACAACCAAGCTGATTTGGGGAGTCGAGTAGCCTGCATGGCAACCATCAAAAGGGGAAGGGGGAATTTGGGCGTGCAAGAGCGTATGGGGCGCACGAGGAAGAAAGGAAAGGAACGCCTGCAAGGACGCTATTGCTGTCTCCATTTTTCAAGCACAGATTCTGAACCTAAAAATAGTGATTGGTCAGAATTAATTAAATGTCAATCTTCGGCTTAATGCCTTGTTCCGATTGGTTGAAATCAACACCACACCATTTCAGTAACTAAACATATGTCATTAGTGAAGCGTGTTGAGATTCCTCTACGGGAATTCATCATTAGAAGGCATCAAATTTCAGCTTTAAAGGACAATAGAACGAAAAGGCCTGTCAGCAGATGAGTTTTACTGACTGGTTCTGAAAAGTATCATCTAACGGCTTGTAGGTTCTACTCGCTCAAAGAAAGAAAGGAAAAATCATGCTGCATGTACTTGTTACCTGCTGTTTGACCCACGTTATCAACGGCAAGATAACTGAAGACAAAGTGATTTATAACTTTTGGCGATTTTAGGTTGAGGACTTCTTCTTGCCAGTTATAAAACTGCCAGGAACTTACTTTCATAATAAATTGTTGCCTTCTTGCAGATCTTGGAAGTTCAGCTCTTCTTTCCCCACCACCAGCATTCTTTTGTGTGCTCTGCTGGATACAACTCGTCCTGATAGAAATTCAAAGAGTGTGTGACGGCAAAGTGTTTTGATTTTTCTTTGACAAACATTGCATTGAAAGTTGCGAAGAGCCGCTACATTTCTTCTTAAATAGTTTTCCAGCCGGATTCCTTCAGCAACAACTTGAATAGATTTATGCTCTATGTTATGTAAATCAGCATGTGTTGTTGCAACTTTCAAGAAAGATTCCTTCGATGGACGACCGCATTTGAAGTTTAATATAGTACCTTTACTATAGATTTCTTTAGGAAAACAAAAGAAAAACAGTGCGAGAAATAAGACTAGAATACGTGCATCGCAGCCAGACTTATTTGACAACTAGTCATCCACATTTGCATTATTTTTGTTATTTTTTTAATTAGCAGGCACGATGGCGAAAATAATGGCTTCCTTGAAGGCGTTCCCCTCCTCCCTCGCATGTGGTCTCGCGCCCTTATTCCCTACCCCTTCCCTTTCGAACGCCTGCCACGCAGGCTAGGAGTTGAGGACGAGATGCTGCAAACTCTCTCTGGAAGCAAGGTCCAGCCTGGTTAAGTAATGCTTCAAGGTGGCCTGCTGACATAATATTAGAGCCCTCCACTGAAACCTTAGCTGAAGCCAAAGTGAAGCGAGAAATTGTCTCTAGCCGTTGTTCCTACTACGGATGGTCTCGACCACGTGCTTAACAGCCATCAATTGCTAGGAGTACTGCGAATTGGAGCCAATCACAACCCAAGAAATCGAATTTCAAGAATTATGGTGGATTTAAGAGGGTTCAAGAGTCAGCTTATCATCAAAGCAACTTCCACACTGACCAACTACAATTGAACCTGCAGTACAACGATCAGCATGTCCTAGAATGTTGAGGTCGAGTTGTGGGGGAGTACCCTATTTATCTGCCAGATGAGCATCCCTTCACCATGAAGCTAGTTTCCAGTCAAACCTTTCCACCCTACATGGAGGTGTTGGGCTAACCATGGCAAAGGTACACAAGAGATACTGGGTACCTCAGCTTCGAAGAATGGTTAAGAAGTTAAGAGGAGGTTGTTACGGTTGTAAGAGATTCCATGCCAGAGCTTACGAAGCACTGCCACCTGGAAATCCACCCAAAACTAGAACAGAAGGTTCAAGAGCATTTCAAATAATTGGAGTGGACTTCGCAGGACCAATCCGTCACAAGTCAAGAGCCAAGACCAAGAGCAAGGCATTGGCGTTATATGCCTGCAGCCTAACCAGAGCTATACACCTTGACTTAAACCCCATTTACACCCGCAAAAAAATCGCAATGGCATGCCAAATTTTTGGCACCGTGCTGAAGATTTTAAGGCACAGCACTCCCAATTTTTGACGTGTGAATGTATCGGTCCCAAATGTAATGTGGCATTAGTACTCAAAATTTTAGGGGTGCCGAGACAACCACTTGGAGGTAGTCTCAGCACAGGTAAACAAGGGACCGTGCCAAAAAATTCATTTGTGTAAAAGCTCTCCGGTGCCATTCCAGGCCTTTTTTGTTGTGATTTTTACCACAATGCATGTGTGGTTGTCACAAAAATGGCGGCCGAAGAGACAAGTTGTTTGCACTCGCCTAAGAAAAACCGAGGAATAAACTCGGCAGATGAAACTACAGAAGCGTTACTAGAGTAGTGGGCTGAGGAGTCCATTCAAATGTCATTCAAACACTCAAAGTCATCAAAAGAAATGCGAGGAACATTGCTGTTAGAAGTACATTCCAGTGCATTGTCCATGGAGATATTTGTGTGAAACTGCGCTATTGTACAATATGTTACTTATCAATTCTTCTCACTTGTTTTTTATGTATGTAAGGTCCAAATGGAAAATAGAAATTTTAAAAGTTACACAGTTTAAGATCTGGTGAATAAAATGAAAAATTGCGACAAAAATATGAACAAGAGAAAGACAAGTTCAGCAGGAGTACAACAGGCAAAAGAAAAAAATGGAAGTTCTTTGAAATTGTGGACAGAATACTGTGTGACAAACCACAAGTGAAACCACCTCTTGCCATTGACTCACCTGCATCTTCCACTGCTGAACTTCCTCACAGTTAATGATGAAAACTCTGAAAATGGTATTTTTTCTTTACTTAAATGGTAGCCTGCGTGCAGACGAAATTAAACTCTGGTTAACTCTGTCTGCGAAACAGCACCGAAATCCTTGTTCTGCTTTGTACCAAGATTTGAGTACACGCCACGATTGGCCAGTTAAAAAAGGCCTTCGTTTTGTTTGTCGTGATCGCCTCCGATTAGCTAAGAGAATCTCCTATGGAGTTCGCACCGGAAGCGAACAGAAGAAGCAGAAAAGCGAACATCAAGAGAATGGCCGTGGCTAGCGAAGGGAAGTGGAAAGAAGCCTTTGAGGCGGTAAAAGCACAGTTTGAATTGACCGATCTGCTTCCAGAACAAGAAGCTATCAAAATTTTTTTTAAGGGGAAAAATGTTTGTAAATTTGCCCATGGGCTTTGGAAAGCCGCTTATTTTCTGAAGTTTGCCCATTGCTGCGGACATTGTTTCTGGTAAGCCTCGCGGTTCAAGTGTTATAGTGGTGATTTCACCTCTGCGGTCTTTGATGGAGGACCAAGTACAATACTTGAACAGCATTTGTATTCCAGCTGCTGCCATCACTGATGTAGAAGATCCAGAAATTATTCAGCAAGTTTTAAACGGGAATTTTCTCGTAGTATTCAGTTCACCCGAGTGTTTGTTGTCTACTGCTCTGTGGAAGGGCATCTTCAAAAGTGAAAGCTTTTCTGAAATGTTGATTGGCGTGGCAATCACTCAATCGAGGTTCATTGCATAACAAAGAGGTAGGTAAATTTCTCTTTCTAACGCAGAACAACGAGAATAAAACTAGGACCATGTCGCTGAATTTTTCACACCTTTTATCTCCTTAGAGTTGAGTTGCTAGTACTATGTAGCCTGCTTCACACACAAAGCTGACTGTTAGATTGATAGAATCATGTCAGTGAAAATATAAACTGCGCTGCATTCTGTCCGCACATTTGGCGGCAAAGTCTGCGACGGTCTAATAAACCACCATGGAGGGGACAAAATTCTGTAGCTATTTTTTCCCAGCATAAGTCGGTACTAATAAATGCAAATTTCTTTGTTTTACAGGGGATTATCTGATCAATTTACTGCTGTAAATAGTTATTTCACACTGGGTCCAGCCCACTGATTTGTAATATTTCAGTTCATTGTTTCATGGCGATACATGTAGGAGTTTGAATTATTAATGAGCGATTGTCAGATATTTCTGAATCCATCAAGGATGTGTCTGTACAATCGATTCACCAACTTTTGTCAGCACTGGTTAAATTGAAATAAATGAGTCTGGGTGTGGTGTTATTTTCCTTTCGCTGTAGAATCCCTGTAGCGATTATTTTGTCCAGGTTTTGTTTGTCACGTACTACCGTATTTTATAAAGTGAAACTAAAGGCCCACATCACATGCATAGCTTCAGAAGCCATTCGTTCACAAAGAAGTCAGCATTTACATTGCAGGAAACCTTGTAAAAGTCATGAAATTTGGTAACTATCCAAAATACAAGACACGCCAGTGCGTGAGGTCGTCAGGAGCCACTCAAGCTGTATTCTATCCTTTGATCTGAATCACCAACATCAAAACAAAAGGTTTCACGTCATGGAAATTGTTTTGCCGCTTGGGTTCGCAGATGTTATTTTTCAGAGCGAGAGAAGTAGGCATAAATAAATTGTGCTCGGCAACTTTTGAGCAACTTTTTGTACTTCGAGCAACCTAAAGCAACTCTTGCCTTCCTTGGCAACTTCTGAGTCAACAAATAGTTAAAAACTGACCAAACCATCAAAAAGGTCTTTATTAAAAGGTTTTTATTAAAACTGGTCAAAACTAAGGATGTTCTTACAAATAATGTATAAAATAACAGGTGTGCTCATGAACTGGACAGCAGCTATCTAACGGGCGCTTACATCCAGCGTTTATTCGCTCCAACAATAGAGCTTCCTGCCTGCCATCTTGGTATTAGACCGATTTAGCACCAGGACGCAGCCTTCATTTAGGACGGAGTGCTTGGTCAAAGGGTTTGGTACCAAGAGAAAAGGAAGGAATTTGGTGAAGATCACTAACAGTCTACTTTTTAAGATAAAACAGTGGCTTTTTGTAGTTAAAGGGCTAATCTTCAACATTACGTAAAAACCAGGAAAATTCAACGAGAATAACTTGCAGACTTTTTTCTTTCAAAATTCTGTTTTGCCGACATAGGCATATCAGCTGAAGCTGTTGGCGATAGCCGTGAAATGGATGAAAATATACTAAAGGGCGAATACAAGTTGGTGTTTGGTAGTGCAGAAATGTGGCTGAGGAAGACCTGGATAAATAACTTCAAGAAGTCCGCCCTGAGATTTTCTGGAAACTTTCGGATTTTGAAAAACATGTTAACGTGCAGACTACTAATTCAATTATGGCGAGTGTCACGGAATGGATTTTTTACAGATTGCCTTTATTCACGGGATTTGACTTTTGGATTTGACTTTCACAAGATTACTGGATTCTGTTAAGTACGATTGCAGATTTTGTTTCAAGTTTTGTCATCAAAGGCCCGCTGGATGGAATCTATTTATGGAACAAAGCAGGATTGTGCGTGGGAACTTTGTGTGAACACCTTAAAGGCTTCTTGTGAGGAATTTGCTTTCGTGGATCAAGGACTTTGCAAGTGGATTTTATTGGCAAGTAATTCAGGAACATTCGCTCAGAACTCTTTAGGAAATATTAGGGACTATTTTATCGGGATTTTGTTTGAACTTTATGCCATCAAAAGTTTCAGTGAAGGTTTTTTTTGTTTTCGTGACTCGCAGTTTTTCCCATAACTGATTTTCACCTTTGTAACCTTGAACCGATAGCGACGGCGTGATTTGTGATTTCGTGACTTATTTTTTACTTTTGTACAGTTTTTTGTGAATGATTGATGTAACGAAATTGGAATTGTAAGTAAATTAACACTGTAAGAAATACCACATTACACATTGTAAGTGTTCCAGCTTATGTAAATAAAAGAATGACATTTTCATATCAAATTCAGTTTGGTATTTTAGTTAGATGTGACAACTAAATAAATTATTGCTGTTTAACACTGTCCTACATAAAGGATTAAATGATTTAGGCCCGTAAACTTTGGTAGGAGTTCGCGAAGCCATGGAAACAGTCGTAACTCCCCATTTCTACTGCAATGCAGACGCTTCGCACCAGAAAGGTGACAATTTTCACGCGATAATGGATCGTGTTTTGATTGGTTCTTTTGACATCACTGCGGGTAGTTAATATTTGTGGCGGAACAGCAAGAACAATGGACTGCGAACAGGCACTTTATTTTTCTCTTCTCCTCGTCTCGCACTTTGCACTCGTGTCGCGCTCCGCGCAAAATATCGCGTTCGCCCCACTTGGCTCACAAGGCGCCTGTCATGCAGGCTAGAAGAGAGTGTCTAAGAGAGCTAAACTTCACTGAAGTTCAGGTGCCAGATAACACTGAAACAGTGGAGCTTAAAGAAAAGATGGGATTTAGGAATGGTGAGAATCCAGCTGTAGAATTTGAAGATGGTACACAAAAGGGTGGGCATTTTAGTTGCTCCGGATGTTGTGGAGACATGAGACAGGCTAGTGAGTATCGCTACATGCTTAACCAAAAGTTCCAAAGCCTTGAAGAAAAGCAGAGCCTAGTGCTGAAAGGAAAATTTGGAAAATCAAATGCTTCTGGCCCCTTCATTCCCTCAAAGTTGAAAACATCAGAGCAGAATTAAAATCAAGAGGAGTTGATGCACATGGCAACAAAAAGGAACTCCAAGAGAGGCTAACTGATTTACTGAGAGGGACAAGCCGAGTACCTGCTTTGCTGTTTGGATCACAGAAACAGTCCCTTTATGAGCTTAATCTACAAGATTATGAAGTCCTTTTCTTCAAACCTCTCCACACATGTCTCAATTACACAGCCAACATTCTCACAGAGTTGCCTCTACACATGACAGATGTTGATGCCCTGTTGCTGTTTAAAGAAATCACAACCTTGGCCTTGAAGAAAGATAAACTGCAAGCAACTGACAACAACATCAAACAACATCAGCAAGAAATGCCACTATTTGGAAAAAACCGGGAAGGAATATGCTAGTCAGCCAGACCAGCTTCCACTTTACAAAATGAGTGATGAAGATGGCAAACTAATCTACCACAGGGTGTCTGAAGATCCAGTTCAGGATGACACTGAACCAGAAAATCTCCCACTTATGCAAGATGCAGTAGCTGCACTATATCTTGAACAGGAAGAAAACACAAGGAATGAAAATGGCGATGAAACAACTGAGATCATTTTCGAAGGTCAACAGGCAGAGCTTGATATAGAAGAACACAACCCTATTGCAATACATGTAGATATGGATTTGCATTCAGATGAGCAGCTTGATGCTGAGTCACCACGAGATTACAGCAGATACTAACTCAAGCATACATCAAACAGTAGATTCTGAAAATGACTGCCAAACACCACCGGAAAAAGGAAAGGAGGTTCAGTCCAAGACCGCAAAGGCCTTAGAATTAATTTTAGGGAAAACACCAGAGGTCTCTGAGATTGATCGACTAAAGCAAACAGTTGCAAAAAAACCCCAAGGAACACTTTTACAGAAAGAAGTATGACTCACTTCTTAGCAACTTGAAAACTTGTGTTTTAAGGGAACTAAGATCTGTCAAAAACCAGCTAAAACAGTGGGGTGAGAATTTTTGGGCAACTCATGGCAGAATACCAAAATTAATGACAGTGACTATATTAGTGATGGCCACTTTGAAGAATTGACTCAAAAGAAAAAAGTAGCCGTGAAGCTCCTAGAGTCATGGAACATTACAGTTCACCTTTTGTAGATACATGCTTAGGACATTATTAGAGGATAATAATTATTTTACAAAACTCAGTCGCATACACATTATTTATATATGTCTGCCCCACAGTTTTGTTTGGTTATGTTTTCTAAGAAATTCACGTTTTTCATACTGCAAAGCACTACAAAATGTTATTTTGGGAAGTTTCAGTGATTTTGGTTCAAGTTATGGCTCATTCCAATTTAAGGCACTTGCATGGGAGGTCATAACCTATCTTCACTAGACTTGCCTTCGCTGATGTTTTAGCCGGAATTCAATTGCTTATAACCTCTCCTCAAATGAGAATATGAGCCTAACACTAAACAAAACAACTCATTTTGACACAATGTTTCTCGTTGTTTACTTCTTTCTTTAGTTGCATTTATGAATATCGTGTATGCCACTGGTAATTTAAAACACCTTTGCATGAATCAGCTGGAAGAATATTGTCACAAATATACATCATGTTACACAATATTTGTGCACCCAATTTACAAAATTGTCATAAGAATTATTTGCTAGAGTACTAGAATGAAAGAGTCAAGTTTTGTGAAATCCCTCTACTTAATGCATGTGTCCTGTGAGTTTCCATAATTACATGTAAAACGTATAATATCAGTTGGAATATGTTCAAATTGTTTGTTTGGAAAAACGAGTATTTCTAAAAATACATTAGTACATAGCCTTTGAGTCGGAGAGTGCGTTTATTCTGATATGAAAGATGGTGAGGACAATTTTTGGGACGCATTTGCTGAAAAGAAATTGCTCTCGATGATAAAACACTAAATTCTTCTTTGAATGTGCATAATATTTCTTGGTGATTGCAAGGAGAATTTAGATCTTGATGTCTTATTTAATTACACTAAGAAAAACGTATTAATTTGTGTTTTTTGGCATCTGAAATCGACACTTTTACAGGAAAATGCTTAATTCAAGCTATACTTGTATTCTTTTGCAAGAAACATGAAATACTATTATTCATTTTCTGCAATAAAAATTCAAATGCGAAAACATGTCAAAGGATATTCATTATTAAAGGACTATTTTAAACGGTGAATTATCTGCTCAGGTCATAAAAGAAGCAATAAGCATGTTTGCTTACCTTCCATGACAATTTTATTACGTTTATCGACCTCCCTCACAGGCATCCAGTGATCTCGATCGCGCAGGCCACTTCGATTTGCCAGCACCGCACACAAAGAATCGGAAAGCCAGCTTCTTGTCCGCCGAGTTTACATGAAATCCTCCCCAAAACTGGTTAAAACCTTTCCCTTAATAAAAAAGTTTTAGAGGGCTGGTAAATTGCCCAACTAACTAAAACAACCGAGGATTAAGAACACAAGAAGATGTTTTTCTATGCCACCATGTTTGTTTTCCCTGTCACATCCCACTGCTACGGGAGGTTGTAACGGGTCAACCTGCAAGGTTCTCTGTTGGGGGTAAGGGACAAGGATTCAAGCCATGCCTTAACATGCTCGAGTAAGGTGATGAGGAAGTCTTCCAAATGTACTCAAGTTATTTTGAAGGTTTAGGAACCATCTCGGAACCTTATCATATCAAAACTGATGAGTCAGTGACAACTGTCATCTGTTGACCTCAAGAGCTCCCAAATGCTCTACACACAGGGTAAAAAAAACAAGCTGAAAAAACTGGAACAACAAGGTGTAATCATAAAAGTAGAGGAACCAAAATGATGGGTGAATTCAACAGTAGTTAAGGAGATGAGAAACAGAGATCTTGCATTGATCCATGTGATTTTTAAAAAGCTATTAAAAGTGAACTTTACCTTTTACCTACGCCCCTAATGGGCCACTCTCTGATGCCAAGTATTTTTCTAAAATTGATGCAGTATCAGGGTTCTGGTAGATTCTATTGGATAACGAAAGATCCCACTTGATGACAGTCAACACGCCTTTCAGAAGGTTTAGATTTACTGTTGTACCTTTCAGTGTAGTTATTGCCAAGGAAGTATTTCATGGGACCTTCATCGGAAAGTTTACAAACATTGAGAGCTGTGAAACTAATATTGATGATATTTTTGGTCTGGTGTCATACTATAGATGAAAAAGAAAAGTATCTCAAGAAAGTACTGTACCGTGGGAAAGTGATCAATCTCACCCTGAGTGCTGACAAATGCGAGTTTTAACATCACGAGAGTACTTATCTGAGAGAAAAACTCACCCAAGTTAAACTGCTGGGGTTGAAGGTATATAAAACTGCAAAATTGATGTGGGCAGCTGTCTGAAGGTTAAGGATATTCACATTTGAGAGAATTAGTGTTAGAGGCATTTAAAGACATTGTGTCTGTTATTTGCGCTATTGGTAGGGATAGTCTAAGGAATGGCAGGGCTACTGCTGCCACAAATGCTGGGGTCACAGATCGTCTTTTCAAGCAGCATGGTCGCTGATCTAGTGAATCTGCAAAGGATGGTTATATTAAAGATTCTTTATCCTCAAGTTTGTCAGTTTCTAAGGCCTTAGAAAGGCCTCATGAAAGAATACACTGCCAATTACAAACTAATCCCTTGATTAATTTACAGAAAAGGTTTTAGGAACTTCCCAACTGAAATAGTTCTGACCCATCGTTCCAAAGCCCTTTTAGACAAATCTTCTTGACCCTTGGTGATACTGTAAAGCAAAACCTTTTGAAGAAGACCAGGAAAGCCAAAAGCTTAGGGACGTTGATGGATAAAGTTGCTGCATAAGGATGTCTTCAACATTGTCCACTGACGTCATTAATCCAGTTTTGGGACAAAGAAAGCTCACCCACAAAAACAATGTTTCTGTCTTCTCAGAATGTACTAGAAAACTTTGTAAGTTGCAACTGAGATGCCATTACAAAGCTAATTGTTGGGTTCACATTAGACCACTAAGTCTGACTTAGTGATCTCTTAAGTCGACTTAGTGAAAATGACAGGTGTGAACCGCTAAGTCACAGGAGCGTGATTTCTGTCTTAGTGTCGGCAAACTCAAACAACCTAAGCAGTTCTTAAGCCTGTTTCAAACATGACTTAAAGCTGACTTAAGAAGCCTGATAGCAAAAAAATTTGAAAATCGTGGGTTTTGAGATAGAGATTCCCGTGATAGGCGCCAAAAGCAAAGAAATCACGACACAGTTTCTTCTCACGAACAAAATTAACTGAAGATGCATCGCTGAGAGGACGAAACGTTAGAAGGCAATTACGCTACTGACTTTTCACCTTTTGCAATGTAAGTTGCGTGGCTTGATCACTTTTTTATTGGCCTACGTAAGTGCCATTTTCTTTTCTTATGATATTCCTCCCCCATTTCCCAACAGATCTGAAGCACGGGAACATAAAATTTTGTAAGGTTATTCATTATTTGGCTGATCAACTTTTGTAAATTTAATAAACAGACAACAGTCACAATTACAGTGATTTTACGGCTTCTCGGTCTCATTTTGATCTCGACTTCTTCACTAAAATGGATCATGACCACCTCACCACATTTATGATGTTAGCTACCTTATCTGTTATTTTTATCGTTAAGGATGACAGCATTTGTCTTCTAGATATGTCTGAACGCTTAAGCGGACTTAAGGTGACTTGGCTTGACTTAGGCTAAGACAGACTTAGTGCCTAGTGTGAACCCAACAAATAAAGGAGTTAGCCTCTTACTTGGATTTAAGTAAACTGATAGGCCTGTCCACAGGTTAAACAAGTGTAATGGTCAGAAAGACCATTGGAGTGCAGGTGTAATGGTAGGGCAGACTAATATAGTTACTGGGCACTGTGTCTGCCACTGATCAGCACTAGCACACACAGACAGCTGTTAGGAGTTGAAGTACATCTAGTAAAGTGGAAGATTTTCTAAGGCAACTCCGGTACTAGTTCCACAATTCCACCAGGAAAATGACTGCTTTCTTAAGTGCCATATTGGGCTGAAAAAGGTCAGTCTCAACCACAATAAGAAAACAAAGAAGCTGTTAGCTAAATGGTTCAATAAGGCTTGCCAGACACTCACTGTAGCCCTGCAGAGCTACAGAGCTAACCTTCTGTTCCGTCAAGAAATTAACAATGTCACAGCTGTTGGCTTTATAACCAAACTCTAACAGGTGTAATTTGTTGGGGGGCCCTTTTATTAATCTCAATGCCATCCTGCCAGATCAAGCTGGCAGTTGTATGTCTTTATGATAGGACCTGCTGCTAATCAAGCCCTGCACTTGCAACGACTATTATCTCCTTAGCGTCTTTCCAAGAACTATAAAAGATTGGAAGCTCATCCCCTCTACGATTAGAGCAAAAAGTTATTAAAATTCTTGTAATTACCTTAGCTATAATTCCTAAGTTTATTTTAAATTACTTTTTTTTTCTTCTCTTTTTAGTTTTTATTAATCTCTCTTTGATGCAAAAGTGTTAAAAAGTAAATGAGAAAAAGCAAAAGCCATCTCTTCCCAAGGCACCTTGCAGGAAACTAATAAAACCTTGGAGAAACTAAAGGCAGACATAGAATCATTTACAGAGATTTCAGGTGAGCTGAAGTGGGGCAAAGATACTGGAAGGCAGCTAGAAAACCCTCCTTACCATATATCTCCAAGCTCTGACACCCAACATTTAAGATCCCCTTGGAAATTCTCCAAAATTCATTGAAAAATATGCCATCTTTGACCCTCTTTCCCTTCCTTTAAGTGAAAACAGCTTTTACGAATATGGTGATGAAGAAGTGAAAATTATTGATAGTCAGGTTTTCCAGAGATGAAGACAAGACAAGACAGTTGCTTTGCCCATGATCCAAAGATGGATTTTTTTTTTCCAAAAGGAAACTCCAAGCACCAGCTGAACATTATAACAATACTCCTTCACGTCCCTCATGCTCAAGACAAAGGAATTTCTATCCTTCAATCTTTTATGAAATACTATTTGTGGCTGACGATGGATTTTCCTCACCCTGCAGTAATTACCTGGCCAGAGTGAGGAGGTGGCGTCATTAACATTACAAAGACAATCTGAATAATGCAACAATCTGCAACAATCTGAATAATGAGACGCTGAACCCTAAAAGCACGTCTCTACTAATGATCCAGAAAGGGACTAATGCAGTGATATTGTCAAGTCAGCTGTGGGAAACTGGGAAACACAAGCAAAGGAAAAGTCGAAAAAAGAAACTGTCAAACCCCACTCTGAAAACAATTTGGAAACACCAAATCCAGAAGTAGCTAGAAGTAGTTAAGGGGGAAATTCAGAGAGATGGACCATTATTGGAAGCTGGCCCTGAAGAAGCAGCAAGAAATGCCACTCCGGATGACAGCCTCCACACATATGTGAAAGCTGGTGTAGAAGAAGCAGCGGCAGCAGCTGTTGTTCTGCAGTTGGTATAGACCCTGATTATAACTCATGAAAGTGTCATCATTTTTCATAAATTTAATTAATGTTGAATTATATCTCTTGTTGTAGTGTTTAAAGTGTAAACTTTGTAGTAATTGAACTCCTGTTTCCTTATAATAGGATGATAAATTATATTTAAGTACCCATAAAGAATCTAATATACATAATAGTAAATTTAACAACACTGAGTATCACTCTCAATAGACTGATAAATATTGAACACATACTTCTCTCATGTAAACATTGCTCTCAGTAGAGAGCATTCCAGCAAGTGCAACCACCTCAAATCGATTTTGCTTCCTAGGGATTCACTCCCTGGACCCCTACAAAGAAGCTTCCTCTATTTGGAAACACCAAATCCAGAAGTAGTTAAGTCTTCAACAACATGCTACACCATAGAGCCATGCGCACTGCACCAACCAGCTAAAAACGAACACGATTACAATTCCTAGTGACATCCACTGCAAAACCAGGCATACATTACAAAGACAATTTAAAGTTTTGCAACCATCTGAATAATGAGACACTGAACTCCAAAAGCATACAAGGCATTATGACTGACCACTATAATGACCATTAATTACATGTAAATCCCACAATCAAAGACAATCATACATCAATCACTGTAGAGAAACCACAAACATTCAAACAAGATACATTAAAGGCTGAAAAATTCAACAACTTGGCAAATTTCTACTCCAGCAAAAATGTGGTCTAAAATATTGACTTTTCTGTTTTACACAGCACAACACATAAACAATGGACAGGTGGCCTCATCCTTGTGTGCTTGAATTTCTGCTTCTCCTAATGGCCTTTGCAAGAGCGACTGGGATTGTCATGACATCTGCTTGAATTTTTTGGGCTGTGCCCTTTTCTTTTAACTATTGCTTCCAAATGAGTACTTGTATCAATCACCTGGACTCCTCAATCACCTGGACTCCTCAATCCTCCTTACACAAGAAGGAATGCATCCCGCATTTTTTGCACTGCTCCTTGTGGCTTTCGTGGTTGTCTGCGAACTTTTCTCAAGAATCAAACCATCATATGCCACCATCTTGGATTCCTCACTCCCTGACGTAGGCATTTCCTCTCTTCAAGATTGCTGTACTATCCAAACTCTATTGCTGGCTTCCATATTGGAACAATTCTTTGCTGTGGCCACATTTCTCCTAACCCTGGGCATGTTTTTAATTGTAAAATTGAGTCATGTTCAGTCTGTCAAAGGACAGTCTCTCGCTAACATTAGGCAATTCAATATGACCTTTGTCTCTGCTGTTGCCATATAAAATGGGCAAGGTGACCGGGGAACTCGGACATGAACTATTGTCAGGCTTTCCACCTAGCACCTTGCTATAGGCCACCTTATTCTTTTATGAAGTCTCGAAACATTTCTTTGATTCCTTTAATACTGTTTTTGAATCTTCTAACCTCCGTGACCATCCAAATATAGTTGCTGCTGGTGGCTTTAATCTAAGAGATATCAACTGGTGAACAGAGGATCCATCAGCAACCAACCAAGCTAACTCGGCTAAACATAATAGACCACTTTCATATGGAGGAATTTTCTCTCACACAGCATGCGAGATGCCCTACTCGCCCAGTATTTGGGAAGACCCTGAACCTATTATTTTCATTATATCCCCACATTTATTTCCAATGACCACACTGTATTTGGAATTAGTGTTTTGGGCACCTTCAGTCTAGCTGTGATGTTAATAAGTATTCATTAAC
Source organism: Porites divaricata (assembly GCA_038088405.1). Taxonomy (NCBI): domain Eukaryota; kingdom Metazoa; phylum Cnidaria; class Anthozoa; order Scleractinia; family Poritidae; genus Porites; species Porites divaricata. The sequence continues at coordinate 30,274,908 of JBBMOI010000003.1, read as the reverse complement.
CCAAGTTCATTTATTGCATGGAACCAATTACCATTTTTCTAGCATTTCTTATTTTAAGTCTACTATAAAATCTATGTATGTAATAGTTAATTAAATTAATCAATTTATTCATTTGTTATAATTAGATATTTTTCCCATGATTATTTCAGTGTAGATAAAATATGTACATAGTTCTTAAAATATATTTTATAGCTGTCTTCTCAGAACTTTACATATGAAATAATTTTGATCCTTAACTTTTTATTGCCAGATTATTGTCATTATTTTTATTATTTATTTGTGTTCTTTGACATGCAGTGACACTGTCTTTAGAAATACTTGATTAACATAAAAAGGATGAAAAAAACTAGGCCAACAAGACCTTCTTCAACAGTTTATTGTTTACAACTGCGGAAGAACTCAACTATACAACAATTTCAGCTGGTCAAATAAGTTTTTCAAGGTGAACTCATTCTGAAAATGCTCTGACTTTGTCATCCATAGAACTCTCGACAAAAACGCTTAAGATGAATGTTTCCTTTTCATCAGTTAGTTAGTGCTAAAAAATAGCTATACAAAGAAAGGGTAGAGCAACTCAGCTTTCTAGAAATGCTCTTTACTGTCATAACCAGAACAGCAATGCATGCCGCATACAACAGCCCAATGCTGGAACTACCACTCATCAACAAGATTGATGGTATTCATAAATTTGACCATGTCATGAAGCAATCATACTTGCTGAAAATTTAGATAAAAAAACTGAACTCCATTTCTTAAAAAAGAGGAGTAAGAAGAGAAATGGTTCATTTAGTTTATAGGAATACACTAAGTAAATGCTACTCAACCAAACACCATCACTATTTTAGTGATTTTTTCCTTTTCTTTTTCTCTCTCTAAAAAAATGGAAAATGATTTTACAATTAGTCAATTTGAATATACTTTTTAAAAGCATGAGTTGCAATCCTGGCGTCTGTTCTATGTTTTTCCACGCATAGAGGGGTTTTTGCGAGATATCTACGTGGAACAATTTGCTTGCTTCTCAGATGAAAGTTAACCTCTTTCCAGGCAATGCAATAATACCAACTAAGGAAGGACAGGCAAGGGACCTTGTTGAAAAATTCTGTGTGGACTTCCAGGAAGCACAATAAGTGTTTCAAGATCCCAAACACCACAAGCAAAAAGCACCATTACTTGCTTGAACCTTTTCAAACCATTTAATTGTTGTCCAGGTGGAGGCCAGTTATCACGAAGGGCTACGAGGTGGATTATTAAAAGATAGGCAATGATCTCCAACCTGACATTTTTTATAAGCCCCACCATGACTTCTATGGAGAAGAGATGATACAGCCAAACAAAAAAGGGGTCCCCTGCAATTCACTGGTCTAAAAATAAAATTAGATGTATCTTCAAGGATGACCAAGCTTTGTGGATTTTTACCTTCAGCCGCTGACACAGCATCAAAATTATGAAAATGTCATAAGAATTGCACAACTGTTTATCACTTCCAAGTTTGTTGGCATTCACACTTGCCAACCTGTTTTTCTAAAAAGGAACTGCTAGAACACAACACTGTCCCTGCTCCTTGTCCCAATTTCTTCACTACTGTTCCTTTGTTATGTCCCAACATGTGATAGTTCATTATCACCATTCAGCACTCTAAACCCTTCAGTACTGCCAATGAATTTTTTAAAGATTATTTATAATATTAGCTCACACTTTAGAAATACATGTAACTTATTCATGTTTGAATACAAGATATGTAACTTTACAAACAGTCATTATTTTGGTAACACCTGTAAATACTTTACACAAAAATATAAATTGTTTGTGTCAATCAAATTCTTGACAAACTGAAAAAATATTACTTATAGTTTATAAAAATGGTAAAAATTGTTTGATGCCATTTGTTATTAATGCATAAATTATCATCAATTACCATTCACAATGAAAACAGCTGTTGCATAGGGTAAAGTTAATGGGTTGCTGGTAACAAAATAGAAAACAGGAATTATAACATAGTGCACGTGCTTTCCCTATATAGGTCCTATTGAGCCGCTATGAACAAAAATAAATAAGATGATGTGAGCATTTTTTTTTACCTGGCTGCAAAGTAGTCGTCGTTTAAGCTGCAGTGCAGTTTTCCTTCTCTTTAAAATATGGAAGAAACCAGCGAAGAACTGCCTAATTTTTCAATCGGTGTTGACCTTTTAAGTCCAGATCCAACAAGCAGCAATAAAGCCGAATTAAAAAAATCTCACAAGTTGAGCATTTCGCAAATTTGTTGGAAGACCATCTGCTAAATAGATTTTAGTTTTGTAGCTGTATTTAAAAGAGAATAAGTTTCTGTTGCAGAGGGGATTCTTTTGTAGGAAGTCTCTGGAGAAAAAATTATAACTACTAGTGCTTACATTGGCTAGAGGCAATACATGTACTCTTCTCTTTAGAGTTTACAGCTAACAGTCTTTTTCATGAGACTTTTGACGGTGTTGTTGCTGAGGTCAAGCGGGCAGTATCAGGAGTTCCATTTTACAGAAAAAGGAAGTTGTGACAAATGCTCATGAATTTTATCAAGCTTCCCTAAAAGTGTGCAGGAGAATTTGCCTGTTAGAGATCTCACAAGCTACAAGTACATGTAAGATCATTATTCATGAAGTGAAAAGAAAGGGGGGGAATGCAGGGGGGGCTGGAGGGGGGCCTTTGATCTTGCCACTTTGTGGCTTTCCATGATCGCCCCAGTTAAGAAATCTGTCAATTATTAGACAACTAAAGCGAGCATGCCCAAGATGGGCTGGGAACAAGTTTGTCTTCACAGTGATTCAATGTGGAGCTTATATTTCCTTTTTTTTCTGGTCTTGCGTTTGATATTACATGTGGTTTACTACGCTAAGAACATCAATAACACAATAGGGCCATTTATAAGAGGAAAAATAAGACGCAAATTTTCCGTATAAATGGCACATTTCGTCTAAAATAAGATGCATCTTATTTAAGAACAGCCCTTAACACCTGTTCTTAGATAAGACACGTCTTAGCTAAGTAGAGAAAAACGTCATATAAATAAGACGCGAACGCATAGTACGAATGCGTTAATTTTTGGCGGGAAAATTATCGCTTGCCCCGCGGTGGACTGGTAGGCCACTGGCGGGAAAAATTGTTTACAAATTACAATGCATTTTCATTTCCTTGCCTGTTCTGCTTTAGCTTTATTTTTTCTTCGCTCAAATACAATGAGCACGCCGTTAAAAGTAAAAAAGAAACACTTGGTTCATCACAGAGGAAAAAGATTTTTTATTATGTAAGAAGGCGATAACAGACCTCCTGTACAAATGCGTGACATCTGCTGGTGTAAGTAGACTCTTTATCTTTAAACTATCACAATTATTTACATTAACTAATCAAATTGCTATCGTTGTATTATAAACTTACACTTTAAAAGTAAGTTTAAGTAGACAGACGACTTAGATAAGGCATGCTCGTATAAATGGTCCAGTTCGCGCCTTATTTAAGACATGTGTTATGTAAGACACGTCTAATTTTTCCTCATATAAATAGCCCTAATGATCAATAACACTCATTGTTCCTTGATGGCCAACCTTTTGACTCACTTTACCTCTTTAAATGCAGGCTTTCAAGCTGTCTTTTCTGTTTAGAAGACCCATAAGATGTAGGAGAGTTTATATTTTGAAGTGAAATTCTTCATGATATTGAGGTGCAGCGGCTGTGAATCGAGTAGAAGAGTTGTCAGAGTTGTTTACGGTTTTACTACACCTTTAAGACTACAAGAAATGATGATTGAGATTCTTCATTCTTCATCCTTGACTGTGAACTTACCCTGGCAGAGTTTCGTTGGGTGATCGAATGGCATGGTCAAATCTGGTAGTTCGTGTATTTCTTTATTACTAGAAGCTACTGGTAAATAAATTTTGCCATGAGATCATAATCTCTTGATTTTGCACATGCTGATATACTTATCTTTGTGTGGTTTAATTTAAACTTTACCGTAGTTTCTAACAAATAAAGCTTAGGCAAATGAAAGCGTAATTTTTTTGTGTATTTGGAATTCTTTTCTCATGACAGCACAGCAGTTATTTCAAGGAAATACTTGAAACGGAAGTCACCATCAATATAAAATCACTAATAACAGTATAGCAGTTGGAAATCTATTGATTATTGCTCCAATGATATTCCAGTGAGGGTTTAGTAAAACCCTCCTTCTGATATTAAAAATAGCTTACACTGACAGACCCAGTATATTTAAAGCAAAGTGGTTGGAACATTTACCCCCTGACTTTCACTTAATTAGCCCCGTATTCTGTATTTAAGCACAAAAAATTTAATATTTGTTGTATTGTACAAACAAACTTTCAAACAGCGAAATAGAAAATTGGTTTAATGGACATTCACACATGACGGTTCCAAGACTCATACTAATATAGTGTGCTCGTAGCATGTGTTTAGGATAAGGAAGAGAGTCTTAATTCCATTGCTGGCAAGTGGAAAAAGATATGAGATGGAGCAGGCTGGACATGGAAAACTTAAAACCAAGCAAAAACTCATTGTCCTGCATTCTCTGCCACACTTGTTTTGAAAGGAAATTCGTACTCAGTCTCAGTTGGCCAAATTTCTTACTAGGGCAATCACGTTCCAGACCTTGCTGCCAACCTCCTCTGGTGGAACGCACGTAACAGTAATGGCTTCAAACAAAGAAGAGGATGACAGTGAGGAAGAACAAAGAGAGGAAGTGCAAAATGAAGGAAATCACAAAAACCTCAATCGTGATGACAGCAATTTTTGTGATGGTAATGATGACAGTGACTGCACTGTGACAGATGTTGATGACGATAAAACTGACAGTGATAAGGTGTGGCATGAAGACCAGAAACAACTGGATCTACACATATAACATGGATTACCACAGAGATGTTCACACTGTGCCCCATGTTTACAAATTCCAACAACATTTCAGTTACCACCTTTTCTGGCACCACTGATTGATTCTATTGCAACTGGCAGGTTTGCTTTTGGGTAAGCCACATTGTCAACAAAAATGATGTGAGGAAGTTACAGCGGCATGGCAAAGCATCAAAGGAAAAGTGGCTATCAAACATAAGAGGTACTTAATTAATTTGCACAAGCAAGTGCAACCACACACATGAAAGTGATCACATGGGAGAAATTTGTAAAAGGAGTTGGAGCATTCCCTGCTCAACAAGTATTGAAGAGACATAAACCCATTCTCAACCAGGATCTTGTTGTTGTTCCATGAAACATTGATAACAGCCACCACTGCAACATGTATTGGTCTTAGATAGCATGCATGCCAGGACACTTCATAAACCAACAGTTTACAAAGCTTTAGAGCTGAAGAAGGCCACTAATTTACTGAAAGAAATTGACAACAACCTTAAGGTTGAAGAGTGATTGTTTTATATCAACAAGCCTAGAGACAGTTTATTAGTTCTATTCTTTGAGGGAACAACGTATCTCATTAAGTGGAAAGGTTTCAGTTCTTTCAAGAATACTTGGGAGCCTGAAGAACATTTTACCCCTTTTATTATAAAATTTGATTTGATCAGTGAGATAATATTACAAATGAGAAACCCTGCAGGTAACTTTAACCTCAATGCTCTTTTTAAAAAGATAGTATTTTTCATTTCTATGAGCTTTGTGCAATTTATATTCAAAACTAAGATTTTTTATTTTTTGCAGGTACTTTCAGTCTCCAAAGCTACTGCTGGACATTGTTCAGAAATGTGTGCACAATTTAAGAATGTCATGAGACACAAGGTTCCAATACCGTTGGTATCAATGGAATATTGAAATGACACCTTTAAATATGATTTTGTCCAATGCAGGCTTCCAAACAACAACCGGAGCTGCATCTTTTAACAACATAGAAATGGGTTCAGAATTAGCTTTCCAGTCAAACTGAGTAAAAATTTCTAGCCCAAAGCCCAAAAACACATCAAATGGTGGATGACACTATTGTTGAGGCCCCAAGGGCTTACAATGAAAAAAATTCTGTCAAATTTGTTTAAACCACTGCATCATGCAACTAGTGAGGTCTGACAGATTGAAGTCCAGATAAAATTTGGACAAACAAAAAACAGTAAAAAATGTAACGGACCAAAGTAGTCAGTTTTAACCCACATTTGTACTTTTGAAAGGTTTGGTGCTAAAACCTGCTCATATTGCACAGTGAGTTTAAATGTCTTCACAGTAATTCCTACCTTGAAAAATAAATTATATATGCATGTTGATTGCTAACTAATTCCAATGAGTGTTCTTAGTTCTTTTTTTTGTCAACTTTTTCGTTATTTTCGTTACTTTGCGTTATTTTCTTCTGCAGCAATACCTTTCTTCCTGCAATGTAGCTGCGAAATTAGGCAAGAAAATAAATTTCTTTTAGCTCGTAACACTGGCATCACTCAGTCACGTCGTCCATCTACGTTTTATTGGCAAACAATCCAGCGTTACTGCAAGAACTAATTTTAGTTCCCGGGTTTTAGTTTTACCTGCCAAGGAAAGGTTTTCTTTTAAGGTCTATGTTTTCAGTAAAGAGTGTTTGATACTTCTCAAGGGCAAACAAAATAGCACGCTGCATTTTTATCGTTTACACAAGCTTCTATTTCCAGAAAACGCATGGAATCGAATTGCTTTAAATGTTGTCTATTTTTAACAGATGGCGCGTCCCAAATAACATGCGAATTCAGAGAGAAATTGTATCCAAGTTTTGTAACGCATTGAAATTTTTAAGCAACACCTAAAATCAAAATATATCGTGAAGCTCGATGCTAATTCAATGTTAGAATAAAGGCATAAGTAAAGACAAACCTTGTGTGGTCTGTAAAATTTAGTGCCAATCGTGCGAAATCCCGGGGTGAAATCAAACCTTCTAGTCATCCTGATTTCTCGAACCCTCGCTAACTCGAACGTCGCGCTTAGCCAAGTCGATTTCCCCTGGAATTCCTTCATACAGCCAGTTGCTGCAATTTTACCCCAGCAAACTCGAAGTAATTTTTGTTTCCCTTCAGATCACTTCTTTACAATTTTACCCTCAATAACTCAAACTATCTTTTAAGCACGTATTAAAGCAAGTCTAGCGCCTGCTATGCAAGCTAAAAAATTGAACTAAACATGCATCCAAGTTTACATGTACAGTAAATAGCGCTTCAGCCAACAGCCAAGGAAATCGTTGATTACAAAACATCACGCTCGCGATCGTAGCATGATCGTCTGTGTCGTACCAAGAGAAAGTGTATAGTAAATTGTTTTCACTTTTACAGCGAAAAGACGTTTTCCCACAATGTCAGTTTCTAGTTTTACATCAGCTACATTTGCTGTTGTAAAGAAATACACACAACTTGGGTGTATTTTTACACACAAAATCAATCACCGTAAAAATACACTCAAACTTGTGTGTAAAAAGTCTGCGTGTAAGAGCTCGTGTAAAAATTTACACGTGAGTTTTTTGCGTGGATTTTTCGTGGAAATTCACCATACTGCATGCAATTTATGCACGTGTAAGTGCTGCAATGCCCGTGGCCTGTACTGTAATTTGTTCATTAGCGACATTGAATTTTAACTTTGAATTTAAGGCGCTGACGGCTGATAATTAACGAAGTGAAATGTTATCACTGTTATGAAGTGTGAATCTGTTTATTCAGGTATGTAAGCTCATATTTTACAAAGCTCACTTGAATAGACTTAATTCCAATAAATTTGACACTTCTCCAGTAATTTTTATTAGCCCCATAACTTCTACAACATTCTCCTGGCCCTGCAAAATACCTATAAACTCCATCAATAGTGTTGTTGGTTAAGAATTTACTGTCACAACTGCAGTGAGTGTACCTTACGTTTTGCAACTTCAATACCAAAAAAAAAGGTATGCAAAAAAAACAAACAGGCATGACATTATTTTTTCAATAATTGAATTATTTCCTCTGCTGGTTCACTTCTCACCTCTGAAACATTTACTTTATGAAAAAATACACTGCAATTATCCGTTGACCAACATGGAAGGTGACCACTTTGCAAGTTGTGAGAGCATTTTTAAAGCCTCTTTGCACGCAAAGTTTTATACTAAGCAGAGGGCCACCGCAGTATTGATTTTTGAAGAGACTGTTGTAATCATTTATACCCTTACACGCGAGAATAACGCACGCGTATAGCCACATGTTACAAGACAATAAATGATCCATTTTTCTGTTCATAACATGGCGCCCAACGTGGGGCAGAGGTTTGCATTCATTTGAGTCATTTTCATTTGTCATCACTGCATTGAGTCGTTTCATTAGTTGTCATGGGAGAAGAAAAGGAAAAGTTGGATTGCCTGCGGGCAAAACGTGGAGGACATCGAACCGTCGTAACAAAAAACATAAACGAAGCGAGAACTACTCTCGAACACACCGATTTAGAAGATATCATGTGGAGCCGTTTGAAAATTGTTGAGCAAATATTGGATGAAAAGCTAATTTTACTTGCGGGATTTGACGAAGAGATTACAAAAATATGTTCAGTTGATCATATCGAAGAGGAAATTGAGTTAGCAGATGAAATCCATTCGAGGATTCTACAGACAAAGGACGAAATTGCCATCGCACGTGCTCGGGTAAAAAATGGCGGGACTTCTTCGTCTACTTCGTCTTCACATGGTTCGGCACAAAATCATCATACGGAGGAACATACAGCTGCAAATAACCCAAATCAAGCTCCTATGCCATTACAAGATAACCAACATGCCTCATCAGAAAATTCAGGTCAAATTCATCAGGGTGAATCCGGATCATCACCGAGTACTGCATTTCAAACTAATTTCACAACAAGTCAAGATGGTGGACCTTCATCATCGAGTTCCGTAAATGAACTTCCTGCAATTCCACCTCCTCAATCAAGTCATAGTCAGTCTACAACCACGCCACATCTACCAAAGCTAGTGTTACCAAAGTTTAACGGTGAGATAATAAAGTTTAAGTCATTTTGGGATAGTTTTGACAGTGCTGTGAATAAGAATGCTGACCTTTCCTCCACTGACAAGTTTAACTACCTTCATGTGTTGTTAGAAGGTCAGGCTACCCAAGCTATTCAAGGTCTTACATTGTCAGAATCTAATTATCAGGCTGCAGTTGAAATTTTACATGAGTGTTTTGGTAAAATGCAACAAATCATTTCAGCTCATATGGATGAGCTTCTCAAGTTGCCAACTTGTACATGGGATAAACCTGGTCAGCTGCGAATTATTTATGACAAAATCAAGATTAATGTGCGTGGTTTAGAGTCTCTGGGAGTGAAAGCAGAGCAATATGGTAGTTTTCTCATACCAGTGATCATGTCAAGATTGCCAGCTGAAGTAAGGTTACATGTTGCTAGAGTTTCTACCAAGGATGTGTGGGAGATAAATGAGCTGTTAAAAGTGATCCAGGCAGAAGTTGAAGCTAGAGAAATGAGTGACACCATGAAGATACAAGAAAAGAAAGGAACTGAAACAACTCCTACACCCAAGAGAGGATTTTCCCCAGGAACTGCTAATTCACTGCTGGCAAGGACAGGTGATGGACCAGGAATTCGTTGTGCATTTTGTAATGGTGAACATTATTCATCTGCATGTGAAGAAGTCAAGGAAATTCAGAAACGAAAAAACATTTTGAGGAGGGATAAACGTTGTTTTTTGTGTTTGTCAGTGGGTCATCATGCAAACCAGTGTACCCGGAAGAAAAAGTGTAGAGTTTGTGACAGGACAGATCATCATCAGTCAGTTTGTGAAATGAGTTCTAATCAGTCAAGAACTGAAACACCAGCTGCACCAACCAATGCTAAAACTAAGGAAGATAGAGAGCCTAGTGCAAGTAAGAAACCTCCTCAGAACATTGCAACAACATCCACAGCAAGAAGCAAGGTGCAGATACTTTTGCAAACAGCTAGAACATATGCTTATGTTGAGAATAGTACCAAGTTATTACCTGTTTGTGTATTACTTGATAGCGGAAGCCAAAGATCTGACATTACAAATCATTTGAAGAGGAAACTGGGTCTGATACCCATAAAGACCGAAACACTGAATTTGAACACATTTGGCAATGAGAAGTTTTCAAAAAGGGATTGTGATCTGATCAAGTTACGTTTACAAGGAAAACATGGCGAGGATGTAAACATATCTGAATTGAGTTTTGAGGCTATCTGTTCACCTGTAACTTCAAAGGTTTCACTCCATGAACACCCTCATTTGTTAGATTTAGACCTAGCAGACTGCATTTCAGGTAACACAGACAGCCAGGACAATATAGACGTGTTGATAGGCTCTGACTACTACTGGGATATAATTACAGGGGAGGTTGATCGTGGAGATGACAAATTGGTGGCAGTTAGTAGCAAATTCAGATGGCTTGTGTCTGGGCCTACAAAGGGGGACAGTGAAACTGCCCACTTCACCACATCAAATTTAATTGTTCAGAAACCATACGACTTTGACTTCATGGAGAGCCAAAACCAGGCTACAGAACTAGCGAATAGTTTAAACCGGTTCTGAGACATTGAATCAGCTGGGATTACTGAGACATCAAGCAAGGTAAACGAAGATGAGCAGTTTTTAAGATTCATTAAGTTTGACAAGGATGAAGGAAGATATGAGGTTGACCTTCCTTGGAGAGAACAAACATGTAAACAGTCAGACAACTTTGATCTGTGTGTCCTGTTTGAAAGCACGTTTGAAGAAAGATGAGGAGTTACTCCAGGAGTATGACACCAATTTCAAGGCACAATTAGAAGCTGGGATTATAGAGTTGGTTCCTAAAAGTGAGGAAAATTTCGAGGGTGCTCATTTTCTACCACATCATGGAGTTTTGAGAGAAGACAGGGAGACTACAAAGCTACGTATCGTATTTGATGGCTCAGCAAGAGCGGACAAGAATCACTACTCATTGAATGACTGCTTAGAAAAGGGACAAAATTTTTAACTCCACATGTATTTGAAGTACTGGCCAAGTTCAGAAGTTATCCTGTAGGACTGACAGCTGACATTGACAGGGCTTCTGATAATTCGCGAAAAAAAAAAATGAAAATTTCGCAGGATTTTCAGGGGCAAATTCGCAGAAAAATCGGCCGATTTCGCGGGATTTTAGCGGAAAAATTCGTTTCGAAGGATTTTCAGAGGCAAATTCTTAGAAAAATTGCCCGATTTCACGGGAAATTTCGGGGGAAACTTCGCCAAGAAACAATCAGTAAAAAACAGGCTATTTCGCTGAATTTTGTTTTGGCAAATTTCGCTAAAATAGACTCAATTTTCGCGTCAATATGACCAGCGTTGTTTAACGTTTTTTTAACGGGGATAATAATTTACTTTTTTAAACAACAGTTCGCTCGAAAAATGAGCGAATGCTAAAGCTATTGAGATTATGGTTAGTGCCCAGTTTTTCGCAACGTTCATCTAAAAACGCCTGGTAGTTTTGGGACGTTGTTTACTCGTTGCATTGACGAAGTTTCAAGATAAATTTGGATGTTTCGGGTGAATAAAACAGGTCTAATAGCCAAGATAAGTAGGAAATATGTTTTGCCGACATGTATTTGGAAATATTTCTGGCGGATTTCGCAGTATTTCGCGTTTTTTGGGGAAATTCACGGGATTTCGCGGAAAACCCTGAAATTCACGGGTCCGTGACTGCGCGAATTATCAGAAGCCCTGCATTGAGAAAACATTTCATCAAATTTCAGTTAATCCGGCTGACCGTGACCAATTGAGATTTCTGTGGTTTAAGAATGTTAAGGAGGAGAGACCAGAGATTGTGCAGTACAGGTTTCATAGGCTTGTATTTGGACTGACTTTGAGCCTGGCAATTCTGAATGGAACAATTCAGCATCATTTATCACATTACAAGGAACCAGAACCACAAGTATCAGAATTGCAAGCTAATTCATTGTATGTTGATGATTTCCCAGGTGGAGCCAGTGATGATGAATCTGCTATTCATGTTTATCAAAGGGCAAAGGCCATCATGAAAGAGGGAGGTTTCAACCTGTGCAAATAAAAAACCAATTCAAGCATTGTAAGGCAAAGGATCAGCGAGAAAATGAAAGAAGAAGATAACAAGTCAGAGGTGAAGATCCTTGGATTGAACTGGGACACTATGAGTGATGAGTTACGATTTGAATTTGTCAGTGTCATGGAGTATCTAAAGACTCTGCCCCCAACGAAAAGATCAGTGCTTAAGCTTTCAGCCAAACAGTTTGATCCACTTGGTTTGTTAAGCCCCTTCATCGTGAACATGAAGATATGGTTTCAGAAACTCTGCGTTGATAAAGTGAACTGGGATGACTATTTAGAAGGAACAATGTTAGCAAAATGGAACCATCTCTTCAATGAGTTTTCATCCTTAGCCAAATTAAATATCCCCAGGTGTTATTTCTCAGGAGACAAGAAACCAGTTTGTCGCCAACTCCATGGGTTCAGTGATGCATCTGAACAAGCCACTGCAGCGGTTGCCTATCTGCGTACAGTGTATGAAGCTGGAGATGCTGACGTAGGGCTCATTGCCTCCAAAACAAAGGTTGCACCACTGAAGAAACAATCAATCCCAAGATTAGAACTCATGGGTGCCTACATTTTATCTAAACTGGTAGACACAGTTTGCAATGTGTTCAAGTTACTGCCATTTGAAGTAGAACTGTACTATTGGGTAGACTCATTCACCACACTCTGTTGGATCAAGAATCACAGGCCGCGGAAGCAGTACGTTCAGCATAGGGTAGACGTGATCCATAAACTGACAGACATAGAGAAGTGGAGATTTTGTCCTGGGAACGTGAACCCAGCCGACATACCCTCAAGAGGTTGCTCTGGGAAGGATCTTGTTGAGAGTGAATTGTGGTGGTCTGGACCGACCTTAAGGGAGCCTTCAAATTTGTGGCCCGAGTAACCATCAACATCAGCACCTAACACGAGTTCTGAAGAATTAATCAAGCACACACCTGCCATAACACATTCACTAGCAACCGCGACACTCAATAGAACACTGTATGAGAATCTGAAAGAAATAATGGACGTTGAAAGATATGGGTCCCAGTTGAAGTTGCTGCGAGTTACTGCTTACGTGTTGAAATTCATCCGGTTACTGAGGGGAGACAGGGGTGCAGTCAAGAGTAAGGAACTAAAAGCTGAAGATCTAAACTTTGCAGAGGTCACATGGATCCGAGGTGTGCAAGCTCATTCATTTGCTACGGAGTGACAGAACCTTCTTCATGGTTGTAAGAGAGACAAGCACGTGAAGCAATTCAATCTATATCTTGATGAGAACAAGATTATTCGCTGTAAGGGTCGGATCAACAATGCAGACACAACCGAAGAAAGCAAGAATCCAGTATTGCTACCTTCGCGCCACAGATACACAGAACTGTTGATCAGAGAGAGACATGATCATGTTCACCATAATGGTGTCAGAGAGACATTGAATGCGATACGAGAAACACATTGGGTTCTGAAGGGAAGAGAAGTCGTAAAGAGAGTTATCAGAAAATGTACCATACGCAGAAGATATGAGGGGAAACCATTCACTGCTCCCCCATCCCCTGACTTGCCTACAGATCATGTTTATGAGGGACCGCCTTTCACGTACACAGGGATAGATTTTGCGGGACCACTATACGTCAATTCTTCGTCACCTGAGAACCGCAGCAAAGCATATTGTTGCCTGTTTACATGTGCATCAACACGCGCTGTCCACCTTGAGTTAACTGAGAGTTTGACAGTTTCGTCTTTCTTACAAGCATTCTGAAGATTTGTTAGCCGAAGAGGACTTCCAGCAAAGTTGTTGACGGACAATGCGAAGTCCGCATCAGTGGATGTTAAGAAGATTTCAAGGTCTAGCGAAGTGAAGCAGTGTCTTGCGAACAGACAAGTTGATTGGCAGTTCATCATGGAACTAGTCCCTTGGTGGGGTGGTTTCTGGGAGAGACTTGTGCATAGTGTAAAACGGTGCTTAAAGAAATCTGTTGGACGATCCTTATTAACATTTGAGGAACTCCACACCTTAGTCGTAGAGATAGAAGCTACTCTGAACAACAGGCCATTGACCTACATCTATGATGATGAAGAAGGACTCTCATACCCACTCACTCCTGCAGACTTGATATATGGTCGCCAAATTGCCACTATGCCACACCAGAGACACTGCAATGTCATCAGTAAGTTCCAGTCATTGACAAAGAGAGCAAGATACCATTTCAGATTTCTTGAAGGTTTTACCAAGCAATGGTGTAAAGAGTATCTTTTAGGGTTGCGTGAGTGTCACCGAAACAGAACTGGAGCTATCGAACAATCCATTAGAGTAGGAGACATCGTCGTTTTGAAGGAAGAAGGATCTGCGCGTTGTTGGTGGAAGCTAGCCAAAGTCACGGAGTTATTGAAGAGCAGGGAAAATCTTGTGAGGTCAGCAAAGATTCAAGTTCTCAATACAGATGCGCAAAGGAGACGGATCGTGTTGAGACGCACAGTTCAACATCTCGTACCACTGGATGAACCATTCTTAGAGATGCTTAAAATGTTGACTATTTGAGATCGTTGTTATTCAAGTACATTTAGTGTATCAGTTTTAAGTCTTGTTTTGTCTGAAGAGTTGACTTGCAGTGTATTCATCCGAATTTCTCGCCTGTTTGAGGACACTTGCGAACACTGAACTTGAATTTTGAGGAGTTTAGTGCGTCAATTTTGTCAGTTGCGTTGAACGTTGGACATGTATCATTTGCTTCAGAACTGTTATGGTTGATTTACCTTTGGGCAATCAATCCCGGGGAGTGTGGTAATCATTTATACCAGTACACGAGAGGATAACGCGCGCGTATAGTCACATGTTACAAGACAATAAATCATCCGTTTTTCTGTTCATAACAGAGACAACTATGAGAAATTGTGTGGTCCTCAATGGGTTAAAAAGGTAACATCCCCCTAAAAATAAAAAAAAGAGGCATTCCCCCCAAATTCTCATCACCCTCACCATATAACTCATGTATCCAAGCAAAGACCACAAACATCAAAACGTTCAGACGCTGAACTTTTCATGAGCAGAACCTAATTCGAAATAAGGCCGACCTAAATTATTTAGACCGGCTGAATTGATTCAGACACCTATATTAACTGCAGCTGAACTAAGTTCAAAAGGCGAAAAATGCTCATTTCGGTCAAAGTGCTTGGAAAATACGTTACAATAATTTATCCATTAGGTTTGGTACATGAAAAGTTCGGCGTCTGAATCAAAGCCGTTCCAAAGGCGAAATTCCCGGCAGGGCTAGGCCAAAAGAACAGCTGAGCCGTTCCAAATTGAAAAGAGGCGTTCCTAATTGATTCAGACGCCGAACTTTGCATGTACTCAATACAATGGATCAAGGGGAAACTGTGTGGCTGCGTAATTTACCAATGAAGTAGTAACGTCTACTCTTAACCTGTGGAATGTGACCTACATTTACTTTGGACCCTCAGTGGAGATCCAGCTGTGTTCGACATGATTTCAGACGGCTCAGACGGTGGGTTCAGGAATATTGGACAGCAGCAAGACAAACTTTATGATAAGCTAGTAAACTATTACTCACCGAAATTAAAATTGTGCGCTTCTCTTCTCTTCCACGCCAGACAAGAATTTCAACAGGCGATGAAGCATGCAACATGGCGATGGTCAACCTCCCACTGAAAACGAGGCGAGCCCTGGGAGCCCGCTGAGATCACAGGTGGCCCAAGCTTAATATCACAAGGGCTTCTCCGCCTTCTCATGGGAGAAATAGAGTTTGAAACAAATAAATGAAGTAAAAGAGATAAAAGTTTTCAATAAAGTGTAAATATTGTTACCTGGAGTCGTTGTCTTTGTTTTTACGAAGTTTCAGCGCGATTTGAGTACTTTTACATCATCTAACCTGACAGTGTAATAATAAGAGACTTATTACAAGCAAAGAGAGAGAACCTATGGGGCGAAGTTTAGGTCTGGAAATTTGCTAGAATGGAAACAAAAATCGATGAAACTTCCCATATGGCGAGTTGTCGATGTCCTTAATATGCATACGAAGTTTCGAGAAAACATGATAGGCTGCTTCATCTTTCCTACATGGTGTAGTAGTGGCAAGGTAGGAGGCTGACAGCAGCGTCGCGGCTCCAATCGACCCCAAACCGTCACGATGTTTTTCGCGAAAATCGAATCCAGTCGCTGATTAAACACGCCAGACTCGTGAAATATGAATTTCTCTAAACCCTGAAATGAAGCACTTGTTTCCATATCTCAAACCGCCCTCTCCCTTTTCACTTACACTTAAATGAAATTTCTAAGTTTCTCGACTCAGAGACTTAGTTTCTGCACAACAAATGTCGTCAAAGTGCAAGTCTCTTCAATTTTAAAGAATAAAAAATTTTCCAGTTACGAGCAGGAGTCGATCCCAGAGTACTAAATCTGTTATTTCAAGCCCTAACCACTAGACAACCGCGGACTCGCTGCAGAGAATCGGAGTAATTTAACTACTGTAGCGAAAACCCTAACCCTAAATAAAGACCCTGAAAGGACCTTGTTGATGCGCTAAGAGGCTTGATCGAGGCGAAACATTAAAACATCCTTTCCAAACAGATGCAATGGCATCTTCTTGGTTGAATCAATCGAGGGATGATCGAAAAAGCAAAACAAGACCTAGAAACAAACATCAAATCATCAGAAAAGTCAGAGTGGACGATCGAAGCGAAGCTTACATGAGTCACAGGAGGAACCACGGGGCGAGCGTGACGTCATACGTTTACGAAATCCGACCGAAGATAAGAGGGCCTTTCGACGGATGTTAACGAGTGCTGACCTTCAAACAAAAGGTCAAGGTTTTGTGATCTGTGATTGGTGGATTTTGATTCGTTTTGTGTGTTTCTGTGTTTCAAGGTTCATTGCTTGTAATTGTAATTATTATTGACGGCAGCGAAAAACGCAATTGTGAAGGCCGCTTTTGAATTTTAGAGTTCGCGTGTTTGTGAAAAGCGCAGTAAGACTTACCGTGTGGCGCGAAATGTTTGCAGGAGTTTATTTTTGCGGATTGGCGATTTTTTGTGTTTTGTGGGACTTTTTGCGATCAGGACAGATTGGAATTCTTGCTGGGAATTAATTTTTGCGATTTTCAGAAAGTACAGAATCTACCCAGTACCCAACATTGGTAATATTTTCGTTTTTATTGAGTGCTTAATAGAAATACATCTTTTCAAACAATAAACCAGCATTTCATTGTATACCGTTTTGCTTCTGAACAAGACAAGTTGTGATTGAACAGACACGATTTTTTAGTACTACATGTTGTGTAGCGAACTAAGCTACAGAATGTTTACTCTGGGGTAAATTTTTGCGGGAAAAATATTTGCAGTAATTTTCATTTGCTGGAACTTATTTTGCAGATCGCTGGAAAATCGCAAAAATTAGAACCCGCAAAAA
>JBBMOI010000003.1:30242500-30255000 GCA_038088405.1 Porites divaricata | reverse complement strand
CGTCATGTAAATGTCGCGTCACGCAAAAGCTTAGAAATTCAAGCGTACTCTATCACAAAACCAAGAACCCTTTTGAAGCCGGAAAATTTGTTTGACAATTAGTTTTCAGCTGCTCTAATACATCGTGAAAGTAAAATCTCGGTAGGATGGATAGTTGTTTAGTATGGCGCGCCGTTTGTTTCAAAATTAATTTTTTCACTGGTTGTAAATTTTTAATCTTTTTCTGTTCGGGGTCATGGATATAAGCGTAAAATCGATCAGTCAGCATATCATCAATCGGTAATCTGTCGTTTAAAATCGATCATATGTCTGTACGATCGATCATATTTTCATTCAGTTGTGGCTAAAATCGATCAGTTGTCATATGATCGATCACTAGTGCGTATTTTCATTCAGTTGTGACTAAAATCGATCAGTTGTTCATGATCGATCAGTTGTGCGTATTTTCATTCAGTTGTGATTAAAATCGACCAGTTGTTACATGATCGATCAGTTTTGCGTATTTTCATTCAGTTGTGCCTAAAATCGATCAGTTGTAACATGATCGATCAGTTATGCGTATTTTCATTCAGTTGTGACTAAAATCGATCAGTTGTTATATGATCGATCAGTTGCGCGTATTTTCATTCAGTTGTGCGTATTTTCATTCAGTTGTCACTAAAATCTATCAGTTGTTATATGATCGGTCAGTTGCGCGTATTTTCATTCAGTTGTGCCTAAAATCGATCAGTTGTGCGTATTTTCATTCAGTTGTGACTAAAATCGATCAGTTGTTCTATGATCGGTCAGTTGTGCGTATTTTCATTCAGTTGTGATTAAAATCGATCAGTTGTGCGTATTTTCATTCAGTTGTGACTAAAATCGATCAGTTGTTATATGATCGGTCAGTTGTGCGTATTTTCATTCAGTTGTGATTAAAATCGATCAGTAGTGCGTATTTTCATTCAGTTGTGACTATGATTTATAGCAGAAGGTGTGAAAATGACACGGGCGTTGCAAAAGGAGAAATTAAATTTTCGTGTCCATGACATCTTCGTTGTATTTCCGACCTGTCGGCGTTTTACCAAAGGAAGTTTGAATAGAAAGTGTTGCCGACATTTCCCCCATTTCAGCTGTAAACCAGCTTAAAGGTGTTGCTCGCTCATTTGG
Source organism: Porites divaricata (assembly GCA_038088405.1). NCBI lineage: Eukaryota > Metazoa > Cnidaria > Anthozoa > Scleractinia > Poritidae > Porites > Porites divaricata. The sequence continues at coordinate 30,253,851 of JBBMOI010000003.1, read as the reverse complement.
AATTGAAACACTAAATACATCCGTAAACTCCCGTGGTTCCCTTGAAAGCCACGAGCGATTCCAGACCAAAATGAGGAAAGTCTATACGCGTTTTCAGACCAAAAGGGCGCAAAACCCCTTCTTATAATATTCTCCTATATGGCTTATAACCTTCCCCCCAGAGGGTGAGGCTAGGGTGCACCCTTAGAAAAGAGTATAGTGTTAATTAGGTGTTAATTGTTAATAGGTTTATGTATCGCATTTTCTGCCCTATCACATTTTTGCTGGTTTTCCGCCAATTAGCAAGGAAATGGTTAAAATGAGATTTGCAACATGGGGTCAGGAGCACATCAAATGGGCTCCTGACGGGGTGTATTTTTCACCTAAAGGGGAGTGAAATTGTTTTTTTGTCTCATAAGAAGAAAAAAGGCAACCGAGGAAAACTTTATTCCGACCTTGATCTCTCGACCTTTATTTATCCTTTGACTTTAAACCTTGCTTTTCAAGCTAGCCTGCAACTGATCCCCTGTCAAAGTAGTACTATAACCTCTTTGCACTCTGATCTCAGATCAGTAAAAGCTATCAGTTAAACCCTGTTACTATTTGGTTATTTGAACAACAACGGATTTTGAACCCTCTTGTACAATTAAATTCATTTAATTAACTGTTAAAGCGCTATCCTACCCAAAAAGGATGATGAAAACAATATTATAGCTGGGGTCGATTCATTCAATGGGTTGAGATATTGCCATGAAAACTTTCTGCAATATTTTCACCCCATTTACGTGATGCGTGATGGTTTTTAAAAAGTCAGTGTCACATGTGATAGGTACCCCTCCTTTGCCTCCCTGATCAATCGCATTCCGTTATTTCCACCGAGAATGAAAAAAGAAAAAAAAAAGCCGACACAGATACAACCGACATTTACGATAAATATAGCTGAGGCGGCAAAAGCGCATTATTTCTATCACGAATTCTTTTTTGAGAACCGAAAAACAAGACACATACTACTCAGCTCTGCATATACTCTTGGGCGTAGACGTGACAGTCTGGTCAGTTACCAGAGTGTGACAAAGTATGACCTTCGCTTGCTTAACCATGAAGAAAAAACCGGATACATGTCGCGCTGTCAAAAACAGAAAATAATAATCCCGGGAAGTGTCGGCGAGTATCAAAACACTTTTATCGACCGCAACAGTCGCCAGATTCCTTCCAATGGAAGACCATCATTCGAGCACAACTGAAACAAAAACTTCATATCAACGGGCGAAGTCTTGCAAATAGAATTAAGCGAATGCAAATTCATATATATATGTTCATTAAAATTGGTCGCCCCGCATTACTGACCGCCGCACTCAAGAAAACTGAACCCCAATGTAGACGCACCAGCCCAGATCAGGGCGTTGCATTATTATTCACTGACGATCACCTCACATTTACATTTCTGTTGGTGGCATTACATACACGAAGGTCACGTTTTTGGATATGAAACTTTGAAGTGGTTTTCATGAGGTGGAGGTTAATTCACTTTTGTACAAACTGAGAAAATGAGACCACAATGGTGCTCTTGTCCCTCATACAGTGTGAACCTTTAAGGGCATTGTTCCTAACTTTGTTTTTTAAAACACGATTTATATCGTCTCTTTTTTTTTAAGTTACCTAATTCCTATTAATCGACTGCCCCCGGAAATGTAATCGACAGGGGCCCTCATGCCAAAGATAATCTTTTTAGTTGCTCTAATTAGATCAGTTGAAACAACGCACTACTGATCGATCAGATCATCCCAACTGATCGATTGTTGTAACAACTGAATGAAAATACGCACAACTGATCGATCATGTGACAACTGATCGGTTGTAGTCACAACTGAATGAAAATAGGCACAACTGATCGATTGGTCACAACTGAACGAAAATACCGACAACTGATCGATCATGTAAACTGATATGAAAATACGCACTAGTGATTCTGAAGTGATCGATCATAATTTAGTCACAACTGAATGAAAATACGCACTACTTATCGATCATAATTATAACAATTGATCGACTTTAGTCGCGACGGAATGAAAATACGCACAACTGATCGATCATACAACAACTGATCGGTTGTAGTCACAACTGAATGAAAATAGGCACAACTGATCGATCATTTAAGAACTGATCGATTTTAGTCACAACAGAATGAAAATATGATCGATCGTACAGAGATATGATCGATTTTACACGACAGATTACCGATTGATGATATGCTGGCTGATCGATTTTACGCTTATATCCATGACTCCGAACAGAAAAAGATTAAACATTTACAACCAATGAAAAAATTAATTTTGAAACAAACGGCGTTCCATAGTTTAGTTTGAATTTTAGTGACGTCATATGAAAACCAACAATACTACTATATCTTGTATCCGAAAGAATGTGTAAACACACTACGAAAAGTCTGAGAAATATATTATGGGTACTTAATTTCGCCTGGGTTCTTTAACATTTATCGCGATTTTAGGGTCTTAAGATTAAAGACCACCCAATCAAAATCCTTGGAAAAATTAAAACACGCGAAATTTATACCCATCATAAAGAAAATTCAAGTCACAAAAAAATCGTTAACATGTAACAACGACAACATATACAGGATTTGTATCCACAAATATACGCAAATTCATTTTGTTTCTTCTGTCGTGAAATAACGTTAATTTGCAAAGATTTCACATATGGAATAGAATCTAAAAGTGTAGAATCTTACAATATGCGTTCTGCTTGTTCTATCGTTCCGCCTTTTTGAAAAATAAAATATAGTTGAGAACGCTTGAACCGCGAAATTTATAAATGCCCTATTTTCATATCTGCACCAAAGACATCTTTGAAAAACCGAAGGCGAAATCATGAATGATATTGATGTGGACGAAGTACTTAGCACGCTGAAACCTAAATAACATTGACAAGAAAATATGGTGAACTACCGTTCACGTTGATAGAAAAATCTATATGGCAGGGTATCAACGTTTCCGACAGTGTCCACAACAAATGAACAAAAAAATCACACTCAAGGTCATTTTTTCTCTTCTTTTCTTTTATTGGGGATAGCGGCACAAAACGCCTTAAAAACGAAAGAAAAGCACACTGAGAGCATAAAACAAGTTACTTTTATTCATCTTTCTCACATTATGTCAACATTTGGGCTCAAAATTTTGTGAAGCATTTTTAACGATCTCTTGTGTCTAGCCGAGTGCAGCCGTTAGTAAATAGAGTATGAATGAAGTCTAACTAATTAACAAAAACGTTTTTTTTCTCTTTTACCCACCATTTTTCTTGAAAATTGTGAAACTGGCTGAAATTAAGTCCCGCGAGGATAGTAACAATACCAGGTATTGAAAAATAAGCATCGGTATTGTCTGTGGTTATAATAAAAGTGCTAGAACCGAGTGTAGTCCAGCGGAGGAGTTGCCATGGCAACCATTTCTTTCTTTGTCTTCAATCAGGAGCCCAGATATAGCAACTCGTCAATTTATCACTTATCGATAAAAAGTACATCTTTACTGATAGGAGTGGTCAAATACTGTGTTCCCCGAGAGAAATGGACCAGCAAGTTTCAGGACCCCTTCTTTTTTATTATTAAAATGCGGCTATCTAAGCAGAAAGGACGAATGGTTTTCTGTATTAAAGAAAAAGATAAAAAAGAAAGGAATAAACACCCACAGAATTTTATTTTCAATGATCTGTGCAGCTGGAGTCGACTAAACAGTATGGATTTTAATATCAGGAAGTGTAAACTTATGAGGATATACAAGAAAAAACAGCCCTTGGAAGCAAACCATGTTATGTATGACTCATCCCCCGATATTGTTTCAGAGTTCAAGGACTTTGGTTTACTTGTGACTCATAACCTCTCCTGGAATTCCCACGTCAATCGCATAGTTTCAAATGCAAAGAGAATGTTGGCTTTAATCTGATGTACATGCAAAGGTCTATTTGACGTACCTACATTTAAAGACCATTTATTGCTAATTAGTGAGATCCTACACTGCGAGCAGAGGTTTCTCTCCTGCATGGCTTTTTATTGTTTACGAAGTCATTCGCGTGGCTAGTCTGTCGAGGTGAGAAACATTCTCACGTGCGTAAAAATTAACTTACTAAGTGACAGACAAGCCACGCGAACGACTTCGTATACAACGCTAAAAGCCATGCAAGAGAGAAACCTCTGCTCGCCGGGTAGTGAGATCCCAGTTGAAGTACAGCTCGATTGTTTGGTCACCTCACATCAGAAAAAACATTGATTTAATTGAACGTGTGCAGAGGAGAGCCACAAAGTGAATTTTAAAATCTGACTGTAATGACGAATCTCGTTTAAAGGAGATTAATCTTGTGTCTCTTGAGCAAAGACGCTTCATGGCTGATGTTACTTTTTTGTACAAAGTTTTGAATAGTTATTTTAATGTAGATTTTAGTAGTTTTTAAATGTTTATTGCCCTGACGATCGTTCTACCTGTAGCTATACCTTTCGGAGTTTTGACTGCTTGAAACAAAAGAAAAACTTTGCTAAGATTACCAGTTTTAAAAACTCATATTTTAACAGAATTGTTGGTAGCTGGAACTGTCTACCGTGCCAAGTTCGCTTTATTAGTCACGATACACTCATTTAAGCGTGGGGTTGCGGGGTATTTGGGCCGGCCTGGTGACTTTTAGTTTGTCGATGGTACTGCCGAGTCTATTTCATTTGTCACACTGCACTTGATTGTTTTGCATTTTCAGTTGTGCATGGGACATAATATTAACATTAATTTAATATTTTTATTTAAATAGTATCTACAGTGTTGCGCCTTGTATGGGGTCTTTGGCTCTTTTGTGAACTCGAAGGGCTGTCTTTTTTTGTTAATATTATTGTTATTATTATCAATATTATTCATATATTTATTATAATTATTATTATTAATAATATTATTTATTAGTATTATTTGTTGCCATGAATTGTAACAAAAAAGATTGGAACCACCTATTGTTTGTTCTAGTTACTTGGGTGTAGTGTACAAGGCACGTGTGTTTCCTTGCCAAAAGCTTTCTGGAAATGTTACTGTAGTCGAATTCTTATTAATGATTATAGCGTTATTTCACACAATCAGTGTGAATATTATAAGTGTTATTGGGCCAAATTACTACTTAACAGTCCAAAGTGCTAAGTAACAAACCGAAAGTGTTGAAAATTGCCATTAAGGGGTATGTTTTAGCCTTCATGGCCAGTAAATGATTACTGACGACCCCTTTTTACTTTGATTTTGAATTCCCAGTACTTAACGACAAAACTTGAAAAAAATCTTAACTTCTATTTCGGGAAATGACCTTAATTAAGTTAAAAGTAAACTTCGGTTGAGCTTAAGGGCGCATTCCCAAACCCGTAAGCACTGGGGTCGAGAATGCGGTCTGCCGGTAGACTGGAACGGGTAGCGCATGCGTATTGTTCACGATTTTGAATCATACGTGCATTTTATCAACATGAAGTGTACCTTCAAATAACGAGATGTCAAATAACCCAGTCATCATGTAAACGCGATACGAAATCAATAAAGTCATGTCGGTATGAAACTCGCGCCGGTGCGAGTTTTCTCATGTAAACACCCCCTAAGTTGTTATAGCGATATCACTCGGATATTCCAGGTCAAAAACGCGCATCTCTTCAACCCATGGACCAAATTTAGGGACTTTAAGATCCAATCACCCGAAAAAACGAGAACGTCGCTTAGAAAGTGAATTTGCGTTCTTTCAGTCCTTATCGGTCTTATTCCTACCCACTTACTTTGTCAAATGTAGGCGAACCCTCCTGGAGTTGAATTCCTACGGGGACCATATCTAAGTTCAGAAAGAGAAATTTAATTTCGTCATTGCTTGTTTACTGGAAATTAGGCTTTTTCACGTCGTAGTCGTGCAAAAACGGGAAAAGAAATGTACAAACAAGTATGATGCAGGTGTAAAGTTGTTGTTTTGCTTATAAAACCTGTAAAATTGTTTTTTTTGACGTTCTCGTTGCCTTCCGCGTCGTTTGATCTTAGAGGGACTTTAAGATCCAGCGACGCGGACGGTTTTCACATGACGTCACGGCGGCCATGTTGGTGTCCCAAAATAATAAAATGACAGCCATATTGGTGTCCCAAACCAGTCCTGTGGGAGTTGAACTCTTTTCTTATGCAAATGTCCTCTTTTGTTTCCATAAATTTGCATAGATGCTGGCCATGTGAGTCAAAACGCTCTCTAGGGGTGCGTTCGATTGGGAAATCCGGATTTAGATTTTCAAAATCTAAATCCGCATTTCCCAATCGAACGCGAAATCCGTTCTCACGGCGGATTTCAATTAAGAAATCCAAGATTTCCTTTTTACCGTTCGATTGGGAAATCCGAAAAAGGATTTGCAAAACTGTTCTCCTGAACAGCGGTCTTCTTTTTGCTAATTATGCGTGCACGTGCAAGACCGCTGTTCTTAAGAACAGTTTTTCAAATTCTTTTGCGGATTTCCCAATCGAACGGTAAAAAGGAAAATCCAAAATCAGACATCTCAGCGTTGAAATCCGTTTTCGGATTTCGCGTTCGATTGGAAATCCGAAATCCGGATTTCCCAACCGAACGCACCCTAAGTTTTTAAAACTACAACTTTGCACGTGCATCAAGCTTTCTTGGACATTTCATTTCCCATTTTTGCACGACTACAGCGTGAAAATGTCTAATTTCGCGTTAATAATTACATGGAAGTTACAAGAATGGAAAATCAAAGTAGAGGCACGGCCCGGGGGGGTACTACCTTATATATGCCATATTGGTAAGTGGGTGGAGCTTTTGCGCCGTTTTCGTCTGAAAATTAAAACGGGTATACATTTTGCCCATTTTGGTCTGGAATCAGGTATAGTTTTCGACGGAACTACGGAGTGTATGAACGTATTTATCGTTTCAATTCCAAATGAGTATGAAAGAAAGAATTCGAATTCGAAATGGATTTGAATAATTTTTTTGTTTGCGCTCTAACGGCAAAGTAATGATAACGTAATTTCTCCCTAAAGCCGGGCTAGGTCTGACAGGTATGGATTTTAGAGGTCTAGTCTGCAAACGGGTGCGGAAAATTACAATTTTTGGTGTGAAATCAGGTTAGGATTTGAGGAAACAAGCGGCACACCCCCACCAAGAATTCCCAAGAGTACCGCCCCGGGAGGCACAGCAGTTTGTATAATTTTCAATTATTGTGTATATGTTGTTGTTCAATCTTCCCTTATATTTCAGTTCTTATTATGTTATTTTCCTTTGTTTTTGGGTGTGAAAATAAATGAAAATGAGTGTGGAAAAAAATAAAAGAAAAAACGATAAAATATGCAAGAACCAGTGATGACATGGAACCACAACATATATTCTGATGCTGTATGTTGAATGTGAGCTTTTTAATGCAAGTAAGCAAAGTGAAATATGAACAAAAGTGGGTTAAATTTGTAGACGACCCGATGGTGATGATTAATGATGATGATGAAGGTAAATGGAACCCGTTTAATACTTATATATGTCTTTCTAATGATTTTGTGGTTACCCCCGCTTCCACCTCCCCCTCCCACTAAAATCTCCCGCAACACTCTATGGTATACATAATAAATAGAGGTTTTAAAATTTGTATTTATTCATGTATTCACTCTCTTGTTTTTCTTGTTTTTTAGCTGGCTTGTTTGTTGTTGTTTCGCAGGCCAGGCGGGGGTGTGATCATTACATAATTTTGTTTTGGTGTCCCATGATCAGTGACGTTTGAATATGCCCAGACTGGAACAAGTGTTGCCTTCGTTGGACAAACAAAATGGCGACGCTCAAAATAGCAGAAACGAAATCGCGTACATTTCTTTTTAACCGTGTGGTAGCCTTCCTCGGGTTTCTGACGATAGGTCTCCTTATCTTATGTTTGCTTTACTTTTTGGCGAATTTTATTTTGTATGATTGTGGCGGAGACGAAGTGTGGCTCAAACCGTTCAGAGGAGCTGGAGAACACCGACAAACAGTTAAACAAGTTCTGACGACGGGGCAGTGGGTTTTGCAGTATCAAAGCAACCAGTTAATTCTTAAAAATTTGAAAAACCACGCATTCCTAAATGCGAAGCTTGGAAAGAGCGTTGATGAGAGTTTAATCGTGGACAAAAATGCAAGCCAGCGCTCGTTGTGGGTTCGATGGAGCAAATCGTCCCTTGGTATCGCGCAAGATGATGACTTTGAACGATGTGTTAATGTAAACTGGGGTTCCATTGAATCCGATGAGCTTACCGAATTCCTGGATTGCTTTAATCTCGAAGGGATGCATTGGTATGGAGGATCTGAACTGTATAAACAAGAATGGCCTCTGGAAAAGGCAAGCATCGACATGATGCCTTTTATCCCGAGCGATACTATCCTTGGTATTGGCCGGGGCATGAAAGTCTATGGGACAGTTTTGGAGAGGTACTGGTTTACCTCAAAGGGGATGGCTATATTGGTTGATGAGTCTGTTCCTCTTCACGTCAGTGTCAATTCCAGTGGAGATAAGCAGTTATGTCTGAAAGCTGACTATCAGGACTTCCCTTCTACTTCAGTGCCCCTGCATCTAGCTTACAAAATCTGTGTTGGTGATAATGTTAAAGAAATCCATCAGTTTGTTATGAAGAATTTTTTTCAGTACCCTTCTGATATTCCAGATGAGAGGATGATGAAAGAACCCATTTGGTCAACCTGGGCGCAGTTTGGGAAAGCTGTTGACCAGGACATGGTAATGAATTTCACAGAGAAAATCAAAGAAAGTGGCTTGCCATACAGCCAGGTGGAAATTGATGATATGTATTCAACATCCTATGGAGAATTTGACTTTGATTCAACAAAATTTCCAGACCCAAAATCAATGATTCAATCTCTTCACAATGACAGCTTTAGAGTGACCATATGGGTTTACCCTTTTGCTAATACAGATTCTGAGGCATTCCAGCAAGGTATGAAGTACTGGGTGAAAGGAATTGATGAAAGTGTTCCTGGGCTACTACATTGGTGGAATGGTATAGGTGCAGCTGTAGATACAACAAACCCTCTGGCATCTTTCTGGTATAGGAGTAGACTTGAAAAGTTTATTCGTGCCTACAATATTGATGGTTTGAAATTTGATGCAGGAGAGCTAACTTACCTACCAATGGGATATCACTTGCACGCTTTGCAGGATAACAGTCCAGACTTCTACTCAATGAAGTATGCTGAGATTGCAGCAGGTTTTGGCAAATTAATTGAAGTGCGTGTTGGCCACCGGACACAAAACCTTCCCATTTTTGTGCGTATACTAGACAGGTCATCTCGATGGGATGAAAATAATGGTTTAAGATCTGTGATTCCTACAACACTTACCTTTGGAATCCTTGGCTATCCTTTTGTCTTGCCTGATATGATTGGTGGAAATGGCTTTCAGCTGGTTGTCAGAGAAACTGACAACTCCTCAATGCAAGTTGGAAAACCTGAAAGTGAGCTGTTTATTCGCTGGGTCCAAGCAAATGCCTTTCTTCCAGCAGTACAGTTTTCTTTTGCACCTTGGGACATTGACAACCAAACTGTAAAGATAACGAGAAAAGTTCTTCAGCTGCGAGCAAGCATGGCTGATTACATTGTTGCTTGTGCTAAAGAAGCAACACAGTCTGGAAGCCCAATTATTCGGCCTCTGTGGTGGGTCGCACCAGAAGACCCCATCGCACAAGAGATATATACTGAGTTCATGCTTGGAGACAAGTATTTGATTGCTCCAGTGCTAACACCAGTGGATGGAAGCAATGGAAAACACCTTGTTTATCTTCCAAAAGGAATTTGGAAAGAAGAATTTGCTTTCAAAAGGCAGATTAAAGTGACATCTAATGGAATGTGGATTGAGTACACTGTGACAATAGAGGACTTACCTTATTTCTCTTTGGTCTCAGAATAATAATATCTTATTGTAAACACATGAATGTACTCACCTCTGAAGGAGGTTGTGGGAAATGCTGCCAATTTCTTTTTCTAGAATCTGACCAGAGTCCATTTTGAAAACTTGTCTTCCAGACCAAATAAAATACACACACAAAAAAAAATGGTAAGAGTGTATAAAGCAATGGCTATAAAAGAACACAAGAAATATTGTTAGAGTGTCTTATAAAGTAGAATGGTACTGCAAGGTAAATGGCCACACATAATAATATGTGAAGACTCAAAAAGTGAAGATTACACACATATTTATACATTTCTTCTACAGAAAAAAAGTTATTGCTCAATTAAAAGAAGAGAGACTAACAATAGGTCATCACACTTGTTTATGACAAAATTATGATTTGCTTCTTATGCAAACTCTGGCCATAGAACAAAAGCCACATTTTTTTGTGTGCATGCTTGTCATGTGTGAAATTATTTACAGTAAGGACACATAATACAACACTATCTTTACTGCTATAAAACATGTCCTGTGGGTCTGTCCCTTTAGTGTCTGCATCATGGAGGCTCATTTGTATGTATTTTTTTGAGCAGAATATTAAATTTAGCTTTATATTTCTACATTCTGTTCAAATATTTCTATAAACTTGCTACTTATTCCTTCTAGTGTCAGCCAATAAAAGTAATGTGTGTTTCATAGTATTGTGCTTGTATGATGCTGGTTCTAAGGTGCATGGGCTAACTTACCTCCCTAAATGAAAAACCTGTGACATGGCTTTGAAACATGGAGGCAAGACAGGTAAAATGGTGACAAACAACACAAGATGAGTTGCAACAGCAAGATAGGGGCAAATACAATGGTAAAAAACCAACATGGACTTGGCTTTCTTGTCAAAGCTCGAAAAGATGGGTTTTGAAATTCAGACATTCATACCAAGAAAACATAAAAGTGGGGATTGAATCCTTTTCATATTCTCCTGGTCATACATATCCCCTGCCTAGCTTAGAGGGCATCTGCCATCCTGGTCCTGCTCCTGAGATCCTTAGGCAACCATTTAAAGAACTTAATTAGCTCAGTCAGCAGAAAGGGGAGTCTGTCTCCCAATTTCTTTTTTTGAGGGGAGGGGGTCCCTGTACAAAGGCTAGTACCTCACTGGAGGGTGATTTGAGGAAGGTGTTTGACTCTGGACATTCATGATCATATTGTGGGCAAAATACATCAAGTTTATTAACAGGTCAAACCAAGATATGCTTTGCAGTTGAATATTCACTTCTCATTCTTCAAACTTGACCCTTATATGATACTAGCAGGCATTAGTGCAAAGTGTTTTCCTCCCTGTGGCCATTTTGGGTGTACTACCCCATAAGAATGATAGGTGGAGATGCTTGTCAAAAAAATTATAGACTGTTCACAGTCCCCTGTATTTTCGTGAGATCGTTTAGATAATTAT
>JBBMOI010000003.1:30175000-30240000 GCA_038088405.1 Porites divaricata | reverse complement strand
CCTTTTCTATTTTACAAATTGGGCAAATTCTTTCTGCAAAATTTAACCCAAGTACCCCCCCCCCCCCCCCCACACCCCCGGGCATTCACATTGTCTCCTGTGGTAAGAAGGATTCCTTTTTTTTCCAAGTTGGAACTACATATTTGTTTGGCAGAGTATGTGTTATGTTAGCCATCTTTGTGACCTGCCATAATAAATTGTGGCAGCCTTTCCAAACTGTCAAGAGAAATGTGAGGAGGCTCAGCAGGAGATAACTTAACGTGTAGACTGCTAAAGTCAACCCTTGTTTAAAAGGACTATGTCAGATGGTGAGCCTTCATCCGGCACTTGTATGCATTTAATGGAGAGTTGGTCCTTGCCACTCTTTGGTCATTTTCTCTAGGTAGTCTCTTGGTGTTGCAGACGGGTGTGATCCCCAAATGACACAGTAGAAAAATTTACCCTGTGTGCAGAGGTTTCTCTCTTGCATGGCTTTTAGAATGTACGAAGTCATTTGTGTGGTTTGTCTGTCGCAAAGTTGGTTTGTTTACGCCACAGGATGTAAATAAACCAACTACGTGACAGACAAGCCACCCGAATGACTTTGTGCCAAACTCAACTTTTGTCCAGCAATTTTTGGTGTCACAATAATATAATGAATAAATTTTATATGACCTTGATGTTTATAAAGGTCAGGATAAGATATGGTACTCATACTTTGAACTCGAGGGGTTTTTATCATAGAATCTCCCCTTCAGCCCATAATTTATTATTCGTTGAACTTTTCTTTCTCGTGTGTGCACCAAACCGGGATCAAGGTCTCAAGTATTCCTAGCGGAGACTTTGGAAACTGGGGATATTTTTGCAGTATGACTGGTGCCATGCGTGTTTTACAGAGAAAGCTCAGGAAAGATTAATGCAAAAGATGTTGATCTTTTCCAGAATGAGTCAGTCCACAAATTCTATCACTCAAAAGCGTTGATTACTTTGGAACACATGAATATTTTCAGTGGTCAAAAAAAGAATCTTAATGAGCAAACTTCAACGGTGAGGGTTGGGTGTTCGTAAACTTTCATTGTATGCAAATGAGTCTTGGGATAAGCATGCAATTGGCAATGATGTAAATTCTCTCAAATTTCATGTTTTTATACACACATACTTGATCAATTCAGAATTAAATAGTCGAATACGTTGTAAGAAGTAAATAACCTGGGCCGAGTTGTTCAAAGCTGGATTAAGATAACCCAAGGTTAGTGCGAGATTCGAATTCGGATTTGAAAGCTTAAAAAGCATTTCAATTTTAGTCCTTTTTGTCTACAATTTGATGATTGGAAGCTCTAAAAATAGCAGAGAAAATTTGTCGAGAAAATGCATTTGAACACAAGAAAAAGAAACGCAGGTTAATTTAACTCCAGGTTAAGAGCTAATTGGCTTTTGAACAACTGGAACCTGGAGAATACATGTCCGTCGATAAAGTAGGCCGTGAAATACCTTAGATGAGGAAATACTGTTTTGTGGAGAATTAAATGCATCCTCATTTCTTATCTAATCTCCAAGTAAGCTCAACCTAACACTTTTAAGGGTGTTCTTGTTATTAGAACCTACAAAACCTACCAGTTATCAAATTACTGAAACTCCATGAAACTTTGTTTTATTTTCTACACCATCTTCTACCTATACAGTACACTTAATTGATAAAATTTAATGGATCCTGTTCTTGACAACACGTTTGGACAACATTTACATCACCTAAGCCTGACATATGAAAAAGAACTTTGTTATACCTAGTCACCCAGCAGCTATTGGTCATGCCAAGAGTTCTGAATTCTTGCAAAAAAGATATGTATGGTATGTCACATTCAATATGACACATTTTTAAGTATCAGGTGTGACACGTTTGGAAGCTGAACTGTGTTAAAAGAGACTAGGAAAAGTATTATATTTTTAAGTTTTCCCTAAAGACAATACAGGGTCTCATCATTAAATTAATGTGACTCAGATGCCATATTAAGATAATTTAAAAAATCATTTTCAGTTAAACAATACTGTATTTCATGTTCCAGTTTATGATTATTAAACCCATTATAATAATACTCTCTTGGTTGTTAATGATTCCAAGAGCCCATTAGTATACAAACAGCCAGTACTAGCTATAGCTAACATTAAGTTTGTAACTGAAATACTATCAATGATCGTCACTGATAGGACACATTTTTTGGGCAGTATTTGCATGGTAATAATTAGTGTGTTTTGGTATGTATAAAATAAAAATTCAGATATTCTTAAATTGATTCTTTTCTGAGGCAACAGATAAACTTTCCAGTAGTCCCATTATTATACTGATTTAGTGAAGAGCTACTGTCGTCAGGATTTTCCCCTTTGGGACCGTTCATTTTTTACGAGGTAGGGGGTGCTGGTGGGATTTTGGGGGGGCAGGGGTCACATAAAAAAAAAAATGGCTTAAAAGTGGTGCCATCACAGAAAAACAGGGGGGGGGGGGGTCAAGCAAAATATTTTAGTTCATGTAGAGTTGACATGACGTTTTATTATTAAATAAAGCTACATATGCAGAAACAAGCAAAAGGTATGTAAATGTATCAAAAACTTTTGTTCTGTGTTTACATGACAGCATTCAGTTCCACGAAAACAATTTTTAAAGCTAGGAAACTATCATTAAAAGATTCTTTATCAGGTTAGTGCTGTGCAACATCTCTCTGCTTATGTTCCTCTTCGTCATGATTGCCAAGCTCTTCCTCATCTCTCGTGCTGCTGCTAGAGTCGCTTTTGTTGTTTTCAGTCATAACATACTCTTCAGGGTACATGAAGCAGTACACGTTATCTCTAACCTCCGGCTTGAGGTTTGTGATAATTCTGCTTCCTGCGGCATCGCTGAAAAAGTCTACACTGATTATGCTTGGAAAGATCTGTGTGAAGATTCGACCAAACTGAAACAGCTTCGAGTGGCAGAGCTTAACAAGTACCTCAAGCACCATGGACTACACCAACACATCAAAAGCCTTAAGAACGACAAGGTGAAGGTAATCGCAAGGCATTGGGTTCTCCAAATGAATCCTGAAGGCCCTGATCCATTAATGCTGCAAACACAACTGAGAGAAAGAGATGGAGCTGATAAAGAATCCTTACAAGACAGTGACAGCGATGAAGATGAGTACAGCAGAAGTGAAAGTGATGAGAATGATGAGAACGACAATGATCAACTCTGGGGGTGAAGATGTCATCCTTGCCTTTATCGATGACGAGGAAGAAGTTGAGAGGCCAGCAACCATAAACCGAAGATCGGAAATTGAGTTTTCTTTCTTTTGATTCTCTATATTTTTTATGTTTGAAAAATAGTGAAAAAGTGCCTTGGCACATGGACAGAATTTATTTTTTGAATTATTAGTGGCTGCTACATCTGTAGAATGAGTTGTCAACAGCTTTACATTGAACAGAAAATACAAATCATATTGTACGCTGCAAATATCAGGTCTCTCTTGAAAGGGGGTCACCCTCCAAAATGACCGTCTGTGGGGGGGGGGGGGGGGGGCATGGAAAAAAAGAGGACTGAGTGGGGGGGCATGGTAATTCGTAATGGGGGTTCAAAAAATTCCACCAGCCCCCCCTACCTCGTAAAAAATGAATGGTCCCTTGTCAGCAAGCATGTTCCCCTAACTGTTGTCCACACATTTCCTATTATATGGATGAGGAGAATTTGTCTAACAAACAATATTTTAACTTGATCTTTTTTTACAACCTTAATGTTTGAATGAGCAATGTTTCTATAAGCCAACAGGAGAAATTAAATGTGGGTCACTTGAACAGGTTTAAGGGCTACACTTGGTTTTTGTCTAATTAGATCAGAGTGTAGTTTGATGGAAATGTCTGCTACATGTATGAAAAGGGAAATAGTTACTTGTGAGAGAAGACGCTAAGGACAAGTCAACGGGAAAATAGTAAGGGGATTAAGTAATGGTCCCGATAAGAAGGAAAGAACCAAATGCAATGAACACGTCAGAATGAAAAAAAGGTGGCAACTTCTGATTGGTTTAAAAATCAAATTTTAGTAATAACGAAATCTTCCCTAAGCAACATATAAACTTATCCCTTGTTTTCTAAGCAACTTCCTTATAACACAGAAAATCCCATGTGAGGAACATGTAAAACTGTAAATGGTTTATGGCTATTGACTCTTATGATCGGTCGAAATCTTTTAACACAGAAAAACACCTCTCAAAGATAGAGTTTAAAGACATTTTATGCCCAAAACTGCCTTTTTGTAGGATTATGCATTCTCTGTGTGAAAATGAAAACATTCCTATGTGAGGAAAGCATATTGCACCATAACAAAATAAATGATTGCTTCCTATCTTATTCAGATCATTACTTAATATCCAGGATAAAACTATTACAACAAACATTCAAAATAGTTCTGTTTCTGATTAGCTGAAAGTAATTCTGCTGGTTAGTTCTTCATAACTAGCTGGCACTGAAGACAGGAAAATTACACGGATTTAGGTAAGCGTGTTTTTACGATAGAAATTAAATTTTGAATGAAACACCTTTTGCTGGATTCAGTTTTCGCATGATAATTTGAGAAGAATTATGCTGATCTTGCAAGGTTTTATCAGAAAAGGTGGATATACACCCTCCGAGATATGCACAATTCTTCACATCATAGGCAAGCTTAATACAATTAGTGTTAATTATACTGCTTGATGATACTTTAATCCAATCAATCTGTTCAACACAAACCATCAAGTTTTACAAATCCCTAAATGTTATGCAGATATTTCACATGGTACGTGTATAATATAGTAAAAACCAACACATAGAGCCTATTAATTTGACTGATGTTCTGTAGGCTGAAATTCCCAGTATTCTATACCTAGCAGCTAAACATCTTAAGCTTTGGTTGTAAAGAATAGGGTGCATACAGATTTTTGGATCCAAAAAGGAATAAAGCGTTTTTTGTGGCGCACTGCAAACGTATGGGAGAGATAGAATAAGATTTGAACAAAAAACATTTCACTTCAAAAGCACTTGTTGTAGCTTTGAGATAAAAACTCTAAGAACTTTTTACCATTTTTCCTGACTTTCTCCAGGTCTAGAAAATTGCTGGCCAAATTAAAAAGACTTTTTAAGAATTCAAGTTCTTAATAGACCCTTCGATGGTTTTTCAACTTTTGACTGAGACCAAATAGTGCAAACCTGTTAAAACAGCTAGAAAGAATGCTTTAACAAAATAAGAAAAAATACCAGTTTTAAATGTGATTTGTTGAAAACTAACTTGCTTTGCAAATTCATCAAATTTTACAGACATTTGTGTACAATACAAATGTTGCTAAAAATTTTGCTTCTTTAAGCAGCAACGTCTTTGCTTGCTTTTACCACATAGAAGGGTCTATTGGAAAATCACATTAAGAGGAAACCCAAAAAGTGGTCTTTGTTGTTTATGAGGTGATTGTTCGCAAGAGTTTTTAACTGTAGTATTTGTTTTGGCTGCTGGGAAAATTTAGGCGAGTTTGACGGGGTCACTTATGAGGGATGGTTGCAAAAGTTTTTGTTCTTCACTTGTAATTGACTACATTCCATCAAGGTTATTATAAAATATTGCGTGGAATTTTACTACTACAGATGTTTATATATCTTATTTTTTGTGCTTCAGAAGTTCACACACGTGCCATAAAGAGCCCTTTTCAATGACTACCATTTACTACTTCTGCCTTTTGCTTGGCTTGGTTGATGACAGCATCCATCTCTTCCTGGGTAGTACTTTCTTTGTGTTGACACAGGTCTTTGTCACCAGCAGTGACTCCCCAGTTGTCTGGTGTGGACATACTTGCACATTTTGGCCTACCGCTTGATGGCTTGAGATTCTCCCAATACCCTCTACGGGCCCTGTAAGTATATCAATGATTTCCTGTCAAGCTATTCATACCTTATTATTTCAAAATCATGAAAACAAACAAACAAAAAATAACCTGCCCACATGATTACTATGTGGGTGACTTCCTTGCTCCTACCTAGAAAACTACGCAAAGTTCTTTTCAGCATGTGCAAAATGTAGCAAATGGTAAAATTCAGCCCCTGTCTTCTACATAACATTTTAAAGTTGCAATACCAAAAGCTTTGAAGCTTTATATTCTCTTACCTGGCACGAACCCATGGTTTAGTGTGTAATCTGAGTCCTTCTCCCCACTGACCATGTTTACTACTAGACAGTGGCAGCTTTCCTCTTTCGTTGGCCAACTGCATAAACAGGAAAAATATTAAAAAACTGATTTTGCTTAAACTTTAACATGAAATATAAATCATTGATGTATCTCCACCACAAAATGTAACAGAGAAAATATTGCCCTATAAACCAAGGATAGGAGAGGACTGGTTTTGTCAAAATAAAATATGTATTGCGTTTTAGGATTTGGTAATTACCAGTAGCAATCAAAATTCTCATAGCCCACAGATGCATTTTATGTTACCGATTTCATAAAAGCTTTTAAGTTTTTTTCTTACCCCAGACAAGACTTTACATCCTTGAAAGCCACTTACCATTCACAGCAATACATATGTACAGATACCCCTCCCACCACTCATCCACTGCAGCACTAGCCTACAGGCAATCTCTTAGGGGAGATATCACTTGTGTTTGTTTACAGTGTGACAAAAACTATTTTTTCAAGTAATACTTGAAACAACTTTGTCTCAATCTGTCCAGGATAAAACAAGTTAATTTTGATCCTTACAAATTGTTATAAACACCCACACAGCCATGAGCAACATACATGTATTTAATTCTGAGAATACTTAAGGCTTTAACAGCAAAGAAATGTTTACCTCCTCTGCGACAGCTCTTATATGGTACGGTTCAATTCCACAACAGCCACCAATGTACCGAATTCCAGCATTATATGCATCACGAGCAAACTTGTGAGCATCCCATCTGGTCATTACACGAGGCTCTAGGCCTAGAAAGGGGGTTAACATTCTCAGTATACTAACGTTTCAACACAACATCTACGAATATTGGTACATTGTAACATAGCCTAGCCTCCCATAAAGATGTTTGTGATGAAATCCTATGAACATCTTCATGGGGAGTTAAATAAACAATAATAATTTAGAAATATCAAAATCTCAAACTGATTTTTGTCTCTCTTGCAGGGTTGTAAAAATTAAGACTTTAAGTAACTAGAGAATAAGAGAAGAAGTAGGTGAGGGGTCTGGGGGTCATGCCCTGTTGGTTGTGGTCCACGGCAAAAGAACTCAGGACCAAAATGGATTTTAAAAAAAAAACATGAAAAAGAACATACACAGCAGAATTGAAAACAAATTTATTTTTTTCTTCTAATTTTTAGTTCAAAAGTGACAATAAACAGTTCCAGGTTAAAGAAAGTCCAGTGAAATAATTGTAAGAGAATGAGAGCTATGCCCAGGTATATACGATAGCCTCAAACTCTAAAAACCTTTCATTTCTAACAGGATGATATGATTTGGTATCAGACTTCAATATTGTTGCTTCTTATAAAAAATGTTGTTAGAAGCAGAATTAACATTGCTCCTGTAATATTCATTTCAAAGCAGAAAACCTATTCTTGGACTGCAAGGGTAGTTAATGTTGTCTGTGGGAGTGCACTACACTTTTGTTATTGATTCTCAAAGCAACTACAATTAAAACTAACCAAAAGGAAACTCTGGCAGATCAATGAATCCCTGCTTGCCAGCATCAGGAGTTAAATACCCAAGAGGTTGGACTATCAAGTGCTTTTTAATCCCAGCTGCATCAAGGGCCTCCTTCATTAAACGACACGCTTCAATACACTGATCAGGACCAAAGTGACAATTAATTCCAACTATATCTGCACCTAAAAATAAGAACCAAATGAGATTTGGTTGATCAGAGGGACTGTTTTTGAGCACTTGGCCAGAAAAAAGGGGCTACTTTAGAAGGCAGAAATAAACCAAATGGAGAGATTTTAAGTGGGAAGTTTTGGTCTAACTGTATTTTAGTTTAATCATTATTTTTATCATAAGATGAAATTCAAATGAAAATCATGAGCTACACCTTGGCTACGGTATCTGAATCAATGTTCTCAATTTGGTTAATTTCAATGTCAATACTCTTTGGTGGTAGCTTAAAAAGTAGGAGAGAAGAACTTAGGCTACTTCAGGGAGTTGAGTGAGTTGGGAAGAAATACATAATTTCTGAGTGAGTAATATGAGACAATAAATTGAAAGCCATGATCATTTATGTTATATACAAGTTAACCTAAGCAAGCATTAACTAATCACTCAACACTAACTGATGACTTGGTTCACAACACAATTAAAAAAGTTGGGCATTCCTGCTTTTACTTTATATTATACCTGCACGGGCCAAGCGCACTCCACATTCTCCTGTAGGAATACCATGCAAATCCCCTTCAGGTCCAATGCAAAGTGAAACAGCAGTGGGTTTGCCTGTGGCTTTGCATGATTCCACTGCCCATTCAGCTTCTTCTACATGCTCAAAGTACTAAGAATATAAGACAATACTTAAAAAACTCCCTTTACAAGAATTTTTAAAACAACAATAGAACACTGTCAAAATGTTTTAAATTCTCGCCTCGTTCGGACAAGAACATTTTCCGAATTAAAAGTAACAAACATCTGGTGAGTACATTAGGTGTACAATATTATTTTTGCTTACAGATTTAGCTTTTTTTGGATACTGAGGTTTTCTTGGCAACTAGCTGCCCATGGCAGAGAGTCACTTGGTGGTCAGTGCTGTTTTGTGGAGGGTCAGGTTAACACAAGTGTATGAATTGACTTTTTGCCAGGACAGAAAAGGTTCCTATAAAAAGTGACAGTAAAAGGTCAACCCTTTGGGGGGCATTTTTCAGGCTTAAGGTTTTTGAAAGGGTACGGATTCTGCAAGTTTAAGTATATGAAAGGGTAGATAAATCTTTCAATTGAGCATTTAAAAGGACCTTTATCAAAAATATCAAACAGACACCTCACTCTCTCTTCCTTCATTGCAGGGGTTCAGAAAGGGAAGCAGAGGTTTTAAATAGATACTGACAGTAAAATAAAAACTCATGACTAAGAACCTACATTTTCTCAAGTTAGCATAAACAGGTTCTTACATAAATGGTACTTAGCACAAATTTAGGCTCTTAAAGTTTTAATAGGTCCTTAATTTTCAACAAAAAAAAATTGTTGCAGCTAAGACCATTTAGTAGTTTTCAGCTTATTCCTAATATAAAATTTGCATACCATTACCCATTACATTGCAGTTGGCCTTGGAATGAAAAGGGAGCTATTGTCTCCAAGGGGATCCTAAATGTTGACTTATCTTATTCTTATTGTAAAGAATTTTTTACACAGATTCTAGAAAACAGGAACCTGTTTCAAATTTTAGGTGAAACAGGATCTTGTATAGTGGGGGCCTAATGGTGAGCCAAACAGGTTCTTAACCCTTTAAGCCCCAATATCCACATACAAATTCTCCAGACAGATCTCCATACATTTCCTTAAAGACTTGGTTTAGAGAATTTGTTTGTAGATCAAAGCTTTTCTCATCAGGTGATCATTTTATTAACTCTCACAACATTTTCTCTCGATTATATAATGATACTGTTAGGAGAAAACTGAAGTTGGTCACTGACTCTTGGAACTTAAAAGGTTAAAAACCAGGTTCTCAGTTCAGGGCTTTTCGTGTATTTAAAAAAAGTACCATTTTTATATGGTACATATATGTCAGGAGTACCTACTTGGTCAAAAATGGTGTACAAGAGCAGTGTGCAAAGAAGGTAGTGTCCAATAGCCCGGGGCTAGTGGATTCTGCTATTGGGCTAGTGAACTCTGTTTTTAACTTGCCCAATGGGCAAGTGATGTTTTTTGGGGAATTCGAATAACAGATGAACTGTGAAATCAATTCTGCTCGTCAAAAAGCTTATGGGGCTAGTTGAAATGACGTCTGGGCTAGTAAATGCTAGCTTCAAGTTGCACCCTGAAGAGGGAAAGGGGTTGGACATCTGGGTAGAGTCTTGCTGTATAAAAATTTGATTAGTCACCTGAGTGTTCAACTACATAATTATTCTAACTCTGTGCTAAGAAGTACCTCATACCTCTGCAATTAAGAAATCAACATCATTCTTCACAAAGATTTCAATTTGCTTATTGAATTCTTTCTGACAAGCCTCTTTTCCTTTGCCACTCAAGTATGTTGGGGTCTGAGAGATACCACCACAAACCAAAGCATCTCCCTCTTTGGCTACTTCAAAAGCAATGTCACAGGCAGCTTGGTTAATGGTGTTGCACTGTTGACAAGAATGAAAACAAGATAGACATTAGTAAGATGGTTGGTAAACCATACACCTAAACCAAACATCTCCATAAATGCAGCACAGATGTATGGTGTAATCCAGGAGAGGGTTTAAGGGTTCTGAAATTTCCCTTTCCTCTTTCCATAATAACACTATGCTGTGTTTTTTCTTTTTAAAAAAGGACAAAAAAAAGATTCATAAAACCTAATTCCTTGCCAATTTGCCAAGGCAATTCATTTTACACTAAAAGGAAAAACAAAAAAAAGGGCTGTCATCGAGGGTCAGGGATTTCCCCTGGCTACTATAAGCAGGGCCCTCAGCTGCGTGTACTTTCACAGGTGATGAAAGGAAAAACCAAAAAAAGGAAAGAACTTTCTTGCCTTTCAATTTCCCATATACTATTTGAATATACCCTGTACCTTAAAATCTTTGTGACAGTTAGAAATCACTGTTTGCAGAGAGTTCCATCAACTGAACTCAACATTAGCTTTCCAAACATTTATGAAAAGCTATGGTTGTTGTGACAAGTACACTGTTAACCTAAAACAACGCTATAAAGATTTAATGGCAGTTTGCTTAATATTTAACTGAACAAAGATGAAAGGGGGTTCTAGGGCCTATTGAGAACTACCAAGAAAGGAATCTAAAAAGAGCAAAAAATTGAAAAAAAAAAACCCACATGAAAATGCGCATATTTCATAATATCCTATCTGCATCGTTATAATTAATTCAAAGAATTGAAGAACAAAGATTAAACCTTTTTATGAACAGACCAAAACATCAAAACTGGAAGCAAAAGCATTTTAAAGAAACCATAAAAGCTACTTTTCACTTTGATGAAACCTGAAGATCACATTTTCAGAAATGAAAAAAAAAAAATTATGACACCAAGTAAGAATGACAAATTCACTGGCCTAGATTAACTCATTCTCTCCTGGAAATTTTGTCAAAAAGGCATTTTGAAGCTAGTTGAGCCAAATATTTCTGTTTAATGTCTGGCTGACTTTGTGGCCTTCTGATCCAGATGCAAAATGTTAGCTTTCAACAGTTGAAATTCCGGCATTCACAGAAAGCAAAATTTAGAAAATGATAGTTTTGGATTCACAAGGGACACAAAAGCCTTCACTTTTATGTTGATTTCTCTCCTCCCCTCTTCTTTTGCTTTCATGCCTCATTTTTTTGTTTCGATTGAAATTTATTAGGCTTCATTTTAGTGGAAAAAGCTTTTGAGAAAGCTTTTAGGATCTCAAGACCAAATGAAAGGAGAGGTAGGTAGGTAGTGGAACAAGATTCATAGGAATTTTGAGTCAATGTTACATTTTTTTTTGCCTTTTTCCTCTGCCTCCTTGACTTAATTGTGCTCACTCTTGTATGGTTTGAAAGATCTCTTCACCTTGCACAAGTTAAGATGAAAAAGTTGTTCTTGACTGTTAAAACTGATGATGTCACCAGAGGTAGAAAGGATGGGGATCTGCACGGGCAGGTTAATGAAAAGACAATCAAAACAGTACTTTCTGTATTTAAAATCTGAAAAAACAATCTGACTGCCACTCAAGTAGATGGTGAGCACGTGCGAAAACCTAAGTTCCCAATCCTGCATTTGCCATATCTTAATTGAAGGGGACATAAGGGTTAACGGTATTGAGCTTTTTTCAAGCGGTGTTTCTTTAATAATACAGTATTTTATTTTAATGTGCAGTATCGCAGTATCATCGAACCCTGTGGTGTGCAGTTTTTTATCCTTTTGGCTGAAAAATGCAGGAAAAAATGACCATTCACGGTATTCTGGTAACTGTTCATTAATTTGTGCTCTCCTGTCTAATACAAGTCAATACAGTATGCAACACAAAAGACAGTAAGCCATACAGGTTAATTCAAGTTAATATTAATTTTTTAAAATCTTCAGACATAATGGTAAATGATAGCACAATTTCTGATATTTCATTTACAATGGAATTATTGCATCCAATGACCAGTTGTACCAACAGATTCAAGGTCTTCCCACATTTTCTTGCAACGGCTGAGGTTGATTTCTGGTGCATACATGCTTGAGATAAACATAAACACGCAAAATGGATACAACTTTAAGTAAGCATGAATAATCATACATGGCATTAGTATTTTGTTGATTTTCGACACAGTATTTTGGTATTTGCCAGTTTTTCTCACAGTATTTCAGTATAGGGTACCCCTCAATGCAGTGATTTTGTTACCTCTGCATCCTGCGTCCCTGATGCATAAAAATCCCCAAAGATGCAAAATAACTATTCTTGGCAATGACGTGTCCTGTAGGACACAAAGATTTTTTTTGCTCTGAACATGTATATCAGTAAAATTAATATCCTGTTCATTTAATTTTTGTGGTAGTTATTATGACTGCTGTTTCAGGTTGCATATTTCTTTTAGCCTTTGTTGTGCTTTAAAATTGAAGGACTATATTTTAATTTCAGTATACTGTAATACAGAGTTTTCAGGTTAACTGTCTGGTTACATAAAGACCGAAGCATTTTCAATTTTGGACACATGTTTTTAAACTGGGACTCACCACAGCTATTTGTAACAAAATCACTGCTCAATGTCCCCCTCTAAATTCACTATATTTACATACAGGTACACAAACTGTACCCCAATCTCTGCTGCTTTGTTCCCCCTGTTTCCAAGTTTGTCATCACTGGCATAAAATGTGAATGTCTGCATGACATCAGAACCAGCACGAAGAAACTCCCTGTGCAGTTCTTTGACTGAAACGTGAAAAAGCAGATAGGATATCGGTTTACTTCAAAGGGTGGGTAGCTGTCTCCTTGGTCGTTCACATGTAGTGCTGATGGAATTAACACCATTTCAGCCTGAATTCGACTGTAAACAAGTCAAACTTTCAACCACAAAATTAATGGACAGCAAAAAGCAGAATTAAAACCCCAGATTCTGAAATTGTGACAACATATACCTCCTCCTTCTTGAAACAACTTTTGCTATACCGTTTTTTAGTTGACTGATAATAAGAAACAGAAAGATAATAACATAACAATCATGGTTGCCCCAGCCAGAAGTTTCTGAAATTCCCTGACAGTGCTCCCCTCACAGCTATTCCTTTCACTCATTTATTTGTGCTTTCAGCAAGTCATGTGCAGTGCACAGAAATTGCTAGTTCCTTAATATGCAGGTAACAAGCGAAAAGGATAATTTTCCAGAAACCCAAAATCAGCTTGTTGTTCAATTTCACTAACAATATTCTACCATGCAGTACAACACAATTCATGTCTGTAAAATGTACAAATGTACCCTTAAGCTGTCACTCTTCCCGACTTTTTTCAAAGACTTAAATTTTCCTTGACTCAAAGTGAAAATTCTTGAGTTTTCCCTGACCATTTCCTGACCTGTGGCAACCATGACAATTGACTGATCAGACTGGGCTGCATGCATATTGTCTGTATAGCCAGTTCTGACTGATCGTAAGCACCTTAAAACTGTTTAAAAATGGTCATTTGGTACTCAAAGCACCATAAGCTGATTGATGGGTCAATAATCAACCAGTGTCTGCACACGTCTATTCATGCCCCTGATAGGCTAGGACTCAGTACCCTAGGCAGCACCAAGTTTCAAGACAAAAACAGGCTTCAAAGAACTGACAGAACCAGTCATGCTGGGCTTCAATGTTGGTCATGAATAATATTCCCACATTCCAAATCAAATCAAATTGGTGGGAGTCCATGTGTGTACATGCCAAAAGGGGAATCATGGTGCCAGGTGTCCCTAGCGGAGACCGTGGAAACTGGGGATAAGAATCGCAACGTATCACAACGCTATGCTTTATTTTGTGAAGAAAGCTTAGGAAAGATTGATGTCAAAGATGTTGAGCTTTTCTGGAACAGGTGTGTCCACAAAAGCGTTGATTACTTTGGAACAATTGAATACTTCAGTGAAAACTTTGATGGCGAGGCTATAAACTGGTGGGGTATTGTAAACTTCATTGTATACAAATGAGTCTTGTGATGAGCATGTGGTTTATTTTCAGTGATCATTGAAATGACACGCCAAGTTTCTCCTGGTGTAGCTAGTCAAACAAAACTGAATATTCAATTGACTAAAATCTTCATCATTTAAGTAATCGATATATTCACAATAATAATACTGAAGTGTTTAACGACAGTAGAGGGCATAAGATTTATACTTCAACTTTGACTGTCAAAGGCCAACACACAGGCATCGGTTCACGTTGCTAAGTCCAAGCTGGCGGCTGCCGCCACCATCAGTTACCGTAAGGGATGGACCCCTAACTCAGCAATAACCTTTTCAGCGACACTGACGGCAAAAGAGCACCCGTGGAAGCCTTTAATAATTATTATAACCACTTCTTCTGGAACTGTTAGTTTCATGTTGATTTTGACGTTTTCCAATGTCTCTGCTCTCTCCGACATCTGCCTTGTATACTTAAGATGAAACTTGATTTATGTATAATTTTTGAAGCTTCCATTTCTGAATGTTTGACTGCTAAATTGTTAGATTGGCAAAAGTTTTAGGTGAGTTTGATCATGTTTGATTGAAGAAAACAATCAAAGTCAATCAAGCGATTGGAGTTTGATTGCTGAATGCTCGAATGACTAAGCTGGGAGTTGTAAATACATGCGTACTCAATCATTGTCAAATACAATATAAGAGGTAAATATCCTGAAGAATACTCAACTGCCGATGTCGATAAAATAGGAAGTGAAAAACTTTTAGTGGAGAAATCCTGTTTCACATATAATTAGTTGCCTCCTCATTTCTTATCGAATCTCCAACGGTCTACAGTGTGCAGCAGTACAAAAATTTTATTTTTAATATTTCAAAACAACCGTGTATTCTTTGCCTCCACATTTTTTGTTAGTCCAGTTCAGATCAAAATAATATAGTGTCCAACCCTGTATAAAGTTTTGTTGTTTCATTCCTTCTTTGAAATATCAATAAATTATGACTCAGTCTTGCTTTGCTGGAAGTGAAGTGTGCCTGATACTTGTCTTAATCTTTAATCGAGGCAATGCAACACAAACTTTTCTCGACTTCCCAAAAAGGTTAAAGTTATTGGGAGTTGACTGTAACATTTTTTTCCAGTGAGTAGTTGGAGTAGGACTGACACACATGATACCATTGTCTTCCTCCATGCTTCATTCTTACAGTGTTTAGGCACATGCAGTCAGAGAGGCGCTGGGGGGCTCGAAAACATATCTTCATGATCCCAGTTATTTAAAAGCTGAATAGCACTATCCACTAGCCTGAAATTCATCTGATTGCTTCGAGTTGTTTTCTCTCAACAATGTCTGAATCGATCGGCCGTTAATACCGTCCAGTCATTTTGATTGGTTGATTGCCTGAACATTCACATAATTACTAAAAATTTTTAGGGGGGATTGCCGCTTGATATTCAGCGGATCGCATCCCTGGCATTCTTTTGTGTAGTTCAAACATTTTGATAAGCTTAATCTTTACCTTAAACAGCAAAATTGCCCTTGTCTTCGAAAGTGAAATGCTTAATTGAACCGCGAATGAAGAATCATTGCGGAGAGTTGGTAGGTTTTTCATTTAGAGCCGCTTTGTGGTTTCGGCGACTGGTGATTTTGTTTACGTGAAGTTTTCTGGTTTATAATGTTTATAGATATTTGCTCTCATTCAGAGTTTCAACTATATATACCCTAATTTAGACTATTCCGTATATTCTGCCTCTTAGAATATTCTGTATATTCCCGGTAGTTTTCTCCTTATCAGGCGGTAACTGGTAAAATTTACCGCCTGAAGCAACACTTCTTACTGCCTGCAACCACTTTAAGTGTTACTAAAACTAAATAAATTGTTAAAAAATGTTCAAGTTGTGATCCAAGCCGATCCTCACAAGAAAAGCACTGAAGTAAATACGGAAAAAGAAAAAGTACACACAGCAATTCTCTCTGATTACTTTATTCAAATGTTGACTGGCACCTTTCAAAGAACTAAAGGCTAACAATTTTTTCGTGGGCTTCTGTCCCAATTCTAGACTTTCTCAACTAGCAGGAAAAGTTTGCGATTTTCACAACTTGTGTTACTAAATTGACCCCAGCGGCAAAGGCAGCCTTTATTCGTAAAATTTTTTGTTTTGAGGTGTTTAAAATACTTTTCGGTCAATTGGTTGACAGGATACTCGAAAATAAAAGCCTTCATGAACGTAACCTGAGATCAGGCGTTATTTTTTTTTCCTTTTTTTTTGCTTCTTTGCTTCTTTGGCTTGAGAGGGAAAAAATAACGCCTGATACATTTATTTAACAAGCCGTCAACTGCCCCCAAATTTACATAATGTAACGTCTGCTTAACCTGTCATGTTATTAGCCAATAAGCGTTTACCACAAGGGAATCAAATTTTGGCGCGAATAATGTCTCTTTTGAAATCAATTTTAGGGAAAAGATGGCGCTTCCTAAAAAAGAAATTTTAAATGTGTTGTTTTTGTGATGAAATACTGCTAGCTGGAGCTGCCGTACCTTTATTTAACAGCTACAAATAATGAAGAATTTACTGGTTAAAGCTCGTTGACTTCGTTCTGTACCGAAAGCAGTGAAAAAAAAAATTAGGCTGAAGCACCATATTTCAGGAAATGAAAGGTGGTGTGAAAGCGAAGATCGCTCAGAATAATTTGCAGGTTTCTGAAGGAAGAATTACAGTCAAGCCAGGTCAAGATTCCGTTCATGAATTGATTATTTGAAAAGTGAACCCGTTTGTCACTTCTGTAACTTGTAGCCGGTATCAAATTGCATACAAATCATCAGTGAATTTTTAGTATACGATGAGATGGAAAATATTTCAATGGATGAAATTTCTATTTAGGCATTCTTCAAATTCAAGAAAACTGAGCCGGCAGAAATTTCATAACGAACTCGCGTGTGTATTCACTGCCGCATTACGCAAGCAAAAATGCAGACTGAAATCAACAACAACTAACGGATGGCGGCATTTTGGCCAATCGAAACGGCGCAAATCATTCGTATTGTTTCCTATCCAATCAGAACAAAGTCCAGATTCTGGCTTTTTTACATGTGATCCAACAAACAAATGTATCAACCCTTTACTTTATGTTTTGCATGATCTCAGGCTATCGTGAACGCGAAGCCCCTCCGCTGGCAGGAGAGTGCGCCTCTGCCGCATATTTTTATCCAATGGTCCCTTACCTGCTGAGCTAAAATTTACGGAGAACACTGATTCCGTATTCTAGAATATTCCTTGTATTCCGCCATTTCGTTATGTCATTCCACCGAATAGGGTAACCCGATTTTTTGAATTTCGATATTTTAAAATTCAAGCAATGTGATTGAACACTTCACTCCAACTAAGAGCTCCCGCTTTTGCATTTTCAATCGGGCGTTTTAAACGTAGGCCGTAGATTAACTTAACCAGTCGGTGTACATGGATTCTTTACAGTACAACTCAGTGTTTCTGAGCACAATAAAATAGGGAAATATAAATTAGTTACAATACTGAAATAAGCTAGCGACGTTAACCTCGTAGCTTAAAATAAGCTTGCGTTTTAAGAAAAGTCTTCGAGTCTTTAACTTCAGATTAGCGAAATTCTTACCTGCTGATGGGTGCTCTACATTGGCTTCTGGCGTCCACGGACCAGCTTGAACAAAACCACGTTTCTCTAAAGCAAAGACGAAACCGCCATCACCAATTACCACTTCACCGGCATCTAGTCTTTCCAGAATACTACGCTTCTGTGGAGAAGACACATAAATAATTTCAGTAAGAGCTTTTTGTGAAAAAAGTCCACGTTTAGTCTTACCGCTGCCATTTGTCCTATTGACTGTTATTAGTATCTCCTTGCTGTAAACGTCGATAAAGAAAGGGACTCACGAAGGCGGTGTTCAACGTTTTTATTTACGCTACGATACACTATAAAACCAGGCTAAAACCGGAGAGAACCCGTTTGGAAACCGGTCAAAAGAAAACGCGCGTTCTTATTGGTTCAAAATAGCCCGCCAAAAACCGGCGTTGCTTTGCACGTGCTTGCATAAAATTTAAGAAACACAGGTCAATCAAGAAAATGGTTCTTGACCCTTCGCATACCCTTGTTTTTACTAAAACCTCTGGACGCCCGCATCCTGGTTGAGTCTTCCGTCAATCAAGTCGCGGTTGATTACGGTAGCGAATAATGCAGGATTACGGCTGTGTAGCAGACTACGCGGTTTTGCTTGGTTCCGCAATTTATGGCCATGTTACGGGCTAATAGACCAGTTTTTCTTAATTTACGTTCCTTTAGCCTGTTGTTAATGTTATGAATGACAAGGAAAAGTAAAAAAATTGAGTCAAAATTTTCCCTTTTTTTCAGATGGTTAGTGCTCCCTGATGAAATTTTGTTGATATCTCACCTTAGCTACAGAAGCATTTTGTGAATGGGTTAATGCTTCAGTAGAGAATTGACCTAATAAAACAACAACATCCACCATCAATTATACACTGAACAGGGATGAAAACAACTCTGTAGCTGCGTAGCAAGCGTTTCTGTGTGGTTTTAGGAGCAAAGAACGAGGAACGAGAGTCAAAGACCGCGCGACAAATGGCGCAATTAAAACAGCGGGGAGGGGGTGGGGAAGACAGGAATCGGAAACGCAAGCGTTTCCCTCCTTCCCCTCCCCCTCCCTTCTCTTTCATCTTTTGGCTCTCGTTTCATTTCTCGCGCGGCCAAAACCGAGAATCTCCGTTCCTCGTTCTTTCTTTGCTCCGAAACAGCACGGAAACGCTTGCTACGCAGGCTATAGAATAAAGCTGGTTTATCTCTGTCATTTCCCTGTTATTTGAAAACAGACTCAGAGCAACCGTGATGTATTAGTGTCCAGGCGTTTCACAAAACTGTGGACTTAAGGCGAAAACATCGTATGAGAAAATTTAAAGTAACGATCAGTAATTATGAACTTGAAAACCTTTTTTCAGGTCAAATGAAAACAAAAACCTTAGTCTGTCAAATGTTAAGGGGTTGGACCTCGAGGGGAGCCTCGCCGTATGTTTGTTGAGTATCCTCCCAGGTATGATGGTCACCCGCTGAAGAGCAGCCTCCCCGCAGAGGTTCTTAGGAGTTCGTCACGCGTTCCTGCCCCTGTTTCATGTATTGTGTAACTTCATTTGAATTTTCATAGATCCAGTTTCTTATTAAATTGCAGGAAAAAAACAGTCACGGAATGGCTGCTGGAGGTTAGAAATAAGGATATTTTCACGATAGCATCGAATAACGCAAAATATGTATGCATGCGATCAAAGAACATGAATTCTCAATATAAGAAAATGAACGAATAAAAGTACTTGCATTGAGCTATGGTATCGGCCATGTTGTGAAACCCGAGAATGCGAAGTTAACCACAGGTAGCCCAAGGTCGAAATATGAGCATCGGCGATGATCGGCATTATTGCGTAACATTCGCAATTGTATGAGGGGGGGGGGGGGGGGACCTATCGTTTCTATAACCTACGAAAATGAAAGGATTTCAATAAAAAACAGCTTACCTTACATAAAATGTGTGTTACGTCTCTCCTGTTTGGCCCATGGGCCGAGTTATGGCCGTTTTACGGGCTGTACTGGAAACGGTTTTCTCTCTCTACATAACAGTGACATAAGGTTCACAGAGAGAGCAAACCGGTTCCAATAATACCCATAAACTAGCCATAAATCGACTCGGAAACCACACAGGAAAGAAGAAAGACATAACTTAAGCAAGGTTAGCCGATTTTTATTTCAACCCTTTTACATTCGTAGGCTACAGAAACAATTTTTTTTTCTCCCATACAAATCCTTATATTTTGAACGTTACGCAACAGTGCTGATGGTCATATTTCGAGCTGGGCCGCCTGTGAGTTTGCACGAAGGTCGAAATACAACTCGCTTAAAAACTGAGCAAAGTTTAGAAGGATTTGTATGGAGTCGTCAGAGCATAACGGGGCTAATTTTTCAAAGACAATTTGCCCTGGCCTGGAATGCTAATGTTTTGCAGGTAGGCCGGTTGGAAGATGTTGTTTCATAATACCCCAAAACCATAACTTCACCAATACATTTTTTTATGACGTCACACTTTAGGACTCTATAAGCGGACGTTCCAGTTTGTCTTAAACCTGTTAAACAGGGTTTAAGGTTCGAGCGTTTCCACACCCGAAAAAAACTGTCCTAAAGTGTCCCCAGCGATTCTGCATGTGATATTTGCGTGCCATGATCGTGTTAGTCTGCTACACCACAGGCGGCCCAAACTCATGTTGTGCGAGGGAAGGGTGTAATGTAACTTACATTAAAATTATGTGACGCGCCGGTGTCGCGTTACAGGCGACCGTTGAAAATATAAGGACTATAAGGTCACTATAAGAGACTTTGTATGAAAAATATATTACAAAGATCTGCGAACGCTAAATAACGCTAAACCTTACTTTTTCTTAAATGAAATGAATAAAAAAGACTTACCTTCAATGTATTCCACTGCGTTTTGGTGTCTGTTTGTCGTTTTACTGTTTTTTTGGCTTTATTGCGTAGCCACTGTTCCCGGGGGGGTACTCCCAGACATTACCTATACGGGTATGTGCCGCTCCAACCTCGTTCCCAGGGTTCTCTCCTACCCACCCCATGGAGAGGGTAGGAGAAAACCCTGGGAAAGAGGTTGGTGCCGCCCAACGGGGTTGTGGTTTTAGAACGGGGTATCCATTTCAGAGACGTTTTCTAGAACGGGTGTATAATAATTAATAAGATGGGGAAAAAAAATTGTGGATCATGGCTTCGATGTATAAGTCGAAAAGAAATATCTTTTTTTAAAAACAGGGCTGTTTCAATTTACAAACTTTCTAGAACGGCGTATAAAAAAATGGCCCATTTCTAGAACGGGGTATAAAAAATTGTACAAACATTAACCACAAGGGACTGCAATGGACCGCAAACGAATCTGCCGAAGAACGTAGGATCTGTAAAGACCTGATCAGCAAAAATAAAAATGTACTACATGAAAGTTAACTCTGCAAGACATCAACAACTGACAACAAGACACCGAAAGAACTCAAAACAGAGCGGGATTGTAGCCATAGACAGCTGTTTCGCCCTTTTTGGGGCTCGTCAGTATGGTGCAACAACAGAGAAAGCTCTGATGCAAAATATCCGCGCATTCTGATTTCAAGCCCTGACCCTGAACTCTCAACACCCACTAACCTGAGATCAGGCGTTATTATTTTTTTTCTTTTTTTTTTTGCTTCTTTGGCTCGAGAGGGATAAAATAACGCCTGATGCATTTATTTCACAAGCCGTCAACCGTCCCCTAATTTACATAATGTAACGTCTGCTTGACCTGTCATGTTATTAGAAGGGGTGGCGAATGGTAAAATCCGAGACTCGCCGAGACGCCGAGACCCTAGTTAGAAATCCGAGCCCGAGACTCTTTGGTAAAATTTTTCGAGACTCAAAAAAAGTAAAAACAAACCATGCAAAAACGAGACTTCGAGACTTATCAAAAACGCTTCCGAGATTTCGAGATCCTGCCAAAATTTTCCGAGACCCACGTTTTTCGAGGTACCATTCGCCACCCCTATTAGACTCATATTACCATGTTATCAGACGCAATAAGCGTTTACCATAAGGGAATCAAATTTTGACGCGAATAATGTCTCTTTTGAAATCAATTTTAGGGAAAAGAAAATTTTTAAGTTCGCCCATGTTCAGATGGCGCTTCCTAAAAAAAAAAAATTTAAATGTGTTGTTTTTGTGATGAAATTCTGCTAGCTGGAGCTGCCGTACCTTTATTTAACAGCTACAAATACACCGTATTCACAAATGGCGGACAAGCGGGAAAAAACTGGTGCCTAGTCATGAAAGCGAGGCGTTGGAGCTTGCAGAGTGTTTAGTACAGATTGCACCTAAAATAACTTTGCACGGACTTCTTTTTAAATACAATTACGTGGGATGTCTCCTGCTTTTAATGTTTAGTACTGATTTGTTGTTTGCAATCAAAAGGGACGCGTATATCTTCAAGGAAACAGGATGATTTTGTAGGTTTCCGAAGCATCAGAAGATCGACGGCAAGTGGGCAATAGCTGCAGAAAAGCGGCATTTTCGCCCAGACTTCACATTGAAACCTAGTACGAACGCCAGCTCACTGCAATTCGGTAAAACAGAAATATAAACAAATCTTGGCGGCAAGGGAAAAAAAATAAGTGGCGGATATATGCCTTACGGACGTCTGCCATTGAACAAAACAGTTCAAGTCAAGATGGAAAAATAGAAGACAGAAAAGAAGAGGTGACTGAGGTTGGACGTTATTCTCTGGTCTTCAGCGATGAAGGACATCAATTAGAACTATTTTTTAG
This sequence comes from Porites divaricata, assembly GCA_038088405.1. NCBI lineage: Eukaryota > Metazoa > Cnidaria > Anthozoa > Scleractinia > Poritidae > Porites > Porites divaricata. The sequence continues at coordinate 30,217,395 of JBBMOI010000003.1, read as the reverse complement.
TATAAATGCAGGAGCGATCGAGTGGAGTACGCTCAAAATTTCAACTTGTTTAATACTCGGCAGACTCGGTAAGCCGGCCACATAATTATCATTTCAGCAAGTAATTTTCGTATTTCTTATCTTTGGCTGTTAAGAGTTTTAACTCTATGTTCCATAGTATTTTAAGTTGAAGAATACATGAATAAATAAAATGATGTTCTTCTTTAATAAACGGATCCAGACTCGAATTTAATTATTCGAAACAGAAGCTTACCGTGTTCAGTCCTGACTTAAACATTGCCTTAAAAGTTTAACCTAGTAAAATGTGAGCTTTATACCACTTTTTTACCAAGAGGTCTGTGAGATAATGCCCCAAAAGGAGACCAGGCAAATAGCAAGCCATATGATTCACACACTACAGCTTCTAATTTTGACAAACTTATTTTATTTCGCAATGGCAAAGAAATCATGAGATTTTTGCTAAGCTCTGCCAACTTACCTCTAATAATTCACACCAAAGCGACGGAATTAATATGATCCAAAGGAAGTTGTAAATACAGGCATACACATATACATAGATATGTATAAAATGACACTGACATGAATGAATGAGCCTCGTGAATGAATCTTTCACTCGCTCTCGACTTGACCTGTTTTGTGTAATAACGGAGGTCTCTTCCGTTGACAAGTAGGCCATATATCCGTCGCTTATTTCTTTATTTCTCACCGCCAATATATTTTTTATCTCTGTTTTACAGAATTGGAGTGAGCTGGCTTTCGTATTCGGTTTCAGTGTGAAGTTTGGGCCAACATGTTTGCCCCTTTTCTGCAGCCATCGCCCACTTGTCAAGCTTCTGATGTTTCGGAAACCTACAAAATCATCCTGTTTCCTTGAAGATATACGCGTCCCTTTTGATTGCAAACAGCAAATCAGTACTAAACATTAAAAGCAGAAGACATCCTACGTAATTGTATTTAAAAAGAAGTCCGTGCAAAGTTATTTTAGGTGCAGTCCGTGCTAAACACTCTGCAAGTTCACTGAAAGCATGGATAATTATCCATTATCATTCTATTATCCATGCTGAAAGTCTTCATTTGCAATTTTTGTTTATCTTCCAACGCCTCGCTTTCATGACTAGGCACCAGTTTTTCCCGCGTGTCCGCCATTTGTGAATACGGTGTATAATAAAGAATTTACTGGTTAAAGCTCGTTGACTTCGTTTTGTACCGAAAGCAGTGAAAAAGAAAATTAGGCTGAAGCACCATATTTCACGAACTGACAGGTGGTGTGAAAGCGAAGATCGCTCAGAATAATTCGCAGGTTTCTGAAGGAAGAATTACAGTCAAGCCAGGTCAAGATTCCGTTCATGAATTGATTATTTGAAAAGTGAACCCGTTTGTCGCTTCTGTAACTTGTAGCCGGTATCAAATTGCATTCAAATGATCGGTGCATTTTTAGTATACGATGAGATGGAAAATATTTCAATGGATGAAATTTCTATTTAGGCATTCTTCAAATTCAAGAAAACTGAGCCGGCAGAAATTTCATAACGAACTCGCGTGTGTATTCACTGCCGCATTACGCAAGCAAAAATGCAGACTGAAATCAATTAACAACAACTAACGGATGGCGGCATTTTGGCCAATCGAAACGGCGCAAATCATTCGTATTGTTTCCTATCCAATCAGGAAAAAGTCCAGATTCTGGCATTTTTACATGTGATCTGACAAACAAATGTATCATGCCCTCTTCCCGTGAGAGACATAAAGGGCTAATAGGGAGAGGGCATGATCTCAGGCTAAACACCAACAGAATCACCCCATTCCACGTGCCTTCTGGGGGGCAAGAGTCCAAGTGTCAAGTTGAAGTCTCGCACAGAAAATAAAAAAAATTGGCCAAAACCTACCTAATAACATGGACAGAACCATGCAAGAATCATGCTTTTCGCGCGGGTCACTATAAAGACTTGACAGAAACCGGAAACCGCGCTAGAAAAGTCTCTGGCACCCAGGGTATGATTAATGCGATTAACTCTATATATCGATAAACACTCCTTCTTGTGAAAAGTCGACTGTGAAATTTACTGCGATGATGGTCTCGAAATATATAGTACTAACCTAGGTATAAATGAGCGGGGAATGCGGACTCATTTAAACTTTTCCAGTTGTAGTTTATGTTACAACGCTCGGCTCGGTGGCGATCAAAACGCGTGCCGGTTTGTGACAACGATCGAAGGTATGTGTTGTGGTTCAATTTTTTCCTTGGTTTAAATTTTATTTTCCTTTGTTTTAGGGTATGGTAATGTATGATAATGAGTTTTAAACAAAGGAAAATATTATTTAAACCAAGGAAAAAATTGAACCACAACATATGTATTGAATTTAATACTGTAAAATTCCGAAAATAAGCCCCTCTGTGTATAAGCCCGTCCAAAAATAAGCTAAAATAGACTGCAAAACAGTCCGTATTTTTGCTTATCCAAGTAAGTGCGAGGAGTCAAACGAAAGGTCTGGAACGAGGCTGAAAACGGAGAGTGAGACTGGGGAGAAATGAATGCGTGACGAACAAAAACAAACCCCACAGGACGTCTGGGGGGAGGCTACACCTAATGGTATATTGATTTCTTCTCGCCCGCCAAAAAAGACACAAACAAAATGTTTTGTTATGATCCAGAGCATCAATGAGTTCTAATGCCTTTTCCAATCATTTTGTGGGAAGATATACAATCTCTGAATTTCGCACATCAACTTGGTAGTTATTATATTTACACACTCACTGCTTTTGTATTGGAAATTACTTGTTTTGCGTCACTTTCTTGTACGATTTATTCCTCGTCTACTCATGCATAAATACCATGTACTTTCCGTGAAATAGTTCGTAGATGCTACTTTGTTTATACCAAAGTAAAGGAGGATTTTTTATTTTTATGGTTGCGTATTTACCTTCGATTGTTGTCTTGTCACTACTAGCCTGCGTGGCAGGCGTTGAAAGGGGAAGAGGAATGGGGAATTTGGGCGCGCGAGAGCGCGTGGGGCAAGCGATGGAGAAAGTGAAAGCCAGGGCAAGGACGCCATTGTTTTCTCCATTTTTCATGCTCAGATTCTGAGCATAAAAACAGTGATTGGTCAGAATTAATTATATGTCAATCTTCGACTAAATATCTTTTTCCATTTGGTTGAAATCAACATCACGCCATTTGAGTTACTAAACATATGTCTTAGTGAAGCGTGTTGAGATTTCTCTACGGGAATTCATCGTTAGAAGGCATCAATTTCAGCTTCAAAGGAGAATAGAAAAAGCAGTCAAAGAACCGTAGGAAAAGGCCTGACAACAGATAAGTTTTACTGACTAGTTCTGAAAAGTATAATCTCCCAACGGCTTGTCGGTTTTACTCGCCAGAAGAAATAAAGGAAAAATCATGCTGCCTGTGTGCTTGTTATCTGCTATTTTACCCGTATTATCAACGGCAAGATAATTTAAGACGAAGCGATCTATAATTTTTGGCGATTTTAGGTTGAGGACTTCTTCTTGCCGGTTATATAACCGCCAGGAACTTACTTTAACGATAAATTGTTGCCTTCTTGCAGATCTTCGAAGTTCAGCTCTTCTTTCCCCGCCACCGGCATTCTTTTGTGTGTTCCGCTGGATCCAGTTCATCCTGATAAAAATTCAAAGAGTGTGTGACGGCAAAGTGTTTTAATTTTTCTTAGACTAGCATTGCATTGAAAGTTGCGAAGAGCTGTTACATTTCTTATTAAATAGTTTTCCAGCCCGATTCCTTCAGCAACAACTTGAATAGATTTATGCTGGATTTATGTAACTTGGTATGCGCCGTTGCAACTTTCAAGGAAGATTCCTTCGATGGACGACCACATTTGAAATTTTTTTTATAGTACCTTTACTTGAGATTTCAGTTTAGGAAAACAAAAGAAAAACAGTGCGAGAAATACGACTAGAATACGTACATCGCAGCCAGACTTATTTGACAGCTAGTCAGTCACAGTTGCGTTATTTTTTTTAATTAGTAGGCAGGATGGCAAAAACAATGGCTTCCTTGAAGGCGTTCCCCTCCTCCCTCGCGCGTGGTCTAGCGCCCTAATTCCCTTCCCCTTCCCTTTCGAACGCATGCCATGCAGGCTGTGTCACAACCTGCACAGCGCCGCACAACGCTGATCGCGGTCGAGCTTGGTACACTCGTTGTAAATATCACCACACGTAATTACAACTAAAAAGCTTAAATGAGCCAATCCCCCTACATTTATACCAAAATTTTCACTGTGTATTTCGGGACCTTCTCTTCACGTAGATCACTGTGTATTAAAATTCAGTAACCACAAATTTCACACTCAACATCATGAAAGGAGTGTTTATCAATAGAATTCATCGTATTAATTACACAGAAACTTGGAATTTCAACGCACCAACATTGGTCACCTCCTCTTCTGATAAAATCACGGCAAAATACGGCATTCTGTGTCCAAAGACACTGCTTTTTAACAGAAAAACAACTTCACGCCATACAGTTTCCTTGTAGCGACTCGCAATGTTTGCCCCCTGGCGATCCCATAATCCTATGCGCAAAACATGGGTCTCCGATTACTGGAAAATCAGAATTTGCACGGTTCTGTGTAAACGGAAACCTAATTTTCGGCTATCAGTTAAAGAACCCTGAATTTTCTTTTTCAAATCTTTGAAAAATAATTACCGACCATATAACCTCAAATTGGCCTTCCGTACAGCTTAAATTCCGTAGTGAATTCGAGCTGCATCTGTATTCGGACGTCACTAGAAATGTCACGTCCCCCCCCCCCCCCCCCCCACCTCGCCTCCATTGTGTTTTATTTATACTGCTGGGGTAACCATAAATTGTCTACAATACTTATGGTGAATGTTGCAAACCTGCTAGCTTTTTTTCACATCAACATTTTTATTTAAAACCAGGGTGTAAAAGGGGTTTTCCGTGACGGCTGATGGGATGCGTAACGCGTGAATTTCCTTGGTTCCGTAACTGGTGAATATCATTTGAAACTAGAAGCACAGACATAATTTTCTTTTCTACCCAAAAAGCACCTTGAAGGCAATTTTTTGAACTGATTCAATCAAGGGTTGCCGAGTATGTTAACTTACTGCAACTGCACCTCATTTACATGATGACGGGTGGCTAATATTCAGTTTTCCACGTGATGCGTGACAATCTCGTTCCCAGAGCATCCGTTACTTTTGTCCAGCGGATGGGGCAACGAACGCTCTGGAGGAATCCAACCGGAACCACAAAATCCTGGTTCCGGTTTAACTGCGCCTGCGTGAAATTGTTTACCTATTTGACCAAGAGAAGGTCTCAAATGCAAGGGAAATTTTCCTTGCTCGCACACTGCTGCAATTTCCTCTTTCCAAAGCAGTTTTTCTTCTGTGACCTTTGATGGATGTATTTAGTGAAGAAAGACAAGTAAGGGGACCAAAAGTGTCTATTTATTTAGACGCCACGAATGAACATTTGTTAGTCACGACGACACACATTCTTTCGTGCACGGAATGAACACAGGTGTATGCAAATTTGAAAGGTTTAGTGGCATAAATGTATATCATCTCTTTAAAAAAAAGGATTGGAATGACTTTCAAAAATAAGAGAAAGGAAATTTTGAAAAAAATGTCACTGTAGCCTGATTTCGGAAATAATCGATCGAGGTTAACGTTTTCTTAACGGTTCCAGGTCGTATGAGATTTATGTGTACACAAGTGGCCTGTCAAAATCAAATCAACGTGCTCACTGGTTTTTGATTAGCAAAGAAATTTGCATGTGATGAATACGATTTTATCGGCCAATCAGAGATGGTTTTTTACGAATTCTTCCAGAGGTAAGTGATCCCCGTCGCTGTACAAAAGGATCGCGGCCTCCGTGAACGAGATTGGATGCGCGATGGCCCCAAAAAGGTCAGCATGATGCGCAATAGGCACCTCTGTTTTTTTTGTACAGGTATTTTATCTCCAAACATTATATATGATTGAATTACAACTTTGGAATACAGTAAGCAAGAACTGAGCACAATAGACGTGTTGTACTCCCTAAAAAAATGTCATAATTACACCCCTACCTCCCTATAATGGCCACTTTCTTCTGCCTCCTAGGTGGCCGTTGTTGTGGAGAGGTTTGACTGTATTCACAGGTGTGCACGAACCTTTTTTATAAGGGCACTTTAATTAGGCTAAAATTAACAAATAAGGTACCGATACTGGGGCTAAGAGATAAAAACCTTTTCTGATACGCAGTTCTGACATTGATACGGTGCAGAGTGGCCATCTCAGCTTTCCTGGTCATGTTCATATTGATTCTCCGATTTTCTCTACGAGGCAACTTAGGAACATGCTCTATAAAGGCTGGTTTTCACTAGCGACGGAGTCGGAGTCGGAGTTGTAAGCGGAGTCGTAAGGGCGCTTTTGACCTAGTGAAAATCAAAAATCGGAGTCGTAAGCGGAGTCATAAGCACGACGGAATCGGAGTTAGGAGAATCAGAACGTTTCCATTTTCTTCCGACTCCGTTTACGACTCCGTCGCTTGCGTTCCGCTTATGATCTAGTGAAAACCAGGTTGTCGGAGTCGGAAGCAGAAGCGGAAGGATAAACCAATCACAATGCACGTTCCCACGCTTTGTGATTGCTTTGGTTCTTCTGCTTCCGCTTCTGACTCCGACAATCTGGTTTTCACTAGATCATAAGCGGAACGTAAGCGACGGAGTCGGAACGCTGTTTTCACTAGATCATAAGCTCTACGCTTCTGATTACGACTCCGACTCCGACTCCGTCGCTAGTGACTGAACCAGCCTTAAAGAATATTTTAGGCTCACATAACGTGTATTATTCATTGGTTTAGCCTCGGCTAAAAATTAAACAGAAGTGGGAGAAGTGTGATGTCACGTTACCATGGTAGCACTATTTCTGGATGACAACAAAACCAATGACGACGGCAACGGCTAGGAGAATGGCAAAAAATAATTGTTAGTTTTCACGTGACGTCACTAAAATTCAAACAAAAAAACTATCGATCCTACCGAGATTTTACTTTTACGATGCATTACAGCAGCTGAAAACTAATTTTCATACAAATTTTCGCTTCAAAAGGGTTCTTGGTTTTGTGATAGGGTACGCTTGAATTTCTAAGCTTTTGCGTGACGCGGCATTTACATGACGGCCAAGAGAGCTGTCATGTAGATTAAAAAAATGACTTATTTCAGGAAATGTTGCTATCTAAACACTTCATGTATTAGAAAAAGTATTACTTAAATGTTTATGAGTTTCTCGAAGAATAAATTCACGCTTTTGTAGCAAAACTCGGTAACAGATGTTTCTGTTGGTTTCCGTCCGCCATGTTGGAGCTCACCTAGGTGAGCACCAGCATGGCGTCTCCATACAAATCTCTATAAGTTTGGGTAAAACATTTCTTCGAATATCTCGTATACGAAATATTCCTCTGACCTGATTCTTGGTGAGGGTCTTTATATATGTACCTCCTTTCATTTCCCAGATTCTTGACTTGATCTATTGAACGGTTTTGATTTTTTATTTTGATCTATTTTGAATGGCGTGACACTGAAAGCCAGCAATATGTTTATGTTAACAAACAACAACTTAACAACTTTGCACGTGCATCACGCTATTTTGTACATTTCTTAGCCGTCGTTGCACGACTTGGAAACTAATTTCATGCGCCCACTTTTTGAAAAAGTTGAATGTGACACAAAAATTTTCTTTTTCTAAACTTAGATACTGTCTTCTCAGATTCAAGCCCAGAAAATTTCACCAACATTTGACAAATTAAATGAAAATAAATAAGATCGATGAAGTTTGCGAAACAACAAAAGAAAAATAGAAATAAGGAAAAAGGCAGAAACAAAATTCTTATCTTGGGGGAGCAAGGGTGTTGCAGTGGTGAGTGCACTTGCCTCGACCCACCAATGTGGCCCGGGTTCATATCCCAGCGTCGACACCATATGTGGGTTGACTTTGTTGTTCATTCTCTCCCTTGCTCAGAAAGGTTTTTATTTGGGTACTCCAGTCTTCCCCTCTCCTCAAAAACCAACTCTTCCAAATTCCAATTCAATCTGGAGTGCACAGACATGTTCCAACAAGTTCTTAAGAACTCCTAAGTGCTCCGTGGGTAAACTAATTACAGTTATTCAAAATTACAATATTATTAGTTCACAATCAATTAATTTTATTGACGACAAACAAAATCTTCTAATTTATTAGTAGGTTTAAATAATTTACAATTTACTGATTAGGTTAGGGATATCAAAGCATAAATTGTGCAGCATTTTGAATTTACATTTTGTAAATTTGGTTGTTTAGTTATGAACAAAAACGTCAATTTTATCCCCTGTTTCTTGTAATTTAATAGGATCTACTCAGCCATTATTTAGGTCATCATTCAACAACTCTTATAGCCTGAGTGGCAGGCATTTGAAGAGGAAAAGGGACAATTGGGTACCCAAAGTGGAGAGTATGTGCCCTATATTTCCCCTCCCTTGCGATCAATGCCTGCCACCCGGTCTGCCCCACAGTGACGTTAAACAGTTGAAAGTTAGCAACAAGCAGAGATCAATCGTAAAAACAAAACAGGGCCAAATTTTGTACGTCAAACTCTAACAATGCTTGTGTTTGATATTTTAGTTTAACTCAACTATATTCTGCAACAATTCTGCTGTATTTCACAAGGAGTGTAGCTCTGGGACATGATTGCTGGCAGTGGTTGGTATACACGTAGATGCTTGGAAAAGGCTTCAAGTTTCCTTTCAAGACACTTCACATAGCCTTCAATTTTGCACTTTAAAATAAACTTATGAAACTCAACTAATTAAATACAAAACTCATGCTACTTGAAGAATAAACTACAAAACTGTACGAGTCCCTTCTAGAAACAAGTTTGGAAAAACATTGCAATTTACATGTTCAACTTGGAAAGTAAACATCTATTTACAGTAATGTACATAAAAGTAATACTAATAAATAACATCTAATTCTGGTGCACTTTGTTTCTAAAATATATCAAGTCCCAAAGAATCAATGTCCACAGGTGGCAGTTCAATATCTGGAAGGTTGAGAGTAGTTAGGCCTTGTGTCAATGAATCCAGTTCTCCTTCAAATGGAAGTGAATCTAAATCGGAATCTGAAAAACAACAACAACAACAAAACATAGTAAGCCAAAATTTGCAATCAGTGAGGTGAAGATTTAGCATTCAAGCAAGGCTGCTGACAAAACCTGGATTGGATCAACACCCGTAACTCTATCCCTAACCTTTTTTCATCTAGTGAGGGACAGGGGTTGATTCAATCCGGCCTGATCCTGGTTTTGTTACTGCCTTTTAGGCACTATCATAATGATAGCGGGAAATTAGCATGCAATGAGATTGCCAACTCTTTTTTTATTCTTAAACTTATTTTGTTAAAACCAACAGATTATAACTATATTTGTAAATTGAATTTGATTGACTTAGCTTATAATTTGTGACAGCTTCAATAATACCACAACTCTACAAAAAAGTAAAATTATTTGTAAAATTCTAGTGCAACTATTTTATCTGTCCTTACCTTTTGTTGGTCTTCTTTCATTTTCAAAGTGAATATAAGTTTCTGCAATCTCTTTAGGCTCAGAATCAAGGACAAAATGAGGTTGAAACATACAACCATGATATAGAGCCCCAACATTTTTTAATATTGTTGAAACATATTTTGATCTTGGCATTACATCCTCTAAAAAAAGGATAGATCAAAATAAAAACAGAAATTAATGATTGCTATTGTGCAATTTGTGTATTTGATAGTGAGAATGTTATGCAAAATTAAGGAGTTAAATAATTGTCACAGTACTGAGAACACCAAGTTATTGCTATTGCCAGGAAGAGTAAACCATTCTACAGGCAAACCCTTTCAAATAAGATTGTCAACTCTTCCAAAGTACAGTAGAACCTTGATATAACGAATTAAAACCTCTATATAACTAAGTCCCTGGTATAACGAACTATTTTCTTTACCTTAGCAATGGTAAAATATATGGAAAAAAACCTGATATAATGAAACCTTGTTATGGCGAACATTTTTGGCTAGTCCCTTAGCTCTTTGTTTCATTGTAATATTATTACTGACAGCCTTAATTGTCAGGATTATTGCCTTGTCATCATAGACTGTGGGTAAATTGTCTGCCTACACAGGTTGGATGTATAATGCAGGACTCCTATGATCTTCAAATGCAATGATTTTGTTACAAATAGTTGTGATGAGTCCTGGGACAAATCTTGTGGAAAATCATGAGTCCTAGTCCAGGACCGATGAGTCCCAACGAGTCCAAAATTGAAAATGACAGTATAATAAAATTAAAACATAGTCCTTTTAAAGCACAACAAAGGCTAAATGAAATATGCATCATTAAACAACAGCCATAATAACTGCCACAGTAATTACACCAACAGAATATTTGTACAAAAATGCACGTTCAAATCGATCGATTGATCTTTGCATCTTATGGGATGCATGCCTTGAATTATTTTGCATCTTTGGGGATTTTTATGCATCCGGGACAGAGGACGCAGAGGTAACAGAATCACTGAAATAGCTCAAAATGACCAGCCAACTCAAAGTTTGTCTGGAAAAATGGTAGCCTTGGCTGGACATTGCCTGTTGACCAGCTGTTATTTTGATCTATGTGACCAATCACCCACCTTGTTCTGTAAATGGACACATCACTTCCTTTTCACAAAGTTCCTGTTGTTGTGGCTTCACTTTCTGTTTCCCTTTAGTTCTTGCATGAGAGGTATGTTTCTGTTTAGTGCTTTGTTTTAGACCCGCAGAACTTATTTGTTGCAACAAAGGTAAGCCTTTGGTTGCTGGGGTTCCTGTGCGGCCTTGGAGAACCTTTGTTACACCAGGTGTTTTCCCACACGGTTTGTTAGGTCTTAATGCAAGTCCTTTCCTGGCCTTTGTTGTTCCCGCTTGTAGAGTATTCTGGACATCTCCTAATGCACGTCGTGGAGTAGCCAAGGGAGTGTGGTTTGATTGAAAAGACTTTGCAATACCAAAACTTCTCCCTAAATACAATGTACGTACACAAAGTTAATGTTAAAGTGCTACTACGACGGAAATGTTTGCTTTCCTCGTTTCTTCGGCGGAAAACTATCAAATGCAGTGAAAATGGTACATCAAAATAAATATTCAGCCCAGTAAAAATGAACCTGCAGCCGGCAATTTTCCCCTTTCAGTGCAGCAGTGAATAACTTCGTCATGTCACTACAGACCACGAAAGGCTTGAACATTGAATCTAGATGTTTGTCTGAAAGTAAACGCTTACCAGAAACATTTCCTCCTTTTATATTTACCGCTTGAGTATTCTCTTGATCTACATGAGGTCCGAACGCTGTTTCTGTCGCCATGATTTCCTTTGAGGCTCTAGTAATAGAAGGAATTTGATAGAAATTTCTGCTAAATTGTCACCAAAACTTGCAATTTTCAAAGATGGCGGTTTTGTGGTTTAAAGTTTCCACGTGATCATAACAAACCAATGAGAAACTAGCTCTTAGTCCCTCGCGGATCTTGGAGGATTCCATCATGGCTACCGCGTTAATGGAGGATCAAATTTTGTATGATGTTTTTATCCGTTCAGAGTGGAACCTCGAGGGCGAACTTTTGGTTAGTATTTTAAATCATAAACCTGAAGGACTTGAAATATAATCCCCCAAAATTCTCTTATTTTTTGCCTTCTGTTCTGGCTCTTTACGCCTGTATGCAAACGTGGCACCGTTTAGGTCATCTTGGTCAGCGTTTCGGTCGTTGCTCTTTTGCATGCGCAACGTTACGAGTTTGTTAGATTTTGCCTAAGAATGATGTCTCATAAACGTAACGTACTTTATTATCCAGTAAATATAAAAGTTAAGTTCCGTGTTATGCCTGCATTAATGGCTGTGCTTGCTTAATTTTAATAATATAAACATGCTTCATATTTAATTTGAGATCAGGACAGTTGATAGCCAATCAGATTTGAGAATTTTGTTATAGTTCTTATGATTAAGGTTAGTATTGTACCTTTGATATCCTCTTCATAACTCTACAGGAACATTTTGTGTTTGGGTTAAGGTATTAAGTAATAACTTTAGTACAGAATTGACCACCTGACCTAGCCCTGCCCCTTTAAGTTAGGGTTTACCATTGTAAAAAGCAGCCTAAATGCATTTCTCTGCAAAAGGGTGATTTATACCTGTTTGTATGCATTAATTCTACGTGTGCAGTGTATTATTGATCAGAATGAATTGATTGCCTCTGTCATTATTTTTCCTTACAGAACAAGACAGGATTTGATATTGGCCAGTTGAGAGGATCTTTACCAAAGAAATTTTTGACAGTTGCTCAAAGTATTTTAATATTATTCTTGTTTACTGTTTAGACATAATTTGGATAAAAATTATCTCATTCTTCTTACCCCTCCAATCCCTGATATGCACAGATATGAAGACTGACCTCTCTACCTCTCCTTCAAGAATTTTCTGTGTCTCACTGAACAAATTTGCTTTAAGATCAAAACATTTTCCTTGCTGATCATTTATTCATTCTCATAGCCTTCTTTTCTCTTGCTTTTCTGTTGATTTTGGTGGTAGAAAATTGATGTTGCACCATCACGTTGTCCGAAACATAATATGATAATAAATTATTATTCCTTCCACATGTATTTCCAGATTCTTTCTGGTGGTTGTTGAGAGGGACTCAGTATGCCATAAGGTGAGAAAGTTAGTTTTTTTTACCCAACATGGTTATAAAGTATAAAAAGTCAGAATCAGGTCCATACAAACTTAATTTGCATTTGGTTTAAAAGCCTTTCCTGTCAAAAATATAATAGCTGTGCCATTCATCACGAAACAGTTTATTTTAACTTGATCTATAATTTCAGTGGCAGTAATCAGATTCTTGGTCTTCCTGCCAAACTCTACAGAATTATCAGCAGTTCTCTCAGTTGGCAGTTTGCTTTATCCAGGTACATGTTTATATATATCTTTTTCAAACTGGTAAATATAAATACAGTTGAACCTTCCATAAAGTGACTATCCAAAATGTGAGGATTCAGTGGTCGCTTACAAGAACCAGACCACAGAGGGTCCATTCCTATAAGAGGCCCGAACACATCTATATTTTGGGAGAGAATTCATTACATCCAGTTTATAATTGTCTGATCACAAAGTGGGAATAACAGAACAGTCACAAGGCTGTTAAGCTTATTCAGAAGTTATCACCAAGGGAGGAACTACGCCCACCAGTCCAAAGACTCACATTATCTCCAGAAAAACAAGCGGCAGTTAAAATTCATGAGCAGTCATGACTAATATATAGGGTGGTTGATTATTCGAGGTGGGCCCGTTTTCTAGGTTGGGTGTTGATCAAATTAATGCACTACAGTTATAAAAAGTTTTACAACTCAATTGTAAAATGCAGTTAATGGACCATGATGCCCTCAATCAGCAACTTGTAGCGCAGTGTTATGCTATAGTCCTTATCAAGTCTCATAGAATATACTTGTAGTGGGTAAAAGTACTGGGTAGTAAGTAAAATCACTCCTACAGATGGGAAATTACTGATGCAATAGCAATCCTTGTTTTTGTTGCGGTTGGGGCTAGTTTCTAATGTATCACTTGTTTTGTATGGCTAGTAAAAATAATTTTCCTCATGGATATCTTGTGAGCACCTTAGGTGCACGCACTATTCAGTAGTACAGTATTTTTCATTGGCTTACCTTAGGATGGCACTTGAACTATAAAAGGCCTAGTAAAAGTCCTGTGTCTCATTCCAAGCTGTATTGCTAAGTTGGAATACTTCAATCACCCTAAAGTTCTGTAATTCTCACCCTTCCCTCCCTTTGGAGGCTTTGTTGTTTTTCCTAATAAACATCAGCTCACTGTTTTCTTTTGCCTTTGGTTTAAGTCTCACAACGACTTCCCCAAGCTTTGATTTTAACGCAAACTTTTATATTTGATTGTATTCCACCATGTGCCAGTGGAGTTGGCTCGTATAGTGCTGATAAGATAAAGTTCCTAGAACAAAATATTTACCTACACCGTTCCATTAAGTTGCACGATGCTGGCCAGAGGTTTCAGCTCGTAGTGTCGTGGAGTGTTAGACTGTATTAAGTTTGTTTCTTTTGGACCTGCCTGAACTTGTCCAATCCACGTGTAAATTAGTGCCGGGGAGAGAAGGAGGGCTTTATGGTAACCCTATGGAAGTCGTCTTCCATGCCAATCACGGAGTGGTGTTTCCCTCCACTTTAACATGGAATCCGCTAGGAAATTGAGTAATTCTAATTTTCGGTGGACGAAAATCTTGTAGCAGAATAGTAACACCAAAGAAAAATTCTGATGGGACCCCGAGAAAATGAATGTCAAATTTTACAGAATTATATCTTACACATGAAATTTTCAGAATTTTAACTGTGCTTTCACAATTCTTGTGAAATTGACATTCATTTTCTCGGACTCCCATGAGAAATTTCTTTGGTGTTATAACAGATGACTAATAATTAGTCATTATTCGTTATTACATCTTAAGTGCTAAAAAAGGATGTGATATAGCCTAAAATATTCTGGTACAAGGTTTTTGTCTACTGAAAATTAAAATTACTCAATTTCTTAGTGGATCCCATCTTAATTTTTAAAGCCTAGCTAAAGGAACTGTGACATTAATAAGGTTGCATTCTTTAATTCCATTTTTAAAGTAAACCTTTCGTAGTGTTGATGCCCTTTAATTTTACATGTATTTGTCTTTAGTGATGGAAAGCTTTTGGCCATTCTTCAAGACAGTTTTATTGAAATAAGGTAATGCTTTTACTGTTATGACTGTCTGGAACACAGCGAAGATCAATTATTATTAATTTCAAAAAATAAATACAAATTTTTCTAGAAACTTATATGGTTAAGTACATGCATGTAACTTCCTTCACTCACATAAACATGTATGGTAAAAGTAAACAGTGACGTGTTTGTTATGAATTGACACTTCCATATTATTGGAAGACATCTATAAAATAATCTGCTCATTTCTAATACAAACTTGTGATGGCGATAACTTTAAATACATAATTAAATCTTCCTTTTTAAGCTATTTTAAACTTTTTCTTTACTTGTACCACATACCTTGTTCATTTAGTGTGAATCTTTTGTAAAAAAATTAACTGTAATATTTTCTGTAATGATTATTGTAAATTTATATTACCATGAATATTATATTTTTGTGTGTTTTTAACCATTGTTAATTGCTAAGTAAAATAATGGATTACTGCTAATAAATAAAATAAATTGTTACTACAATCATAATTAAATAATCATGATTTTGAAGTCAATCAATGCCATTTTCTTCAAAACTTTCATTAATAATCAATATTTCCTGCATGGAATAAGGCCCTCAGTGACTAAGCTGGGTGCATAACATTAGTCACACAGTAACTGGCCAGACAGATGTACGCGAGTCAGTTGTAAAGAGAATTCCACCATTAGAATCAGGACTGTTCAGCTAGGTCAGTCAGTTTCTAAATAATTAGTACAGCAGTGATGAATTTTTAATGAAAACTCTGGAAGAATAGCCTATTTTGTTTTCAAAATAATTGGTACTTCCAGCCAGTTCTGCCATTTGGTAAGTGCCTTAGATGTCAAAGGTCCTATTAATGTTCAGCATGGGTTATAATATCTGAGGGGGCCGGCATATAACTGGAATAGAAAAACTGCTTCAAAACAAGCTTTAGCATTGCTGATCAAAAATTTTGCTTTGACTGGTTTTTAATTATGCTTCAAAACCCCATTATTGATCGAATTCATTTCAATACATGTGGAGGGGGGCTTATTACTGGTGAGGGCTTTTAATCGTAGCCTAATTATCTAATTGATTTCATTACTATCAAAAAGCAATCCAGGTACTCTCTAAGGTCAAATGAGTCTATATTCCTCAAGTTACGAGGCATGAAGACCTATCCAACTCTTGGTGATTGTGCATTCCAGTCAGCTGCACCTTATCTCTGGAATGCATTACCTTTGGCAATTCGCAACATGAAGACATTAGACACTTTTAAGACTGCTGAACATTAAAACTCATTTTTTCAACTTAGCTTTTAAATAGATTTAATTGTTGGCTTTTTTTTGTTTTGTTTTTGTTTTTTTTAAGTTTTTTATACTTTTTATTGTAGTTTTTAATAGTTTCTCATGCTTTAGTCACCTTTAACATAAATTTAATATAACAATAAATTGTAAAGTGCAACCGAATATATTCATATAGAGGTTTGTGCTATATAAATGTAAATTATTATTATTATTATTATTATTATTTTTTTGTTTACAGGCAGATGAGCCTACAACTGTGAGGCTCAAAAGTGACAGTTTATGGTAGTTTGGTGGGAGAAACTAGTAGTTTATGAAAGTTACTTGCTCACCCTCACCATGTTGTGTTGTTGTTAAAACACTAGGTCTTTCGTGGATGAGTTTGAATCAGTGGTTGCCAAGTGCACTGGTAAGTCACCATTATTGGCCGGGGAGACTGACCTTTGGCAAAGCTCAGTCCTTTTTTGACTTTTTAATGGCTACCTATAGACTCTGTAACACCCAACCTTTTTTAACTGACTAAAGTGCAGCTGATCATAGGGAGTTAAAGCAACCCTGAAGACAGTGGCTCTTGCTCAGATTTTGTCAAATTCGGGCAATTTTTTTTGTGTGTGTGCTCATGCTTTAGGGCGTTTGCACATAGTTAACCACAGTGGTGACAAAGATGTACCAAAAAAGGTGAAGCAAGTACAGAGCTTTTGTTTTGCTCATAAAACCAGCAATATTTTGTTTGTTGTTTGTTTGGGAATATTATAACTGCATGTAGCTGTAAATCCCTTTTTTTTTAAAAAAAATACAACAGATCTTTTATTTGCCATTTGCACATCTCCCATAATACACCTTGTTTGCCCCTCCAAAAGTTTGCACACCGTTGTTTTTCATTACAGCGGTCCCAAGGATCAGATATAGTAATTTTATTGGTGCTTGGTTTCAGTTGACAAAGACAGTCGACCTCAATGGAGGAAATTGGCATGGAGTCAGGATTGTTCAATGTTGGCCTGTTCTTATAGGTTTGTACAGTGGTTTATTCTGGTGAGGAATTTAAAATTGCTGTGTGTCAAATGCCATGGTGCTTATGCTTTTATGATAAACCCTATGAATCAGACATTGTAATGTAATTTGCATTTAAAATAAAGGAAACATTTAAAGATATTTTATTATTGATGTGAAGTATATGAAATAATTCATTTTGAACTGTGGGTGTAGATGAAAGTGAAGAATGATCATCGCAGTAAATTTTCCAATTTAAGCAATTGGAAAGAAGAAGCCTGAAAAAAATCAGGGCTTCAACGGGATTCGAACCTGTGACCTCCGCGTTGCCGGTGCATTGCTCTACCAACTGGGATATACGAACTCAATAAATTGACCTCGCTCCCAATGTGTGGCTTCATAGTTCAGTTGGTAGAGCAACGCACCTGCAACGCGGAGGTCACAGGTTCGAATCCCGTTGAAGCCCTGATTTTTTTCAGGCTTCTTCTTTCCAGTTGCTTAAATTGGAAAATTTACTGCGATGATCATTCTTCACTTTCATCTACAACCGCTGTTCAAAATGAATTATTTCATATACTTCACATCATTTCACTCCTCATGGGAGATATGAACTCAATGAATTGACCTCGCTCCCAATGTGTGGCTTCATAGGTCAGTTGGTAGAGCAACACACCGGCAACGCAGAGGTCACGGGTTCGAATCCTGTTGAAGCCCTGATTTTTTTCAGGCTTCTTCTTTCCAATTGCTTAAATTGGAAAATTTACTGCGATGATCATTCTTCACTTTCATATTTTATTATTGATTGAAACAATTTCAGGAGAAGTATGTACCTTTATAAAACAAGCGCACAGCATTTTTGATTGGAAGAATGTGATTGCATGCACATCTTGAGTGTATGTTAGTTCTATTTTTGTTGAAAAACCTAAAGCATTCTGGACAGAGGGAATAGACTTGATGATCCAACCTGAAAGATCTGTGAATGATCATCCACAATTATGCAAAATTTATGGTACAGCTGTAGCAGATGAGGTTGCCTAAGTTTTTCGTGCTATGACTGTTTCACACATTAACACACTCAATTGTCGACAAAATGATGTTTACAATAATTATTTTTTTCATAGTTTTGGTGACATAGTGGTGTTTGACCTTGCAGGAGAACCTCTTTTTACAATTCCCCAGGTAAGCAAAAACAAAATTAATCAAGATTTTGTTGTTCATGGCAGTTGTACATTCATACACTCATACACTACAGCTTTTACTTATTCACAAACAACAAACAGACTTGTGAATGAAGCCATTGCAATGATTCTGCCTGGAGAAATGAGAAAGTCTGTCAAAGACTGTGTGCTTTCGGAACCAATCAGATTGCAGGATTTGGATTATTCCACCCGCTTGCAAACATACTGAGAAAAAATAAATACCGTTATTTGATGAAGTTGGTTAGTAAACGGGGAAACCAAAAGGCTAAATGCAATTTGTACCTGCAATATATTCTCACTATTGACTGTAAATCTTCCTAAACTGCTTTTTGACAAATGTTGTTCTTTTCCAGACCATTGGAGCTCTTCCTTCAGATTTAAGTGACTGTATATCTGGACTTGTTTTCATTGATCACAAGCAGAGCTCTCAGTGGTAAGATGCTAGATATATAATGTAGTAATAGAAAAACTGAGATTAGTAAAAGTTGTCCTTGCCAACCCTTCCCCCTCAAATTTGCCAAAACAATGTTTATAACTAATTGAATTGTACAGTTATTTGTGGAACCGAAACATAAGAAAGTTTTGTTGGTGTTAGTAATAATTATCAATTTTAGTTTTGGCTTTTTGTATGATATGAAGAATTTTAATTTGGAGATTGAGGAAGCTGTCTGATCTGCATAATTTTTCATATAATATGAAAGTAAAAATCCAATAATTAACAATATTTTCTATTTATATTCACTAAGAGACAGGAATAGGTGTGCAGCTCGAACTGTGGAGGCTGAGTGTTTAATGCCGTCCAAATAACATACAAAGTTGAACATCATCACTAAAGAATAGAATACAAATATTCCTAAATAAAGTCACTCAGGTTAAACTATTCACGTGCGCTGCCTGATATGAAAACCCAAAAACCCAATGGGAAAAAATTGGGAATGTATTCCCCAACCGATGCGGTCGCACAACCTCTAGGGGTTAAAGGTAAAAAATCAATCGATAGATGAATAAAGTAAGATATAAAAATAAAAGTTGATAGTTTGAGAGCTGAGATGAATACATGTACACTACAACTGTCAAAACCTTATATACGTAATAACAATAGAGTCAATTAATGCCATAGCGGCTCACATGCATTCATGCCAATAGGAAAGTATTTACATTCTCTGTCACTGCCACTACGTTTAGCTCCGCTGAATGTAAATACATTTATTATTCTATGAGTGCATGTTGGATATGAGATAGTAGATAGCCAACGAGGCACATAGCGCAGAGTTGGCTATAATCATCTCTTGTATCCAACAAGTTTGAGTGGAATTATTGTTTTATTAAAATAAGAATGCCCACAAAATATCAAGAATTCTTCCCTACTTTATTTGAAAAAACAACCAATTTTCAGCTAGTTTTTTAATATTTTGAGCAGATGAGTACAATTGCCATATTTGGAGAGCATGGTATAACAGCTCATATACCTTGATGGCTAAGCCAATCAGAGCTCTAGAATTGCATTTTCCAATGATTCAGTTTTTTATAATTATTAATAGTTTTCATCTTAATATTTGCCCATTCCTTGGCAGTTTCAGGGTATGAAGAGATGTTTATTCCAGCAGATATTATTCTTCAAATAGCATTTGCTATCTGTTTAGTTTTATTTTTGCTATAATACTTGCAATATTCTTTAGGTAGTAGTCTGGCTTCTTGTCTTTCTATAACAAGTGGAATTTTCCGTCATTTTCTTCAGCTCTGCTTGCACTTGAAAATCTGAGCCACTGTGCTGCCATCTGTCCCTTTTTCTGTTAATCATCTGAAAAGGTGATGTCACTTTTGTGGATATCAGCACTCATCTTTAAATCTGGTTATTGCTGTAGCTGGTTATGAAGAATTATTTGGGGGAATCAATCCAGTTAGAAACCAAGAAATATTTTGAATGAATAATAAAACAAAATAATGCTTATAAATTTGTGGCTGCCTCCATTCCCCTTTTTCTCTTTTGTCACACCATTTTCTTCTTTGCTTTTTTTAGGTCTGCAGAGCTTGTTGTGATAGACTATTGTGGTGAATTGAAGAATTATTTAGTCAGGTTTGTGTATTGAGTGGAAACTTTTAATGCCTGCCTTTTAAAGTTATATTTTATTGTAAACCTCAAGAGGTAATATAATATTATTATTTTGGTCAATGTTTCTTATAGCCCTACCCATGGTTACCAGGAGAATCACCGTTTTTCATTTTCCAGCATCCTACCAAACCGAGTTTGCTCAGTAGTGTATCATCCTCAACACAAACTGTTGATTCTGGGAAGTGCAGTTCATCAGAGCAGTAGACTTTCTACAGGTATGGTCACTTAGTTGTTTAGAAGGTTTATGTACATCACTTTCTGATATTGACAGTTTCTTAAGGCTTTATGGATTATAATGAAAGAATCAAAATTTTGTTTGAAATAGATAATCCGTCTTGCCCAGCATCACGGTATGGATTAACAGCATGGAGGATTCTTTCTGGATATCCACATTACAATCTCATAGAGGATGAAGGCACTAAATTATTTCGGGTAAATTTTTTTTGAAAATCTCACAAGGATTACACCATTCACTTTTCACTCATTTTCACTCCTGGATTAGGCCATGGCAAGATTATATATGTCACTTTAAATTTTTAATCCATGGAAAAAATCCTGCTATGGTTTTACCATTCAAATGAAACCTCTTTGGCAAAACTTTTGGGTGTAAATGACATGTTGAATCCACAATTTGTTTTTCTCTATCTCTAACTCATGATTTCCTGAGGAACTTCACCAGAACATAAGAAATAATAGGCATTTCAGACTGTCAAGTGAATTTATTTTATTGTATAAAGCAAACAGACAACAAGAGTCTATACTCTTTTAATTATAAACTATTAAAACTACATGTACTGTATGTCAATATCTTTAACACTGTGAACTGGAGCCGGTTTCCTGTGGCTCATGATTGAACTTGAGCTTTTGCCATCATTTTTATGGTCTACGCAGTATAAGAGTATTGATGGTGTAAAATTATTGTCTATTTTTTATTGAAATTAAAAAAAAAACTTACTAACTTGGCAGCCCTCTGTATGGTTTATATTTATGTTTCAGGCTGGTTGTGGAATATTAAATCGAATTAGAAGTCTTCCTTTGGTTAATGTGTCATCTGAAGGTCTGGTTAGTAATTCTTCAAGTCAAACATGATCTGTTTCCTTCATCAACAATATTAGTTTACACAACACATCGTTTTGATGATATCAGCTCCTGAAACCATGATCGAGTAATGCATTGATCATTTTGTAACTTTTATGTGGAAATATCCTTGAGGAGCTGCAAGTATAATTCAGTCATCAGACAGTGTCACACTCAAATAATGATATACCCAATGTCAGGTGCAATTCCACCTGACTGGGTATTCTCAGATTGCATCTGATGACTCCATTTTGTACAGATGTGATAGCTCCCTGTACAAACGTTCTGGTTTGTTGCAATAAAACAATGACCATGGTTTGATGTATGACTGTCCTTTCTAAAAAGGGAAATTATTTATAGGCCTGTTACCAACTGATTGCATAATTTGTAAGTACAGCGTAGGATGGCTTTAAGCTTCATGCTTTAAACATTACGACAGTCTTTAATATTTATGTACTTTAAACACAACTGTAGTAGTTATATATAGTGATCTGGAGAAGTGTATCATGCATCAGATTCAAACACGTAGAGCTACACTAAAACTGACTTTGATTAGAGTGTATGCCACATAAATAGTAGAATTATGACAAGTACCACTGAGAGATACCATCATGTGTGACAATAGGACAATTGCACGATGACGTCATTTTACTACAGCTACCAGAATCCTTGAGTGTGTTGTTTTCTTGTGCAAATTAAGGTTATTGTTCTTTTATCCTCAGCGGAATTGGCAAATTTAAATAACAAAGCAAAAACGAAGTGAATTCTGGTAGTTGTAGTCAAATATCGTCATCGTGCAATTGTCCTATTGAAATAAATAGCTCGACAGTATATATTACACTTGTTTGTTGTTGCTCATTATTTAGGATGGTGTTGTACAGATGTCTTTATCCCCAGATGGGACCAAGCTTGCAGCTTTGCACATGTCAGGAACTTTGTCCTTGTGGTATGTCCCATCTCTGCGACAAAAAACTTTGTGGTCTGTTGATGAACAGGTCAGTTGAAAATTAAAAGTCTGTTATAATGCCAGTTGCTTTTGCCTACTGTACATTTTTTTAAAATTTTGCTGATCTTAGTTGGAATGAATGAATATTACTTGCGTAAAATAGTTGACAAGATCTGATAACAACCTTGCATTGTCTGTTGAGATATAGTGGATAAAATTATATAGCCGACATGACATAGCACTGAATATGTTATCACTTCAATATTAGAATTGTTATTAATATTTCAATAAAACAAGCCAAAAACATTGATAAATTTTCCTGATTTAATTTTGTACAAATGTAATAAAAACCAGAGACAATTTATGCTGTCTCTTTTTTCTTGCAATAGCTTAGCCACTAAGTAAACATGTTGTTATCATCTCCTATTTTTTTTTATTTTCCACTGTAGCCCTCATTGAAGAACCCAGATGAACAAGTTAAATTCGCTTCCACCAAACCACTAGATTTAAACAAAGGTTATAGTTACATTTTTGGCTCTCTGCTGTCAAGCTTCAATCCTTTAACCCCTCACCCCATGACTGTGTTACTGATCATGAGTAGGGTTGTACTCTTCCTGGAATTTGACCATCACATTTATTGACTGAGTTCTCAGAATAAAGTTTAACAGTGATTTAGAGCGATTTTCGTATGACCTTGAAATGAAAGCGCGCGAACAAAACAGAAACGACAAACGAACGGAAATAGAGCAATTTGATTGGTTTATCGAACGGACAGACAAACGCGTCTGGCTTTTCATTGGTTAAGCGAACACTCAGGTGAAAAAACTTCATGCCCGAGAACTTTCTAGAAATCAACCGATACTTCGCTTTGACGTCATACTACAACACCATTGGCCAATCGAACAATGCCTCCTCCATATTAGGGTTTCTTTGGCGGGAAAACAAAGAGGCCATGTTTTGATCTTTTCATCCATTGGCTGATGAAACAAAGAACGAACACTTACCGAAACCTTTTTACAAGGCCATACGAAAATCGCTCTAACATGCATGAAAGCATAATGTTATGGGATGGGGATATTTTGATCATCTGAGATGAAAATGCAGGAGTATGTTGCAGCAGTAACATATATTATTTTTTACATATAGTTGAAAAGCAGGTTCTTATCCACCTTAAAACACTATAGAGCATACAGTCAAAGTAACATTTTTATGAAATATATCAAACAGGACATGTAGGCCATGGCCCAGTTGTTTGGAAGGTGAATAACCCTATAGATTGTCATGTATCCAGTGGATAATACAATTGGTGTCCCTGATATCGTTTCCCTGGACAGTGATTTATCTGCTGGATAGGGTGCTACCTATCATTTGTAGCACACACTAAAAATTCACACTAAAATTGAGCTTGTGACTCAACATTTTCACATTTTCATTAAATGTAGACATTGTTATTGTTTATTTGTAAACATCCATGTAAAAGTTTTTATGGAAGAAACGTTCTTAAAATCAACACTTTGTCAAACCTCCACAGAGTTGCCATTTCATGGTTTAATAGATGTGAACTGGTGGGCTGAAGAGGTAAGGTTGACAGTAACTGTTGTTTGAACCTTGTAACATTTTAGAAGTTTATCTTCAAATCAAACAAATTTAATATTATCAGCGGCTTGTTTTTTAACTTTGACTGATAAAAGTAAAGCAAAGTCTAACAAACAGTAACTACAATTCCCCTGGTCCTAGATCCTTATTGAATGTTCTTATCCTCCTGATGAGTCAGTCATTCAATCATTCAACATTCAAGTCTGTAAATATAACCTCCGATTTTTACGAACTCCCATTTTAAAAGACTCTCTTTGTACTGTACATGTACCTTTACATCAACTTTTGATGTAGATTTTAAGAAGAAGATACCCCAACCTTTTGACCATCCTGTTTTTAAAGCCATTTTTTGGCCTTCAATGTCAGTGAAAACCTCTTTAATACAACCACCTTGTCAATTACAATTTCCCTTTTCATGTAGGCACTGATTTTGTCTCACAGCACTGGAGCATTAACTGTGTCTTCCACTGAGCAGAGGTAATTAAATTAAGCAAACAAGACATTGAGGGGTTGTTTTATCCTCAAGAAGTATTTTGATTGGTTTTTCTCACATAAAGTAATATGAAACATCCTTTGGTGACTGTTTGTATTGTTGTTCAAAGTGTGTAAAAGTGCTGTCCGTTTGCCTGGGCTGGTGGAGTTTTTTCATTTACAAAGCACTAAATTTGGATCTACAATACTCGTTAAATTTCTTTCTATTAAACTGAAACTTAGGATTTCTCATGTCATATGTTTTCAACTGACTTTTTCTGTTTTTTAATTATGTACTTCTTCTCTTCACATTTATTCCTTTTAATGAGTAATATGTGAATGAACATTAGGAAGGGTGTAACAAGACAATTAGTTTTTTCAACAAAATTATGTGGCAAAACATTGTACAGTGTAGTTTGTTATAGCTCTATCTGGATTGGTAAAGGAAAGCTGATTTGTTTTTGTCTGGCAGTATGTTGAATTTGGCATGTAGTGTTTTGCAGTGGTCACTTTTAACCTTTTATTATGGTCTCACACACTTTGCTTTCCAAAGGTAGAACATAGTGTCTGGAAGCAAACAAGGAGTCCAGTTTTTTAATCAGTATGGTTCTATAAAGAATATTGATCTTCTTAGAATTTTGCAGTCTAGACATTTGAAAATGTTTAATATGACAAGCAAAACTAGGAAGTGAGGCCAGAATAACAAAGCACTATTTATACAAAAAAGCATGCTGCAATATTAAACAGACATTTTCCCTCATACTGAGAGTTTAGATCAGAGAAAGATTTGGATTTGTAGACAGATCTGTTCTTTAAAGGTAATGACTGTGACTTGGAATACATTATTTTACTGAATTGGCCAAAGATTTAAGATAAGCTATTAATATATGTTTTCTTTGCAGTCTTCATAATCTGCTTGGTCACCGCCCAGAAATGTGTGAACCATGGTCTCGTATCACTGCTGCTCACAGTAAAGGATTTCTCATTTTAGAGGTATAAAGACTTACATTGTATACTAAAAGCTTTTTTTATCTGTAGAGGGGGCTGAAGCCAACAAATTGGCAGATATTGAAATTACTTTTGCCTGGATTTCGGATCCAGAGTGAGGTGTCAACAGATTTGAAGATCTGGCAATTTCAGTGGATTGCAGATTCATTTTTCGGGCCCAGATTTTGGACGTTGTGTGTTTGAAAAATTAATTATCTTCACTCAGATTTTGGATACAGAGTGAAGTTTTAACTGCGGATTTTGTTAATAAATCATAACTGGTCAGCAGATTTGTATACCACCTCTATTCATCCCCCCTCTTTGAATACTGTAAATGATGATAATATCATCAAGAAATATACAGTATTTTTGCATGCTTGTATATAATTGCATTTGTTCTTTTCAGCTTTAGTCAGTAATTCAGCTATTTTTCTTTGCATAGCCATGAACTCTTTTGCCATTTTCTTGAGATCTGCACTCAAGTCAAAACAGCTGAGCTGCTGTGCCATGACATCAGTGATTACATAATATAGAATCAATGATGTCAGCATGACTGATATCAACCACTGTATACGTACATTGCTCACATTTTCCAAATTTTGGTCAGTGCTAGCTGGTAAAGAATAGTAATTAGCCGGAGGATGAAAGCCAATCAGAAATTGTGAAATATTTTGAATGAATATAAAAGTAGTCATACGAGGCATATGAATTTAATTTGAAAAAAGCACTTGTACAATCAGTGTAGTCAATCTCATACTCTTCATCAAATCTAAATGTCCTGTTAATAATAAACATGTTACCATGCACATTCTGTGAAACAAACACCCTCCTCAAGGTCCTCTAATTTTTTTATTCATTGACCTTTTGATATTCTTTTGTGTTTTTCTGCTATTCATAATACAAACCCAGTACAGGATTTAAAGTCAACTGGTTCTTGTAAAATTAGGGTCTGATTCCCCAACATTTAAGATGTTTCTTGTTGTTGTGGAAACCATTGTTGATTAGCCAGCTACTTACGATTTTGTGGTGTGGGTTTGCTCAGTGTCTTTCAATCTTGTGTCATTGCACTCATCTAAAAAACTACTTAATTTTAGCCTTACTGGCTGGTTAATTCTGTTCTTAACTTGCCTGACAGGCCAGTGAAGTTTTTTTGGGGGAATTCAAAGTACAAAAGAACTGCAATCAATTTTGATCATAATAAATTCTTGGGGGGCTAGTTTAAATGACTCTTGGGCTAGTACATGCTGGCTACAGCTTGCCTGAATTGCAATCTGTCAAACTTACTTCTTCAACTTCTTATTCTTAGTGTGAAAGTGAAATCAAGACCTCACGATCCAAACTTGCCTTAAATGTGGGTGAGGATGAAGGTGAGAGGGAGGATGTGGAATTGGAGAGTGATGATGATGAAGATGAGCCAACTCTGATGTCCAGATCAAAGCATTTTGCCAAACAGGTGAATTAATTAGAAAAAAAAAAACAAAGAAAAAAGAATGTTACAGTGGCAAATTAAAGGTTTACAAGTCAGTTGTAGAGTACAGTTAAGAGAGCATGATGCCTTCAATCAGGAACATGTAAGGTAAAGTTATCAGTGTCAGCCCTTATCACATTTTGGTAGGGTTTTACTCATAGTAGGTAAAATTACTGGGTAGTATGTAAAATCACTTCCACAGTTGGGAAATTATGGGTACAATAGCAATCCTTGTTTATGTTGCAGTTGGGATTAGTTCCTAATGTATTGCTCGTTTTGTATGGCTAGTAAAAATAATTTTCCACATGCGTATCTCGTGGAATACCTTAGGTGCTCGCTCAATTCAGTGGTACAGTATTTATCATTGGCTTACCCCCAGATAGTAGTCTCACTGTAAAATGCCTAGTAAAAATTCTGTATCTCATTCTTAACCATATTGCTAAGTTGTAATAGATCAACCGTCCTGAAGTTTTGTAATACCTACCCTTCCCTTCCTTTGGAGGTTTTGTTGTTATCAATAAACATGGGTTTCTTTGGCCTTCGGTTTAAGTTTCACGGCGACTTCCCCAAGCTTTTATTTTAATGAAAACTTTTATATTTGATTGTATTCCAGCACATACGAACGAAGTCGGCTCGTAGTGCTGATAAGATAAAGTTTCTAGAACAAAATAATTGCCTACGCCATTCAGTCCATTAAGTTGCACGATGGTAGCCGGAGGTTTCAGCTCGTAGTGACGCAGAGTCTTAGGCTGTATTAAATTTGTTACTTTTGGACCTACCTGAACTTGTCCAATCCGGCTCAGATATGTAGTAGTCCTGGAGAGATAAGTATGGCTTTGTAGTCACGTTATGGAAGTCGTCTGCTATGCTGATTACGCCATACTGTATGTTTGGTTGTCATGGTCTTATTAGACTCTTATTTAAAGGCTAGCTGAAGGAACTGCGGTATTAACCAATGCATGAATTTTGTAAAATATGTGTTTGATTTGGTCAGACTTGCAGGCTAGGAGACTGAATTTTCAGAAGAGATCATCCTTAAGGTCTTTGACAGATTTTTCTTTTCGGAACATAATTATTTATAGACATATAGATGGATGTTTTTAGCAAATTGATAGCGAAGCAAGAATGGTCTACTACCAAACAATAATTTCAAAGAAATGTCATGTGTTTTTTTTATTAGGTGATGTTTTTCCTGACAGAAAGTGAAAGGTTTCAACCACCCATGAGAGTACGCAAGTATGTATAGCAGTCTCTATTGTTTTTTTTTGTCAAAAATATTGCAAAATGATATTCGGCAAATTTTTCTTATACTTCATTTTTGGGCTTAATTATCTCTCTGAATTTATTGTTGATGTGAAATTTATAATAGTGATTGAACTGAGTGGAGTTTAATGTGGTCTGACATCATACATGTGATTTTAGAATCAGACGAGTGGGCAGTGCGAGTTTAGATTTGAAATAGCAAAGTATGATTTCAGACCAAAATTGTACTCCACTCTGTACAATTGTAACATTGTACTACTTTATTACAGGGATTTTGAAATTGCAGAATTCAGTCAGTACCAATGTGTTACTGATCTAGTGGCTAGTTTGTTGAAAAGTTGAAACAAAAGGCTTTTACATAGAGCAAAAACGGTGCGATTTAGAACAGATGTGATCACAGGTAGACCAAGCTCGAAATATGAGCTTCGGCGAGCATCGGCAATGTTGCGTCACATTTGAAATATAAGGATTTGTATGGGAAAAAACCTATCGTTTCTGTAACCTACGAAAGTGAAAGGATTTCAATAAAAAACAGCCTACCTTACTTAAAATGTGTGTACTGACTCTCCTGTGTAGTCCACGCGCTGATTTATGGCCGTTTTATGGGTCTTAATGTAAACGGTTTTCTCTCCTTAAAACGGCCATAAATCGGCCCGTGGACTACACAGTAGAGACAGAACACACATTTTAAGTAAGGTAGGCTTTTTCTTATTGAAATCCTTTCATTTTCATAGGTTACTGAAACGATAGGTTTTTTCCCATACAAATCCTTATATTTCAAATGTTACGCAACATTGTCGATGCTCGGCGATGCTCATATTTCGAACTTGGGCTACCTGTGATGTGGCTTAAAGCAAAAAATCGTGTGATTCGTGAATAAATCACACTTCTGAGAGCCAATCAGATTGCAGGGATCACCAGTGATTTCAAAGTGGATATAATAAGAATTTTCTATTTACTTTCCTTGATCATCTTTTCACGGTCTGGGATGATTGTCATCTTTCTCTCTAACTACTTTTAAAATCTTATGTATTTTTGTACAGATTGGGTATAATGTTATTTTATCATCTGCTTTACTTCTCAGAGTTCTTCATCGCACATATAGGCTTGTTTGCTTACGATCCACAACACCCGAGGAGCTCTATGCCAGAAAGGTAAGCCCCGTAAATTGTTTAGAGCATTCTTGTATTTTGTTAGAATTTTTAGGGGCTCTGCGGGCAGGGATGTCACTAAGATTTCAAGTTGCCGGGTAAATACAACTAGTAGGCAAGGAATCAAACGGGTAGGGATTTCTTTTGGTTTTATTTTTTTTCTATTTTCTTATGAAAGTATAGCCAGGGGCCATGTTAAAAATAGCTGGGGGAAATCCCCGGCCCCCGGCTCTAAATAACAGCTTTGCTGTAGGCTAGGGAACAGTTAGAGGAAGTGGTTATTTTAGAGAGACTTGGAAGTTGCAGCAATAATGGAATATGGCCATAGTTTGTCTGGATTTATGAAACGAGATGTATTTCTACGCAGTGTTAGTTTGTTCTAGACAGTAAAATCCCAGAACCTGTAAACTCTCAGAGTCTGGGTTATTATTTTCTCTAAACGTTTTAAAAAGAAAAAACTGTAAGTAGTACAAGCTAGTTGATTTGCAAATGGAGAAGGAAAGGAACTAAAAGTCAAAGCTGTGTTTCTGGCATTTAATGTTTGAGACTTTGTTACCATGTGATGGTTGTTAAAAGGGCAATTTAAAGTTTGTGATAAAGTCAGGGTTCATCACTGAAATTATCTTCATGGTGAAATGCTCGGTTTTTAATTATCTTTTAATAATGAAGTTATTGATTTGATTTAGATAGAACATGAAGAGTATGGTGAAGCCCTTGTTCTTGCACAGACCTATGGACTGGACAGTGATTTGGTTTATCAGAAACAATGGAGAAAATCTCATGTTTCAGTGGCTTCCATTCATGATTACTTGGTCAGTGGCAATAAAAATAATGTTAAAAAATCTCACTTGGTTAGATTTCACCTTTGAAGATTGCCATTGTACAGTATCTTAACTTCCTCCAGGGATGAAATAATCAGAAAAAAAGTCGTATTAAACTGACTGGGAGCATTGTCTGGTTGTTGTGTAACTGTTTGAGCCATACAAAACGATTTGTAGTTTCCTAGTGTTGCAGATGGGAGCAGAAACCAACTGACGTAATTCAAAAGATTGAAAAGAAACTAAACAATATCCACCCGCCAAAAAACAGTTGTAACCAACAATGGTTTCCTGGTGGGGGAGGTGTGTAAACTGTACTCCTGACTTAAAAATCTACAGATCACAGTGGAAATCTTGCCAAATTTTCGTGCCCAAAATAATCCCATAATGAAAAATTTCAAATCCATAAGAACCTTCAGTCATCCCAGTCACTTGGAATTCAGAGTACCCCACCTAGGAATGGTTTAACACCATGAAAAGCCCAAATGACTGGGGATATAATTTACAGAGGCGTTGAAATTAGACCTTTCACGCAATCCTGTGAACAAAGACAGCAACTCGAGGCTTGGGTGGACAAAATAAAGTGATTTATATGAAATTGTCCACCCGAACCTCGACCTCATTTCTTTATGTGTTTGCTCACTGGAGTGGAATGTGGAAAGGTCTATTAGATGCCCTTGCGTATTATTAATAACACTAGCATCTGTTTTTAATCATTGTAGAGTAAGGTTAAGAATCGTTTGTGGGTGCTTAATGAATGTGTGGACAGAGTGCCAGAAAACTATGAAGCAGCTAAGCAGTTGTTGCAGTATGGACTCCATGGAACAGATGCCAAGGTGGTGAAGAGTGTTGGAAGTGAGCAAGGCCCATTGCCTTTTATTATCAAGGCTAAGAGTGATGAGTTTGATGAGGAGGAGGAAAGAAAGGAGAAAATCAAGAAGCTTGAAGATTCTTTAGAGTTTGTCAGGTACTAACATAAGCTGAAAAACAATTGTCATTAGATTTTCCCAATAGTAAGTAGTGCGCGTGTGCGAACCAACGTCATTTTGGCGGGAAAATGCGATAGCCATCGTCATTTTACTACGAGTTTTAGCGAGAATGTCGTAGTGGCGAAAACAGGGATAGGGATTATGAACTACCCACAATTTTCAATCTCTCGTTCGTATGTGTTAAAATACACATAAGTCACATCTCGATACTGACGTTAGTCTTTGCGAAAGAAGACTTAAGATACATTTGAAAGCTTCAGTGCTCTGATATTATGGGAGCTTTACGACTAAAGGTATTATGTTTTTTCAGTCTTACCTTGCATTGTTGATAGAAAAGACATATGGATATTAGTTGGAATTATTTGCTTCAGAATCACGAAGATGTCTTGCACAGAGCGATCTCTAACACTGGACACTTTAAAAAAATGCCATATAAGAGTTTTTGTTGAACTTTTTGAATTTGTCTTCCAGGTCATCTCTGTAGAGTTTTGAAATTTATCTATACTGATGGTTTGCTTTTAATACTTGAAGTTTAATTTACGATACCTGTATGTTAGCTCTGTGTTAATAATACCAGCAGCTAAATGATGCATGATTTTGGTAACCGAATTTTTTACCATTTCATCAGTTTCAACTTGGAGCAGCGTGACATCTGCATGTACCGACTGAAGTTACTCCAATACCTTGATCGCCTCTCCACATATGAAGCTATTTTGGGCGGGGTCCACATGGCTCATGAGGAGTACTGCCACATATTCTTTGAACGATTTAGAGAAATCAATATAATGCAAGCTGCTGTAGAGTATGCTAGGGTACGTTTTAGTTATTGTTGTTGTTCTTTTAAGATAAAAGAATTTGATTTTGGTACAAGCCTCTGAAAACAAGTCCCGAACTGACCCTCTTAAAATAGGTTTGGCCTTTCTCTCTACCGTAGGTACAATAATTGATTTTAAAATAAACAACTGTTTACCATTTTGATGTAAACGTAAGCTGTTTTATCATTGGGCTATGTAAAAAGCTAAGCTTGTTCCTTTTTACCCCCATGTTGACCTTGTTCCTGGTAAGATTAGTCTATTTCATCAGAAAATGAAATACAGACCTCATATAGCTTTGAACAGAATAATAATTAGTCTCTGTCCAGCAATAGCTTGGGTGCCGAAATGTGTCGCTAGGTTTCCATTTTTAACAGCTTAGTGTTAATTGATGTCAAAAACCTACTGCATTAGAGGTGGGTCTTTTCATCCATGTTTGCTAATAGCAAAGAGAGTTTGAAACAAGTTAGTGTAGGGACGTCCATAGAGTAATTTTGATCACAAGAACAAAACGCCATATATACAATTTTTCGTAAAAGTGTTGAACTAGTTCTTCCATTGTAATCATCGACTTAACACCTGTTCTTTTTCAAAGCAGTATGGCCAATATGTTTTTTCTTACAGGACGGCAACTGTGATGCGCTGGACGCCATCTTTACATACCACGGGAAAGAGACTCTTCCTCACAGGCTTGCTATTCTATCAAACTTTGACGAGACCATTCCACCATCTGAGTACCAAGCTCTTCTTCCAGAGGCAGGGTGAGTGTGAAAGCTCAACTTCCTTATTATTGAAAATAATTGAACAGACAGAGGGATGGACTTCTCGTCACAGGGACTGGGTTACAGGTAGGTTCCGCCCCATGCAAGGGAATCCAAGACACTCTTGAATTCTAGATTCCACGCTGTGAATTCCGGACTTTGTCATTGGAACTTGGATTCCGGATTTCAATCATTACTGAGATCCGTATTCCTTGAGCTGTATTCCAGATTCCAAAGGCAAAAATCTCGGATTCCACAAGCAAACATTTCCCGGATTCCGGAATCCTTTACATGGGGCCATAGGTACAGGAATTGTTTTAACAAATGTGAAAAAATTCTCTGTAGTAGCGATTTCCATGGTACATTGAATACGTGTAACCTTAGTAGGATTATTTACAAATTGAACATTTTTAGCCAATACATTTGTATAAATTCGAAGACGAGGATAACCATGAGGGCAAGATTTGACTTTAGAGCTTTTTTCACATATTCTCCAAAATTGACACTCGTGAAAACTTCATTTTACTTTTTTTCACCTGAAAAGTTAACATGGTTATATATAACGAAGGAGGTTAAGCTCTCTCCTGATCGCAAAATGATAAGACTGAAACTGAACTTGTTAGCTATAACATTTTCGTTAAAATCCGCAGTAAAATGACGAGGGCTTTCATGTTTTCTCTCTAAAATGATGTTGGCTCACGCGCGCGTGGTACTTAGTATTGAGACAATCTCGTTCTATTGGTTGTCCCCGTCGAAGAAGGTAAAGAGGATAACCATGTTTGACTGTTTATTTTTCCTTCCTCTTTTAGCTGTTGTGTAGAACCGGTGGCATTCTGTTCTACGGTATTTTCTTTTAGTTTCTCAGCAGGTGATCCAGATATCTTAGAGTGGGAAGAAAAGCGTTGGAGATGTGCCGACTGGGCAGAGAGAGCTGAATGCAAAAAAGTAGTGGGTTGGGAAGACTGTGGCGACCCAGCAGAATTTATTTATGAAGAAAATCCTGACTTACAACAGTACAGGTGAGGGAAAAATGTTAGTGTTCCCTAAAATTCTTTCACAGCAGTTAACCAACTTGGTCGGGCAGAAAATGAAAAAGGGACTGCGTCCAATTTGGGTGTCAGTGAAAGTCTTTTTAATTCAGGAACTCATTTGTTTAGGGGGTAGGGGTAACTAGAAATGGTATATATGATAGTTTTACAACAATATTGATTTTCTTTACACATTAATTTTTGTTCTGTTAACTTGAGATTTATGTGAGAACAAGAATGGACATTTTAGTAAACGTACAGACCATTTTGCCAGGACAGTACTCTCGTTTGTTTAGGGTTTGTGTAGTAAAGTGATGATATGGGTAATGCTTTTTTCTTTGTCTTTAAGGTGTAAACTAACGTCAGAGGTGGTGGCCAAATGGTACAGAAACAGAGCTTGTGAGATGGAATCCCTCTCTAAACAGGTACTCATTCATTCTGTCATTAGTTTTTCGGGCTTCAAAATGTTCACCACTCAGAAGAGATTGTGTCCCAGATCTGCCGCAATCTCGAGTTTGAGCTTTAAGCAAAAGGCTGCAGTTTACATACGGCTTTTTACGGTATTTATCCGTTTTATTACATCTGAAATGTACAAATTTTACTTCTCTTTTTCGTCACCCTGCTTTCAGCTAACGCTTGTCCTTTCTTTTAAAATAGATAGACAATTCACTAGAACTCGTTAAGCTTGGGATGGAGAGAGGAATCAAGGTAATCATTGCTTAACATCAACAGTTTTCAGTCCAAATTGTTTGGGGCAAATGTACTTGTAGAAAAAAGGAAGTATTTTTTCGGTGTTAATTTTCACTGTATATTTATTCATTCAGGGACTCGAAGATCTTCATGATGACCTTGTTACACTTGAAGTACTGGTTTACGAGGTAAGTTATTTTTATATTTTCATTGCAAGTTAGTTAATTAACAAAATCAAACATTAGTGAAACTTTATAAAATAAGTGAAGTCACAACAATACAAGTTTCTTTTAGTCATTTCTTTTCACACAAAAATTGCTTTGCAATGGCTTCAACAAGCAAGTGTACATTCCCCCTTCTTGCAGAAACTAGACATTGAAAATGATATTTGACACTCATCAGCTTAGTGTAGGAAATCAGCACATACTGTTAGGTCATGTTTTTCTAGCCGGCTTAGCTTGCAAAAGAGGCAAGAAATGAAGTTCTCTCACACTGAATGGAACCTGGGAACGAGTTACAATTTAGGGTATCAGTTTTCACGCTCATCACGTGATTCAGTTTTCGATCTTGCCAAACAGTGCAACGCGTTTTCCCACCCTCCCGCCCTCTGCCAGATCAAAAAAAGTGAGTTTCACAGCAGTGTATTAGGTTAGGAAAGGTTTTTCTATTTTTTTCCTTCTTTGGTTGTAAAATGTTTGGCATTCAGTGTGTGAAAATGTCTCTTTTCTATTTCCTCTTAGCATTTAGGACTAGGGTGCGGTTTATGCTGATGGAAAACGCAATGATTTCCCAGCTAGTTTTACCTGAACGATAATAGTGGCAAAAATAAATAACGAATGACTTGTTATTAACCACTGTAAGCTGTTGATATTTTTTTCTACACCGCAGATCAATGGAGGGCTAATAGTTGGATTAGAATGTTTATATCTGTGTGTTTATTGCAGAGCTGCGCTGATGTGTATCTCAACCTAAAGAGTTTTCAGAGTAAGACAGAGCTGGAAAAACTAAGAATGCTGCTTAAAAAAGTAAGTGGACAATTAGAATAAAATAGAACCGTGCAGATTGAAGCGAATAGCGCCCTCCAAGATCTCACAATTCTTCATATCATACAAAAGCCTAATGGAATAATATTTATAAATGAATGAAAAATTTATTATTATTATTATTCACTCATTTTTTTTACCAAACACTCTTCTTTTGAATATTTCTTACCTGTCTAGATTAGCTACTGCTACATGTACCTGTGAGCGAAATTACTTCTTAATGTCATCACCATTAAAAAAAGTTGATGTTGATGCTATCTCCAATAGAGTACCATATGCAGACTTTGTAGTTGAGCTTTATTGTCTGTAGTATGCAGTGTTTGATAGATAGGTACTGCTAATCATGGGCTAATACTACTGATGGTGAGCAGCAGTTCTTTAGTCTTAAGGTGATGTTGCACGGGACGATTCGCAGCGATGATTTTTAGCTCAACACAGCGTTGGAATGTTGCAACAATGTTGCAACCATTCGAAATAATGTCGCAACAATCGGTAGTTGCAACGTTGCGTTGTACTGAAAATCGTCGTTCTGAATTGTGTCATGTGACATCACCTTTAAGCAATTCCGCCTTATAGTCCTCTACCAACAGGGTGCAGAGTGTAACGCCCTTGGCAGCAAAGCACCTGCACGCCGTAGTAGGTGGCATCAAAATGACAGACCAGGGGTCCGTTTCTCGAAAGACCCGGTAACTTTTCAGACCCGAAAGCAAATCTTAAAATCAAAACCTGTTGAATGGTAGTACAGTTCCTGGCTCACAAACCAGTCAATTCAGCTTCGTTTATTAACTAATAGTTTTATTGTATCATTTTCAAAATTATTGAAGCTTTGATCTCGAATGCAAACAAGGGAAACACAAAACTGCTTACCGGGACTTTCGAGAAACGGGTCCCAGCATCGTTAACATCCTTTTCCCTAATAAACAGCAATCTCTTAACAACGGGTCTCCTTGGAGGTAACTGGCCGTAAAAGAGAGCGCTGTTGGTATGGAGAGGCAGGGGTGAAACGTATGATCACGGGACCCATGTTTGTCCTCTATCATCAGGGTTCAAGTATTCATCCCTGTTGGCTGGTTGAACACTGAAACCCTGTGGTAGATGGCATAACAATACTTTCAGCTTTTTAAGTTGAATAAACTTTAAAATTGAGGGGAAAAATTAGTACAGAAGGTAATTCAGCTAATTAAATTTTTAATTATAGGAATCTCAGTAAGATAGGGTGATATCATGATCTATTTTTGTGTTGTCACTAGTGTAACCGATTTGACAGGATGCTCGTAAATGTGGTTATGACAAGTGTGTTTCCCCATTGCATTTGATGTCCTGGTTCGAGTTTATTGATTTTCGATATATAAGTGTGTTTATTATTAGTACAGAAGAGGACAAAGTAGCTCTATAATAGCTTCATGTAAATGCAGTTTTCTTGGGAACACTTTTGTCTGTTTCTTCCCAATTCCCAGTTTTCCTCAACCACCACCAACTTTTAGTTGTTTCCCCCCTCCTCCTCCTTAATATAGCCATCAGTAATATATTTAGCTCTAGGTAGGTAGTGTGCCACATTTTGTTAGCCTGATTCTCAGACTCTCCTGATCGCTCGCGGCCACCCACTCTTTCCCGAGAGAGTGCGTGGCGCGAGCGACCTGGAGCGTTTGAAAATCAAGGTAACATTTTGGTTTTATGAATCGATTAAGTCATTCCAGGTTCTGCTCAATAGTTAATCATAAGACCTAATAAGTTTGTCCTCTTAACACAGTGTTCCGGTGGATTTCATGACAATCGCTGCATCACAGTAGTATAGTGGAGATAAAATTAACCCTGTTTGAGATGGAATCTCGGTCATTAATTTAATTTGTGTAAATGTTAATGACTTCATTAACAGGCATTTCACTAGTTTCCTGACTTCAGGAAAATGAAAATGTATCTCTGCCAGTAGAGACAGTAGAAAGGTAACTTGTGCTTCCGCTTTTTGAATTTTAAGTCCACAGAAGAGTCATTCATTGGAGATTTTAGGCGCTGGGTTCTTCCCTTTTTGCATCGTCTGGGAAAGCGCAGAAAGAAATCTCAAGTCAATCTGATCCATCAGTATTTGATCGATGTGGCCAAGGTAATGTTACTGATAAATGATAAAGTTTTTAATTAGACTATTTTCTTCTTACAACAAGGGAAGTCAATGACGTAAGTATTTAAACTTGCTGATGTGGGTTTTTGAAATTATGCAGCCTACAATGTTTTTGTGTAGGCTTTATCTGTTTACGAATAAACTTTTGGTTATTTATGTGGTTACAAATGCAGCATTTGCCAGTATGGAGAGGCATTCTCATTAAATATTAAAAGTTTATTCATTTCACAAATGTCCAGAATGAAGTGTATGAAACAAAGAAACTTATGGGCTGTGCAAGACACTCATCATCTTATATTTGGGGCACAAATGCATTTTAATATTTCTTCTTTTTGTCCGTTAAGCATGATACAGTAACTCATACTAGGTAGGTCGGTCTATCCGTTTGTACGGGGATGAATGGCTTTTTGGAAGAAATTATTGAACATGACCTCACTCCGAGGCTAGTCTAGTTTAGTCTCTTCATAGCAACGTTACAACACTTATCAGCAGGTGATCACTTAGATTGTCCATTCCAATTCAGTAGAAAGAATGATGACATGAAGCGTTTACTCAGTTGAACGGAACCAGAACTTTCCGGTTTGATTGCTGTTGCAGTAATAGTCATCGACGTTTATTTCTTTCCTTTTGTATTAGACTGACCTGACTTATGTGTTGAAAGTCTTTCAGAACTCTACACCTGAGGTACAGTGTAATTATATATTCGTTGTTCTATTGATATTTTATTTTTGCAGCCTTTTTTCACTGTGAAATCTTATTTGATCTTTATCAATATTTTTCACCTAGACATTAATGTTGACCAGTGCCCTTGTCACCATGCAGTTACTTAAATTTGACATTTTCTTTGGCCTACGGTTGAATATTATTTAGCCTTAGTTCATTTTTTGTTTCATTCACGTTGACAATGTTCCTATTTCTCTGTATTTGTAGGTTAAGGAACCTATCATAGCTGATGCTGCACAGCTCATGAAACTTGCCTTGGATTGCATTTACATCACTAAAAGGTATTATTTTTATCTCTTCCCCTTAATATTAAAACATACTATGGCTGAAGAGTGGAGGAAGAAGAGTGGAGGAAGAAGAGTGGAGGAAGCATAGAGTTCACATGTTTCCTGAGGATGCACTAGCAATAGAATTTGCTTAAGTTGTTATGAACGAGTTAAAGGGTACAAGGAACGAAGCGGGGAGAACTACCTTCCTTTAGTCTTCTACTTACTCTACAGATCACATACTGTAAATAAAAATGATCTGTTTAAGCCCCTACAAATTCATTAGTATAATTTGGGTCTACTTTGAATACCTTTATCAGGGCCAAGCAGTCCATTTCGGTTTGTAGTCTTATGAATAAACAAAATTGGACGACCGCGGAAGTCCGATTTGTTTAATCACGAGTATGATTGCAGAGTGAATTTGGACGACATTAAGTTCTGTTATCAATTAGTCATAACTATAACAAAATTTGTGATATTTTAGGCTTTTTTAAAATAAAAGACAAGATCTTCTGAGAGTTTTTTTAGTTAGCAGTGAAAAAAGCCATTTAAGTGCGGGCGTGCAATGGCGCCTACTGTCCAATTTCTTAGGCATGACGCGCACTGTCCTATTTCACTGTCCTATTAGTTCTGAAATTTTGTTACAGTTATGATTAGTACAGGTTATAGCATGATTTGTAATGATATTTGGCATAAATACCACGAGTGACATTTCGAAATTGTTATACGTAATTTCACGAGCCGTTAGGCGACTACGCGTAGGAGCAACTACACTGAGAGCGCTCACTCATCCGAAAAATACATCAGTAGGGCTTGGGAAAGTGCAGTGCACAGTTAGTTTTATCATTTTAGCAGTTAATTAGGTAAATTGTCCACCGAAATGTAAGAGCTAATTTTTGATTGCTAACTTTCATCGGCGTGATTCATTCTGAGAGATAGATAGTCCTAAAAACATAGCATTAGAAATTTTAGCAGTGGTAATTTACGTGCTAATATCAGCGTAGTTGATAAACTACCAAAGAAGAAACTGAAACTAAAACCAAAGAAGAAATCAATACGTTGGCCAATGAGTGAATCAATTCATTACTCACCACAAAGTTACTTTAATACATTATTTTTTTATTATTTTTACATTTTAGGTGTGATCAGCTGGACCTATCATTTAGCATACTGGAGTGCCTTCCAGCCAGTGACGAGGAGTAAGTGGGATGTAAAAATACAGTTCTTTAAAAATCAAGTGTACTTACGCATATATTGATTAAATCAGAGGCCAAAAAATTGCTCTTTTAAGTATTCTGTGATCATCTATCACTATGACATTTTATTCATCGGATCTGAAGGTCAGAGTTCGATTCTTGGCTGTTTCTTTACTTTTACAAATATTTGCTGGTGACATACTGTTGGGGGTATTCCTACCGTGGATTAGTATCCCTCCGGCGAAATCTAATAGTACTCCTGTGGGGTGCTTCATGCTAGAGAATCTTAAGATAAGCTCGCTGTTTGGACCTCTTTTCCTCAAAATGAGCTTAGAAATTTAAGCATTTGGCTGAGATTCTCAGTGATTTTGTTGAGCTATTTTGAAAAAATAGCTCATATGTCAGTGGTGTAAGCGTATGTATCTTTGTGGCTCTGTGGCTTTGTGGCTTTGTATGTTGGGATGTTTGTTGCAAGAGCCAATAAGGTTGAAGGTACTATGAGTTGATGCTTAGGAACCAATGAGATCTTGGCATCTATTTAAACATGGCATTGGTAAAGGTCGAACAAGGGCACTTTGAGACCGCCATCTTGATCCTTCACATTTTTTTCGTCTTTTATTACGGGTACCGAGGTGTTTGGAAGCATTACATAAAATATCTTCATGATTCAAACGCTGTGAACAGTGATGCAGCTGTTTGAGGGTTCATATTTAAGTGTGGTTGCTGCTTCGGGGCATTTCTGACCTAATTTGGCTATCGGTACAACGTACGTCAGTATGAGTTCTGTTTCACCTGCTACAACTGGGTAGAGTATAAAAGATCATATATTTTCAAATCTCTTCCAATGAAGCAATAATTGATATTTAGATATAGACTTTAATTCGAAAGTATGCGCCCTATAAAATGTGGTTTTAGAAGTTTAAAAGGCAGCTTATTTTTTGGAAAGCTGTATCGAGTATTGTTAATCCCGTAAACAAGCTTTAAAAATATTATTCTCTCGCTTACAAAGTTCAACCGACCTTTTTCGTTCTATTTAGTAAATATGCGTAACTTAAGTAGAAACAGTAGCGTTAGGGAATAAAATTGGAAGAAGCTAGTTGACACAATAATTAGATACTGTTATATTGAGTGGAGTAACATGATATAAGTAGAAATATATTTCGGCAGTTTGACAATTTTCTTGGAAGTTAATAAATGTTAGGCTATGAACCTTGACGTTGCATGAAACATAATTTAATTGCAGATGTTGTAATAAAGCCGAGGTGATTTCTTAAAATCGTTTGAGAAAATTTTGTAGTAAAACAATTTGCCTCTTTTTTACGTACGAATTGTGAAAGGGGCAAAGACCAACATCTTCACATGCAAATTGTGTGCATGAGTTATTTCACGTACGAACGACAAAAGGGGGCAAAGTCCAACACTTTCACGTGCCAGCTGTGTGACTGTACATCTCATGCAGATTGGCTTTTCACAATAATAATAGTAACTCGGACGTATGAAGACCTGTTTCGTTTAGTAACCAATGCCTTAAAAAAGGCTCTTGTCTTTTAAGAAGCAATGGCTTTTAAAACATGACGAAATAAGTTATCGGAGTTAAAGACTGTTTCACAAATGTTAATAAATGTTAGGTTATCAACCTTGACGTTGAATGAAACATAATTTAATTGCAGATGTTATAATGAAGCCGAGGTGATTTCTTAAAATCGTTTGAGAAAATTTTGTAGTAAAACAATTTGCCTTTTTTTTACGTACGAATTGTAAAAGGGCGAAAGACCAACATCTTCACGTGCAAATTGTGTGCGTGAGTTATTTTTAGAATTCTGTTTACTAGTTTACTGTGTGATAACTCGAATTCCCTCACGTACGAAAGACGAAAGGGGCAAAGTCCAACACTTTCACGTGCTAGCTGTGTGACTGTACATCTCATGCAGATTGGCTTTTCACAATGATAAATAGTAACTTGGACGTATGAAGACCTGTTTCCTTTTGAAACCAAATCCTTAAAAAAGGCTCTTGTCTTCTGAGAAGAAGAAATAAGTTGTCGGAGTTAAAGACTGTTTCACTGAGTAGAATCGCACGTGAAAACCTCGTGAATTATGATGATGCAACCATCTACCACAATGATAAAAATCCTGGTATTTCGTAACTATTCAGTATTCGATGAGTCACATTTTGGCTTAAGAAACTCTGAGGAAACCTTAGAGTTTTCCTTCTAATCAAGGTTTGGTGAGTAGAAATTTATTTCTCTTTAACGATTTGTTTAACTTGCACCAGATGTAACAGGGAAAGACAGAAGAAATTGAATATATAGCTTGAAGATTGATTCAGCTGACCGTTTCGTGTTTTCATTTATGTACCGCAATACGCAATTTCGCAGAAAAACCCAATCTACATTTAGGATGAAAGAAGTAGATTCATCACTTTTGGTAAGGTTACACCGACGCATTAAAGTTACACTGAAGCATTCAAAATAGCTCATGCACGTTTAACGTGCCTATGTTTACAAATAGTTATGGTGAGTCCTGGGACTTATCTTGTGAAAAATCATGAGTCCCAGTTAAAAGAAAACGACTCCGAAATTGAAAATGCTTGGGCCTTTATGT
>JBBMOI010000003.1:30127500-30170000 GCA_038088405.1 Porites divaricata | reverse complement strand
ACAACCCTGTCGCTGGTCCTCGTATAAAGTGTGCTAAAGCCACAGAACTTGTGTTAGGTGCAGCTAAAGAGTACTTCAACTCCTCTGCAGATTTGTCAGATAATGCCATGGACTTGGCCAGGGAATGTTTAAATCTCATGGAGAATCGACAACCTGCCCTGCAAGAAGAGTTTAATTTGATTGCTGCTCTAGCATTGCTGGATAATTTTGGAATCACAATTCTTCCCCTGCAAGGTGCGTGTAGCCATTGCGTGCTCTGGCAGTTTTACGAACTTTTGATATTAAAAATTTATTTAGTACGTTTTTGAAGCTCTATTTGAACTAATATAACTGAAGAACATTAAAAAGGCGGCTAGTTGCACGCATGAGTCATAGTGAGTTGTAAAACCAGAATAATTGCAGTCTTTTTAGTGTAGTGGACAGTGCAGTTGCTAAGCAAGTTAATAATCTACAACACGATAAAATAGCTAACCAAAAGTTGTTTTCGCAACACTAGTAACACCTTTTGCATTTGGCAGTCAATTGAAAGCTGCTCTGTTACTTGCTGGTGCCTCTTTAGGGCTAGAGCAACCGTTGTAATGTTCATATTCGTATACACAGCGGTAGCTGTTAGCGGTGTGGCAGGTGTCAGCCTTTTGTTTGCTTTCGTTACAGTTCGTTTGTGCGAAGACAAACTTGGTTTAATCAGGCAAGTTCTGGACTCGTCTTCTACAGCTTATAAGAAAAAGCAAAAGGTAAGTCGTAGCTTATTACACTGAGGGACAATCGTATTTCCGACCAAAAGTCACATTTTCAGAAAGCTATATAAGAGTCTATTTAAGACTGGCTGTATGTAGGGGCTGATATACTGGAAGATCAATGTGAAGATTGGTGTTTAAAGGCCTATACTTTTGGTTTACCTAACCCAAGTTGGTTAATAGCAACCGTTCAAGCCTCAAAAAATGCCATATCCCATCCAACAATATGTTAGAATCACTCATGAAGTTTTCCCTCAACCAAACGAAAACTCTGCCCAAAGTGTAAATCTCATATTATTGGATATAGATGCGCAGATAAGCGTTTACAAGACTGTTATAA
This sequence comes from Porites divaricata, assembly GCA_038088405.1. Classification (NCBI taxonomy): domain Eukaryota; kingdom Metazoa; phylum Cnidaria; class Anthozoa; order Scleractinia; family Poritidae; genus Porites; species Porites divaricata. The sequence goes on along the minus strand of JBBMOI010000003.1, from coordinate 30,168,923 downwards.
TCTAGTGGGTGGAGTAGCACGATTATCATTTGCCTCTTGCTACTTGGGTTGTGGCTGCCGTTTCCCCTAGATCCATCAAGAAAACGTTTGATGATATTTTTCTGTCTTTTTTCTCACCAGATCCTTCACCTTGCCAGCCTTTTGCAGATCTCGGGGTCTGATGAAAACGCCAGACTTGGTCGTGTGCTTATGTTGGTTGCTGAAGCCGCTATAGAGGCACGTGACTACACATTTGCATATGAAACGTGCAAGGGACTGATATCTCAGGAATATGTTCCAGCATGGACTATTTGCAGGTAAATAATTACCCGTGTCCTTTGTGTGAGGGGTGCAATAATTTGTAACCTATGATTATGCCTTTTCTTGTTAGGATTCTTGGAGAATGTGAAGATTTCAAAGACTTGAAGGCAAGGTAGGTTTTTATTGCCAGATTGGAAGAGTAGGGAAGATGTTCTGTGTATATCAAGTGTCACTAGAATTAAGGAAGACAAGCTAAATGATCTTTCTCCTTTCGTTATTCTATCGGCAAAGGAATGTGTTGACTGTATAAAGGACTGCATCCTTTGTTGCTGCTCAATTCTGTTGCCTATTGTAATTTCATCTGACTTGTAAATTTTTTTGAGTAGGGTATGGTCTTACCGAAATCGTCTGAAGTTTTGTTTCTGTATAATTATTGTTTGTGAAGTTTGCTAGTTGGAAAATAGTGCTCTTGAATTGATATCAGAGGGAGTCGGGTTGCGGTATACATATATTTCAATAACAGTCATACCCTGTAATCTACTATTATCACATATTCAACTTTATCAATTATGGCAGTGCCTCCCAACATTGCAGTGTACAGTGGAACCCCTACAGACACACGGACACACCCATATATAATGGCCAGTTCTTTTGTCCCGACAATGAAAAACCTCATATATTTTCTCTAAAAATAACCCGCTTAATACGAACACCGGATACACGCGGACACTATGACATGTCCCCTTGGTGTACTTATTAACCGGGTTCCACTGTAGTTATAATACATGTTCTCTGTTTTATGCTTTCATGATTTGGTTGAAAGTAATGTGTTAGCCTGCCTTGTATTGAGTTTCTGTCCATTAATGCAGCTCCAAATGTTACGTTTCTCTAATCACTTTTTCCAAGACAATATCTTCTGGCATTTTCACTGACTCATTGCACGCCAGATGAGCTGGAGCCTCTCCTCAAAGCTAGAAGCCTGTTAGAGACAAAGGTAAACATCATTAGCATATTGCATGATTGTCTACTTGTTTGACCTTTTAAAAAATATCCTAATATGACAGTATTAAAAGTTGTCTCTTCTCCAATACGAGAAGAAACTGGGTCGAGTTAACTTTCGCGAAGACTTCTGGGACTGTCACTAGGGAGAGGAAAACAATTAGCCAATAGCTGACCGGCGCGTCCCTAGTAACGATCCCAGGAACAATAGACCATGTTGCAGTTATGAGCTTAGTACCCTAGCCTCTGAGTGAACTTGAGGCTGAGGTTGACCTTGTTTTGACACGAACCTTTTCCTTTTCTTATGAAAATATGCTAAAAAATACTAGTTAGCATAATAACAACATGATTAACATTATAAAAAAGGAAGGGTTGTATCAGAACAAGGTGAACTCCAGCTTCGTTTCCACCTATAACCGTAAAATGGACTGCTGCGGGACGCACTTCGGCTCCAGTTTTCTTCTCTTTTCAAAAGTGGAGAATGCATTTCAATGTTGAGCAATCCTAACGAAAAAAAATTCCACTGTTGTTCACTTGCTGTTCTTGAACACTGTACAAATTATTAGCCTAAATTCCCTGCTAATCTTTGGTTTTGGATCACCTACGTTGTTGGATGTTTTTAGTGGACAATTTTAAAATCACTTAGTCAGATGGAGTGTATTCTGTATTGCTCTTTAGGTGTTGTATCAGGAATTGAATCATCATATGCAGGCAACAGATCAGGTGAGAGGTATTCCTCATGTCTTACGGTCGCACTGTTCCATTCAGTTGTGTCCAGCCTCAAAAATAAATACCGTAGTTATTCGAATAAGCACAGCGGCGCGTATTAAATTTTTCACGCCTCAAATACGGCGCTCATTCGAGGGTGGGGCTTGTTTGAGGGTGGCGTTTATTTGAAAATTGGATGCGACAAAGAATTGTATCTACTACGGTATTATTTTTTTCGGTGTTAAACTAACAGAATTAGCGTTTTTTCATTTTGATTATATCAGGGCCGTGGCGCTTATTAACTTTTTTTTCCCAAATGCGGCGCTTATTCAAGAGTGGCGCTTAATCGAGGGCGGCGCATATTGGAGTAAATACGGTCATTGGTCTCAACAAAGATAACCACAAAGATGTAGATTCTCTGATGCTTGCTGTTTTGAATTCATAACGTACAGCCATTTGTATGTCATTCAATACGTACAGCAATTTGTATGTCATGATGCTTTCATTTTGTCCTTTAGGTGTTGCTGATTTCTTCGCTTACGTTAAGTAATAACAATAAGGTAGTCCGCGACACGGTCTCTTTAACCGAAAGAAGGGACATTCGAAAAACGTTTGATGCTGAAGGAGTAAAGAAACGTCTTTACTCATTTCCCAAGGATGAGAAAGGGAAAGTCCTTTTGGTGTGTCCACCTATTCCTCTCCCAGAATAAGATCACTCAGGTGCAACGTGTAATAACTGAATACCCTAGAAGCTTGCATTTAAATATGGAAGTAGTATAGGTTCAGTCTTGACTGGAGGTCAAAACGCTTTTGTTCCAACGCTTTGCTTTGCGTAGGTTTCACGAGACAGATGGTCAAAACACCCGTGATCAGATTACGAGTGAAGTGATAGAAGGTCCAAACGCGCTTGATCAAAGTGCATTCTGTGCATTCCATACATTCTTGGTGGAAGTCCAAACGAATGCTGGCTACACATATGCGACGCATGCGTAATAACAATCTGAAGATTAGGATTGCGGGCTCCTCTTGTCGCTCGCAACAAAACAGGTGTTCAATTTGCGAAGACACGTGTTACCAAATAGCGTGACATGAAACAAGTATAGTTTTCAGCAGAGGGACATCCTCGGAGACCCAGGGGCAGATAGTGGGGATTGTGTTTTTCTGGCACCAATCAGAAGCCAGAACGGCGGCGACCGTTTGGAACTGGTCTGGTGAGACATTGTCCCCAGGGGCTCTTCTCGCCGTTCTTTACTTTTCTTCGTGCCATATATTTTTCCGCACGTTTAGACTTTTCCTCGTCCCCACTATCTGCCCCTGGGTCTCCGAGGATGGCAGAGGGAGGGCTCTCTCATATTCTGTTTTGTATTGATTACTGTATAGAAAAGTGGAGATCCGTCTTCAGATCAGGGCCTTTTAACGCATCCCAAGTCACTGTTATCAGCTGTTGGAGACAAGAAATTCTGGAAGAATACAATGAAGTGGATCAGACCTCTTCATGATGAACAAACCACAGAAACAAACAGTGAGCTGATCACGCCAATCTCACAGATTGTAAATACGCATGGATTTCATCCATTTTACAGGTCACTGGTGGAAGAGAACATAACGAGACTGAAAGGGGTGGGTAGAGTAGTGTTGTGCGCATTTCGATTGGGCCGTTGTCAGTTCCAAAGCTGCGCTTTAAGGAAGCTTAAAGGGAGCCCAGTGCTCTGAACTTGTGAAATCCTGGGCACCCTGCATATGATTTGTATGGAAAACCAGGATTTTCTAGTCGCCCGAGAGCAAAAGTTTTATGCCAGGGGCCATCGGGTTTTGCGAGAGCACAGCCCTAAACTCGGCGGCTTGTAAGTCGTTGCTCGTATGGGCGTCCACTCAACACACATACGGTTTTATGAAGAGCCCTTTACATCTCGCCCTTCCTCAGCTGGTCTTGATGTGTGGCATGGAGGTAAAACGCTGTTGTGACTATTTAAATGAAACATTTTGACTAGTAAGTACTTTTAAACGCTATTCCACGATTTTTGTGTTTTTTTTTTTTGTTAATCTGAAGTGACAGCTGGAATTGAGAGGTTCATAGTTGCCTTATGACAGTTTTGTCTTGGAAAATAAATGTAATAAACGTTTCCAGGAACAGTATCTTGATACTTTGTCTTTACTGATGTTTATAGGATAGATTACCGTATGAACAACACATTGCTAAAGAGATGGCGAACAAACCATTGTTATTCAGCCGCTGTTTGTTAAGGACGCAAAAACTGTCAGAGAGCAGGTCTGAAGGTGCAATAAGTGAACCAACAAGCGAAGGTATAATTGAGCAGTTCTCAGTGTAACTGAACACTGATGATGCCAAAGATGTATCTGTGTCTCATGGAATATGTTTTCAATTCTACGCATTCGCATTCCTGGCTTTTTTTGGTTATTATTGTCTGCAGTGGATTTTTGCCGAACCCTCTTAGGTTACCTCATGTTATTGAGTAGGGAAAGTAGGTCTCTTCAAGTGGGTTATGGTTTCTCCACAGAGTAACACCGGTGTGACGGTTGCTTTTAGAGTGGTCTATTAAATAACATAGGCGTCAGCCTTATAACTTTTTCATGCAATCGCCGTGATGTTTGCTTGTTTTTTACAGTGATAATCCAGTTGGCAGAGTCGATTTTTAAGGAAGACACTACCTTAGGGATAGCTTACCTTCTTGCACTGCATGAGGTTTGTAATGTATCTCTGGGATGGGAAAGCAAACCTAGCTAGTTACCTTAACGGGTAGATAAGAGACGTAAAGATACAACAAAACAAGAGATATATCAATGAAAACATTGTATTGTGATTTAATATGAATGATGCAATTATATTACAAATGCTACAATAAGTGTCGTAGCATTTGTAATATATTGCAACGATCGTGGACAATAGTCCTCGGAACAGTAATGAAATAGTCGTAATAGCTTGTAATTGCACTACGCCATCATAAAATAGTGCTATGTTTTTTACAGATTCCTTGCAGTTCCTCCCCCCACCCTATACAATGTTGTAACATACGGGATGAATCCGGTGGTCACATGGGTTCGACGTTGTGTGTGGGGTGGGGCATATGCTTGTAAAAAAAATAGTGCCACAAACGCAAATTTCTTCCAAGAATTTTGTCCATGATTGGCCTTGTAGGTGCAAGCATGAAAAGATTTTTAAAGGATGTTTTTATAGTATGTCGTTTGTCGGAGAAGACATGAAAAATTAGGACGCTTAAGAGACGACGCGGATGGCAACGAGAACGGCAAAAAAGCAATAGGTTTGATTAGCAAAACAACAACTTTGCCGTGCATTACGCTTTTTTTGTACAATTCTTTACCGTCGTTGCACGACTACAACGTGAAAATGCCTAAATTCACGTTTTGTCGAGGACGGGAACCCAAGACAACTTTCTTTTTTTTCCTGAACTTTGATACGGTCCTTTAGAATTCATCTCCAAAAACATTTGCCAACATTTGACGAAGTAAACGAATAAGCGCGATAAAGTTTGAAGCAGCGCGAATTCACTTTTTAACTGACGTTTTCGTAGCCGTCGCCGTCGTTGTTGCTTAAGCTCTCTAATATTTGGTCGGAGTCCAAATAGCCCTGTGGGCCTCCACAGGGAGGCTCCTGTACTTGTTGATTTGTATAACACAAGTTTCATCCTTTTCTGTTTTGTTTTTGTATTTTTTTTTCTTTTTTCAGGCTAACAAGGTTGATGAATTCTTCAGCAGTTTAGGTAGCAGTTATCTGTGTCTTCACATGGCAGCCTACTGCTTTGCAGTGAATACTTACAACAACATTCAGCCTTCAATGCAGACTCGTCAAGCACATGTCTATTATCACCTGCCATCAGACCTCATTGATCACGTGATGCATCATATTGCTGCTGACAGCCATGGTAACTGGCCCAAGGAATCTCAGGACTTCGTCAACTTCCTGGTGCAGTATCACAATCGTATGGCTGACTTTGCACAAGGACAACTGCTACAGAGCTTGGGAAAGGGTATGTAAAAGTTGGACAATACCTTCCAAATAATACCCCGACAGTTTAAAGGGTGTTTTGGCTATTTTTCAAGCAAACTCTGTCACTGTATTTTGATACTGATTAAATTGTCATTATTGGATGAGGCTTTTTATACATCCCCTAGTACGTTTCCTACGGACAGTTCTGTGATGGAGACATGTGGTTCTTTTCCTTACGTGTGTCTGCTTGTTAGTAAACCCAGGGTAAACCTATTGTTGTACCAAATCTGGCAATTTTGTTGAACCTTTACACACTGGTCCCGGTTGTTGAAAAGCAGGATAACGCTATCCACTGGATAACGCAATTGGTTTCCCAAAAACGTATCCTCTGGATAGCGATTTATCCAGTGGAGAGCGTTATCCAGCGTTTGAACAACCGGGGCCTATACTGGTATTTTGTTGTATCCTAAATCAAAGACGTTTTAATTGCAGGAGTTGATATCGGCCGTTTTGCCCAGGATCCAGAGTATAAGCGAGAAACTATTCTTGGTTTAGCAATGTACGGTAAATCCTTCATGTCGTTAGTGTTTAATCTTAAAGCAAACTAAGGAAGGCATCGTACATCTTAAGATTTTTTTCATAATTTGTTTCTGTATCCCTACTTGCGTTTAAAGGTTTTTGAAGCCTAGCGAATTTAAGGTCAGTTCTCTCTGAACTCGCTTCTCTGTGAGGAAAGGTCTGCCTTCGTGGGAGTGAGGTCCCTATTGCAAAGCACGAAGCTGTGAGTGGAGAAGGGCACTTAATAGAGGCGGGCATCAGTCAGTAACTGGATTCAGTCTTACAGTACTGACCTACATGAGATAACTTACAGAGTGATTTATACCCCCACCAGGGTAGCAGCTCAGTTGTTTGGGTACCTGATTATGAAGCGGTTCGCCCGGTTTCGATTCCTGTTCGGAGCAGCACTCAGGGTCTTAAAATAACTGAGAAGAAAGTGCTGCCTTTGGTCTGACATCTCCTGTTGGTTAAGAAATCTGGTTTTCTCATTTAAGAACAAATAACTGCAGGACCCATCTCGTAATACACTTACCTATAATCAGTCTTTGTTCTACGTAAAAGAACGCCAACTACGGACGTAAAAGATCTGTGGCGGTACGACCCCTAGTGCTTATATATCTCTTTTCACAATTCACATTTGTGGGCATTGTGATCCATTCTGATTTCTTTAACGTTCCTTTCTACTTCACTGCACCACAAGCGGCAAGGCGAAGTCTAACACTGTTGCAAATTATCTCTGAAAAAACCCTTTAAGAGGAGTGGGTAATAAGATATTTTGCATTGTGCCATTTAAGACCCCTCTGTAGAACATAGGAAACTAATTTAGTTTACATTAGACAGAGCGATTTTCGTATGACCTTGAAATGAAACGCACGAACAAAACAGAAACAACGAACTAACGGAAATGGAGCGATTTGATTGGTTTTTCGAACGGATACAAACGCGCGTGGCTTTTGATTGGTTAAGCGAACGGTCAGGTGAAAAAACGTCCTTCCCGAGAACTTTCTAGAAATCAATCAATACTTCGCTTTGACGTCATACTGCAGTCACTGGAACACTATTGGCCAATTGAACAATGTCTTCGCCATATTAGGGATTTCTTGGCGGGAAAACGAAGAGTCAATGTTTTGATCTTTTCATCCATTGGCTTATGAAACAGATGACGAACACTTACCGAAACCATTTTTCAAGGTCATACGAAAATCGCTCTAGGAGAATACTTTCTTTTTCCTAGTTTTATCAAGCGAAATCAGAGATGTTGTGATCATAATAATGAGTTTGCTGTTAGAGTGGTATCCTAAAGATAGTACTCGGAGGAAGAATATATCGCTTCATTTTCGGAGATCTTTATGACCGGAGCTTTTCTTGACAGGGCCCTTGAGGAAGAGGTTTTCAACACAGCTATGTCCTTGGCAGAGCGATATGATGTTTCAAAATGGGAAATGATGATGACCCATCTGGAGTGTCTTTTCTCAGATAGCAAGTAAGCCTTAACTTAGATCATTCATTTTCTTAGAAAAAATTAAATCTTAGAAGTCCTTAACCGTAGACATTGCATTATTCTTCACGGGGTCAACCACCAACGCAAGTATGTTTTGGTTTAGGGGTTAAGGAAGTTGGAGGGGTTAAGAAGTTTCCTCCTGAATTGTAAATTTTCTTTCAGTCTCTCGACAAAAGAGATTCAAGAAAGAGTCAACAAAGTGAGCGCCATGAGCACGCTCCTACAGGATCCACGCAAAGTAAGTCAGAATATGTATTTACTTTTTGTATTAACTGACTGGTTATTATGATACATAATCTCAGCATTGCAGAGGGTGTAATGTGACAAGCGTTTCAACATTTTGATTACTATTTTAGCTGTGACCATGGCTTTTTGTACTGTAAACGAAAATGGAGCTATGTATCATTATCCACAAGGCCTGCAAAACTTGATAAATAAAGTACATGTCAACTTCCTGGTAATGTGTTATAGGTAGCGGAAAGAATGACTGAAAATGTGTACATAACCATCGACGGCACAAAACACGCAAGGTTGATATACTACTACATGTTACTGGAGCAGTGTGAAGAGAAGGATCAAAGCTTGAAGGTACAAATGGCATTCAAACTAATGTAGACCTTATTGGAACTAACCACAGACTGGTTAGAAGAGGAGCGTCATGTTCTTAATGAACACTCTTGATTTTAGTGGTTTAAAGTAGCCATAGAAAACAGCCGACATTTGGCGACGCTACCACTGGTTGCCCTGCCAAATGATGTCTGAGAAACGAACGCAGAAATTCCATACTGATGACGAGTGACGCGTGATTAGTATCGTTTCTCAGACGTCATTTGGTGGGGAAACCAGTGTTAACGTCGCCAAATGTCGGCTGTTTTCTCAGGCTAGGTTTAAAGGGGCTAGGTCACGCTATCTGCTTTCTGTTTTGAAAGCTAAATCCTGTCCTTTCAATTCAATAGAATTTTAAAAATAAAAATAATTTTCTAGTTTTGGCATTAACGACTATAGTTAGGCATTGAAACTGTTTCCTGTCGTCTGTTACTACGGATGACCATGGACTGGAACTTGAGAAAACTGGGCCACCTTTGTCAGGTTTAAATGCCATGCTTGCAAAATCACTAAATTAGTTCTCAAATTACCTCTCAATTTTGATTTTTACAATAACTAAGCGAATCCTCGCGCGCTGATTGGTCGAGAGATATGGGAGTATAGACCATGGAAATGACGTAACATGTCACCTAGTGCCGGTTGTTTTGTTTTTGGTTTTTCGTAAAAAAGTAAATGTTAACTTAAAAATTAAATCGACTATAATTTGGTGTGCCTTTACTCATGCATAAAATGCTCCTGTTGAGTTTTGAAGAATATTTAACAAATAGACCACAATTTTCTATGGTCTACACTCTTATAAACCATAGAAATGACGCCATAGAATGTTCAAAACTTTGCGGTGAAACCACTCGCCTGCGACTCGTCGTTCCACTCGAGTTTTGAACATTTTATGACGTCATTTCAATGGTCTGTAAGAGTGCAGACCATGGAAAATTGTTATCGATTTGTTAAATATTCTTCATATCTCAACAAGAGCATTTAATGCATTGGTAAAGGCTCCCCTAGCACATTAATATGCTGGTGGCCTAGCTCTTTTAAGTCGTTCTTGAACTTTACAAATCAGTGTGATTCGTTTCTTTACTTTTCGTACTTGTGTGATTCTAGGAAAAACTAGATGCCCAAACAAACCTCAGAATACTGAAGAAAATAAAGTCAGCTGCCCCTGGTAAGGTTTTTAAAAGAATTTGGTTGTTTGTGTTTCCTAGCAGTAAGTCGTCGGATTTGCATTGTGCAATGCATTTGGAAGATTGCCTTCGTAAATTTATCGTATGAGATGCTGGAATACGACAAATATTGCCTTGTTGCTATTTAAGTGCTGTTGTTTCTATTTCCGTCAGTGGGAATTTCCATGTTTTTAGTTTCTTCCAAAAAGGAGCTTTGGCTTAGAGAAGGGTATCTGTATTGTCTCAACCCGTTTTATCAAGGTTCTTTAATGCTACAACAACAACAACTTATTATAATTTGTACCCAACTATTTTACAATTGAGTACAACGTATGATCAATAACAAGAAAGTGTACAGGCTGTCTGAAATAACCATAGGAGACTAGAAAGGTACCTAGGATATTGATACATAAAAAGGGTCAGGTACGCCGCACATAAACGCACTCACACATAAAAAAGAGAAAGGTAAACAGCGGAAGAGCAGACAAACAAATCTGGTGTCGTTAATAATGAACGTAAAATTTTACGATTAATTATTTCTAATCATAAGTTTCTTGACTAAATTGTTAGTTTGTTCCTCATTACTCTCAGTCGATAGTAGAGAGATGCCACGAATTTCTAGGGAGTCCCTTCTAGTATGTTGTTCCTGGCCCCGATTGTTCAAACGTTGGAGAGCGATATTTACCGACTAAATCACTATCAATCAGATGATTATTAGGAAAAACAATTATGGGATGTATCCAGTGGATAACGTTATCCACCCTTTAAACAACTGAGGCCTTATCATTAAGTTACCTTTTAAGCAGTTTCAGATCCTTGCCTATACTCAGTACCTGGGCTTTTGGGCTGGTATTATCTTAAAGCTAAACAATTAAAGAAAATTCGAGACATCGATGGGCATGTCCGCCATTTGCCTACCCTGCGAGCAGAGGCTACATTTTCGCGGTATGAGCTGGCTTGCGAAAAGTAGCCTCTGCCGACAACCGTTCAAATCCGTCCAGAAATCTGGACGAATAAATTAAAAAAGCTGGTTTTTTCCTGTTCTTGACCGGTTTAGAGTGCGTGCGTGAGTGTTGCGTCAGCGAATGAACGCTGACCATTATTGCGCCTTCATGCATCCCTTCCCGCCAAGTTCTCGCATATGAACGCGGCGGGAAGGAATAATAAGCTCTGTATTTTAAAGCTGTCGGAATACCAAAACAAGCTGCTGCCGGTGCTTCTTACGGGACATGGTAAAGATCGTTAATTTGTCATATGGTAGTTCTTGTTTGCCAGTTTTAGGACATTTTTCCAGCTTTTGATATATAGCATCAATGCGTCTGTAGCAATTTTTACAAAGGCGTTAAGAAGGTTTGACTCTGGCCAACAGATCATAGTATGATCTCTTGCTCCGCCGAAAAAAAAACTGCCGTTTGAAGTTAAATGTGCTCCCCGCAAAGCAGACAGGACTTACTACAGTTGATAGCATAAAAGTACTTTCCTAAAATAGACGATCCGTGGAAATTTTGAGGCTAAAATACTTAAAACCAGAGGGAGCGAAGCAGAAAAACAAAACAAAAGCTCGAGGAGAGTTGTTCGCAAGTAGTTTTCGCAAGTTTGATTCCTGCGAAACTCACGCAGATTTGACGAACCAGTTGCTTGCGAATTTGATTGCGAATCGCGTGACGAATTTTTGCGCATGCACGATAGAAAATTGAACGGTTGTCGGCAGAGGCTACTTTTCGCACGCCAGCTCATACCGCGAAATTGTAGCCTCTGCTCGCAGGGTACCATTTGCCTGACCGCCAACCCCACCTATAATAATGAGCATTTGACTTTCGTTCCTGGCAATAGTGAACTTACGCAACAGGACGGAAGAAGGAGGAAGACGGCAAACCTTGTGTGACAAGCGTGACACTGATTTTGTCTGAAAAGTACTTTTCGTCAAACTTCACTTTCCTTTAAACAGATCTTTTGGTAAAAGACCAGAAAACATTAATTTTTGGTGAAGATCACGACAAAACATGTAAGTAATTTCCCTGTCACGTTTGTCACACACGAGCGTTTTGCGGTCCTCTTCGTCCTGCCGTCCTGTTGCGTAAGTTCACTAATACGTCTCACGAGACGCAAAGGTGGGCTTCGTCCACCATTTTCTCCATTGAAAAAACTACACACGCTTGTTATCAGCTAACACGAATAGCAATTAAGTCATTTTTTACTTGTGGTTTACCATTCGGGACAAAATTGTTCCGGAAGTAGAGTGAAGGTGTTGGAATTCACTACTGGATGTCGCAGATTTTAGGGCAAGTTTTGAATTGTTGCGAGAAAGAAAATGTGGACCTAGCCAATGCTCGAAGTTTCGAATTTCCTTAGTATTTTGGGACAGGCGCGTTTGAGGCCTATCCAAGTAGAAAGTCATCATTTATATCCGGGTTACCATGAGGAGACATTGTTGGTTATTAAAACTTTCAAGGTCTGAGAATCCTTGCGGAAGTAGAGAATGAAGTTCTTGGAACTCGCTAATGATGGACGGATACTCGTTTTTAAATCCGGCGATACAGGTAGTTACTCTTACGGTACTCCATATGACCTCTATACTATGACGTCATCATTCAAAATAAAGGTTATATTTTAAGTCCGCGTCGTTTTGGTTTTCGACAGTCGCCTGGTAGTATTGAAAGTGTATTGTTAATCTACCGAGTATCAAAGCAATCGATGTGTTTTGAAAATATCGATTTATCAAACAAGCGAAAATATCAGTGGCATCGATTGTCGGCCTAAAGAAATCTCGCAAGATCACCAGGCTGTCACGTTTCTTTTACGTTGTTGCTGTTATTAACAAAATGGCTTTCGAGGACGTGAATGACTACAGGCTTGTTGATGATGGATATTTGAATTATGGAGACGGCGATGATGTCCATCATCGCGACGGTGACAATGTGTATCATGGAGACGATGGCGATGTGCATTATGGCAACGATGACAGTGGGTATTATGGATACGATGACGTTGTGTATTACAGTTATGGAGAAGATGGCCAGGTGCGTGACGACGGCGATAACAATGTTTATTATAGAGACGATGAAGATATGTATTATGAAGAAAATAGCGATGTGCGTTGTGGCGACGATGAAAATTGGTATTATGGATACGATGAAGACGTCCATTGTAATTATGAAGAACAGGACGATGTGTATTATGGAGACGCTGACAACCTGCATTATGTAGATCATGGCAATATGTATCTTGGAGGTGGTGAAGATGTGCATTGTTGGGACGACGACGATGTTTATTCTAGAGAAAATGACGCTATGTATTATGGAAACGATGACTAAGGCTATTTCCACACGACAATGACAATGACAATAAACTTTATTTGACTTCGAATTTACGATAGCAAATACATGCTAATATCCTCGAAGAAAAATATGTACAATATAATAGTATATATATAATAGTAAGTATTACAATAAGTTAGCATAATATAATAACAATAATGATAATTCAACAAAATTAAATAAGCTATACAATTTCAATTTACAGAAGTAAAAATACTAATGATGATGATATTAATAACTAGATAGAGTCAATTTCTGAACCTATATTTAAAATTATAACAACACTAGGTGTTACAAAAGGAGCAGCAGTAAGATGAGGAAGTTAAATTTCTTATAGCTAATGTAAATTCCTTCAGGTTTAACTTATGTAGATCATTTGATATAGAATTCCATAACTTAGGGCCAAAGTATCTTATGGAATGAAGACCATATTTTGTGGTATTAACAGATGGTATATTAAGGGCCCTTTCACCACGTAAATTATATTTAGATTTGCGCTCGTTAAAAATACTAGAAATATACGTAGGTGACGAATTATGAATAGCTTTGTGAATTGAGATAAGTAAGTCGCAGTATCTAGAATTCTGGAGACTACTATGATCAATCTTTTCAAGTAATTTGTCATAGTTAGATTCATAATCATTAAATACAAAACGTAAGCACCTCACGTTTAGCTTTTCTAATTTATCTGAATTTCTCTTACCGCAATGATGCCATACTAAGGAGCAATAATTTAGATGTGGTTAAAAATATGCTTTGTATAATATTATTTTAGCTTTCTCTGGAATTAAACGTTTGTGACGCTTCATTACTTGTAACTGGTTACTGACTTTTCGAATAATGTCTGCAATATGCTCATTAAAATTAAGTTTGTTATCAATGGTTACACCTAATAGTTTGATACTATTAGAAATGCTAATATTATCATTACATAATGTAAAAGACAAGTTATCTAAGGTACTATGGTTACGACTCATTAGCATGGATGTGCTTTTAGATGCATTGAGAAGTAAACCATTATGGGAGAACCAATCATGTGCAGTATGGAGATCACTCTCAATAATACCCTTTAGTGTACCTAAGTCAATATTACTGGAATACAATGAGTATCGTCGGCATACGAACCAATGTTGGAATTAAGATTTATGAACAAGAGGTCATTAATAAATATATTAAACAACAAAGGACCCATCACCGATCCCCGGGGAATTCCTCTGGTTATAGGAGACCATTCCGATAAAGTGTCTCCAATTTTAACTCTCTGTGCTCTGCTACTTAAATAACTAGTTAGTAAAGCTATACTACTGCTAGATAATTTATAAGCTTTAAGCTTAGCGAGTAGCAGAGCATGAGGAAGGGAATCAAAAGCTTTAGAAAGATCTAAACTAATAATAGCTGATGACTCTTTGTTATCCAATGCTAATGTAATATCCTCTACAATACGCAATAAGGTGGACTGGCAACTATAATTTTTTCGATAGGCCGAAAGAAAATCAGAGAACTTATCTTGAAAAAATATGGATAATTGATTAGCTAAAACACGTTCAAATATGTTGCTTAGTATGGAAAGAACAGTTATAGGTCTGTAGTTTTCTTTGCAATGTTCTGATCCTTTTTTATAGATAGGAGTAACTTGACCATATTTCCAGTATACTGGGAAGTAGTTGACATCAATACAGTGGTTAAAAAGAGAACATAATGGATTAGCAATGACACTAATACCATCCTTTATCAATCGTATGAGAATATCATCATAGCCAGTCGCTTTGGAGAAGGAGAGGGCTGAAACAATGTTCACGACTACTCCGGAGCTGAGAGATGTGAAGCTGAAGACATCAGATGACTAATTTTCACAAATAACATTTTTGATGGTTTGAATACTGGGATGATTTTCAAAGTCAGTTCCATACTCAGAGACATCAGGTTGTTTTATAATGTCAGCTATGTTTGTGAAATAGTCATTCATTTCATGTGCTATTTCAGATTTGTCGGCAATAATGTTGTTGTTATTATCTTGAAGTAAAATGTCATTGGTTTGACTGTGTTTAGTGTTAAATAGAGGACCAAATGTATTCCAGAACTGCTTAGGTTTTGATGATATATTAGATGTTTTATATGAGAAGTAGTTTGAAATAGATTTCCTTCTCATAGAAGTGGTGATATTTCTTTGTTTCTTGTAAGCAGCCCAATTTTCAGGTGTGGGGGATTTCCTATATTTATTCCATAAATTATTGCGATACCTGATGGCTTTCCTCCATGTGGGGTTCATGTAGGGTACGTGTCCTCCACGGATATGAAAGGTTTTCAATGGTGCATGGTCATTAATTACATCAGATAGCAATTTCTGGAACACCCATACTTTATCATCAGGATCATCAAAGATATTTTAGACGGAAAATGGAACACTGCTAAGTTCAAATTCAAATTTGTCCTTGTTGTAGTTTTTAAAGCTACGACAGGTAATTTTCCTAGATCGTTTAAATGAAGATTTAGCTCTCATGACAGTGTAAACCAACTGATGATCACTAATGTGAGGTTCAATAGTACCAGAGGACAGGAAGCGTTTTTTATTGTTGGTCAAGGTGAGATCTATTAACGTTTCAGATATTGGAGTAATTCTTGTTGGTTGATTAATTAAACAATGAAGATCGAAGATGTCACACAGATCAGACAGTTCTTTTGCCTCTGGTTTGTTATCAGCATGCAAAATGTCACTATTGAAATCGCCCAGAAATAACATATCATGAGCGTGAGACGAGGCACATTCGAATCTGTGTTAGTCTGTAAACTCGTACAACCTCTTGCGTTTTTGGCTTCCATCCTTACTTGTAGGACGTACAATCCTGGACAAAAGTCCTTGGGACAGTAATGCGATATTCGTATTTTTCTGTCATTTCTGGGTTCCCTCATAAAACAGTGCATCCTTCTGGAATTTTTTTTGGAGTTCTCCCTCCCCCTATACAAAGTCGAAACTCCGAAAAAATTCTCAATACAGGCGTCCAACATTGTTTGTGGGGTGAGGGGAGGGGCTGGGTCTGTGTGAATTGGAAAACGACCAGAAATGGGAAAGTGCCCCAATATAAGACTTTTTGTTTTGCCCAAGGGAAGCCACCGGGCTTATAGGAAATGGGCTCCCTCAGTTAAACTATTAAAACAAAATATTTACAGAATTATACACGCAAAAATCAATGGCAGAGCTACAGTAAATCTTAAAGTACATTTAAAAACGTATATTAGATAATCGTATTAATCATAGTTAGGCTGAAAACAGCGAGAGGAAAAAAAAAAAATGAGAAAAAAATGAAAATGAAAAGCAAAGGTAAAAGAAAAATGTTCCGAACTCCTAGTACGATAAGAATGCACCTGGCGTGTCACTAAAAGCTGTCAGGAAGTAAGCCGGATTTGTTATGATACATAAATTTTCATATTTGAAGTTTGTAGATACTCTCTAAGATTCAGAATTCCTAACCTTTTAAATAAAGGGTCATTGTTAGAATCGAACGCACTTTTGGACATTATTCTTACAACCCGTTTTTGAAGTGTAATTAATATTCCGAGGTTTGATGGGTAGGTCGATGCCCAGACGCTCACGCAGTAGAAGAAGTATGGGGGCGGAGGTAGATAAGGCTATAAAATAGTGTCCTTAAGGAGGAATTGTTAACCCTTTAAACCCTAACATCAAAATTCAAATTCTCATTTGTTATCCCTGTACATTTTCAATATATCTAGTAGGGAGAAGTTGTTGAAGTATCAATTAGACTCATCTTGTGTGATCATGTCATTAATTCTCATGACCACTCTGTTTTACAAAGCAATGATATTACAAGGAGAAATTTGATGCTGATATCACTCTTAGGGGTTAAAGGGTTAAAGCAAAAACTTGATTTATAAATTACAGAACTTTTTGGGACGAGCCACCCACGTTTTAGTAGGAGCTACCCACAATGTAAACACAGTTACTGAAGGGTATTGCCAACGGGAAAACAACAGAAAATAAGTGTAATAGCTGGGTGTATTCAAATGGATTTGTATTTGGAGTGTTGTGTTGTCCTGTTATCCTCCTGTGTCAGGTAGTTAACATTTTTCTGAGTTGAAATGTTCGCTTCAGGATGAGGGCCTTTAAATTAGCAGTTTCATAACTGTAAGTTGTCAACGTCTTTAAATAAAGTCTTACTATACTAACACTACTTCCATATTTTACTTGACACCACGCCAGAGCTGTCACCACTTTTTGTCCTTCGTGTTAACGAAAGTTTGTGATTTGCCAGGAAGCTGGTTACAATCAGTTAACATCGCTTAAATTTTTTTCTTCTTTCCTACAGGCCTGGACTACAAGAAACTGATCGCAGTAGAGTCACCCCTGCAAGTTTTAAAACCAGTGCTGACAAGTGCTAATGTGCATCTTTTGGCAAAGCTAGCAAATAAGATTCCCACACAGGTCAGCGAACTCCACTGTAGATTACGGTCTTTTTTTTTCACGCCTGTTGAAAATTTTTCGTATTGGATTCCATCACCGAAAATCATTTGCTTTATTTCTTATGTCCACAATCGTGTTTTTTTTACTAGTCAGGAGTGGATAGAGTTTGTTGTGATATGAAGTTAGTTTTAAAGACGCAGCCTGATAAGACACATCAGTACATTTGTTGGTGTTCCACCTAATACTTTATTTTCCTCAAAAGGCAATGAATTAAAGTAAAGCTTTCTTTCTTTTGCACAAAAAGTCGGTTAAACAACCATCACTGCTGTTCGAAAGCAGCACTGATGATGTGAGCCGAGATTACGTTGCCTTCCCAGCTTTCATTGGTTGGATGGGAAAAGACGGGATGAATGTCAGTTGCGATGCTGTTTTAATTCGGCTCTCTCACTCTGCTGCATTTCACCAGGTCGAATAAATTAGATATATTAGGGTACATAGACAAAATCAACAGTGAGTGAACATGTAAAATTGTTTCAGGATGGAAGCCGTCTAGACCCTCAAGGCGTCTTTCAAGCATATGTGGAGAAGTTGTTTTGGGAAGGAGAACAAAAACCTAAAGAGGGTGAAACTGAGCAGCCGGTAAGCGATTGGAATACTTAAAGAAGCGTCATGATGCAAAAAAATTAAAGGGAACGCTTTCGTCTTGTATTTAACAAGATTGTTGTGCTTGACGTCTGATACCGAGAGTGGACACCTGTACTATAGAAAAAATGCCAACAACAGCAACAACAATGATAATATTATCTCATTTCATTGGTCTAGACTGAGGATGTTTAATATGATGATGATAATCGTATTGGTACTGAATCGTGATGTTGCCTGCGAGCTTAAATAGTCGTCACATTTGTTGAATCACTTTTCACGTTAAAAGCCTCCCCCCCACCCCCCCCCTTCACCTCAATGTTGATTCACGTATTGCCATATGCATATAAGAAGAATTACACAGGGAAAAGTTTCATGAAATTTAGCGAGTATTGTAGCTCTCCCTTTCGATTGTCAGCGAAGTGAGTCGTGAGAGCACGCCCAAGAGGGCGTTTCCTTTCGCGTGTCGCTCGCGATATCCCTCAAAAAGAGAGTTGGCTCGCAGGCTAACCGTGATGACAACAATGGTGGTTGTGGGTGGTGGGGCTAGTGATTAAAATAATAATGATTTTTGTGGCGTACGATTTCTCATATGTACTTGAAAAGGGTTGTTTCATTGAAACCTCGAGTCACAGCGTTGACTCGGAAGTTGTTGCCAATAACCTCCGAGTCAACTGTAGTTGGTTGAAAACATCTTATTTTCCCCTTACAGGTTGACTGGGCTCAGCGTTATGATGCTTGTCACAAAATTCTTCCCCGTTTATCACCTTCCGGCGTTCAGCAGTTTATTAATTCTATAACATTCAGCGAATCAGCTGTGGACGGCATAGCGCTAGAAAACAGAGTTGAGATCGTCAACAGAGCTTTAAGATTTGCTCGACAGCAGGATGCTTCGTTAAAGAAAAAAGGAATCTCCCAGGAAGACAGGTCTGTATGTTCACTATATTGTTCTGGCAGCGATTATCATTTCATAGGTTGATGGAGTATGATTATCCGGTTGAGTGTGAATGACTGGAAAATTTGTTCCACGGTAAAGACCATTATAACTGTGATAAAAGAGGAATCGAAACGGATCAATCACATTTGGAGTCTTCATAGCCAACAGCATCGCGGCTTTACTGACAGACGGCCAATAACATCGCGACCTAATTGACCAATCAGGTCAATAACCAAAGTTTAATACTATCAACTGACGTAGTATAACTCACTTTGACTCTGAAGATGACTACCGTGCAGGTTGTCGAAAGGTCAGTCACTGTCAACAACAACAGTCCCAGTCCTCAATTTGGTGACCATTTTATTTTTCTCATGGCCCTTATGTCCGTAAGCAGTGAGTTTTTTAGGAAAATGTAGATGCTGGACACTGTTAGGGCTTTAAGGTTGGGCTTTGCAAGTAAAAATAAACATTTGTGCGTTTTGGCCAATGACCTAGCAAAATGATATGCTTCAAGATTTACAGAGAGATGTGTTATTCTTTAGTGTTTCCAAAGGTGCTGTTAACTTTGAGGAGGTAATTGTCTACTTGGAGCAGTCGTGCAGACACCTTGAATCCCTTGCTGATCCACTAATCTATGAACTGACTGAGCATGATGAGGTATAGTAAATGAAGATTCATACATCCATCATGTTGAATGTTTTTACATAAGAACCATTTTCCTGGCAGAACCTGGCGAACCAAAAGGAGCTCTTTTACAAATTTTACGGTGACATTATTAGTAATGTCAGTACATTTGTTTTCAGGACATGATCTATAAGGTTAAAATAGTTATTCTGTTTCGTTTAAATTAAAAAGATTTTGCCACTCCAGAGGTGTTTCAGAATTTTTTTCCTTCCCTGCCTCAAATGTCTCCCTCGCTAAAAACGTCATATTTTGCGGCTTCAACGACCAGAAGAATTAAGAAGGCAAAGGTTAAGCCATTTATTTGTGACGCTACTATCCAGGATACTACGCTCTCCTAGCGACCACCTCCCGCAAGCAACCACGTTGAAAAAAACCGTTTTGTTTCTCAGTCAAGTACCTGTTGTAAATACTCTATCATAGGCCAACACCACTTAAATTTCTGAAACAACCACGACCACTTTTTATACCAGAAATTAGAAATATTCCTTTTGTTTTCTGTGTCTCGTAAGCGACCAACTGGCATGATCACGTATAATTGTAAGAACGCCATGGCTTGAATATCACAAAATGACAGATTTAAAATTACTGACCAAGCGTGCTGACATTTTACAGCAGTTGACTAACATACGATCTGTAGGTAAAAAGGTGGATTGCAACATTGATGCAAAATGTTATGATGTACAAAGTTTCAAAAGTTCCAAACGCTATTCGATGTGGAACATTATTGCCAGCAGTCTGTTTTCCTAGGTTTCAGCTTGTTAGGTAACAACTTTATGTAATCACGTTCATCAGTTCAGTTTGAGCTCATTTTCGTGATTTTTTCCCGTAGGCGACCACCTCCCGTAAGAGACCACTTTGTCGTGCTTACGAGATTTGACTTCTTTAACTTGAGTTCGTAAAGAATTGTTTAATTTCCGTGGGCAAATTTACCTAACACACAAATTCACATGTTCATCATTTCAGAATGTATCAATTTTTCAGTCAAATGATTGTTTTGGTAACCGCATGGTTTGAAGCCAAGGAATTGACATTTATTGTCAATCTTTTCAAACCGACAACGATTTCTTGGACTCAGAGTAATGCACAATTTACTATTTGACAGTGTGCGCGTGGAATAAGAAGAAATGTGGTAACAAGGTTACAAAGGGTTTCGTCTGTGGTCATGGCTACTAGAACAATGACCGTTAAATCTGCCACTACTTTACAGTATGTGGTGATTCATTATTCCTTTTGTAGGAAATGGGTACAAGCTACGCTCGAATGTACGACTTGTCACGCTCAGAGCCAGATGAGATTTGTGAACTTGTGACCCACATGTTAATCGGCGGTGCATCCTTAGAAACAATCAATGAACTTATCTTGCTCGCTTCAAGACAGAAACCTCAGAAGGGTAGAGTGGGGAGAACAGTACAAGAAACGTTGAAAATTGTCTTGGAGTCCTTTTGGTAAGTTTACTGAAACTTTACTCCTTGTCATCTTGTCCACAGTACTTCCTACATACTCGCTGCTCTCCCTCCATACCCCCGAAAGAGCTTGCTCGCGGGCTTTTATAGAGGTGAGAAGTATGACGTCACACGTTACCATAGTAGACCGGATATACGTTACCATGCCAAACCGGAAATACGTCTGTGTCCGCAGGCTACCCGCCATGTCGTGAATGTTTGTAGTGGTTCCACCGATAGTTAGTTAGTTGGATTTTATACTTATGAACTTGACATCAGATTTATATTTATTTACTCTCTCTCAGTGAAACAGCAGATTTGTCTCATTCGCTGCTGAGCAGTAAGAACCCAATGGACATTTTACGTACAATTATCCAGACAGTGAGCCTTCACATTCAGAAAGGAGGGACAATGACCAATCAAGAAGACGTGTTAGAGTGTCTGAGACCCTTCTGTGCTGATGTGAGTGTGTCAGCCGCAGCAAAGACAATAGTTCTTCGATTGATGGAGGAGTCATTTGAATTAAGTGGAGAAGACACCTTTTTGCTGTTGTTTTATCAAACAGATGCTGTTGTGTCTTGCACATGGAACAAAAAGGTAACGTATGTCAGTAACATTTTCCACTGAAAAAACTAGATTTTCCTCGAGTGTGCCCATCATAGAAGTGTTATTGTTAACAGGGAGTTTCTTGCGTGAATTTGCGTCAATTTTAACTCGTTAAGACTAATGGGAACTTGGGCCAAGTTCAAACGTCCAACTTTTCATAAACGAACCTAACCCCTTCAATTAAGTACATGAGGACTAGATCGACGTTTGAATGAATTGAGTTCGACTTATCTAATTTGGGTCGACCCATGAAGTTAGATCGAGCGGCCCTTATTTCGAACGTCGAGCTTCTCATGTGCCGAACCTAATGCATGAATTACTATTGTATATATTCACTGTCTGGAAAGCATTTTAGACCTTTTACATCGTCAAAATGATTTGAGTCCGACTAGGTAAGTTCGACGTCTGAGTCAACCGTCGAACTTGTATCATTTGGGTCGACCTAAATAGGTATGTACTAAGTTCGGTACATGAAAAGTCCGACGTTTGAAATGAGTCTCAAAGTAATTAATATATATTAGAGGTAATCATTGATTACGGATCCGCGTTCACTTACGGAAAAATTACGGAAACGAAATCGAGTCGAAAGGAGTCCAGTTTCGCGGCCGAAATGCTCCTGATAAAATTAATAGGGGCGGCTAATTTGCAGTCGCCCCTGATAGCTCGAAAATTTCTGCCTTAGTGCCACAGGAACACCAGATTAGGATGCGTTCTGACGAACGCGAACAGGTGCCAAGAGCCATCTTATCAATCACTACTCAAAGCAAACACAGATTATTTTTAATTCTGAATTACAAAGTTATTTTTTAATTCTAAATTATAAACTCGATCTATCCTGGTACAGCTTCCAGTTTCTTATGTCAGCTTAGTTCAGTGTTATCATTCCTTTCATTCAGCTCTCTCCAGAAGACATTGATAGTGACACAAAAAGACATCAGCTATTTGAGACTCTTCTACTTGAGAGCCAATCGCTGGATCAGCTTCTTAGCCTCGGTTCCCTGTTACAGACTTGGCCCGTGCTGGCGGCTACAGAACTCAAGTAAGAGTAGAAATGTCTCTCTTAAGCCTTATAAATGATAGCAAAAAAACCACGAGCCATCCATTCAAAATGGTTTTCACCAACGAAACGTTTCAAAACATAAGACGATTAAATGCTAGGGGCGGAGCGGGGCAATGGGTAACTGGAAACGGAACGTATTAGGTGTTATGGCAACTAGCCAATCATCCTTCGAGTAACTCGGCTCTTGTCAGGAAACTCTTGCTTTACACATATGAGTCTAAAACACAATATTCTCACTAAACTCTAAAATGTTGTTTCTGAATGCTCATAAGTTGAACAATTCGATGACTTACACAGTGGCCAGTTTTAGCATGTTTATCTTATCTTTGAACAGTGATGTGCCATCAGCAAATCCTTGGGTTCAACTTATGGACAAGCTAATACGTTGCCATGGTGATGGAGAGCAAGTGATTGACATGGCAAAACAGCTGTGTAGCACAACAAGCCTCAATGTGGAGGTAAATGAATACAAAGTTGGATACGTAACAGTATCATCTTAAACTGTCAGGAGCATTCATTCAGAAACAAACGAAGCTTGTTCTTCCTAAACTCTTTTCGTCTCGAACCTCACAATAAAACAAAGCAACGCTCTTTGCAAAATTATTGTATTATGATGTTACAGGAAACCGAAGTGCTGATGCAGCATTGACTTTTTTGGGATCGTAGGCTGAAAGTAGTGTACCTTGTGAATGACGTTTAAACGTGCTATAATCGCTTATGTCTTTGCCTCTTAGATATTCACTTTTATAAAATAGCTAAGATAGTACCCGCGCTCTGATTGGCCGAGATGCGTGTTTGCATGAGAGTATGTAAACATGGTTGTGACGTCAAGATGTTTTGCTTTTCGCGTGCTAATCACGTAAGCACGAATTTGAAAAAGGTTTTGAGTTCAAAACTGGACAACGTTACTTTATTTACCCATTCCTTCGTCGGCTGAAACTTGGAAAATCTTTACAAACAAGCTGTGTCAATTTGTTTTGCTAAAGCTGACATTTTAAGCGAGAAAAATCCGTATTTGAAAAGCATCTTTTTGTAAAACAAGAACTGATTACGCGTGCAAGACTTCGTGTACAAGACTTTGGGACTGGTAAGAATTTCTGTTTTAATCAGTGCCATAACAAAGAGTTTTTGAGTTTTTTTTCTCGGAAAGTTATTTTATAAAAGCAATTGAAAACTTTTTTTCCTGTGTTTGCATAGCCTGGTATAAACACTCGAGGGGTTGGGAGAACTCTTGAAAGTTATGCGAACCCTCGACTTCGTCTCGAGTTTGCATAACTGTCTCGACTTCTCCCAACCCCTCTCGTGTTTATATCAGGCTATGCAAACACGGAAAACGTTTCTCATAACCAGAAACTCATGGGTTTCTATTATTACTTAAATGTTGCATCGTTGACTTTGCGTTCTGCAGGGTGAGGTTAAATGGGCGATTTCATAGTAAAGCTCATACGCCTCGGACAGCTCGAAAATATCAATCCTCATGGTCGACATTACATGTAAATTTGTTGTATTATTCTTATCATTATGTTATTATTACGTTGTAGCATCGTTGAATTTGGGTTTTGTTAACGCGCTTTCAATTTTTTTTAGTGCTATTCCCATGTGTATAATTTGATGCTGCTTAATTGTCGATCCTTGTATGCCTTGAAGTTTGCCTTGGTGACAAAACTTGAAGCTATGCATCACTTGGCTTTGGAAAACATGAAGAACTTGAAGGTAACATTATTTTCTTTAGGCCCAGTCAATTGCTTTATATACAGCGTTTACATCTTTGGTATTCACTTATGTTGTTATAAACTTATCTCGTCTTGAATCAGAGGCAACTGCAAATTAGCAGTCACGCTTCATTTTCATTTCACGGAAAATTAGGTTGGAACGCCAGAGGCACGAGTAAGAGGTTTACCGTCTCACGGCATAATTGCCATTTTTCGGTTCGGTTGGATCTAAAAAGGCGAGAATATGTGCAAGTGGATGATGAAGAGGTGCCTTTATTTACCATACATTCATTTGTACACTCATAACCTATTACATTACTACAAGGCAGGAGATCAAGCAAGCTTTGTAGAGTTTTTAGACGAACTCCGCATGATGGAAATAAGCACAGAGTGCGAGCGAGGAGTCCCTTCCCATCACTCCCTTCTTTCTGGCTTCCGAATGTGCCCCTCCCTCCCCCCGCAAAAAAATGAAAAATAAAAGGCGATCGCGAGCGACAGAGAACGAAGCTGGCATAAACCCCAACGTCGGATGTAGCTACCGCTACCGGCATCTGATGTTCAGCCCAATCACTCTTTTCTAGCCTCTGCAACGTAGAAAAGGGTAGTTGGTAACAAAGCCACATTTTCCCGTTTGATTTATTCTAACCAGACTAAAAGGACTATCTAAAACTTCCCGTTGCTCTTTGCAAATGTATGCCATTTAGTTTATAGTGAATTTTAAGCATCCCTCGTGAAACTTTGTGTTTTCTCTTGCAGGTGAATTCCAATTCTTATGATGATGAGCTCCTGGAACTTTTAATATCCAACGGCCTAACTGCCGAAGTGACACAAACGCCCTTCCTCACCCCCCTGATGAGCTTTGTTCTCAGTAACCCTGATGGACCCATAGATCCCCTGTCAGGTGACACAGCAACAGCAGCAGCAGCAGCATCTCACACGGGAGCAAGAGTCAGGCTTGTTGCCTCTCAGCTACAAACAGCCGGTTTGTGGGCAGAGGCTGGCACACTAATGTTGAATTATCGTGGAACACATAGCGCTTTAAGAACGTTTGACAGTGCTCTGGGAGTATTGTCCAGGTGGCTTAGAAGATAACAAGTCACGTTGTCTCCCTTCATACAGCGTGAAAACCGTACTTAGATAGTTTTGGATAGAGAAACAGTTACCAAAAACGTTTTTAAAAAACTGCCATAAGACTAGTAAAGCCATTTTTTTCAGTGCACGGTGGAATACCGATAGACACTGATAAGACTGAAGTTTAGAAAATCGTTTGGTATATTTGGCCATTTCCGAGTTCCAAAAAGTTTCACTTTCAAAACGAGGCTAAGTGCGAAACCTTTGTTGTGGAAATGAGTTTTATTTGCATCATAATTAAAAATTATTTCCATATCAATGGCTTCGCACTTAGCCTCGCTTTGAAAGTGAAACTTTTTGGAACTCGGAAATGGCCTATTGGTGTCTTCGTTGCAACACCTAAATTAGCGGGAAAGAAGTAATTAACTTTGGAGGGATTTGAAAAAGAGCAGTACATAGAAATAACAACCGTACCTTAAGCGATGTTTATCATCAATTAGTATGCCTAAACTACTTGAATCCGTAACAAAAACAAAAGGATCAACTTATAGAGAGATTTTTGTTTTTATTAATTGCCAAAATATAACATATAGTTACATTATTTATTTAAAGGTAAGTACTATATTGACCACAAACAAGCCTCGAGGTCTAAACTAGACTGATTACTGAATAATTTATTACGTTATAACGTTATTTTAATTCTTTCAATTGACGTAATTTTAGCAAATTTGGTCAACGTTAGCTTGTTATGAAGAATTAGGAACGGGATTTAAGCCAATCAGAAATGGAGAAATATTTTGAGTTAATAGTTGTTGGCTTCACAATAGAGCTTTCGAGTATAATCTAAGTGTACTTGGAACCTACTTTGAGGTAAAAGGTACGGTAAAATGTACCTACTTCAACTTTACTTGGTCACCAAGGAAACGTTCAAAGTTCAAAGAAGCCGACGTTCGCCGCCAAGTATGGGCTACACCACACACTTGACCAATAAGAAATGGAAGCCATGTGCACGATGTGCACGTGCAGCGGTTTAAAGATTCTAATGAACGGAGAGGTTGACAGCTTTTACTTCAAGTAATATACTCCTCAACAAGTGTGAAGCCAGTAGAGACTTAAGATCTCCAAGTGCACTTAAATCAAGTCCTTACTTGAAACAAACTTAGCTTCTAGTGGAAGCCAAGTACATCTGTAGCAATACAGGTCGAGGAGTGCATGTACTATGGACCCACTGTTTAGTCCAATACGTTCAGTTTTGCTAATTACTTACTATGAAACTTGACGGTGGCGAAGAAATTTACTCCATCTGGTAGTGAGCTCTTTTAGTTCATGTTTGAATTTCCGTTAATTTCGTGACCCAGTTTTTTTAAAAAAGTATTACTGTAATGACACTGTTTCAACCCGGACGCAGCTACGGTAATTTGACGGTGCATATCTGTGGATTCATTACGGCTCGTGCTACTCAGCAACACTCATGTACATGTAATGGGTAAAGTGACTTGAGAAGCAGCCTTTAAAAAGTTGACTTTATTACAAAGCATACAATTGGCGGTGTACAGAATTCAAACCCTCTGTGTGTATGTACACTAGAAACAAAATTTTAACCTGCTACGCCACATTTTGCGACAGGCAAAGTGTAAGTTAGCCTCCCACGCAGGCGTTTTTAGGGGAGCTCGTTTTTCATCCCTCCCCACAAACGCCTGCTCAACCGAAAACAACATTCCTTTCCCATTGTTTTATTTGCGTGGTAAGTGACCAATCAACAGTTTTGAAATAAAGTGT
Source organism: Porites divaricata (assembly GCA_038088405.1). Lineage (NCBI taxonomy): Eukaryota > Metazoa > Cnidaria > Anthozoa > Scleractinia > Poritidae > Porites > Porites divaricata. Next base: position 30,141,514 of record JBBMOI010000003.1, on the reverse strand, counting down.
TGACAGGCTAAACTAAGACGTGACCCTAGAGTTACCGTTTTCCTTCCTTACTTTCCTTCGCTAAGTTTATGCAGTGCGTGAAGTATTCTAAAATTTAACTAAATCATACTTTTGCCGCTCTGAGTCTAACAATGACTCATTAGAGGTCAGAAAGCTTTCCCAGTGTTTCTTGCAGATCGAGTAATTATCAGATTACCCTGCGGTCAAAGTCAACTTTCCAGAATTTGGAAAGTGCAATGTGATTGGCTACGCTTGGGAAAGGAATGTTTTCTTCGGTTGAGCAGGCGTTTGTGGGGAGGAATAAAAGACGAGTTCCCCTAAAAACGCCTGCGTGGGAGGCTAAGTGTAAGCTTAAGCTTTAAAATGTAAGCTTAATGTACATTGCAGGGAAAACAAATAATGACAATAAAATTATTTGGAATCGTTGTACAGTGGATTTCTTAAATGAAAAGGGGTAAAGGATAAGTATACTTTCATCTACATCCAAGAACTCTATAAAGAATATGTTATACTTGGGTTAGAGACTGGGAATATCAATTAAAACAACTTGTGTATTAAGCCACGCCCATTTAGGGTAATTTTGACTAGGTGCGATGCATGCAAATGAATGAAATGATGAATGGATTTTGGACTACAATGCAACCATCTACGCTGCATTCACTACTGCTAGATGTTGAACTCGTGTGTTTTAATTAAATTAATTTGAAACTTTTTAATTAAAATTCATAACGACCATAACTTTTCTAAGCTTTGCTCGCCAACTAAAAGACTTTTGGATGAAAACTTTGTTACAGAACAATGCGTTAGAGCTTGGAAAAGGCAACATCTGGCAATTTACTGTAACTTTCTATTCATCTGAAATACACTCTTCAACAATTTTTTTAAGATTGGGATTTTCCATTGCAGCTGCTATTCTTTCCTTATCGTTAATTTGCTTGTTAACTGAAAAAGAACACAACAGGAATCAGGAATACGAGTTAAAGAAAGGAATAATATTAGATATAGTACATTCTTGTTCTTGTGACCTCATTACCATCCTCGGAGACCCAGGGGCAGATAGTGGGGACGAGGAAAAGTCTAAACGGGCGGAAAAATATATGCCATATATTTTTCCGCCCGTTTAGACTTTTCCTCGTCCCCACTATCTGCCCCTGGATCTCCGAGGATGCCTCATTACTGACTGAGTTAATTTTACTGAATGAGAACGTTGTGTTGGGGTTCTGGAATCTTTTCCCCCAGAGCGGTTTCAACACAAGACAAACTCTTTTTTGTGAACTTGATAGGCCATCTCCGAGTTGGGCTAAACCTCTGTTTCAATGCGAGGCTAAATGCGAAGCTATTGATTTGAAAATGATTTTTTTTAATTCTCATGCAAATAAAACTCATTTTCACAAGAAAGGTATTGCACTTAGCCTCGTTTTGAAAGCGAGACTTCTAGGAACTCGGACATGGCCTATTCAGCCCATAGAACCAAAACTGGCCAGTTCTGACTTCTGGTAAGCAGTCTTAGTGGTTAAGAGTAAGCCATTGTAACCTACTTTCATCCTCTGTAGAGTGAGTTCCCTTGGAAAGGAAAATATCAAGCTGGAAAAACAAACAAAAAGCAGGCAGTAAATATCCTTCCATGGAAGGAATGTAGCTTACCATTTTTCTGTAGCCCTCATATTAATTTCTTCTAATTTATTAGTAACCCAATATTTTTACTCAACAAAGTATCCAGGGTTCTCCTCAAAATTCAAACACGGAGCAAACATTTCAGTGGGCAGCAACAAAGGCACTCACATGTTAGAAGACACTATAGGTATGCCCCTTCCATGATCAATTGCAGGAGTCTGTGGGCCTCCCGAGGATAAAATTGTAATTTTGGGGCCCTAAAAGGCACATTTTGGTGCACACTGAGTGACCAGGGAAAGAATGGTACCATGAGGATGGCACCTTTCTTACCCAAATTTTTCTTCATTGGATGAAACAAACAATAATTTACTGTTTGCTTCATCCAATGAAGTCTTAAGAAAAATGTGAAAGATCTATTATCCTCCCTGGCCACCATTGTTCAAAAGGTGGATGATCGATCCACTGGATAGCGCATTTGGTTTCCCAAATACTTATCCGCTCGATATTGGATAGTGCTATCCATCTTTTGAACAACTCAGGCCTGGTGCTTATTATCTTAGCCAGTGTTTCCTTGACAAGTAGAAAATGATTTTGCCAGTTGACAGAGATTCTGTCAATGTATCTGTAAGAGTAAACAAACCTGCTTCCTCTAAAGTCCTCTTAGTTTCCAAATTTAAATCCTACTCTTCCTTTATACATTCTGTACATATTTCAGTCACACTGTGATATTTTTCTTTCATGGGGAATGGCTGGGGTGTTACGCCGCAAAATGTAATATTAACGCAAAATGTAATAAGAATCGCCGCAAAATGTAATACTAATGCAAAATGTAATAACATTGACGCAAAATGTAATAAAATGTTCAACGCAAAATGTAATAATCTTTCAACGCAAATTGTAATAACTTTTCTAACGCATAATGTAATAACGCAAAATGTAATAATTTCCGAATAACGACGTGCTTGCTATTTCAAAATCGGTATTGTGGCTCAGTCATCGGTAGCGAATCCAGATCTTCATTTGAATTATTATTATTATCATTATCAATATTGATATTATTAATAATAATAATATTTATTTTCATCTTCTTGATTTGACTTTGCAAAGCCTGGAAACTTCAACATAAAAGAACCTTTGACCTAAAAAACAGCATTAAGAACAATTCAGCCTCTATTAAGTGAGAAACTAGGAAAAGTAAGCCACAGCCAAAGTTGTCTGCTTCTCATGAAAAAACGTGTGATAGATATCTCAATTGCATTTGAATAATGCTTTGGAAATTGATTCTATTACCGTAAATCCTCTATTAAGCCCCCCGGGGGCTTATTTTTTTCAAGCACTTTTGAGGGGGGGCTTAATAGAGAGGGGGGGCTTATTTAATTTAGCAAAACGCATCACCTATAGCAAAAATACCGTGGTATGAGACAGAGTAGACTTGCGCGTTGTACAATTAAACTTGTGGTTCCCGGGCAGTACACTGCTTTGTCTAACGACAAGAAAATGGTGGCAATTCTCCACAGAGAGCTACAGCGCAAAATTGAGAAAGTTAAGGATATGAAGTTGGAGGTCATACCGCCGAAGACCAAAAACAATATGAACTTCCAGCCTGAATAAATCATAACTGATCAGTCCACGTTAATCGTTAATTTTTTTGTGAAGAATAAGGATTGGGGGAGGGGGAGGGGGGGCTTAATAGAGAGGGGGGGCTTATTAACTTTCCTCCTCTGAAAAGGGGGGGCTTATTAGAGAGGGGGGGCTTATTTGAGAGGGGGGGCTTAATAGAGGATTTACGGTACTTGTTTTTGACAACAGCTATTTTATTCGACTGAATTAAATTCAACATCTGAAATTAAACCAAGTCTCTCAGTTGCTACAGTTGTGGTACAGTACAGAAAGCTCTTGCAGCCATTTTTGTCTCGTCACACAACGATCCCCCTCCTTTGTTGGGGAAGAGTGTTACGTCACGAGACAAAACACAGCACGGAAGTAACACGTTTCAACCGTTATTTCATCAATAATAATAATAAGAAGAAGAAGAAGAAGGAGAAGGAGAAAAAGAAGATGAAAATAAATATTATTATTATTAATAATATCAATATTGATAATGATAATAATAATAATTCAAATGAAGATCTGGATTCGCTACCGATGACTGAGCCACAATACCGATTTTGAAATAGCAAGCATGTCGTTATTCGGAAATTATTACATTTTGCGTTATTACATTATGCGTCAGAAAAGTTATTACAATTTGCGTTGAAAGATTATTACATTTTGCGTTGAACATTTTATTACATTTTGCGTTAGTATTACATTTTGCAGCGATTCTTATTACATTTTGCGTTAATATTACATTTTGCGGCGTAACACATGTTGGTGCTTATTTTAAGGGAGGCACAAAGTTGACATTTTAAGCCTCAAGGGGCGATAATTTGGAGGAGGTTGTTTACTTCAAGGAGAGTGGTTATTCACTCATCTACGGTATGCAGCTTATCACACCCTTCCATTTTAAAGAACATTCTTGAAATGAATTTCTAATGTGTACAAATATACAAGGTACAAGGCATACAATTAAGAGGTGTATGCCTTCTTTATTGTTCTAAAGTTGCAGAAGCAAAACTCAGGTGCAGACCCACGCTGGTTTCCACCATTTCACGAAAATCGGTCAGATTTTTCATAAATATATGTATTTTGATGAGAACAACTTTCCAATTAAAATCTGGCCAATATCCTGTCTGAGTGGCTCAGAAACCAAGGAAAGGTGACTTTAGGGATTTAACATTCAAAAATATTTCATGGGGTTAGCTTAATGCCTCTGGACCCCCCTATAAGCTTGCGCCTTTGGTGCTCGTTTAAGAAGTCAGTCAGTATTCATTCTGGATACATGTCTGAGATTTATGCTGCTTCTCATTACTGATTTAACATAACAATTAACTTGGAAATAAGCCATTTCTGAGTTGCTGCAAGCCTCCATTTCAAAGTGAGGCTTAGTGCAATGATATTGATATGAAAATAATCTTTTATTCTTATGCAAATAAAACTCATTTTCACAAGAAAGGTTTTGCACTAAGCCTTGTGTTGTAATGTACTTTTAAGGAAAAATACACACTGTAAAACCAAGGATAGGATTGGATATAAACTAAACTCAACTGCATTTCATACCTTGAACTTGTAAGGCAATGAACGTTCTAACTTTACTCTCAGACATAGTCCTATGGGGTAAAAGAAACATGTGTCACTTACGTGTTCAGTTATGTATTCTAATTCTAATAGTATTTTTGCTTCATGGTTTCAAAGAAAGGTTTTTTAAAAAATGGATTTGATTATCTGAGTGAGAGTGGTCCAGAATGAGCTAGAATTGTCTGAATTACATCATCAACTTCTCTCAAAAGAAAGTATTGAACAAAGGAGACAAAAGAGTTTGACTCTAGGCTATATAATATTTTAAATTCGCTTTTTACCAAAGTGATCTAATTAAAATGTTAAGTGGGCCAACAGTCAAACATCCAACAAAGGAAAAACAACTGGCTCTTTGTCTTACAGTACTCTCAACAGGGCTTCTGATATTTCGCGCGGTCGCGTACCCGCGAAATTCAGGGTTTTCCGCGAAATTTCCAAAAAAACGCGAAATCTGCCAGAAATATTTCCAAATACATGTCCGCAAAACATATTTCATACTTATCTTGGCTATTAGACCTGTTTTATTCACCCAAAACGTCCAAATTTATCTTGAAACTTCGTCCCTGCAACGAGTAAACAACGTTCCAAAACTAACAGGCATTTTTAGATGAACGTTGCGAAAAACTGGGCACTAACCATAATCTCAATAGCTTAAGCATTCGCTCATTTTTCGAGCGAACTGTAGTTTAAAAAAGCAAATTATTATCCCTGTTAAAAAAACGTTAAACAACGCTGGTCATATCGATGCGAAAATTGAGTCGATTTTAGCGAAATTTGCCAAAAAAAAAATCCAGCGAAATCGGCCGTTTTTTACTGATTGTTTCTCGGCGAAGTTTCCCCGAGAAATTTCCCGTGAAATCGGCCGATTTTTCTAAGAATCCTTCGAAATTTGAATTTTTTCCGCTAAAATCCCGCGAAATCGGCCGATTTTTCCACGAACTTTGACTTTTTTCCCGCGAAATCGGCCGATTTTTCCGCAAATTTGCCCCCGAAAATTCCGCGAAATATCAGAAGCCCTGTCTCAAAAAAAGAAAAGGACCTACATGGCCAAGAAACTTTAACAAGTCATAATGTTGTATTAATTTACTTAAAAGAATGCCTCCCCTGGAGTAAATGCTGCACTTGAAAAAGTACCACAAGTACATTTGAAGGAATAAAAGTATTATAAGAATTATACCCTCTTAGAAATAATGCAGTGCTTATGAATTTTTGTAAATTTTTTACATTAAATACCATTGTCAGTTTAGAAGGGGACATAGACAAAATGGGTGTTTCTTGGTGTTGCAAAAACCATTGTTGGTTCGCACTTGTGTCTTAGTGTGGGTATTGTTCAGTGTTCTGCCATGTCATGGTGATCATACCCATCCGAAACACCAAGAGGCTACCAAAATAGTTCACTTAGAATCACTTGTTCTTGGTGTTATGAAAAACCATAATGATTGTTCGTTCACTTTTGTGTTATGCTGGGGTTATCATTTAGTGACTTTTCAATCTTTAATATTACATCATTTGTGATTGACCCATCTGCAGTAACAAGAAACTACAGCTGTACCGTCAAACGTTTGCCACATGTGTTGTTGTAATAATAAAATTTTGATTGAAACAAATAAAAGGAAAGCAAGCTCACACAGTACTGAGAAGTCTTACAAAGTGCTGGCACTCTTCTATGGTTCGACTTACCTATCAGTGTTGCAAGAGAACAATGAGGAGTAGTAGGTTTAAATTCTATCTTAATACTGTATTCATCATTCCCAGTTTGATTTATTTTAATAAACTCCTCTTCAATGACACTTAATTCTTCAAGTGTTTGTGGTAACTCTGGGTCCTAAAATACATCAATGAATTAGAAATTCCACCTTAAAAGTTGTCCATAAAATACACACCACCACAAAATTAATGGCTATAGAGGCATTTTAATTTTTAGCTTATTTTTTTTTGTATTTTAGTGGAGCTCCATGCATGTGCAAAGTGTGTGGGAGTGGAACCCCATACCCAAGAAAATTTGGTAATTAATCTATCCATCCGAGAAATTGGGAAAGTTTTCCACTGACCAGTTGTTAGCTTTTAAATGACTGCACGCTCAAGTCTATGTTTTTCAGTCATATGGTTCTCCCCTAAAGTGTAGTATAGATTTGTGGATTTCTTTGCAGTGGTTTCAAGCCTATTGTCTGAAGTAAATTTAAAATGCATGAACAGGAGCTTCACTTTTAGCTCTGGCTAAATCTATACATTAATGAGAATTTTATTAAGACCTTAGTACAAAAACAAAATCATCCCTGACTGGCAATTAAACAAACTTTTTCAGAGTCCTTCGTCGACATAGGAATGCAAGTGCTTTGCTCCCTTTTGTTACACCCATACTCTTGCTTTTGCAGTTCAAGTAAAGGGTAAGTCTAGTATTTCACTTCCAAATAATTAATGGAGCTACAATTCTTAAATTTGTTTCTTCTTTTATACAATTTAAATAACCTACAATGTATAGAGACAGTAAATAGACTTCAGTAGAGAGTGAAGAAAAATGTGAATCATGTTCGTTATCATGAAAGCAAATCTAAACATTTTCTCTAATTATTTCTCAGCAGGTAAAGTGGAAGTGATAAGTATAGCCACAATTATTTTGTAGTATCCTCAGAGTTCTGTTTGCCACAGGGCGAAAATGAGCATTAAGAAGGCAGTCATATTTTCTTAAATTACCATCTTTCTTTCTAAAGTAACTTACCCTAATATCTTTAACAAGGTCTAAAAATAAAGAAAAAAAGAGAAGAGATTAAACAAACAGTGTACTGTACTGAAGCTTTTAAAATTCAGTTGAATGTGCCCAGAAAAAAGAATCCATAATGCATTGTACGTAAACTATTTTCTTTAACTTAGCCAGTATTTTGGCTAATTTTGGGGACATTATTCTTGATTTTCAAAAATCCTTTTAACTCATAGATAGTATTTTATTATTCAAATGTAAATAGTCTTCAAAATTAATGTTTTATTTTAATAATATTATTATTATCATCATTTTTATTCTTCTTCTTATTATTTTTAATTCATTAATTTATCATCGAAAATATGTAAATAGTTTTCTAGTTTATTATATTTTATTTTTCACTTAATTTTTCATGTATGTATGGTGGAAGAGCCCCCCTAGGGGGAGCTATGCAATGAAGTATGCATGCATGAATGTAAAAAGAAAATTAACTTAAAGGGACACAGTCAGCTGATGCACATGCGCATTAGATACCATTTCTTTGCTGATTTGCATGTCACAAGACACGAGCGTGAAACAGAAAGTGAGAAGCGTATCCCGAATACGCAAAACAAACCTTGTCGAGTTGAACAATTTACAAGCCCAAATCGTGATTGTAGACCTTAAGCCACATCAGAGCACACATTTTTTATATACCATTGAGAATTCATCGATGGATTTGTCCAGGAAAAGCCAAACATCGGCGAATACTTCTGAACTCGATCATCAGTAGAGGTGAGGAATGACACGGAGTCAGCATGAATCGTTGTCGAAGGTTCAAGGTCGAGAAAGTTTGATTTTCCAAACATGTGTAACCTTTTCCATCGATTTTCCAAATACATATAACGATTATTTGCTCGCCAATGTTATTGATTCATTTCTTTTGTTATTTTGGTAACCGAAAGCGATTTCTCCCTCCTGGAGCCTACGCGTTTCTCACATCTTCTGTTCATGTTCCTTTGGATACTGTTTTTAACCAAATATGATAAATATAATAAATATAATGTCATAGGATGAGATAAAGTTTGCTCAAAAAGAGGTTTTCTGTAAAAGATCGAGGATCAAATGAAACACTAGGAAGGATTGAAGCGGATTTCTAGATGTAGCCGACGCGTTCATTTGATTTTGGGTTGAGGTAAACTCTTTTCAAAACTGACAAAAGTAGTGTCCAGGTCAGCGCAGTCACATAGCTGACTGTGTCCCTTTAAGTAACAAAAGAAAAGTAAGAATTCCATTGTAAATTATGTCCTTTATGCACCAGTCAATGTTAGGGACCGGTCATTATTCAGTTACACATACATACAGTGAAACCTGTATTAAGCGGACAACCTCGGGGAATGCTGTAGTGTCTGCTTAATACAGGGTGTCCGCCTAATACAGGTTGCGATATATAACGTCATATGACGTGTCAAATGCCATTCAAATGAACAGTGGAAGTGTTTAGAATACTCCCATAGACTAAGATGATAGACATTAGCATTAATTTCCTTATCAAAGTGAACTAATTGATCATAGTACCATGGCCATAAACATGTTTTATAATGTAAAAATCGAAAAATTTGTGGGTGGCAATTCAAGGCAATCTTTCGCATTTCCGGTGTCTGGCAATAATAGAAATGACCATTCAAGTACTTTTTAGGTGTCTGCGTCTGTTTAGTAGAGGTGTCCACTTAATAAAGGTTTCATTTAAAGTAAATAAGGGAAATAAATTTGGGGACTTCGGCTACTGTCCGCTTGATAGAGGGTGTCCACTTAATACAGTGCCCGCTTAATACAGGTTTCACTGTAGTATAAAAACTATAGCACTTATTAAGGCCATGATATGAGATATCACCAGTGTTACAAAACTTAATGTACAAATTTGAGCTTCAATTGCAAAACCTTAATTTTATCAAGCTTGTTACTTTTGAAAAGATGATGTAGCCAGTCTAATAAACATACACATTCTCAAAGCTGGTTTTGTTGTCCTTAGGATTGGAAGTGCCACCTCTGCATTGCAGAAGATCTTATATAAATAACTTTTGTTAAAAAATTATGTATATACAGTGATTAGGAACGTGTGTTGTATTAAATTTATATCATAAAATCAAACACACTTTACCCCCAGGGAAGGGGTATTTGACATCAGTGTTTTTCCTCTGGGTAAAGAAACATGAAAATAAGCTAAAAAGTCAAATCCCCCTGGGTATGCCGGCTCCCCTACCCTGGGGCTTAACATTGACTGGTGCACTACGGATTTTTCGGATTTTCGTATCAATATAAAAACTTAACTGCACAAGATAGAAGGGTGAACTTCTGAATGAAATTCCGTGTCGAAACATTGTTTCTCGAGGATATCCATTTAATATTGTTCTTACCAAAAATTTCTTGTGCGAGCACCAAATTATCAACACAGCTGTCTGAGACAGTAGAGGAACCTTTTTCTTCAGACATAACACGTACACACCGCTACAAATCCGCCATTTTCAATAATATTGCTCGGTCCAGTGCACTGGGAACGACATTAGTTCGCGGTGTGGTGGTGACCTGGGAACCACCTGGGAACAAAGTGACGAACGTCAACCGGAAGTGTATATGACACGACGCTTCCGAAATGCAAAGCAAGCAGACCCTCTCTTTACAAAGTATACATATACTAACTTCCTAGGAAAGGCCTCTTAATTTTAATATAGAGGTGTTGGTTAGTTTGTTCAATGTTGGTCAAAGTCTCTTTCCTGCCCCGATACTTTTAAAAAAGGTTTTGCACAAAGAATTCTAAAATCGCTTGCTGCTGACTTCATAATTTACTTCCTTTATCAGTTTTTCGGCCTTACTGTTTTCCAAGTATTGATTTTCCGGGACTTAGCTTTCCGGGTCTTATTTCTCCGGAGTTGCCATTTTCACGAGCTACCCGTCCTACGTGGTTCTTGTGCTTAAACAAAGAACAATAAAATTTGAAATGGTGGACCGGAGAACTAACCGTTGAAAATTATACTCAAAATCAGCTGAACAGACTAAAAAGAGAAGAAAAACTGCACCGCGTCAAATCACAGCCCATATTTTCTGAAGCCTCCCAAACGAATGGCACGAAACCAAACCGGTAAACTGGAATTTCCGGTTTTCCCATATGTAAATGGTAAAGACCCCGGCCCCTGGTCTTGACTGTTAAGACGTAGCTTTCCAGACACCCCTCCACACTGTGTCGAAACTTCAACTAGCTTCAATTGGGCAAGATTGATAATAGTTAGAGTTATGATAAAGAGAAGTATCTTATATTATCATTCGATGCAAATGTTTCTTCTTTTTCATTGGCCGAGAGCCCACCACGTGACCTGCAAATAACTGCCTACAAATAATGGTGCGCTCATGCGCAATGTAAGTTTTTGGCTGCAAATACTATTCTGCTCATGCGTAAATGAAACCACGCTTGCTCCTTGCTCGTTTACGTGATCTCTGTCATTACTCCTGAAAGGCAGCACGCGCTAACTGCTTTCCGAAGATATTATTTATCAAAAAACAAACTCAGTGATCGAATGATACAATTATTGAACTCGGTTATCGCAAAATATCGTGATTTGTCAGTGTCTCGCAGATCAATTATTTGCCTCAGCGCTTTGACTTCGGCAAATAATTGACCTGCTCGCCACTGACAAATCACGATATTTGCTCAACCTCGTCCAATAATTGCTAATTATTTTGAAAAGAATACACTTGGAAGAAAACGCCGGGTAGAAGCAACTATCTTTGAAAAATGAAAAATGATCACTCGAAAGTATCAAGGTGCACCTTGATGACATCAAACAATTTGCTTGCATAAATCGTGAAAAGCAATGACCCGAGGCAAGAGCCCTGTGGTACCCCGAAATCCAAATTCAAACTCCGAGATAGATTTCTTTGGACCATAACACGTTGAGATCTTCCATTAAGGTAGGAACGGAACCATTCAAGTGCCGTTCCAGACATACCAAATATTGAGTGAAGCCGACTGAGTAAAACATTGTGATCCACAGTATCAAATGCCGCGCTAAGATCTAACAAAACCAGTAGTGTTACATGCTGTTTGTTCATATTCAACAAGATGTCATTTTTCACTCTCAGCAACGCTGTTTCTGTGCTATAATTCTTCCTATAAGATGATTGTTCATGCAAATGTGACTATGAGTTTGGTTATAGACGGCTGACTCTGTCAGCTTCGAAACAAATGGTAAGTTACTAACGGGACGAAAATTCTTGAAGAGAATGTCGAGGCCAGGTTTTTAAAGTAACGGTAGCACTAAAGCTTCCTTCCAGGCGACAGGAAATTGACCAGACTTTAAGGACATATTGATTAATCTTGTAAGTACAGGAAGTAGGACATCACATTGGCTGACCAGAGTTGAAGGCATAGGGTCAAGAGCACAAGATTTTAAAGACGAATGCTGCATAAGAGACTTCACATCTTGTTCCGTTAACATCTTAAATTCAGTGAGGTGGACGAAAGACGACTCAATGCCCTCTTTGTCAGGTTTATGATAGTTTACAGCACCATAACAATCGAGGCGACTCCTAATATTCACTATCTTCTGTATAAAGAACTTCCCGATGTCCTCGGCGAATTGAGCCCTATCAATAGTGGGAGGTAGACAGTCGGCAGATCCTCTGTTTAGTAAGCGATTACTAGCGGCAAACAGCTTCTTTTGATCCCCGCTGTTCTCCTCAATGAAATTAGTGTAAAATTCCCTACGAGCCTTGTTCATCAGAGCAGTTGCTGCATTCCTCTTTACATTGAAAGCAGCCAGGTCAGAATCTAACCTAGTCCTTCTCCATCTCTTTTCAGCCTTTCTTCTTTCTTGTTTAGCCGTCTTAATCTCCTCATTGAACCAAGGAACACAAGGTCTCACTTTAATAGACCTGGTAATCAAAGGAGCATTTTTATCCAAAACAACTTTCAGTGTGCTGTTATAACTTCTAGCCAAATCTTCCAGGACTTCAGGAGGATTTCTACATAGATCAGTAGCAGGCAGGTCGGACTGGAGGGAATTCAAGTCGATAGATTTAAGCTTTCTGTAGGAGATAGTCTTCTCTAATAAAGATGGTTTTATTGACTTGAGACTGAACAAAACCGTACCATGGTCAGACAGGAAATGGTCGACACGCGGTAAATCTTCGATAATGTTGTCAGACCGCCGAGAAATTACGAGATCTAAAGTATGACCTTGAGCGTGAGTATGTTGTTCAACATGCTGTTGAAGACCGACTGATTCAAAGAAATCTGAAAGTTTATTGGCATCACTGTCTCCAGCTACGTCAATGTGGATGTTGAAGTCACCTAAGATTAGTAACTCTTCCTTAGACAACAGAATTGTCTCGACATAATCTGCAAATTCAGCAAAAAAGGTGCTCATGGGAACTTTGTGCACGTCTGAATACGGCGGTCGGTAGATCACAATGATATGAAGATTGTGAGATGCAGATTGCACAGTCCATTCGGAAAACTCAAATGAGGTTTTCTCACCAGCGTCGATCTTTTTAACAGTAAGCTAATTCCGATAAACCAAAGCAGTGCCACCTCCCCTACGGCCAGTTCGGGAATGATCAGCCAACACATAACCGACAGGGCATGATTCATTTCTAATTGCATCATCGTTTGGACATAACTATGTCTCCGTTATGGCAAATAAATCTACCTTGGTCTCGCAGACATAATCAACAAAGTCTGCAGTCTTGTTTCTAAGCGACCGTATATTTAACAAGCACATAGTTAATGAGCAGCATGAAGATAACAACGATTTGTTTCTGTGAATGTTGCAATTCTGCAGGGTCGACGCAATACGAGGTGTTGAGTTGATCACTGGACCAGGGTTTAGCTTAAACACCAAATCACCTACTAGTGGCAGGTGAAAAGTAGCCATTGAGTTGGAATAATATCTACAGCGACATTTATGGCGCCTGAACTTGACCTTGGTTGATGAAAGAAGTGCGAATCTTGGTTTTGCATATCCAGAGGAGAGAATGTGAGAAAAAACCTTAATTCCAGCGTCCAAATTCCACAGGCACAATGGTTCATTAGGTCCAACTCCATAACTATTGTTAAAATGAACACAATAGAGAGAATCCAAGAACTCCAATGGAACAGAAACTCCATCCAAAAAACTCCTATTTCTTCCGCCGAGGGTAATGTTTCGAGACGAAAAATACGCTCCCTGATTACACCATGAAGTTAGATGTCGGCTGGTTAAGCTGATGTTGTTCAATGGACGTTCTGATACAAGTAAAGCCCAGAGAAATACGAGCCCAACTAAAACGTGACCAACCCTCATTATGCATACACCCCCTCGGGAAACCAACTAACCTCATGAGTGGAAAAGGTATCCAGTTACGGTCTCCTACCCCCGATTATGTCTCCTGGTTCCCATGAATATAACTAAGACAAAAGTTTTGTTTGTTTCTTCAATTTTCTTCTTTATATTTTCAGGTCCTCTCAGTTCATCCAGTATTCTTGGCAGCCTTGGTAGCAAGTACTTTGGC
>JBBMOI010000003.1:30100000-30122500 GCA_038088405.1 Porites divaricata | reverse complement strand
GATCTTTGGCGTTTTTTTACCGCAATTTTTCATGTTTCATCGTTAGCAAATATGGACATATTTTTCCCTTTATTACTTCTCATTTCAAGCGTGGGATTAAGTGTCAGTGGGATTAAAGAGAAATTTAAACGTAAGTAAAGGTCTTCGTTCAATCTCTTATTTAGCGGAAGCATAGTTAAGTCTGTTGTGGATACTATTGCAACGTGTGCATAAAGCTTGTTATTCCTTAGCATTTTTTATTTTTTTTTTTAGAAAAAACAAAAATACAGTAACGAAATGCCGACGGACAAATGCGGTGACTGTACGAAATGCCTTAAACGAATTTAACCTGAGTTTGGTAAATATCACCGTGGATAATATACAGTTTCTCTTAAAGTTGTGTCACCACAACACGAACCAAGTATTTATATTTAGGCGACACACCAAACAAGAGGTATAGTTAACAAAAAAACTGGTGTAATTTCAAAACACCTTTATTTACTCTACAAATATGTACCAAAAAATGTTGAAAGAATTAAATATTTTTTGGTCCTTTTGGTACATAATTTTACAGTAAAAGGCCTATATGTGAAATCCCAGCAAAGTGTAGCCGGATTATCCAGTTAATTCTACCTGAGAGTCATTTCTGGGCGATTTTTGAAGCTACTGAGCCGCAGGCCAATACTTAAAATATAGTTTGACAAATTACCGAACTTACGAAACTCGTCGCAGAGTAGGCTTGGTGTGTCACTGAAAAAGGGAACGTTTGTCAGTGCCAGAGATCTGAAGGAACGAAAAGATGTGAGTCCAAAATGAAGAAAAGGTTGATAAAATTTTGTTCGCTAATTTCGACTTTTTCTGCGCAATCCGTTTACGCTGAACCTAAACCACTGGGTCTGAATTCTCAGACAAGGTTCACTTTATTTTTAAAAGAATATCCCATATAGTTTGCATGTTAATGGCATGAAATGAGTGTTTTGAATGTGGTTTAAATAAAGCGAGAAAATTATGAACATGATTCAGCTTAACTTTATTCTCAGGAAAATCTTTCCATTATTTGTTGTAAAAGTTAGTCATGGTACATTTTGTCTCGCTAATGCGCGGTCGTCAGTGGTCTCTTGATTTTCCTACTAGACCTAGAGGGTGGACGGCAAGAAAAACTCGAAACATAAATTCATTTGTCATGCAGTGCAACTTAAAACAAAACACTAAACCGTATCACCTAACACATTTTTTTCATTTATATATGGTGAGATTGCTTAAAAACCGTTAGAAATATCACCATGCCTCTCGGCTATGAAACGAGCGTTTTCGTGGCCATCGGGATTTTTTTTTGGCTCCGCAGTCTTATTAGCTTGTCAAACGTCAGCGAAACAGTTTAACCTTTGGGTGTATCCGTCAAAAATGCTATCAAACGGAAACATCAAAGGTATTTTCAAACCACCTAACATGCAAATTTATCTTTTTCGCTTCATAAGGCATTAATTAAAAGAAATTTTTAAACCTCCTGAACATCACTCGCGAAAGTCATGAAGAACATTTTTCATTTGCAAGAACTCGGATTCATTTGTTCTTTCAAAGGGGAATTTATCACATATATATTCCCATATCAAGTCACGGTCTAAATACCGGGCTGCGGCTCAATTAATTGTTAGGAAAAAGTGGGGTTTATGAACAGCTGGTTAAGTATAAAATGAAATGGGAACTAAGTGATATTCCCCTTGCCAAATTTTGTATG
This sequence comes from Porites divaricata, assembly GCA_038088405.1. NCBI lineage: Eukaryota > Metazoa > Cnidaria > Anthozoa > Scleractinia > Poritidae > Porites > Porites divaricata. The sequence continues at coordinate 30,120,783 of JBBMOI010000003.1, read as the reverse complement.
ACCCTCTCGCATTTTACTTCGTTGTTCACAAATTGACATTTAAGTGTGTTAGTTAATTCGTAAAGCTAAACCAGAAGCTGCAAATCAGTGAATAGGCTTAAATACGGTAAATTTAGTGTTGACTGAACAAACATTCTAAGCCAGCGTTTCTCGCTCAAAAAAAAAAATCGAAACCTAAGTGTCTCTTGCACTCTGTGGGGAACTGGAACTCAGTATAACGTCAGTACCACCTGTTTTCGTTTTGGAAAATTTAACCTCCACAAACTTTTCTCTCACTCGAAGATTCTGAATGTCTTCTGATATTGTCTCTGATTGTTATTCTGAGAAGCTGATGTATTGCTAGTCTGAAGGTTTTGAATTATAACCTTGAAGATCATCTGAAGTAATTCTATGATTGTGCCCGTTTACTCACACTCTTTAACTGAATAGACCTTGTTAGCTTGTATGTTTTGTTTTTCCATTGCAGACCACGTGATAGTACCCCAGAGAACTGTTTCTTTTAAATTTCGTCCTACCCATGTACATATGTATGCATGATTTACGAAAAGACAAAAGGCAAATTCCTTGGAGACTATAACGTTGTCTGAATTGATAAAACAAAATATACAAGTGTAAAAGGTCTATTATCCTAAACCTTCAGTGTACTCTACAGAATCGATTGATTAACTGCCTTTGTATTTCGCTACACACACGTTAGTATCACATCACTTTCTGGCTTGTATGGTGTAGGTCCATGTATTCAACAGCAGCGATGCCCCGCCCATAGCATTCTTCTCTGAACAGATAGGTCAAATGGTCCTTTATTTAACATTTGAAGATTTCAGCTTCTTGCTGGTTCTCTCCAGCCTTTTTTTCTTAAAGATGGGATGCGTTAAAGAGTATTTGAGTAGAAGAAGTAGAATTATAAAGAGCCCCGTCAAAACTACTTTGTGACTCAGAATCACTTGCTGATTAGACACTCTATTTCATTCTGCATAGACAATAAGAATTAGCAAATACACCCCCATTGATCCTGAACAGTAGTATTATTGAGGATCTGGCAATCTGCAAAATTTTCACTCATTATTATATAGAGACGCCTGCTCAGCCGTTATTTGTGGCGGCACGAAAAGCTTCTCCTGACAATCATTCCTTCTCACAATTCTAGTCAATCAGATTTTTGCTTTCAATTTGTAGAAGTACTTCCCAGAACTGTCACTACTCCAATTACAGGTAGCCCAAGCAAGTTATAGAAATTGGAACCGATTTCCATTCATATAACACCGTCTGCCGCTAGCGCGGACAACTAAGTACCAGGGCTCCTCCACGTTAAGCGGAGCCAAGATCTGGAACACGCTCCCTTTGGACTTGAGGAGCAAGCATAATATTTAACAAGTTTGCGTCCGGCCTAAAAAGGCATTTTAGATCTAAGCCAGATTGAGACTTTTTGTTAGACTTAGTGGAAAATGCTTTTTAAAATCTTTATTTGTCCTGGTGTTTTTTTCTTTTTCATCAGTGCCTCACTCAAACCAACCTCGCTGAATTGGGCACCCCTGACTAAATATTGTTATAAAATAAAATAAACTAAATAAATAATGCGTTAATTAGTTTCAAAACTGCTTCTAAAACAGCTCCAAATTTGACGCGGAAAAATTCACACACACTTACATTTTGTACCGTCAAATTCACAAAGTAATGCCTCAAGAACACCTTTCTGAAATCAATTCCACTAAACCTTGCATTTTGACGGCATTAGCCGTTCAGAAAGATCCAACACAAATTTCCGTGTGTGGTAAATAAAAAATGTAACTTTTTTTAACCGTTTTGTCTCTCAGGGCATAATTGCCACAAACGAAAGGGGTTAACCGTCAACCGTCAAAAATGCAAAAAAAATAGAAATCGTCAAAAAAAGTTTCAAGGTATTTAAAATCCTACCATTTCAGCTGATCTTCACGGTTTTCTGGCCCATGAAGAATCTCAAGTGGAAAAATCAGTTTCCATGTTCTCAAAAACCCTCTTCCTTGGACATTGCAATACCGTACTTACTTATATATACTTACTCGCTTGCTTAGGCCGGAAATCTTCTCGAGCTGTCCTAATAAAATCATTCCACACGACCTGATCGAGCGTTGCATCTGTTATGTCTTTGCTATTGTCCAGTCTATTCAGTTAGTCTTGATGGTGTCAATATACGTAATTCTTGGTGTATCTAGATTTGGGTGACCATGTTAAGGTTTCCAAAGTAGCATTTTTTTAAAGCATTCTCTTCATTGTTACGAGAACAATGGCCAGCTAATGTTAATCTTCTCGCACGGATTGTTTCACCAACTCTTGGGAGGCTTCCGTATAGCTCCTGGTTGTTCATATGTTGTTGCCAGAGCACATTCAGGGCCGTTCACAGCATTCTGGTGTAGCATCCATTGACACTTTTCCCTAGCTTCTTGGTGACTGTCCACGTTTCACTTCCATAGAAAAAGACAGACTCCACAGTTGCTCTAAACAGTCTGATCTTTGTTGCTCATGGCAGCTTTGAGGTCCATTCTTTTCTCATTTTGTTGCAAGCTATCCAAGCTGAAACCTTTCTGACCTTGAAGTTATGTTCTGAGTCACTTATCCATGAATCCAGGTACTTAAAGTTCTCAAGGTAGAAGTTCTCCCAGGGTAGAGGACTTGAATTCGTCAATGTACACAATCTTGTGTTCCACTATGCCAAGGATGTCTATTGATATCTAATGCCAGAAACATAAATAAGTTCACTTTGCTTGTATTGCACTTTAAGAGTGCGTAGGTTTAGAACACCAATCTTTGATGGCTGTTTGGCTCTGGCCAATTACCAGTTGTTTTCTCTCCTTGGTCTTTGTTGCCATTAGATGTGCCCCTTTCACGAGGATAGGAGGCAAAGCGTCATCATAATCGCTAGCATCAGCATCGACTGTAGGAGAGATGTCGTTAGGGGCTTTAACTCTAGTGCGGTGTGTTGATTTCATCAGTCAGGTTCTTCAAAAGCTTATACTCGACAGGGGGCGCATACTCCACCAGGAGGTAAATTCACTGAGATCATAACTCACAGATGTTTGCCTTCTTTCCCCCTTATTTTTCTGCTTATTTCAAGCTGCGATGTCAACAAAGGGGTTGAAATGGAATTCAAGTGTAAGTAGAAGTTAGCCTAAATGATTTTCATCGAAACTTTAGCGGAAACATATCGAAGATTTTACCACAACTGACATTTATTCATTGTGTTTTAACAGTTCTTTCATTCTTTTCTTGAATTCGTAGCATGTAAGCCTCGACAATCGATTTTTCCTTCAACGTCGAATTCAGCTTTGGATTTGGTAATAAATAGAGACGGATGCAACGGTTGTGAAAAGTTGGAAAATTGCACAACGTTCGAAGGGAGCATTCAAATAAAAATCGCGAGACAAGCAAGTCCGGAGGTAATGAGTCAGCTTCGCTTTCCCAAGCTTACAGAAATTACGGGTTACTTGCTGGTTTCATTAGTGTACGGCGAGCGGAGTTTAAAAGAAATTTTTCCCAACCTTGCTGTCATCAGAGGAAAGGAGCTTTTTCTCGATTATTCTCTCGTCATCTACGAGAATGACGGACTGCAAGAAATCAACCTCCCTTCTCTTACTACTATTTTGGATGGAGGTGTACGCATCGAGAAGAACATAAATCTTTGCTACGTTAAAACAATACGATGGGAGTCTCTTATGAACAGTAACAATTCCTTGGCTTTGGGCACGAACAATAATGACTGCTACGATACATGCTTTAGAGAGAAATGCAAACCCCCGGCTGGTCATGGCCGTTCGACAAGACAATATTGTTGGGCACCTGGAAAGGATGCACAAAACGCTGATTGTCAGTCTTGTAAGTGCCATTATTGATTCCTTGTACATATTTTTGTTATGACATAATTTTGTTATTGTTATTAATCATTATACAATTACCGTAAACCTTTTTTATGGACAATTCTGCCAGGACAGGGGTATTACTTGATCCCGGGGCTGGCTCACTTTGCATTACGTACAGTTACATTTACATCGGTGAGTTTTACTCCTGTATTACATGGAGCCGGTCTATTACATGAAACCCGATTTGTTGCAAGACAGGTTTGATTCGTGGGTGGTAAAATGCGCAATATCATCACTATTTCCGATCGAGTTCAACTGCGTGAAATTGTGTAAAAAATGTTTATTGATGATTTTAAACCCGCACTTTTGTCAACTAATGAAAGACCATGAAAGATTTGTCGCCGCAGAATTAATTACTATACCTTTGACCACTTCCAGTAAAGTGCAGAATTCCGTTGCTTCATTTGGTTGCAATGAATTATTAAATTACATTGACTTGATGGTTTGAACAAAGGTTCCACACGGTAACGATAAGGCAAGATTCGCAATAACAGCAGTGCTAACTTGGTCTTTTAAAATATTTCATATTTTCATGCACAACAATAGCTAGCATTTTTGAATATGTCAAATGCATTGTTAGTTATTGCTGTTCACGTGAAAATGAAACTTTGAGACAATAACCCTGAATAATGAGAGCCTCTCTAAAAATTCCGACAAAATATTAGCGAATTCAAGCCCTTAATTTACTGCCTTACAATAAACTAAGAGGTCATCTAAAAGGACGGTTTATCGCAAGACTCTTAAAGTTTCTAAAAAATTTATCGAGCGGTTTAAAAATGATTCGCTAATTTGTTAAAGTAGACCGAAATGTTTATATTACCACTAACAAGAGCGCCTTGATACATACTAATCAAATCCTTCTTTCTGGCAATCGGCTGGAGGTATCTCCATGATCTTTCACACACGTTTTTAAAAAGATTGAAATTACTATGAGGTGAAATTGCATGTCAAAAGCGCTTCGTTTAGTACAGATAACAGTCGGACATCAAGATTGTTTATTTTTTACCGTATTTCTAACCATAAAAACTTCTTCCCAAAATATCTCGATAACGCTCCTACAGATTTCGCTTAAACTTCACGAATATCGAGGCGGCTATCGTAGGAAAAAGCTCCATTAAACGGTTTTGGAAGAACAGTTCCCAGTGCCGAGAAATCATGCTGGAAGTAAAATAGGTAACCGCGTCATTTCGTTGCTATGACGACTCCGATGTCATTGCAACCCTGATCATAACAAATTTTCATCTTTATCTAATACAACTGTGGTGTCAATATTTCCAAATCTTTGTATATGACGACGTAGTTTACGCTCAAACGTGGGAGGTATTGACCTTGAAAAACTATATCGAGCCACCTTTTAAAGGAGAAAATTTGGTAAGTTTGCCTCTTACCGGCGCGGTGTGTAAGACAGTCGAGATAGTTGACCCCTGAGAGACTGACGTGCAAGACTAGACTCACTTATTAAAACTCGCATTAGGGCGTGGGTGGAAAGGGTTTTGGTTAGTTTGCTTTTTGTTTTTGTTTTCGCGCTTTCAAGAGTATTTTTATTGAAGTTAATTAGCTGTTGGGTCGACCTACCAAAAGGTTGAACGAATGTAGTTTACTTTTGCAAACTGCCAAAATATTAAAAACAAAACATTGATATCTGGTGCATAAATGCCTGAGATAATTAAACGCGCTAGTGGAAGCAACCATAAGTATGCGGAACCGATTATAAATGTGATTAAAATATGCGGTATTGGTATTTGGACGATTTTCCACGCAGTATTTCGGTATTTGCGATTTTTTCTTACGGTATTGTGGTATTGGGTACCCCCCCCAATGTCCCCCTCCTATTAAAAATGGAACCTGGTTCACTCAATTTCCTAACCCTAATCACTTAACTTCAGCGGGCTAGTCCATTTTAGGGTAATCCATATTGGTAGTCCATGGACTGGGGGTCAGTTTTTTGCCCACCATCCCCAATTTCAGCTCATCTTTGTTGGTCACTTTATTATAAACTTCCTCAGAGCAATAATGGACTTAGCGTATCTTTTCGATTATAAGGCACACTCGGTTATAAGGCGCAATCCAAACTTTTCAACACAATTTTTCTAAGTTAGCAAACTGAAAACTAAGTCAAACTATCTGGCTATAAGGCGCAGCTGTGAGTTTTGGTGATGTGCCTCATGTTTTCCAATGTCGCTGATTATGGCTATTCACCTATGTGAACAAAAGCGAAAAAGGTTACATATTTTATTTCGATCAAAAGTGAAAAAATCACACAAAAAATCACACAAAAAGCATTGTTTTTCTTGTAAATATTTTTTCTATAGGATCTTTCAGTATCTTTCAATATCACCAGATGTTTTGTGATGAATATTCCAGTGGAATGATATTAAACCAGCGTGCAAAGGAAGCAGTGTCCGATATCAGAAGAACTGTGAAATCAATTCTGCTCCTCAAAAAATTTGGGACGCTAGTTGAAATGACGTTTGGGCTAGTAAATGCTAGCTTCAGCTTGCCTGAATGGCAAGCTGAAATGACTTTCTTTGCACCCTGTAAACTCTTAAATTATATAGAATGAAAATTAACTCCTTTCTGCATCATCATAATGATCCAGGGCCGAGTTGTTCAAAGCTGGGTTAAGATTAAACCCAGGGTTAGTGTGAAATTTGAATTCAGATACGAAAGCTTAAAAAGTAAATTCAGTTTAATTCTCTTTGTCAACAATTTGATGATTGGATGCTCTTAAAATTAACAGAGAAAATTATCCGAGAAGATGCTTTTGAACATGTTGATAGGAGACAATTCTGTCGTTGTATCATAGGGGTCAGCGGTGTTCTGCGTAGGCCGTATTGTATGTGTAAACCGAAGATAGCTGCATGTGCTTTGAGAATAAAGTGTTGTGTTCTCGAAAGCTGTTGTTCCTTTGATGGAAGCTTTCCCAGCCGGTCAACATCGTGTCAGAAGTAGACGAACACGCGCCTAAAGTTTCGTCCATAGTACGGTCAGTTTATGTTTGAGAACGAACTCTGGGAGTTGTACGAATTGTTTCCGCCATTTTCGGATGTTATCAAGCTGGTGCCCGTATAAATTGTTTGTGTTTGCTGTTATCATGGCCACCGCTCCAGTGGGTTTTCCTGTCCCTCAGATGCAAGAGGGGCTAGATGGGCGAGAAGCTCTAGACTCTTTCATATTGGATTATATCGATTATTGCACGGTGATAGTATGGTTCGAGCGGAAAGACGGATGTAAATATGACGATCAAAGCGAGGGTGGGAAAAAACAATGGAAGAAACAAAACCTTTGCATGTCAACACTTTGAGCAACTCTGCCTTCGAAGATGAAGAGATTGATTAATCCAAACAACAAAACGCTGGGACTATCCGAGGAAGATAAGAGTGACCCGGTGAGAGGTATTAAAGCCCTCATTAAGCGCTTGGAGGCAGTGTCAGTGTTCAAGCTGAGCGAACGAAAATGGGACGCATGTTTCAGTCCGAAGGAGAATCCATTAGTGCGTGGGAATGTCGAGTGGTGGAGCGAGCTAGATATTGTGAATATGAGAATTTTGAAGATCAAGCATGCCGCGACCGTTTTATTGCTGGCTTGGTGGACGAAACTCTACAAGGAAAGTTGAATACTAATGGTCATCGTGACAAGGATGGTAACATTGTGGAGTTCCGTACTGCGGTTGAAATAGCAAAGAATTATGAATCCTCCACTGACGCTCGTAGGTTTATGAGGCAGGTCCGTGGAAATGAAGAGCAGGTGAATTGGACCGAAAAAGCCTCCCAGTCAAAGCAAAACAGCACTCGCTCTCAAAGCCAAAGCAATGACAAAGAGTCGTCTAGAAAACAGTCTGAGTGTAACTACTGTGGGGCGACACCGAGTCACCCAAAGAAAAAGTGTCGTGCAATTCTCCTTAAGTATAAGTGCAGAAAATGTGGCAAAGAAGGGCATATAGCTCGGGAATGTTTGAGCAAACTTCAGAATGTGAATGCATTGGATGATTCAGTTTCTCATGATGGGCAAGAAACATATCATTTGTTTACTCTGGACACTCACTCTGTGAGGTCGGTATCTGTACAGCAGGGGAAAAAGGTTTTCGCGGCGATCAAATTATCTGCAGCAAAACAATTGTTTCCTCGGGAAACTTTGCAATTAGATACTGCGTCAACAACCAACACCCTTGCAGTGGAGGACCTCCGGAGCATGTGTCCAGCAGGAGTTGATATCCATGGCCTAATCAAACCCTCCTCTGCCATCCTGCGTAGCTATGGAGGAGGTGTAATAAAGCCAGTGGGGCAAGTAGACTTGGTCTGTGAAACTCAAGGAAAGTTTCACACTCTTCAGTTTCAGCTGTTAAATAAGGACGTCATGGGATCACAGCCACCTCTCCTAAGTGGATCTGATCGTGTTAGATTAGGCCTGGTTGAGATAAGAGGAAACACCTGTTCCTTGAATCGTAACAACCAAAAGGGGGTGCCTCAGAAGTGTGCCAGCTTAACTCGGGGCCTCTGCCAGGAAGAGTGGAGGAAAGTGGAACTTCTGATCAGGAAGTCAGGCCCGCCTCACTGAATGGCAGTGCAACAGAAGAGATTAATGTGACTGAGGAAACTACCAGCACCTCTCCAGTACATGGTACGTGTGAGGATATTAGTGTAGTTCATGGTGCTGTAATCAGTGAAGGAAAAGTTCCTCCAAAGAGGAGCATGGCTAGTGAGGTGGGTGTGTCCCATGTGACTGTCCCCTGGGGAAAACTGACCAAAGCCATTGTCATGGATGCCTTTAAGGATGTCCATACAGGGTTAGGAACTTTGGGGCCGCCCCTGCACATCAGCATGAACCCTAATGTGACTCCAATCCAAGCTCATCCACATCGGTGCCCTGTAGCAAAGGAAGCAAAAGCATCTGACGCAATACGTGACCTTGAAAAACAGGGTATCCTGAAAAAGGTTACTGAGCCGACTGCATGGATCTCCAACAGCGTCTATAGAGAGAAACCCGACGGAAGCATTCGTGTGTGTATTGATCCTAGCCAGACGACCAGTAAAGCCATTGAAGTCCCAAAGTACCCCATTCCTACAGTTGATAAGTTACTGCCTAAGTTGAACAATGCCAAAACTTTTTCCTGTGTGGATGTGTACAAGGGGTTCACGAACATTGAGTTAGATGACAGTTCCTCATTCCTAACGACCATGCATACTCCAATTGGTCGTTACCGTTGGTTGCGTATGCCGTTCGGGGTCAGTTTAGGACCGGAGGAATACCAGCGTAGACAACATGAAGCACTGGAAGGATTGCCTGGTGTTGTGAACAAGGCTGATGACATTTTGGTCTTTGGGAGTGGAGATAGTATGGAGGAGGCTGAGAAGGATCACGATATTAACTTGTGCAATTTAATGTTGAGGTGCCGTGAAGTGAATCTGAAGTTAAACACCAGGAAATTTCAGTTCAAAGTGAAACAAGTTACTTGGATGGGCCATCTCCTTAGCAGTAATGGCATCACCCCACATCCAGATCGAGTCCAGGCTATTAAGAGCGGCTGTCTGTAAATATCGACCAGGGGTAGGAAAAATAAAAACTTCGAAAAATCAAAAAAAAATTCAGTGGACTACCCTTGGTACCTTAGTAATGAAAATATAAATTTTACTTTCATCGGTTACATATTTTTACAATACAGTGAGTGTAAAGATTGACCGCTTCACGACCTCAACAGGGCCTCTTGTTTGGGACGTGCGACAGGGTAACGAAAAAAGCTCGATTTTAGTCTACTTCAAACATCATTCAATTTACAATGCTTCTCATCGTATTAAAGGGATTTCAAAATACATTTTGAGTTGTAATATGCTTCAATTGATTGCAACCAGAATATTTTACGGATTTTAAGATACTTGAATAATTTTGAGGATTTCACCCGAGCAAAATTTTGTCGAAATTCGAAGGCCTTAAATTCAACCCGATACATCGTTTTAAGAAGAAATAGATATCTGACATTAAAAAGCAATCTTTAAGCTTTCGAAATATGGGTTCAAAACTTTGGGCAACATGTGAAATGAATTTTTGGGAAAGCGAAATTCAGGGAGCACTTGAGTGAAATTTGACCTCTCTGACTTGACAGTTATGAGGTTCGGCGCGACACGGTGAATTGTAAAACAAATCGTTCAGCCCAGGTACGTTTAATTCAGGCGATTCCAAGTCCCACAGTGATACACACGTAATTGAAAAAAAGTAAGATGGAAAATTGTACCTCAATGTTTAGCCAAAAAAAGGTCCAATCCCGGCTTTTTATCGCAACCTGTAGCTTAACACTAATGTAAAAATGAAGATCAAGTACTCGTTCACGACACATCAAAGTGTTCAAACTTTACACCAAATATCTATCCTTTCTAGTAAATATGAGGTCGGCAATATTTTTGTTTGTACCTTATGTCCTTACTTTTCTTCATGACCGCAAAACCTGAGGCAAACTGCAGCGAAATCCCCGCGCACTCGACGTGTGTCAAGGACTAGTGCTGTTACGTGAGTCGAGAATGCGTTACATAACAGGACACACCAAGAGATTTTTCTTTCGTCCTAAAAAAAATGCCATCTCTTATGAACATGTTATAACTATACTATTTTTTCTCCCCATTTACCTCGCAGCTTTACGATCGCAAACATGTGAACCCAAACGTCATGAAACGTGTCAAATAGTATTATTTCAATTGCGTTATGTAAATACATACTTTTTTTGTTTGTTTGCAATTGCTTCAAGTGAAATGATACTTTTCCATTCCCATATTATTTCTAATGTATAACTATTGCGAAGAGACGGAGACCGCTTTCGCAATACCTTATTTTTAGTGAGAACGTCTCCCGGAGTCATAGATTTCTTGATAGCGCGGTTTTCGTTAGAAATAAAGTTTTCGGTAGCGAGAGCTCGGATAGCACAGCGTGTGAATATATGGAGCGCTGGTTGGGGGTGAGTGTTGTTCAAGTGCCAGATACTTGAGCACAGAGAACCTATCCATCAGGTAATGTAGCCGATCAATTGAGCGCCACATTACAGAAACACTGCAAGCCAGTTTTGCCAACTGTGGCTTAAACATTGAAGCAGAGCTGTTATTAGTCAGGACGGTTAAGTTTGACACATGATTGTACATATATATCTTTTAAAAACTCACTTTTCCTTTTCTTTTTTTTGCTTGATATTGTTAGTTATGATTTTCCATCACTCTCTTCTGCTTCAGTGTTTAAACCACAGTTGGCAAAACTGGCTTGCAGTGTTTCTGTAATGTGGCGTTCAATTGATCGGCTACATTCCCTGATGGGTAGGTTCTCTGTGCTCAAGTACACTCTCACCCCCAACCAGCGCTCCATATTCACACTCGTTGTTCGCACATCAGCGAGTAGTAGACGTCTACAAAAGCCGGGCTCTCGCTACCGAAAACTTTATTTCTAACGAAAACCGCGCTATCAAGAAATCGATGACTCCGGGAGACGTTTTCACTAAAAGTAAGGTGTTGGGAAAGCGGTCTCCGTCTCTTCGCAATCGTTATAAATGAGAACTAATATGGGAATGGAAAAGTAACGTTACACTTAAAGCAAACAAACAAAAATTGTATTTACATAACGCAAATGAAATAAATAAATACTATTTTACACGTTTTTTGACGTTTGGGTTCACATGTTTGCGATCGTAAAGCTGCGAGGTAAATGGGGAGAAAAAATAGTATAGTTATAACATGTTCATAAGAGATGGCATTTTTTTTAGGACGAAAGAAAAATCTCTTGGTGTGTCCTGTTATGTAACGCATTCTCGACTCACGTAACAGCACTAGTCCTTGACACACGTCGAGTGCGCGGGGATTTCGCTGCAGTTTGCCTCAGGTTTTGCGGTCATGAAGAAAAGCAAGGACATAAGGTACAAACAAAAATATTGCCGACCTCATATTTACTAGAAAGGATAGATATTTGGTGTAAAGTTTGAACACTTTGATGTGTCGTGAACGAGTACTTGACCTTTATGTTTACATTAGTGTTAAGCTACAGGTTACGATAAAAAGCCGGGATTGGACCTTTTTTTGGGCTAAACATTGAGGTACAATTTTCCATCTTACTTTTTTTCAATTACGTGTGTATCACTGTGGGACTTGGAATCGCCTGAATTAAACGTACCTGGGCTGAACGATTTGTTTTACAATTCACCGTGTCGCGCCGAACCTCATAACTGTCAAGTCAGAGAGGTCAAATTTCACTCAAGTGCTCCCTGAATTTCGCTTTCCCAAAAATTCATTTCACATGTTGCCCAAAGTTTTGAACCCATATTTCGAAAGCTTAAAGATTGCTTTTTAATGTCAGATATCTATTTCTTCTTAAAACGATGTATCGGGTTGAATTTAAGGCCTTCGAATTTCGACAAAATTTTGCTCGGGTGAAATCCTCAAAATTATTCAAGTATCTTAAAATCCGTAAAATATTCTGGTTGCAATCAATTGAAGCATATTACAACTCAAAATGTATTTTGAAATCCCTTTAATACGATGAGAAGCATTGTGAATTGAATGATGTTTGAAGTAGACTAAAATCGAGCTTTTTTCGTTACCCTGTCGCACGTCCCAAAAAAGAGGCTCTGTGGAGGCCGTGAAGCGGTCAATCTTTACATTCGCTGTATTGCAAAAATATTTAACCGATGAAAGTAAAATTTATATTTTCATTACTAAGGTACCAAGGGTAGTCCACTGAAATTTTTTCGGATTTTTCGAAATTTTTATTTTTTCCACCCCTGGTCGATATTTACTGACAGCCGCTCTTAAGGACATGACCCCGCCATAAGATGTGAAAGGGGTTCAGCGGTTCCTGGGCATGTGCAATTATTTATCACGCTTCACCCCAAACCTTGCAGAAATTGTGAAGCCGCTCACTGAGCTGACACATGTGAATGCAGTGTGGTCATGGTCCTCCCAGCATGACAAAGCTTTTAAGACAGCCAAAAGCTTAATTGCAAATGCCACGACATTGAAGTTCTTTGATGTGAACAAGCCATGTGTATTACAAGTGGACGCCAGTGACACAGGCCTTGGAGGTGCCCTGCTGCAAGATGGGCAACCTGTGGCTTTTACAAGTTCAACGCTGTCAGCAACTGAAGTGAAATATGCGCCTATTGAAAAGGAATGTCTGGCCATCAAAGTAGACTGTACAAAGTTCTACCAGTATCTTTATGGTAAACAAGATGTTATAGTACATTCTGATCACCAGCCGTTAGAAACGATTTTCAAAAAACCCCTGAGTAGAGCCCCAAGACGCCTTCAACGGATGATGCTTCAGCTACAGCCGTTCAAGTTCACAGTAGTTTACAAGAAAGGCAAGTTCATGTACTTGGCCGATACACTGTCGAGAGCCGCCTTGAACCTCCCTACACCCTCAGACCCACAAGAAGAGGTGTTCCAGTGCAAATCAGAGGATGCACTAGAGATGTTCCGAGTAGAGCTAGAGACCATGGAACTAGACTCCCCTGACATGTATCCTAGCACCCTGGAGGAAATTAAAGCGGAAACCGAGGCGGATCCTACCCTGTCAGTCCTATGTATGTTTTTGGCCCATGGTTGGCCCTCCGACAAATCACAGGTGCCCACAGCACTCCGTCATCACTATCCGTTAAGGGATGAGCTAGCGGTATACAATGGTGTATTGTACAAGTCACACAAAGTCCTCATTCCCGGGAAGCTACAGTTTACTATGCTGAAAAAACTCCACCACGGTCACCAGGGCGGTGAAAGCATGATTCGCCGGGCTCCAGAAGTAATTTACTGGCCTGGAATGCAAGCTGCAATCCTTCAAGAGAGTGCCAAGAGAGAGTGTCCACCAGTGCAAACCTCGCGTTATGGCCGGCCAATTAGACCACCAAAGAGAGTGGACCTCTGAAACTGGAGACTAGAGTGCAGTATGGTACTCGATGTTGACTATTATCTGACATTGCCTGTTCACATTTGTTAGTGTTAATGACTTGTTGTTTTTTTATATTATTATTATTATTACTTTTCGAAACATATTAACATGTTAATAGTTTTCTTCGAAAGGGAGGATGTTGATAGGAGACAATTCTGTCGTTGTATCATAGGGGTCAGCGGTGTTCTGCGTAGGCCGTATTGTATGTGTAAACCGAAGATGGCTGCATGTGCTTTGAGAATAAAGTGTTGTGTTCTTGAAAGCTGTTTTTCCTTTGATGGAAGCTTTCCCAGCCGGTCAACTAACAAAAGAAAAAGAAGCCCGGATAAATTTAACCCTGGGTTATGAGCTAATCGGCCTTCGAACAACTGGGCCTGGATAATAATGCAAAATTTATTTAGCCTCATTTTGATTCTGTGAGTTCATGGATGGCCTTTTTCTAGCTAAGGTAGAAATATGTTTGAATGCACACTGTAGTCTCTATGTTGTGCACTGTCCATATTCTGACAAAGAATATTGTAACCCAACCGGCAACTTATTTGTTTCAAGTATCACATAGCATGCTTTTCAGTTTCTCTTTTAACCTGGGAGTAGGTTGATCCAATTAAAGGAGATCCAGACTTCGTGCAAGGGAAGATTAACTGAAGAAATGCTGGCAATGTCAATGGAAAAAATTCATGGACCTTGAAAATCCTCCACCCCTGTCATATCTTTTCAATGGCCCAACTCTTAAATCTGGGTGCCAGATATTACATTATTTTATTTTATTGTATTTTATTCTCTGACAGTAGGGTGACATACCTTTAATAATTATTGAACATTGCGTATGTCACATATGTCACTCTGTTATTTCCTCACAGTACTTTTCTCACCTGTTTTTGCACTTTCTAGTCTGCAATAAGGTAAAGTGTGGTGATCGCGGCTGTCAAAAGGGAGATACCAGTTTTGAGTCATGTTGTCATGAAGAGTGCCTTGGAGGATGCTTCCAATTGAAGTCTCCTCATCACTGCTACGCCTGTAGGCATCTCCGTCAAATGTCAAATGGGGAATGCGTTAAAAAGTGCCAGGGTCATCTATATGAGGTAAAGTACTTTATTGTTGCTGGTGAGCTTATCAGAGGAGCCCGCAATCCTAATCTCCAGGTCTGCTATTACACATGCATCAGGGGCAGCCAACGAGAATATATAGTTCAAAACCACTTAAAGTGCCCATAACCTAAAAATTTTTATTTTCTTATCTGAAAGTACACATTAAGAAGGGAATTTCTGCAAAAAAATTTTGTGATTTGAACAAAACGTGATTTTTTAATGATTTTTTTAAGTCTACATTTCTTTGGCACACCCGTTCAGCTGACCATTACAGCTGACCGGCTCATATGTGACGTCATGTGACGTAGATTCAGGAACCTCACTTGTCATACACAAACAAACGAAAGGCAACTGGTTGAGATCCTCATCGAAACGACCTAACTAAAAGCACAGCAAAACCTCTCGGCTTGGGGAGAAAAGATGTGACAGGCCGATCTGATCCAAGTTCCTGAAGCTACGTCACCACTACGTCACGGATCCTGTCCGACCGAGAGGAGACTAATGCGAATGGTGGACCAAAATGGCGGCAAATTTCGAAGACTTTAAAAAATCGTAAAAAAGTCACGTTTTGTTCAAATCGCTAAATTTTTTCGCAGAAATTCCTGTCTCAATGTGTACTTTCAGATAAGAAAATAAAATTTTTTAGGTTATGGGCACTTTAAACGTAGCATTGTTAGACGTATTTTAGTATTTAAACGGTAGATATAAGCATAGTTTTATCCCCTAAAAATTCTTACCTGTTCGGATTTCCTAGCTGTCGAAAGTCTTGGGATCCGAAAATCATAGGGATCAAAACTTACCTTTTCGAAAATTTCAGCCAGAAAAAAGGCTCCCGAAAATTCTAGGTGACCTTTTTAGGGTAAAAATCCGTTAATAATGGGCAATTATACCATTTTTAGATGTTCGAAAAATCCTAGGAGAGGCAGGTAGCCAAGAAATTTTACAAAAAATGTTCCGAAAATTTGAGATCTCAAATCGTCGTCTTTCGAACAGATATTTTCCGAAAAGTGACGTTGGGTGTCCCTGATGCATGTCATGTTTATAGCCTCCAGCATTCACTTGGACTAAGAATGTATGAAATGCATTGAACGCAGTTTGATCGAGAGTGTTTAGACATTCTGTCACTGTTAATCTGATCATCTGAAAATTACACAAGGCACAGCATTGGAGCAAGAGTGTTTTTAACCTTTGCGTTGATCTTGCCCCTACCTTTGGATATTAATATGTAAAATACAAAGTATTAAATATAGCAATCAGTGACAAAATTTGTTGAGACACTTTGACCAAAACGAAGTGCATTACAGAAATGTATTAAACTCCTAAATGAAAATAGTCCAAAACACTTTTTCTTGTTGTATTGCTGGTCACATGCAAGGCCTGTGGGGAAGTTTGAAATTGGAAATTTTATGTTTGGGAAATTCAAATAATTTTTGAATATGCCATTATTTAAAACTAAAACTAAAACAGAGCAGTCAGGTCCTTTTCTTATATAATCATTTATATATGGAACGATCATGATTTACCCGCTGAATTAAGCTTAGCAAATGGTTAAATAATTTTAAGCGCAATTTAGGAAATATTTGATAGAAGACTTTTTACAATGAGTTACGATGAATTATCCTCACCTGTCGCCAATGTTATACTAGCTATTTTTTAATTGCTTAAATTAATCTTTAATATTTATAAATATACTGTATAGTTTTTATTCTTTTATCTGTTAATTGTTTTCACTGTAAAACCCCTATGGGGAGATGTCAATAAAGTATCGTATTGTATTGGGAGTGAGTTATCAGAAAAATGTTTCTTTTTTTTAAAAAAAAAAACATGTTCATAGCTCACTGCACAGTCTCAAGAAAATGGAATGTTATAAGTAATAGCAGCTAATTTTTTTATGTGTGTTTGCAACCATTCAGCTGGGCTTACTCTCTCAATAATAGACTTGAAATCCTGTCAGGCAAACAAACAAGGGCCCTTGCAAGTTCTCTTCTAAGTAAATCGTAAAATGTCCGTTAAGGCATTATAAAGCATGCTTGAGAACAAGAGGAAAGTTGAATTAAGATTTTTTTAAAGCTCTGGGGCCAGTTCCTTGAAAGATGGTGAAGTTTAACCCAGTTTTAAGCCAGCGAGCGAGGTTTCTTGTCTAAGGACATGCAACTCGAGCTTAGAAAATACTGTTCAGCTTTTACTCTGAGATACAGTAAAGATAACACAAAATGTTACTCCAAGCAATGCATAGGAAGGTAAAATACAAAGACGGAACAAAATTCTAATCCTGGATTAGCACTAAACAACCTTTCGGAACCGGGCCCTGATTTAGTAGAGGAAATTTAGAAACATTTTTCTCGTAAGAATAAATACGTGTACTCCAGGACATGCAACGTCGTGGTGTGTACAGATCTATCCACGTAAGAGAAACAAAAATTGCAAAACTGATTGCAGTTAAACCACAGGTAACGCAGGCTCACTGTTTGTGTCACGTACGGGTCTCATAACATGAGTAAATATAGAGAACAAATGGGGCAAAGTTTAGGTCTGGAAATTTGCTAGAAAATGGAAATAAAAATCTTTGAAACTTACCATGTGGCGAGTTGTTGTTGTCCTTAATATGTACGCAAAGTTTCGAGAAAAATAGTCTGTCTCATATAGTATACTATACTATGTAGGAAAGATGAAACAGACTATTTTTCTCGAAACTTTGCGTACATAATAAGGACAACAACAACTCGCCACATGGTAAGTTTCATGGTTTCATCGATTTTTATTTCCTTTTTCTAGCAAATTTCCAGACCTAAACTTCGCCCCATATGTTCTACTCATGTTATGAAACTCGTGCATGACACAAACAGTGAGCCTGGGTTACCTGTGGTCAAACCTCTACTAACGGCCACCTCTCCACAATGGCCATTCTTTTTGGCAGACAGTCCATACATTGACTCTTATTTTAAACCTCTCTACAACGGCTACTTTCATCTGTCCCCAAGGTGGCCACTGTATAGAGGTTCAATCAACTGTATTAAGAAAGTGATTTTTTTTTCTTTTTAGATTGACGGGTTCAAATGTGAACAAAGTTGCCCAAATGGTTATTCAAAACTTGAAATTCCTGGTGAAAGTAAGAAATGCGTCAAAGTTTGTCCTGCTGGATATAAGAAAGATACAAGTAACAGTTCACAAGTTTTCCCATTTTCTTCGAGTAAAAGTTCTAAGTGCATCAAGTGTGAAAGTGTAAAATGCCCAACAGGTATGTGGTTGAATTAAAGTCAAACCTTCCCCCTGGTGGAAGAACTCCCATTTAAAATACAGTCAATTCTCTCATAAGCGACCACCCTCAGTTCACAACAAAGTGGTTGCTTATGGGAGGTGGTCGCCTATGAGAAAAATCAGGAAAATAAGCTCAAACTGACATGATTAACATAAGTTATACATTAAGTTATTAAACTTAATAGCTAAAACTTAGGCAATTAGACAATTGGCTAAAATCTTTACATCCAATAGCGGTTGGAACTGTTGTACATAACATTTTGCATCAATGCTACAATCCAGTCTTTTAATTACAGTTCATATAATAAGATATAATTTTTGAGCATGCTTGGTCAAGGCTATCAAAAACTGGGTTTTTGCGACATTCAAGCAATGGTTTTCTTACAATCATACGTGATCATGTCTCGTGGTCACTTACTAGAAACAGAAAACAAAAGAATATATGTTGAATTTCTGGTTAAACAAGTGGTCGCATTTGTTAAGAAATTCAGGTCGTGGTTGCCTTGGAGAGAGTTTTTGAAACAGTATTTGACTAAGAAACAAAATGGTTTTTTACAGGTCACCGTGGTATAGTAAATGAACGAGACTAATATTGTTTCCTAGCTATAATCACAATCCAAAATTGAGTTTTAGCTTAAAGGGAAACAGCTTATCTCAGTTATTTATCAATAGAGCACTGACCTGCACTTGTGGCTCTCTTTAGGGATTTAATTCTAGAATATCCTCCTGCCTTTCATATAGAACATCCTCCCCTCTCTGAACCTACTTTTCAGTGTGTGGAAATCTCGATTAGATTAACACGATTGCAGTTTGCATAATTTGTCACCAATGATATCTATAGGTAATCAAATGGTAAACCCATGAAAAATGGGAATAATCTCGTGCATTTTTTCAAATTCTAATCATTTCCTGAGTCTTATTTAGGCAAGGGAAATTATCAAAATTTAGAAAAATGCACGTAAAATAAATCCCTTTTCACACTCATCACCAATTCATTACACATACGTTAAATTTCCTCATTTTTGGGTCAGACTACTGAGCTGAAATTTGAATAGGCCATTTCCGAGTTTGAAAAAGTTTCACTTTCAAAACGAGGCTAAGTGCGAAACCTTTGTTGTGGAAACAAGTTTTATTTGCATCATAATTAAAACTCATTTCCACAACAAAGGTTTCGCACTTAGCCTCGTTTTGAAAGTGAAACTTTTTGGAACTCGAAAATGGCCTATTGAGTACCCTCTGTCATTTTTTTGCTCAATTCTACACACTTCGTATAGTGTATTAAGATTTATTCAAAACTGAACATGTTCATAAGTCTTTACTTCTGTGATTTCAACGTGTGTTAAGTTTTTGAAATTAAACAAATACAAAAATCATGACCTGCCATCTCTATAAAACAAAGTTAAGCAAACAATGTTTCTCACTTTCGTTACTACTGTATTATTTTCTTAATTCTGCGTTTAGTTTGTAAGACTGAAGGTGAAGAAATTAAGGGACTGGGATCCTTGGCCCGATACAAAGGATGTACTGAAATTGATGGCAACTTGCTAATTACCACCAGAGGAAGCGGCGTTTCAGGTAAGCCTTATGTACAGTCGAACCACGCTTTACGAACACCGTGTTCGGAATACGGAAACCTAGTCATTACAGACAGTTTTCTTTGTTCCTGGGAAAAGTTCATCCATTTTCTATAAACATGGACACCTGTTAATACAGACCACGGACACTTGTTCCTTGCCCAATGAACAGATTCTCATAGAAACTTAACCTCTCTAATGCGGACACTTCATTATCAACTATATGTTGTAGCAAACTTTTCCTTCTTGAAGGTAAAAAAATCTTCAGTTGAATGCACATCGATGCTCACTGCGCTACAGTGCACCGGATACGATGATTTGTAGACGTCAATTTAAAACTAGTTATGCGGAGAACGGTTTTAATTTAATGGCGTTCGTCAGAATGCATCTTAATCTGGTGTTCCTGTGGCACTAAGGCAGACATTTTCGAGCTATCACGGTGTCACAGTGACATGTTTATCCCCGTGATATGTGTATCCCCGTACACGTATCCCTAGTGATATGTGTATCCCTCTAATATGGCTGCCAGTGAAATGTATATCCCCTATAAAACACTGTGGCGGTTTTTTTTCTGTTGTTTTTGTGAATTTGCGAATCATCATCAAGGGGACTACAAGTGATTCAAGATTATGAGCAACATAATCGACAAAAGAGCAACAATTCGAGGCAAAATAATCGCAAAGCTGTTTCTGGCGAGTTTTAATACTTCTTCGACTTCTTCGTGGGCCGCAATGTCCAACGTTACTATAATTATATGTCACTAGTCGCGTTAAATAAGTATGACTGACAAAATTTTATTCAGCGAGGGATAACTCGAAAAGTAAAAAAAATAGAGAGGGGATACACATATCTCTGCGTTGGTTCAGTGATATGTGTATCCCCCTGTGAGCGCCATAATATTAAATTCCATCTTTCAAGTTGTTTGATTCCTGTCTGAAACCTAGTTGTGTTAATAGTTGTGTTAGATGATATCGACTATATTTCCTTTAGCAAAAGAAGAAAAAACAGGGGATAAAAATATCTCTGCGCCGGTTCAGTGATATGTGTATCCCCCCTGCGAT
>JBBMOI010000003.1:30037500-30095000 GCA_038088405.1 Porites divaricata | reverse complement strand
TTGTTTCAGTCAAATGTCTGTAATTGTCGCCGGGGATTCAGCAGTTGTCCGTATTAGCGGGGTGTCCGTAATGGCGACGTGTCCGCAAGACGAGACTTGACTGTATTGTCTTATTCTAAGAGCCCTGCCTAAAATGGATACCCAGATTCAGGTATTGTTGACTTGTCGCTCTTTCCATAGTAACCAGTTTACTGAATGTTTTGTTTCCCAGGTATTGGAAGAAAGCTTGAAGAAAATCTGGGAAAAATTGAAAAAGTTAAAGGCTACATTGTGATTCGAGAGTGCAGCTCTGTCACATCTTTAAACTTCCTCAAAAGTCTAAAAGAAATTGAGCCACAAAAGGGCATATTCACAAGGAAGCCAATATTATACAATGATAGGTTTGTGAATAGTGACTACCATAATGTAATAGGCCATTTGCATGATGGCGTCATTGTACTACTACGACCAGAATCCTCTTCGTTTTTTCTTTCATATTCTAATTTGGTATTCCTAGTGAGGTTTCGAAAAGAAAAGCCCTAATTTTCACAAGAAAGCAAAATCCTGAAGGATTCTGGTCGTAGTATAAAATGACGTCATCGTACAAATGGCCTATTAAAGTGAAATACTTCAAATAATTATTCCTCGCAATAAGCACCTTTGAGTCTATAACATAATTATCTGTCAAAAAGCGCCCCCGTCCCTCCCCAAAGAAGAAGAACATCACCGGACATACAGAATAGAAGTAGAAGCGACCACGCACAGATTTGAATGTGTTTCTTCTCACAGATACATGTACATTCTCGTTTACTGTTACAGTGTGTATTTGCTGGAAATAAGGACAAATATGCATCCCATTCAAATAAGTGCCCCCAATTGAAGTATTACCCCCACCTCTTGCCTCTTGCCTCATGCGCTAATATTGAGTATGTATTCACAGTATATGTACAGTCGAACCTCCATGTGCGCCCAACTCTCGTAAGCGACCGCCAATCCAAAACACCAAAATTTTTGTTTTTACAAATAAATGTTTTGTTGGCGTTTTTAATAAACTATTATTCCTCTCGCGCTTGTTGGATATGAGATGATTATAGCCAACTCATATCCAACGCGCACTCGTGGAATAACTGTGAAATATAAAACAATTGGTGGTAATAAGAAGTAATTTTAATTATTTGATTGAATAATTTGCTATATGCTCATCTTGATGCTTAGGTATGCATTGGCTATACTTGACAACCCCAAACTGGAAGCTATGTGGCCTTTTCAGCAGAACTTGAGTATCACTGCTGGTGGAATAATGGTTCATTTAAATCCATATCTCTGTCCTGGCAAGATAAATCCTCTTGTGAATGATATTCTTGAGTGGAATAGAAGTGATATACAGCGAAGTATTGATATCTCTGACACAACCAATGGAAATGCTGCAACATGTGAGTGTTACATTTAACTGTATAAAGGAGCTTAAAACTGAAACATTGAGAGTCTCGATAATGACAAGATCAAAAGAAAAAAAAAGAAATACTGATTTTGTGAAGCCCCCTTTTAGACGGTGTGCGACAAACGCAGACTGCAGACTTTCAGACTGGCAGGTAAACGAGGTAAAACGCAGACATCAATCATTTTATTGTTGGGTTACCATGACGACTCTAGAATATATAAAAAAAACTGTCACGTAATTATATTGACCCTCGTGTTTGTATCATTTGGTAAAAAATAAGTTCAAGACACCATCGTGCCAAAATACGAGAAAAGGCAAAAAGAAACAACAGGATTTATGATCAATACAAGCATTTTTATGGCATCCTGTCATCCCAGTCCCCGTGAACTAAAAAAAAGAAGATCTGGGCAAAAAGTGAAGTTTC
The DNA here is from genome assembly GCA_038088405.1 of Porites divaricata. Lineage (NCBI taxonomy): Eukaryota > Metazoa > Cnidaria > Anthozoa > Scleractinia > Poritidae > Porites > Porites divaricata. Next base: position 30,093,156 of record JBBMOI010000003.1, on the reverse strand, counting down.
TATCCATTGGAGGAAAGCTCTGTAAACACCCCTCTTAGTAAGGCACCCTTCTTCAACATGTACAAGAATTAACTAACATATATTTCTTATTTCTTTGTTTTATTCTCCAGGCGATGTTCAACAAATAAATGTGACTTTAGAGGAAGTAGATAGAGCACCAGGCAGGAAAAGCTGCAATCCAGTTTGTATAAAGGTGGAATGGGATGAAGTTCCGATTGCAGATTACAGGGATGTTTTGTTTTACACTGTGTCCTACAGAGAGGCGTGAGTGAACTTTTTTGCTTAATCGATTCTCACATTATCTGGGGGGCTTTAGAAAATATCCTCATCCACACCTTGGAGGGACAAAGCCAGCCTCGTTCCCAGGGTTCTCTCCTACGTGGGAACGAGGTTGGGACAAAGCTGATAAATAAGAGGAGGAGCGAGAAAGACCTTTGAAGGAAATTTCAATTGATTATTAATCGACACAGAAATTTTTTCAGATTGGGTGGAAGAGAGGCTAAAATCTTAAATCCTTCTGGGATAACCCCTTTTTTAGCTTTAAAAATTTAAGTGAATATATTCGTCTGTTCTGCCTTTTTCAGCGCTTAAAGAAATTTTTGAATTTCCGCTCGCTCACGGTCATTGCACCCTTGTTCACTGTTTATAATTAAGGCCCTGTCCACATGTAACCAGATATTTTTGAAAAAACGATTTTTTCTCCGTTTTCCAAAAAAAAAATAGGCGTCCACGCGTAGTGTATTTGAATCGTTTTCGCTGGTCCACTTGAAAACGCTAAAACAATGGAAATACGATAGCATCTAACAGAGCCTGCCTAATGCTATTAGAATATGATGTAGATGTTGTGGTTCAATTTTATCCTTGGTTCAAATTTTTTTTTGGTTTGTTTCAAACTCATTATCATATATTACCATACCCCAAAACAAAAGAAAATAAAATTTAAACCAGGGACAAAATTGAACCACAGCATAGACACCAACGTCGTTTTGGAAAACCTTCGTTTTCATTCATCTAAATGAAAGCGATTAACCAGCGTTTTCAAAAATCTCCACTCTGGAGAGCGTATTTGAAAAGGGGAAAAAAATCTCCGTTTTCAAGCAAAAACGGATACGTGTGGGCTGATGGGGCCATAGTGTGTCTATGTGACTGACCGAATCTGCCAAATATTTCAGTCCTAACAGACAAATTACAGAATACGATGGTCAAGATGCTTGCAGCCAGGAAAATTTGTAAGCGTTACGTTTAACAATTCGTACCTATTAGCAGTATTATCTTTGACGTAATAATCTTTGACGTTTGAACTCTTAATCATTCAACCAGTGTTGACTTAATTATTGAAAAGGATGTTATTTTGGTGATATTCTTCATTTGGCGTTGTGAATTAAGTGGATTTCTTTGGAAGGGGAGACCCTTTCAATCATGTCTGTGGTATTTTGGCCTGCGAGTAACGCAAACCATCCGCGGGAGAACGGGTACTCGCTTCTCCTTTCGCGTGCGGTTCACGCGTGATTTTTTAGGCTAAGTCTAGCAAAATTAATTGGTAGCCGTTTTTTGTCTGTACGTAAGGCGATGTGTTTTTCACTTTTTTCGCTGATATTTTCTTTTTTTACAAATAATGTTGTAGTCTAGTGAGAAAAAGTTAGAAAATCAATTTAAAACAAAGACAATCAGTAAAAACGCGGTCCTCAGTACGGGTTGAGTGGCTGACATATTTTTGTGTCATTGTTGTTTATTCAGCTGGACACGCCAGGATCATGGGTAAGTGAAGAAGGAGAAGGGTTTTAGGGTAGTACACACTTTATTTATTTATTTATGTAACTTCTTGGTTGCATCTGCACTTTCTTTCATTTTCCGCCTACTTTTAGGCCATTTTGATGATGATGTAATTTGTCTGTAATGCATTTCTTTTTTGCTTTCTTACTTAAATTTGTCAATCCCGCTGAGGATTAAACAACAGTAGCCTTAATTTGCCAAGAAACACAACAAACTGAAGGATTCTAGTAGTTGTATTAAAACGACGTCATCGTGCAATTGTCATATTGCTAGCGTGCGTCCCTGACTATGCGTGCCCCGGTGCAACGCAAATAAAAATCGTTAGTTACGACAGCCCTGTATGTACGTTCCCCAATTAGCAAAAACCACTGTCTACCCAAGTCTTCAAAATGAATTCTCGCGAAAAAAATTAACTAGTTCTCCGACGGACCAGTCATTAAGTGTACATATTTATGGAAGTTTATCTTAGTGAGGGATAATATCGGCAGTGGCCAAAATTCCAGGTACACAACTTTGTGCTTTTTTCTTACTTTCTGCGTTTTCTTTTTCGAGCAGGTTAAATGTCAGCACACGGCTAGGAGGTGTACCATCCCGAAATCGCAAGCTTGTCACTTATATCCAAAAACTCAAACATTTCACACTGTACGCGTTTCAAGTAGAGGCAGTGGTGCTTAAGAATGAGGGAGCTAAAAGTGATCTGGTGTTTATACAGACTAAGGAAAACGGTAGGTCATAAGGAAAGCTGGCATGTAGGTAATAACTTAGGCTTTTGGTTTTTTACCATCTGAACACTCCTTGTATTAGAATAAATCATCGTTTTCATGAGCTCTTCAGCGAAGATTTTTGGTCGCTTAGCAGGATCGAGCAACAGGGGGGCTCTACGTTCACCTATAACAGGTCTGAACGTATTTACATGCGATTTCTAAGTTACATGTACGATATGTGTAGCCTCATGCTAGACTACGATCAGTTTCTCTTTTTTCCTGGTCCGTCGAGCAAGACGAGCGAGACACGCAAATGACCACGCGCGTGACTAAAGACGTGAGACGCGGGCTCGACGCTTGCGCGCGCGTGGACTCCTGTTGAGGCCTCAAATGTCAAAAATGACCAATGTAATAATGGTCTTATGTGTAATAAATTTTTGCCCTAAATGTAATAAAAGTCCTAACGGTAGTAGAATATCTATTGGCCCTAAACTTGATGAAGTCACAGTGACAGAAATACGCAGCGGTCTGGTAATGTAATAGGCTCTTTGCAGGTAGCCATTCACGTGGTATAAAACCGCCGTGCTGGTGAGCAAAAGTCGCACTGGGACAAGACAAACAAAGAAAATTACAGTTTAAAATTATGTATGTCTTTTGTTTGTCTTGTCCCAGTGCGACTTTTGTTCACCAGCACGGCGGTTTTGTACCACGTGAATGGCTACCTGCAAAGAGCCTATAGCCAGGCGATTCACTTTCTACGCCGTATTGAAATCTTTATAGACATTTGCCATTTTCACATTGCCCATAACAACCTTGTTTATCTTCCAATATTTTGCATAACCATTGTTTCCAGTTTTTCTAGGGTGTTAAACGTCTTCTACGAGAAACTGAAAACAAGGCTTATGCGTAAATTTGTGCGGTAAACATGTTGTAGTATTATTTATTATTATGTGAATGTGGTGGATTAAAAGAAAAGCAGCAAACAGTACATTTTTTAAATTTTGAGTCAATCAGAAAACCCAATGACAATTTTATTTCTCGTGCTGTTCTTGCTTAAGCATTGAAGTTGTATAAGAGTTAGATTTCCAAAGCGGGAAACTGCTTATTGTAACAGTAACCAGTAACTTATCGTGGTATCAACACATCAATAATGTAGTTAAGAAGGCTTCAAAAGTGTTATATTTTCTTGTGCAGTTAAAAAGGGCAAAGCTTTCTTACAGAGATCTAGTTCGTTTTTATATCTATCCAAGCTTATGCAGTGTCCGTTTTCCATAACGTACTGCCCTTGTTTACGTACAACGTCAACTCGAGGGTGTCCAAGAAAGAGCGTTATCAATTGTTTGCGCCAGTTTAATTGCAAAGAGGCTCTAGACGTAACAGGTCTACCCACTGTCATGACATATTATATTTAATTAGGTTATCCTGCCTATATGTAGCAATATTTTATCCCTGTTGATTCATATTTAATTTGGACATGATTTCTTTTAAATTTAAACCTCGCATCTAAAATTTATTTAAATTTAAGAGTCTCATTTAATCCTTTGGAAATTTCATTTAAACTTCTCACGGAAATCCATTTAATGTTCGATTAAATTATGGTTTAAACTTTGACATTTTCATTTAATTCATTCTATTCATTTAAATTTAAACTTTGGAATTCCCATTTTAAAGTTACTGAAAAATGTCTTTTAAACTGTTTAAATTGAAAGTGTAAAATGGGGTTGACAGGCCTACACGACTCCCCAGCGCGTGTTCCAAATAGCCTTTTTATAGTTTGGCTCTCACGTGTCTGTCTTTGAGCGACCGCCCTCTTTTATAAGATATAACGGGCAAATACGATAGCTATACGCGTATATTGCTAGTGAATCCATCCTAAATTAACAGGAATGCACTTCCTAACATTCTCGCGTTGCCCGGGGGAATACACGGCATATCTCTCAGTTTAAAGAGCAGCCTGGTTGATTATTTAGGTAGTTGTAGTAAAGTTTACTTCTCGGCACCCTCGCCATGGAGTAGTTCTCGTTTCTCTCCTCCATCGCTGCTTCCCCTTTGGTTCAAATTCCAGCTGCTCTTTTGGCAGAAGATGAACATACGGCTTTAAACCCTCCACAACAACCAGACCTGAGACTTGCTTTATTACAGCCGGAGATGAGCAGCCGGCCGCTCAACCCACTACTCAATTGATCAACCAGCTGCTCTACCGGTCGTTCCCGTAATAGCGACTGGGTTGTCCTTGCTTGATTTCTATTTCAAAATCGCAAACAGTTAGGGGGCTGTCAGGTCGAAGGCGCAGTTTTCAACGTAACCAACGTGGCAGCGCTGTGTGGATGTTATATTACAGTTTTGTCTGTACGTTTTGTCTGTACGCTATACTACTCGTAAGTAGTTTTACGATGTTGAGCTTAAAGCTTTCTCTTGACAGTACCCTCTCAGCCAGTTGGCGCTGAAGCAAACTATATCAATTCATCAGCGCTACTTGTGAAATGGCAGCCTCCTTCGTTTCCAAATGGGAACATTACCAACTACATCGTGAAGTATGACTTGAGCGATTATTCCCCGTGGAAGGAAGACTTAAATTGGTGTTATCGGCAGATTTTTACAAGTGAACTGGGCAAAATCTACAAAGAAGAGGAGGCAAACAACGATAAAAACCTTGACTGTAAGAATTGTAATAATGGCATGAGCAGGAGACTTATGACTCGTCTTAAAAAGTATTAGTATTAGTATTAGTATTAGTATTAGTGCACGCCAAAACAGTGAATAGTGTTTTTCGAGCGCTCTGATTGGCTCCTCAAACTCAGTAGAAGAAGCATCTTTTTTACCACTTAAGGGGCTGTGTGACGGGCCAAGTTCTTTATTTTGTGGAGATATTGGGATTCCTGTCGAAATTTACGTAGTTTAATACGGACTGACTAGCAATACCATGACATAGTGATTACGTCTTCCCAAGGGAGGAAGTAGCGACAAAAATGTCAAGTGATCATTAACTGAAGCTGATAATTAAACAAACCGTATCTAACAATTTTCCATAATTTTTAGCTTTGGGCCTCCAGATCACATCTTATTCCATTCTTTTTTGTTTTTTTTCAGGGTCTTATAATAGAAACGTAACTTGTAACTGCGACAAGAAAACCAAGGAAAGGGAAAGACCCACAAAGCTGGCTGCGACATTTGAAAAGGAATTACAGGACAAATTATACAGTGGGATATTTACAAAAATCAATGATGACAAAGATACACCAATAACCAAATCCCCTGTGGTCTCTACATCTCCCTCCTCGACTATCCACAGTCCGACCAACTGTAGTAATGATGCTCAGGTGAGGATACAGTCAACTCTTGCGTTGCGGACACGCCGCTATAACGGACACATCAATAAAACTGACAGCAACTAAATCTCCGGCGAAAACAAATTACAGACGTTTGACTGAAATAAACTCCCGCTATTAGGGACTCTCGCTAATGAGGACACTACCTCGAGGTCCCTACAGTGTCCGCAATAATTAGCAATTATTGGACGAGGTTGAGCAAAATATCGTGATTTGTCAGTGGCGAGCGGATCAATTATTTGCCGAAGCCGAAGGCTGAGGCAAATAATTGATCTGCGAGACACTGACAAATCACGATATTTTGCGATAACCGAGTTCAATAATTGTTTTATCATTCGATCAATGAGTTAGTTTTTTAATAAATAATATCTTCGGAAAGCGGTTAGCGATCAGGAGTAATGACAGAGATCACATAAATGAGCAAGGAGCAAGCGTGGTTTCATTTACGCATGAGCAGAATAGTATTTGCAGCCAAAAACTAAGCCAAAAACAGTTGAACGACATTGCGCATGAGCACACCATTATTTGTAGACAGTTATTTGCAGGTCACGTGGTGGGCTCTCGGCCAATGAAAAGGAAGAAACATTTGCATCGAATGATAAAGGGAGTTGACTGTAGTTTGAATGCCTGTTCCAGAAATTTTCCACATGAATTACTAGAAACTGGCCAGAGAGCGAAGTGGAAGAATTCTCACTGAGATCATCTTTCTATACTCTACGGTTTTAAAACGTGGGATTCTTCAATCGCTTATAAGCACTTGTCTATCGTGACTTGTTTATCCATGTTAGATTATTGATAAACATGAATAAACTGTATTGCTGTCTCTGTCTTTATCGTCTATTTGTCCCTTTCACAACAGACCTTGCACAAACTGTCATAAAATGTTTTATTTATAGAGATTCGTGTTCTCTGATTGGTCGAGTATTGCGTCATATGTCGACTCTGTCCTCCTAATTTACAGGTTCATGAACAATAAATTTGGAGACCTGGTACACTTGCGCACGCGAAAAATGAAACTAAAGACACTGTCACTTGCATTTCGGTGCGACAAATAATTAGTTTCCCTGTCATAGTGCGTTCTGTGATTGGGGGCAGCGATAGAGGTCGTAACACAGTGTAGGTCTTCTAGTGTTGTGGGATATTGATATTTTCTTTATCACAGCAATTCTGTGTCCCTGGTGATCACGCTGTTTTATCTTATATCTCTTGTCATTTTTTAGACTGCTTTTTAAGGTTTTAACAGAACATAACTCTTGTACTGTACTTTTCAGAATCCATTATGCCAAGTGACAACCACAACTGTTGGAAAAACTACAAACTCCTCTAAAGTACTAACGCCTTCTGATAAACCAACGTCTTCAAACCTGTCACAACCAACCAATAAACCTTCGTCGAATGACGCGTTAGTTCTAAGTGGTACACAGAAAAGTGTCGTCATTGGAAACCTGAAGCACTTCTCAGATTATATAGTTGAGGTACGGCATTCTATTTGGACCTTTCCTCAAATGTTAAAATATTCTTTTCAAGCGCAGTTGTAGCCTTCCTCTCCTCAGGGAGAGTCCGATGCTCTTTTTCCTTTCGCACCAGCTGCAAAAAGCCTTCAGCAAATTCTCACCAGTATGCCTGTTTACACTATATTCAACAAAGTGGATAGCTACATTATTCACATTCCATTTGAATTGAAAATATCATCCCTGGGGATTAATTAATGATATGCAAATGAGTATATATAATAGGAAACATTGGCATGCTTTGTCCCATTCACTTTACTTTTCCTGACACGAAGGGCGATTGGCGACCCACCCACCCTCCCCAGCGAGTAAGTCAGGTTCCAGATTAGCTATATTCAATTTAGTCTGTGGGCTTGTCCCAGGTCAGATTGATACCCCATACCTCGTTATAATGTAATGAATAACAATACCCAGGGATGAATCATATTACCCTACTACTACTCTACCATTCGTCTCCGCTCCCACAGTTTTAGGCTGAGTATCCTATATCTGGATGGCATTACATTCGTTGAATTATGACACTAAGTGTACTAAATTTCCCGGTCTTCATCTTTTAACCATGTGACGTCATGCATATAATCAAAGAGTACATTTAAGAAATCTGCAACTGTTTACAGAAAGGTCAAAGTTTGCTTTCCACACTTTTCGCCCTCAATTGCAAAATAGCCATTTATCACTTGGGTCAAAACTATCTATTGGGTGGTGATGAAGTTTTCAAGGGGAAACGTTGATATTGTTTTTTTAAAAAAAAAACGTCGGTACGTTCATATTAATTTTTTGATAGATCTGTGCTTGCACAAAAGTTGGCTGTGCGAATGGCAGGTCTTGTGCTGTCATAAAAGGGATGACCGACAAAAAAGGTAAGGAGCAAGCACTACTTCCATGAGATAAGAGGCAAAAACAGGTACAAGTGATCATATATAACCTTTTATTGCTATTCTTTCAGTGAAGGCAAATATGGTTTTCGTAAAGATATCATTTCCTGCCTTTTCCTTCCTTGATGAAAAACGTGTGACTTTCACAGCCAGATCAGAATTTTTTTCAAAAGTTGTGCAGACTATTTCGGGATCCATAATACAGAAAGCACGGTTTATTTAGGTACAAAGGAGATATATTCCTGCAAGTCAGTAGTAGTGAGGATAATGGCACCTTTACTTGAATTCCAACGTGCAGTACTTACAAAGTAAAATTTGCTAGATTTCACGTTGTTCCTTAAAGATCCACGAATCCCAAAAATTCCTAACCTGAGTCATTTTGACTACAGCTTCTTTTTAGAGTCTAGCAATTTTCAAAACTTTTTGTAACAAAACCAGTTCAGTTCTGCTCTTTTTCCCTTTCTATTGTCACCATTCTTCGCCATTTTGATTATACGGCGGTTCTCACACTGAGACGCATTAGGTACTTCAGCCATGCAATATGAAGCGGCCCCAAATATAAAACTGTCAGTGATGGAGTCAAACCGACATAGTTGGGTCAGAGAAATTTACAAACCCTGAAAGTAGGTTAGGCGGTTCCCTCTCTAAATGGATGTGGCGTCAAATCAAAATGTACTTTTCCCTCGAGGCCTCAAAGTAAACATTTTAAGTGTCCCTCCCTTTTTGTCCTGAACTTAACAGAGCTCTTGTTGTATAAACAAATGACATGAATGAAGTAAAGAACAGTTTATCCTTTTGCTTTGGTTGATTTAAATCTGTCAATTTCCTGACTCACTGTGATTCAATTTAGATACAGCTGATGATCTTGTAGAAGATCTCAAAGTGTCTATAATCAGCAAGACAGGGGAGGTAAGTAGTATACAAAAGAGTGGTTCTACTTCGTGGATCAGGGTGGATCGCGGGATCACCTTTAGGATTGCGTCATGGATAAAAATAGGTCAATACTTGAAGGGGTAATGTCAGCTTGAGAGCGTGCGCGCTGAGGTAATGCAAATTACTTTCAACGTGACTTTCTCTGTCACGTCCAAGGTTCCTAAATTTACGGAGACGTTTACAAGCGAATTGGGTTTGTATAAGGGATATTTTGATAGAATTTACGGAACGATTCTTCTTTGCTTATGCTAGATCAAGTTCTCTCAATTTCTTCGTCAAGAATAGAACTGTTAAGACAATTTTACTTTTAGTTTGGAAGAAAAAACGCATGCCCTTCATAAAAATAGAAACATATAAAATATAAAAGACCTACAAAAGACTCTAGACCAAAGATAAAGACCAAGACTATTTCAAATCATTAACAGCTATACTTGCCTGTCGCTACTGATTTTATAATTTAGATGCTAACAGAACAAAAAAGACGCTGTTTTTGATGTTTTTGTTTCGATCTTAGGGAAACACACATTGGTCGCGCAAAATTGTTCGATCGTGACGAGCCGAATCACTGCACTGTCGAGAAAAACAGAAGCAAGTATCATTGGTATCGAGTAATAATCCATTGTAAGCAGTCCGTGAAAAAAACGGGAAAGTAAACTCTGCTGTTTTCCAAAAATATGCTCGAACAGTTCAAAATCATGACATTCACAGGATCTAACTCGTACCGGTGTCTCTCCTAAAGCCCGTTGAGAACAAGCTGAAGAAGCAAACGGTCGTGTTTGTCATTGCTGTGAGTCAAGATAAGTACAAGAAGAAATCTAGCCGAATTCTATACCTTTCCTTCCCCGGAAGTTTTGTTTCGTCATAAAACTCATGGCCATGCTGTTGTAATCGTTTAATAAAAACAGCCGGTGCCAACTCGAAATAACGGCTTCATGATATGTCCACATAGTTTGAGCACACACACAAAAAAATACAAGAGCCAGCAACCTCTAAAATACCTCAACAGAAAGGTTGTGTGAACTGTAAGGAAGATCGCATCTAAGATTCAATCACTCATTGTGGAGAAGCCGTCATTATTTCTCTGCCAGTACAACGGCCGCTGATAAGAGGACACTGTAAATCCACGTAAAAAAACTCCAAGGGCAAACAGTTAAAAAAAACGCAAAAATTCTTCAGTAATCACAATAGAACGATTCTTAATACAAAACTTCGTTAACAATCAAATGATGGCTGAGATTTAAACTGATAAAAACAGCTTTCCAAAATCTCCGACAGAACTTGACGTTTTCAAGTTTGTTTTTATTGGTTTGCGCATGCGCCAGGGCTGACATAGCCCCTTTAATGGCAGTCTCGACCCCAGAGCTCTTCTGCGCATGATGGCCAGGGCGGGAAGACCTCTGGGATACCCTGGAACGAGATCGTCTCTGATTGGTTTCAGCTTACGTGCGGAGTCAAAGCGTAAGCACTGGGGTCAATAATGCTTTAATGAACGCTATGATGCCATAGTCGAAAAGAATAGGTTGAATTGCCTTGACCGGTCTTGCCCAAATCGTAAGTAGTCTGCCAATTTTACGAATAATTATTTATTTTGCAATGTAGTGTAGACAGATTGATGAACGCAGAATAGAGTTTGAGTTCTTTAAGGAAACTGCCGGTGCTTTTAATTCTACTGGTACACTCTGCTGATAACCGTAACGCCAACCTAAACTGCAAGTTGTCAATAAGTTTTTCTCAAAGTTTAAAATCGACCATGTAATGCCAAGTAGAAGCCCACATAATATTTCACTTCATTTCTTGGTCGATAGAAATGTTTGAGCACGCTAAGTCAAAGAAAGTTTAAGAGTTTGTATCAGTACGAAAGTAGAAGTTATATGTACTATACCCAGACTATGGCAGTAATAAAACCTGCATGAAGGCGAGACAGTGTGGAAATATTTTAATTGAGAACAGCCCTTTTACACTACAATGGGCTGTTAAGAAATAGATTTCCCTCTGAGTTTTAAGTTTGTAGTTTTTTATTAGTTTCCATGAGCAACTGTATAACAACCGTCTGTTAAAACGTAGCGCTTATCATCATAAGGTGAAAGGCTGGTTTTAATTAAATTAAGAGAATTTGCGCTATCTGCATTTGTTTTTCGAAGAGACCAGATTTACAATCCTTATGCCTTAGTGACGCTCTCGGAAACACCTTTCGCTGTAGTGTACATCTTGGGCCAAAGACAGATAAATTCCTCAATGGGTACCCCGTGGGTGTCGTCTTTTATTTTGCCTAGCACTTTTTGGTCGACTCTCTCACTATAGGGAAATGTTCTCTTGGGTAATCTGACGTGTCAAAGTATTTCAGGTCTTGTAGGAAATCACGATGCAGATCATGAGGTTTTTTAAAATCATAACACAGGCTTTCGGAGTCGATAAACAACAATTTCGATCGACCGCGATCAGTACTTTGAGACAATGTACATAATGTAGCCGTAATGGAAATCAGACATGAGCACTTTAGACAGGACAAGAATGGTGAAACCAATGAACGTTCACTCGCTTTCGGAGGTTTTCCATCGTATTTCGAAAGACTGTATGTCCATGAGCTTGAAAAACTCTTTCTCAAAGTCATTCGAGGTCTGCTTTCTTTCCTCAGTATTCAAGTCGATGTAAATCTTCACCCATATGGTCTGGGCAAAGCCCGCTGCTCGATGAATCCATGTCACCCTTTTTCCAAGGTCTATACCTTCCGGTAGTGTAGGGTACATCGGAGACTTCCCTAGCGCGGGAAGCCTGGAGTGATGTGGCTTGAAGGAGTTTTATTTTGTAGTGTAGCGGTGAGCTAAGTAGTGCTCGTGTTTACTAGACTATATGGAGTCAGTGACCCGTTAGAAACACTATATTGGCGACGAGGATGGTTCCAACGAGTGAAAATGTTTTGCCGCCATTGGATTTGACTGGCCGTGCTTCACAATCCCCGGAGCGGTGGCGTAATTGGAAGCGTGCGTTTGCCTGCTTTTCATTTCTTAACTTGTACTATTAACGAAATCCAAGAGGATGCAAATATAAAATATTTTTGAAGCCAAAAAGCGTGTCGCAAATTCGAATTATTGAAAATCAGCTTCATATAATGCTGTTACTAGTTCCATTGCACAAACTGAGCTTCACCAATCTGATGATGTCAGGTCCACATGACGTACTTTTGACCTAAAAATGGAATGATCTCCAATCCTACATTGCTTTCACTGATCATCTACGGCTGGGACGAGCTAGTCATCATGCTAGGCTAGCCTTTCCTCCTCCCAAGCCTTGTTTTTGTAGACAATACTTTCTGTAAATAAGTTCTTATTTTCTCGTTCTATCGTTCTAACATTGATATCGAATTTTGCTTTAGCATCGTGTCTCTTGGAACCCACCGAAAGACCCCAATGGAGTTGTGCTTAAATATGACGTAGAAATCAAAATGGTAGGTTCGTCACGGAGAAACGCAGTCTTTTGTGATGTTGCTAAAAAAGTAAAAGCAAATCGAAATGGATCTTGCAAACAAAAAAATTACCTGACAGTACTGCGCTCCTGTTAAAAGCAAAAAGCCTTAGATAATTTGCCGCCTTTAACCCTGCATCTGTGATCTATCAATGAACAGACCGCGCTGTCGTGGAATAGCTTGTACGCAGCTGCCTTTCCTGAGGGGAGGCCGGGCAGTACACAGGCTACGATGGAATAGTATTTCGACCTATTTGCTATAAAAATAATTAGCTGAATAGTTTACTGCTGTTAATCTATTGTTGTTTGCTGTACTTATTCTCGTTTGTAAATAATTAGCAATTATTGGACGAGGTTGAGCAAAATATCGTGATTTGTCAGTGGCAAGCAAATCAATTATTCGGCTTCGGCAAATAATTGATCTGCGAGACACTGACAAATCACGATATTTTGCGATAACCGAGTTCAATAATTGTTTTATCATTCGATCACTGAGGTTTTGTTTTTATAAATAATATCTTCGGAAAGCGGTTAGCGCGCGCTGCCTTCCAGGAGTAATGACAGAGATCACATAAATGAGCAAGGAGCAGGTGTGGTTTCATTTACGCATGAGTAGAATAGTATTTGCAGCCAAAAACTTCACTGGCGAAAAATGTCTACGCAAGCGCCGCGACATAAATCACGTGGCCGATTTCCGGCAAAGTCATTGGCTTAGAGACAAAATCCCCGCGAAATGTTGTCAACGTGAAAGAAGAAATGGCAGCTTTTTCTGTCAGTGGTAGTGTTGTGGTTTTGTTGCCACTGTGAGAGATCGAAAATTATTTTGGTCGAAATTTTTAGTGATATGTGTTACCTAGTCGAGAATGCATCCCTGAACTGTCAGATAAACACTCTGGCTCGATCCATTTAACCGAGATCGGCGTTGCGATCGCTGGATGTGAGGCGAGGACACGCTAAAAAGGTGGGTAATTTTCTCCTTTTATGTTTAATGCAAGACTCGTGCAACTCGGTACAACAGGAAATTATATAGCAGTGGAAGAAAGATTCTTGAGCTTTGTTTTGGTATACGAATAGGCGTGTACCGAGTTGCACGGAAGCGGCAGTTTTGTAAAACGTATAGACCCTTTTTGTGCTATAAATCGACACGATTGTGTTCTGCAGCTTGGCTGCCATTCGGTTTGCCCACACTGCAAACATTTAGACACGTTTGAATTTTTATCCGTGGTTCAAGTTAAACTCAACATAGCACTACACTACAGAAAATTTAAAAGCAAAGGGATAAATTTGATTTAGCTTGCACCTAGTGTTGCAGGAAAGAGGTAGCTTACCGTTTCGGCTGCATTTTCATTGATCAAAACAAAAATATTCTGACTACTAAATCTGAACTCGCATACACAGTTTATCGCAGAGGTTTGCGCTTGGTTTAAGTTTCCTGCCTCTCGGTGCAACGGAAAATTGTAAAGCGGGGAAACCAATATTCTTTGACTTTGTTTTGGCATATAAATTAATTTGTACCGAGTGGCAAAGGGAAGCGCGGCAGTTTTGTATTAAAAGCGTACTGTCCCACTTTTGATGCTTATTAATTCGACGCGATTTTGACCAATTGAACAATTCATTTTTATGTTGAGCCTGAGGTTATAGCACTGTGTATTTTGGACATTTTAGGCCTACTTTCGAATTTTCAGAAGGTGAGAGTCTTGTAAAATGCTAAAGTAGACCCTTTTGGTTATGAAAAATTTTATTTTGATCGAACCAACTAATATCAAGGTTACCTATTCTAGAAATTTTCTGTTGATACTGTGTACGGCTGTCAAGCTTGCAATTAAGAGGACCGACGATCCGATTAAATTATTCTATTAAAAATCGGATTTGGAATCATTCACAACAATCACAAAGGTTTGGATTCTCCCTGTCTTTTAATACCTCTCTGCTTGCTAATAACAGTAGAGAGAGGGTGGATAATGTGTCTTTCGTTTGAATGGCTTCTCTGGCAGGCAGCTCTGTTTCTAAATTTCCTGTCTAAACATCTAGGCGTAAATTTAAAGTGAAAGATGACCAGCTGCAAAGGAATCATCTTTCAACGTTGTAAGATATGGCAAATTTTGTGAAGGTAGTCACTCCCTCCAAAAAAAATGAACTTACAGACTTTAATAGCTTGGGTTAATATTTGACATTTGTTTTCTTTGGTCAATGGTGTTTTTGACAAAATTTTTAAAACTTTTAGTTGGATCATCTTGATGAATAGTACCTTGGAACATGACATGCAGTTTCCTACTTCAAGGTTGAGCTTTCAAAACAAGCTAACATAATTATGTTGGTTAACAAATGTTGAAACATGCTTTAATTTAAACTTTATAAACTCACTGTATAAATTACCTATATAGTAAAAACCTGTGACTAACAACCTGGTTTATAGCAACCTGTATGGCTAACATTTGTCAGCTAGCTAGACCCCTCTATGCAAGAAGCTGTTGAGGCTAAAATTTGAAACAGGTTTTTATTTTCTAAAATCTATAAAAACATTCTGTACACTTGGGCAAATAAGATAAGTCAACTTGCAGACATAGGTGACTCATCACTCCAACTACAATTTAATTGTGTGATGATGTTACATAAGGAATATGCTGAACACCACTAAATACTCTTAGCTACAATGTGTTTTTCTAGGAAACTATATAAAAGAACCTACATAGCCTAAATTTGTGCTAATTTCCATTAAGGGGGAAAAATGCAGGTTCTTTGTCAGGGGTTTTTATTGCATTAATTATTATTTTAAGCCCAAATTTATTACCAAGTCCTAGCTGATAAATGCATGGGTTTACTACAGTATATATTTGAAGAGGTTGTTGCTGAGTGAAGAATTAAGTTCATACAATGTATATGAAGTATAGTTTCTTTTTACTGTTGAATCAATAAAAAAGGCAGTAAAATATTGACATATACTCATTTATTTACTTTTTTCAGAGAAGATGAACTTGATCCTGAATCAAGCAAAG
The DNA here is from genome assembly GCA_038088405.1 of Porites divaricata. Taxonomy (NCBI): domain Eukaryota; kingdom Metazoa; phylum Cnidaria; class Anthozoa; order Scleractinia; family Poritidae; genus Porites; species Porites divaricata. Next base: position 30,077,573 of record JBBMOI010000003.1, on the reverse strand, counting down.
TGTAGAGTAACTTAGCAAAGTGTTCTGATGATACATGTGTAAGAAAGTATGAATTTCAAGTACCTGTGTGAGAGTCAAATAAAATCAATAAAAATCTTAAAAATCGTATCCATGGAAAGATTTGGGCTTTTTACTTCTTTGTAGCGGTTCAGCATGCACACTAATTACTTGAGCAACCAAAACAAAGCCATGAATATTCCAACCAATATGTTCTCTACTTCTAAGGTGACGTGTTATTTTAATTTATTTGCCCTCAAGTAAAGTAAGTAAGTAGCTTTATTAAAGTGTAACTCGTTCTAGCTTGACACGGAATAAAAAGGACAGAAAACTAACTGCAAAACTATGGACCGGTCGGATTATTGAGCAATAAGCCAATGCAATACTTTGAAGCGTTCAGTAGTGTAATATGCATTCATGATCAAGTGTGCCCAGCTTGGAAAAGTTCAAGTCTTGCCAGTCTGTTTTGCTAGGATAGCATTTTCCTCCGTTATTCGGTAATAAAATTGTTAAATACGAAGAGAATGACCTCAAGGCATCTAGTGTTTTTGGGCAGAATTAAGCCGTTAAAAAACGGAAACATATTATAGCCCAAAAAGTGAGTGCGTTCAAAGTCGCATCGCAAACATTGCAGTAAACGAATCTCACAGGAACAGGAGGAAAAGGAGAATACTAAAAAGTCCAAGCCATTTAAACAAATGCCGTATGGGAGGGCTCCAGTTTTTCTTCTTTCTCTTTGATCCTGGAATAAACACACGAGGGACGACTTTGCCGCCATGTTGAATTTACTCTATGTCACGTGGGCTGGTATCGACCAATCAGACATTTTTCGCCAGTGAAGCCAAAAACAGTTAAACGACATTGCGCATGAGCACACCATTATTTGTAGGCAATTATTTGCAGGTCACTTGGTGGGCTCTCGGCCAATGAAAAGGAAGAAACATTTGCATCGAATGATAATACTGGTTATTCTATGTTTTTTCTACGGATAGGACTCTAATCCACCGGAATTACAATGCAGTGATAGAAAACAGCCTTACTATTTACTGTCACCTGGTGCTGTTAGAAACGTTTCTGTTCGCGTTCGAGCCATCACGCCTGCGGGAAATGGATCCTGGAGTGAAAAGCGTTTTTCCGTATTTACATTCTCAGGTCTTTACTTACTTCTATCAAAAAAATGTTGCTTTTTGATGATAGTTATAATTTAATACTCACGTTTAGACTTTTTAGATACCATAGCAGAAACGATTTTTCTCCAAGTTGAGCCTAGACTCCCACGCAGGAGTTTTTAGGGGACCGGGGCCATGAACGCAAGAACGTAGTGACGACGAAACGTTAAACGCCAGTAGATAAGTTGAAGTCAGTTTCCTTTTGAGTGTTACAATGTTTGTTTATTGTTTATTAGAAATCTGTTATTTCTATCTTTTAGTCGCAGGTACTCCTATCAGCAAAAATAATGATACTGCAAAGATTGCTTTGATAACGTTGGGAGTCACTGTTGCTCTTTCTACTGCGGTGCTGGGGATGATTTTCTACCGAAGGACACAAAAGAAAAATAAACGGTATTCGGTGAAATTGCTTTGTCATTCAAATTTTTATTGTGCTTTGATTGTATCAAATTTACTCAGATTTTGTTTCAGGTTTTGTTTCGATTTTCCTCGACTGTGGTAACAACCTCTTTTCTGTATGTCATGAAATGACCTACCTATAGAATAATACCTGTTGCACACGCTCCAACTTATGCAGAATGCAGCAGCAAGACTTATTTTTTATTCAGCTCGCGTATTTTAAAGAATAACTGTTTTTTTATCTATATATTTAAAGACAGACCCCTTATTTTCACCGTAATGTGTCTCCTGTAATGGACGTGTAGGCATATTAAACGCACCAAGCGCACTACAATAACCTATTGCTGGTTTTCAGTGTCACGCCAATGAAAATAAAAATCAAAACCATTCAATAGATAAAGTCCAGAATCTGGGAAATGAAAGGAGGTACATATACAAAGACCCTCGCCAAGATTCAGGTCAGAGGAATATTTCTTATACGAGATATCCGAAGAAATGTTTTACCCAAATTTATAGAGATTTGTATGGAGACGCCATGCTGGTGCTCACCTGGATGAGCTCCAATATGGCGGACGGAAACCAACAGAAACATCTGTTACCGAGTTTTGCTACAAAAGCGTGAATTTATTCTTCGAGAAACTGATAAACATTAAAATAATACTTTTTCCAGTACATGAACTGTTTAGATGGCAAAATTTCCTGAAATAAGTCATTTTTTTAACCCACATGACAGCTCTCTTGGCCGTCATGTAAATGCCGCGTCACGCAAAAGCTTAGAAATTCAAGCGTACTCTATCACAAAACCAAGAACCCTTTTGAAGCGAAAATTTATTTGACAATTAGTTTTCAGCTGCTCTAATGCATTGTGAAAGTAAAATCTCGGTAGGACGGATAGTTTTTTAGTTTGAATTTTAGTGACGTCATGTGGAAACCAACAATAAATAAATTAGTATCATTAATACTACAAATGTATATATTTTTTATTTCTATCATTGGTATGAAAGTTAAGAAGCTAAACAGAATCAGTCGGCGAACTTTTTCCGCGCTGATCTTACACTTTTACGCTCAACATCTGGTTGAGCCTTCCAGCAATTCTACCAACAAATTCACTGATAACCAGATGTAACAACGGTGATTGTATTGATTTGTACGAAATACAGAGCTGTCTCTGGTACGTATATGCCTAAACGGGTGCCCCAGCTCAAAGAACAGTTTTCTTTTTCTGTATGTAGTGGATCTGATAGATCTCAGTTGATGCTGCTGGAAGTGCCTCCAGAGCGGGTCACTGTCATGGAGGAACTGGGACAAGGTGCTTTTGGAAAAGTTCATAAGAGCGTGATGAGGGATTTACCTAAAAAGAATAAGTCCTCCAAACTCGGGAATCAACTGGACACCCATCAAGGACGTATTGTCGCCACAAAAGTACTACATGGTGAGTGAGTTCAGAATATGACTGAAGTTGAAGTTAAGTTGTGTATCAGAGACAGTTCACTCCATGATTTGTAAAATCAAATTTTCTTCTAATCGTAACAGACAGTAACTGTGCATAGAATAACTGGCAAAATTATTAACACGCTTGAAAAAACGCACCGGCCAAACAGAACTAATTAAAAATATCACTGATATCAAAATCTAAATCGGGGCAATATAGAACCCACGAGTTCAAAGCTCTAAAAGGACGCACACACCAGTTATTTACCGCTTTTTTCAACATTAAAAGTGTTTGGTTAGTAAAACGGACGTTTGAATAGGTCTTTTTAGTAGATTTGGCAATAACTTCTAGTGCATGCAAAACTTATCTTTCACTGTCAAGTCATCAAACATAAAAATCAAAACCCTTCAATAGACTTAATACCAGAAACTGGGATGTGAAAGAAGGTACATTTATAAAGATCTTCGCTAAAATTCAGGTAAGTGCAATTTTTCATATGCGAGATATTCGGAAAAAGTATGTCCCCAAATTTATATCAGAAACCCATAAGGGGTTGAAACGTGTAACCCTCATATGTTTGCTTTGTCCGATGCTCGTGAAAATTCATTTTAGAAAGTACCATATTTGGAACGAGAAGAAGAGATAACTGACCAATCAAACTTCGTAAACAACGTGACGTAATTTTCCTTCAGGTTCCCGCGCCCGCTTAAAAAAATGGCCGACAAACGGGGAAAAAACTCCCGAAAGCCAAGAAAGCTTTCAAAGGTTGAAACCAGGAATATTACCGAAACACTGAACAGGATATTATTGCCTTACCACCCGGGCCAAACATAACATTATGAAACCCATTGACGGCCTCGCAACTTCTTGAAGTTGTCACATCAAAAAACAATGCCTCGTTGACCCTCTGCACAGTAAACTTATACTGCAAATAGGCTTTTAAAATTCTTATGTTAAAAGTCTAGAATAAACAGTGAAAAATATTTTCGAATAAAATTCATTAGCTGCGTATCGAAAGTGTCCAAAACCTGAACCTGACATCTTCGCAAAAAGTGATGCTTGTAATGAATTTGAGAAGCATTTTAAAAGCTTAAATTAAACTTAGATGTTGTAGTCACGATCGTGTTTTGAGCTAATTTTATGAATGAACAAACTCAAATTAATAGACAGAGAAGCCGTTTCTTGAAAATTTTTATTCAAAGTCCAAAAAGTTAATCCTTTAAAGCAATTCGGAAAACACTATCTGGATCGTGGATCCGTTCACGCAAGTGACATCGGCTAAGCACATGACAAAATTCAACACAAAATCCATCCCAAATCAGGGCACATTTTGTAATTTTTCTTTAGCGCCGAAGAGAACAATTTATAAAATGTCTATGAAACATTTAAAAATACATAAATTCCCTTTCAAAAACGTAATTGTCTTGGCCATAGAGTGCAAAATGTACCTGAAAATTCAGCAAAATCTTCGCTGACTTGGTTGCATTTCAAAACAGACCATGGGCTCCGCCGTGAAGAAAAAAAGGTTGAATTTCTCGAAGGACGATTTCTTGATGAAAAGCTTCCCTTTCTCCACAAAAAGAAATCTGAGCATTCTTTTGAACTTTCTCTTTTCATTTTTTGTCTTTTAACGGTGTATTTTTAACCTTGAAATGCAGAACTCTTGTCTTAAAACATCTGCATGGTGATCGCGCAGCAGCCATTTTGTTGAAAATGGATATCCGTCACTAAGATTTCCAAATATGGTCAAAATGAATATTCACGAGCATTGAACACGAGTTACACGTTTCAACCCCTTATGGGTTTCTGTTTATATAATATAGAGCCTTGTATGGAGACGCCAAGTTGGTGCCCATCCAGATGGGCACCAACATGGAGGTCGGAAACCAACAGAAACATATGTTACTGAGTTTTGCTACAAAAGCGTGAATCTTTCGTCAAGGAACTCAAAAACACTGAAGTAAAAGGACTCTACAGATAGAAAAATGCCTAGAATAAGTTACTTTTTAAACTAAATGACAGCTCTCAATGGCCACCATGTAAACAACGAGTCACGCAAAAGCTTCTAGATTGAAGCGCACTGTACAATTGAAGTGAAATTTTGTGTAAATATTAGTTTTTAGCTGCTCTAATACTTCATCAAAGAAAAAAACTCAGGAGGATCCATGATGTTTTAGTTTTCAATTTTGAAGTTTGAAGTTTGTTTTCAAGTGAAAGCCAGCGGCAATACATCCTTAACTCAACTCAACTCTGTCATGTCCAATATAAGAGCCCATTAAAAACAAATCTAATGCACACTTTATACGAAAGGAATTAACATAACTGATCTTTCCTGACAAATTTCTTCATTGTTTTTTCCTTCAGAGAATGCCAGCGAACAAGACAAACGGCAGTTTATTCAGGAAATTGAGATGATGAAGGAAGTCGGCACACACCGTAATGTCTTGAACATGCTCGGCTACTGGATCCAGTCAGAGCCCGTTATGCTAATCATGGAATATGTCCCAAACGGGGACCTTCTTCAGTGGCTTAGAAACAAAAGGAAGAAGGTATCTTTGCTCCGCATCCTGATTTAAATTGCAGTCAGAAGATATTAATAAAGGATTTTTCCTCGAAGTTAAAAAGTCATGATCGCATGTTTACCATTCATATTTAAGCACAATTTCTGAGAAACAATCGACTAGACTGAAGAATGTAAACGGGTCACAAACTGAAAAATTTAAATGTGAACTTCGTTGGTCACAACATATTTTCTTTCGCTGCATTTGATTATTTTCATATAGATATTTGCGCGCTATAAATAATAATAATTATTATTGTTATCCTGTGATTCCGTTTAACCTCTGAACCTCCAACATACCAACAGATCACAAATGTGATTAGAAAAATGAAGGCGTCTGGTTCTCCTTGTCCCCTAGATCAAATGCCCATCATTTGTTTTAAACGATGCCCTTTCCTGCGTTCTTATTTATCTGAAATTATACGCACAGCTTGGTCAACTGGATCCGTCCCAAGCGAATGGAAGCGAGCCTGTACAATCCTTATTCGTAAAAAGGAAAACGCTAATGACCCTGTTAATTTCCGTCCTATTACAAATGATGAATGACATTGATATAAAGCCACTGCAGTAAGGCCTAAGCACAAACTTCGTCTGCATAATGTTGTATATAGTTTATAAATAATATATAGATTTAGCCGGGGCTAAAAGCGAAGCTCCCATTAATAAATTCATAATTTAAAACAAACAATAAACTTGTAATCTATCCACAAATCAGTTAACTTAAGTGCACATTCGTGTGACTTTGAGGGAAAGGCTAAGTGATTTTAGAGTGAAACAAATCTTGCATCGAGTTGATAACCTTATATGTACACCCAAAAAATAGCACTGGCAATCATCTTTAGTCACATTTAAGATCAATAATGGCTCTTGATTACAGTAGATTAGGCGTGGAAAACAAATTCTTGGAAAACAAATCAGGCCGAATTTTTGCGTTCGACAAGTTTACTTTACAAAATCTTGCCAACAAATCTGGGTGCGTGCAAACCAACCTCTTTATACATCACATCTGAGATGAAAGAGTAATACGAGGCGCTGTTTTTATCATACAGACCTCAGACAATTGGCAGTCAGTTTCACATTTTTTCAAGACAAATTGCATTCTTTCAAAAATCAGGACCATCGAAGCACGCGTGGGCTTTTAGCGAAACCGTTCAAAAATTTCGAAACTCACCTATACGGCCAGCCGGTTTCAATTTTTGACAAGCGCCAAATTTGCAAAGACATTTTAAAAGAGTTACGCTTCAACATAATAAAGAATTTATTGTGTTTATTTTTACTGATAGTTTTATGACGATGTGTAATCTTAAAAAGCGTTTGATACGCGCGGCATTTTGAGTACTCCTGCAAGCGATGTTCACGAACGACTGAAAGCAAACGGCAAAGCGATGAAAATTGCAAGAGACAACTAACAATAAATAAAACTGTGAAAGGTTTGACTCTGCAGATGACTACTTGAAATGATTCCTTAAAAGATCTCTGGAAATCGTCAAGCTGTCACACTAACATTCAATGTGATGTGTACAAATCCACTAAGGAAGTTCCTAAAGATTTCCGTTCTAATCAAGAGGATTAACTGCAACACCACCTAAAATCTCAAGGTTTCTGCTTGTCAAATGTTATTAAGTATTCATTGTCATCTGTAAATTCTATTTGGTCAGAGGCCCAGTCTCATCTACCTAAAAACATTTACAATTTTACCATCCGGTACATCGACAACTCCCTCCCTACAGGTAAGAATATGGCAAGATGGGGATTATCACAAGGTCCTGATTGTTCCTTTTGCCTTAATCCTGAATCACTCCTTAATGTTATCGCTGGTTGTCAACAGTACCTTAAGGTGTTAGAATAAAAAAATAACTAACGATACCAAGAATATATAGTTTATGTCGTTGAAATTGCGGCGTACGGATATATATTCACGAGTTGTTTGTGTCAAAACCCGAAAGAGCGAGGTACGAGCGAGTGAGGTCTTTTGACACCAACAGCTGGTGAATATAACCCCGCACAAGGCACTTTCTACGATGTGAGCTGTTTATTACACATATCACGAGAATTTTCACTGAAATAGTTTTCTTACTGTAACACATAATTATTACTAAGAGCAAATTACAAATAGTAGAACCAAATGCAAATTTAATAGCAATGGCAAATCTCACAGCACATCCTAAGTCCTCATCATGCTGAACAGAACTAACAGAAAATGCACTTACAAAAGTTTAATTTAGTAAGCATGTTACAAAAGACAGACCTCAGCGATGTGGGCTCGATCCTATCATTGTTCTCCGTCTTTCTTTCGAACTTGAAGAAGAAAATTGGCGGTTAACACGTCGAGATCTCTCCCATCAATATTTTCCAATCTCTCGACGGTTCGTTCCTTGAAACTAAAGACTTTTTCAACAACAAAACATCTCCCTGTGTTTTGCTTAATGTGTTGTTGTTTTCTTGATGCTGCACAAACTGTTCTAAGGAGTAACCAACCGACACAAACATGTTATAGCTTTCCTTCGTCCCCGTCGTTTTCTGAAGAAAAATTTGTAGGCGCTGCTAAAAAGCCGCAAAACCTGGAAAGCCATTCGAATGCAAACGATCAACTACTCTGATTGGTTCAAAGACATTTACGCTGTCGTTGATTGGTTATACTTACACATGTGAAAAACGCTATACGCCATTCTGATTGGCTGTATAAGCTTTTCTCTCATGTCAAAATATAGTGTATAGATTTGTACAAATAAGCTTTATGGAATAAAATTCTCGTGATACGTGTAAATAGATCCTAATAGATTCGGCTGCTTGAAAGGAACATGGACGGCGTTATAAACAATACACAACTAGATATTTTATCAAGAGTCAAGTGAACACCTTTGATTTGTTTCTTTGACTTTCAAAATGCGTTTGCAAGCATTATTCACAACGTGTTGATCAGAAAACTAATAGAGCTAGTGGTTAGGTGATGTCTTACGCCATAGATCGTTAGGTTTATTGCCAGGGGAGGGCAAAAACTTACACAATTCACTTGAAACCACCGGTTCGTCGTTTTCGTTTTCGAATATTGCCGTCTCTCCAGGTGAAAAAAAAAATTTAAACTACATAACAAAAACCACGTCTTGTTTCGTCGCATCAGCTGTATGAAATCTTTGAATTGTTAAGAATTCCTTTTATTTTATTAAAAATATTTCGGTGAACTATTTCATACTGTTTGCTCTGCAAAATTGGCGTTTTACATTTAATCCGATTTTATTATTTGCAGCTAATTACTATGAAAAAGAGCGATCAAAATGATGTCTTCGACAGGCTTCAGCTTCCTACTCGGACAAAACTGATGCCCCAAAACAGCCTAGTTGAAAACGTAGTCGAATACAGCATCGGAATAAAACAAAAAAAAGAAGACGGCGAAAATATCTCGAAGGAAAAGGATATTAAAATCTCCCAGGACAACGATTTATTCGACGAAATCCGTCCCATTAAGATGGAACACCAGTGCTCAGACATGGGAGAAGAGGATGATAAGGAGGAAGAAAAAAACAGGTCATTTCCACCAAACGAAGGTCGAAGGAAGCCTATGTCGATGCTGGAGGTACCTTCTATCAATATTGGCCATTTCTCGAAAGGTACACACCTCACTTTACCCGAGCCCTTAAGAACCACCAAGCAAGAAGAAGACGGCTTTGAAGAGAAAGAAGCCGATGAAGAACAAGTCATTAATGCGAAAGACGTACTTTCTTACGCGTGGCAGATTGCTAAAGGAATGGTAAGAATTTTTTCGATCAGATGTCTTGAACATATTGTTAACATTTATTACCTGGTAGTTACGAATTGGCGTCACTAAAAGTTAAGTGTTAAGTTGTTCAGATGTTTAGAAAGAAGATGAAAATAGCCCCTTGTCAAAATTAAAATCACCGTGTTATTGCAAATTCAGGTAGTGAAATATCGCTACATGTAGGTATCGTTCAGATTATTAATAATTGGGTCGTACAAGCCTGCAATTAAACAAGTCGCAAAAATATCAAATAAGTTTTAATTTCTGTTGCTTGTCGCTTTGAAACAAATTCTGTCGTGGAGATTCTCCAGAACAACCGAAACAATTTGTGGCTGCGCTGTGTCGCCCCATGTAAGAGAATCCAGGACAGTCTTGGATTTTGGATTCCACGCTCTGGATTCCGGATTCCAGATACTGGTTCTTGTATTTGTCAGAAGAGCTAGGATTCTGGATTCCAATCGTTAGAGGGATTCCAGATTTCTTGAGCTGTATTCCGGATTCCGGATTTCACAAGCAAAAACGTCCCAGATTCCGGAATCCGGATTCCCTTACATGGGGCGAGATGTGTCGCCACCACGTCCTTTGCGAGTTGTCGAATGGTGCTTTACCAACCATTATGTTTACCTTTGTTTGTTGGTGTAGCTGTTTTTGATAAAATCCGATTTGATATTAACCCATTATTCAATTGTATTTTAGTCCCTAACATCCTTGCCTCTTCGTAGACTTCCCCCAGACTTTTGCCTTTTTCTCCGCACAATATCCTATTATGAACGCATGTTTTTCCCTGCAGGTACTCCTCAAAAAGCAGATGACATCAATCGAGTAATACTTTTTCTGCTTGTTCTTGCATTCGCTCTTTATTCTTTTGTTATTAATTCGGCTCTTTTGTCCTCGGATAGCCATGATCGTTTTCCCATTTTTTTTTTGAGTACCAAAACAGACTTTTGCGCTGCTGTCTTGTGTAACGTCAGTGATTGTATCGACTTCGTTCCCAGAGTTCTCTATGTTGCCTCGAAAAAAAGAGAGATCCCTGGTGGCAATATCCAATCTATTGTGCGCATTTTCCAATTTTGTCAGCGCCAGGAAGTTAGGAAGACTTGAATTGAATAATACCAGAGTTGGTTTACATGATCTCGCTTTAATTCCAGGCAAGACGACAATTAAGAGGCTGTCCGCGTAAGAACCGATAAGGCAAAATTCGGTCTATCACGGATTGCCCTGATTTTTTCAGTGGAAGATACCTATCCTATCCCATGAAGAAATATCACATTTATTTGGACCAACTCATTTTTTTCTCTATTTTACAGGAAGATTTTCTAGGTCACCTAAAACTAGCCAGTTTACCATCGGAACTGGTGCAATTTTGGTGAAACTTTAGTGCTCTGTCAAACCTACCTTACAAGGCCGAATAAGCTGATTATTTTACACACAAAAGTTTTAACTCTGGTTAATAGTTTCAAGGTTTAATGGTTGCATTCTGTGGAAAGTTGGCTGAGATATGATTTTTTTAAAATGACCTTTTATTTGCTCAGCAGGAAAAGTAATTTACATAACTAGAGCTGAACGGTAATTTCGCAAAAGTGGCACCTGACCCAGACTCAAGTCTATGATAAATCAGAAGTACTAAGACCAGTCTACTTCTTAATGTAATAAAATTTGTGGGCACTCTTCTTTGCGTGCTGTACAAAGTTCCGTTAATGTTCCAAAATTCGCCATTTTGACAGCAAAGCTGGAATTGTAACGGTCCGCATCCGATCTACTAATTTCCACAGCTTTAACGTTTCTTATTATCGCCAAATGTCATTAGACCCTTTAAATGTTGGACTTTTGAAAACATGTGGAGAAAACTTAGTAATCGCTTTTTCTTGTTATTTTTTTCTTGTCGACGATGAACGTGACTTCATTCTCCGTATGCAAATTAGCCATAGCTGCGTCGTTTCAACAAATTGACAGAAAATATAACCCTTGTATTTCCCATTTTTAAGGGAAAAATATCTCTTCTTTCCACGGAAAAACACGAAACATATACGACTTAGAATGCCCTTAGGTCTGTTTCTTTTACGACGAAGAAGCAGCAAAAGAAGATATGTTTACGCGAATTAAAATAATTTGATTACTGTGGCCCGTCACGCATTCCCCAAGAGGGGCCGTGTATAGACCAGTTCTTATACGTTCTTATATCTTTTTTGAAGTCATAGTTATTGATAATCATACAATTTAATCACAGTTTATTCCGATTCTCTACTGGGTGGGAAATACCGTGCTGTTGTATTTATTCATTCTACGACCGTTTTAACTGAGTCAGTATCCCCTGGCGCCACTAGGATAGGGTTATGACAGCCCAAGGTGTAATACAGGACATATAGGTACGAAATAGTCACTTGGAAACGGCCACTCTTATTCACGAGCAGTGGCACAATATTTTCAGTTACAGAATAAACAATTAGTATTTTGGAAATAGCTCACAAACAACTTCAGGAATACCAGTGCGACACCACAGGACCACACCTGCAAAGTCCTTTAGGCAACATACACATTTCCTAGATCCCTAGCTAACTATAGGCTACCCTACAAACTTTAGGTTGGTATTAACAGAGCATTGTGTTTATCGCCAATTAGCAACATTTCAGTAAAAATTAGGAATTTGGCATGCAGAAAAAGGCATAGTTTTTGTTTACGGTAATCCCAAACGTTTTGCCGGCTGTTAATCACACTAAATTAAGGATCCCTGTGTTCACTCCTGAGCAGATGGTGAAAAGCACGTGCACTCTTGTATGAAAGACGAAAGTTTGTCAATTAGGTCTCCTTTTCTTTCCCTGGATTTGAATGGTATTTCAAAGTGACATAAGATTTTGTTAGCATTACCACGCTGAACTGACTATGTTGATTTTGACATACACATAGGTTGAAAGCTCAAGTTTAATTTATATTCAAGCTCATCACATTGGTTATTTCGTCCATTGCCTTATTGTTTACGCTTAGGACTAGGTTTAGGTATTGACTCAAACGGGCCTAGAGTCCAACGTGGGCTGGCAATAGGTGAGCACGGACTTGGCCTGGGGGTGGAGGGAACTCCCTATGATGGGGTATCTTTTGCAGGATTCAGGTATATGAAAGGGTGGGAATTTCACTATGTGAAGAATAGAAAAGGGCGAGTGCGCTTATTGCAACCTTAGCAGCATCTTTGGCGGTTCTTCAGGGTCCCAAAGGGGGGGTGGCCGGAGCTGACGGGAGCCCTAATTTTTTTCCGAGTAGCCCGGAGCCCCATCGCTTCGTTGCTTGGAGCCCTAATATTATTTTACTGTAGAGCCGGGAGACGAAAAACGTTTGCTGCGGAGCCCGTGCTTTGTTTGTTGTTTGCTGGGAGTCGGAACGAAGATAGTAAAAAACCAGTAAACTAGACTGAGGCTAACTAACATTCGAGTTCTTTTCATTGTACTGATGCTATTCTGGGCGTGCGCTGCAATCCACACTTTTTAACTGCATCATTTATACAGTTTTAAACTCTAAATTACTGAGATATGTAATTCTTGATTGAGGTTTTTAAGCTTTTGTCCTACCTAGACAATGGAAAAATCCACATAGAGGATCAACGTAGGCTCATTGAATCCAGTTCACCTTCTCTTTCTTCCTCTGCAATCGACATGATTTTTTTTTTCACTTGAAACTACTGACGAAATAAACCTCTCCGGCAAAGGTGTGGACATGGTTGCTGACTGTTCATCGTGCAACAGGAGGAGCAAATCGCTATATAAAGATGAACTAAACATTCAGGTACTTTCAAGTCTCACTAATTTTTGCAAAACCAGAGACATATTTAAGTTCAAAGAAAATATTTTTATTACAAGAATGAAATACTTTTCATACAGTCACGTGAACGACACCTCGACCACAATCACTCCTAACCTCGTCACCAGGACATTCCTCTTAGAAAATGGAAGGGGCGGGAAAGCCCTGGGGAAGAGGTTGAATCCTGACTCCGTGTAGAAATTTTTTTCTTTTTCTCCCATTAATTTTATAATGCTCTTCAAACAATCATTAGAAAACTATGTTTTACAACACACGGATTAACCTTTATGTGTAGTATTTTAAAGGTAAGCATTGATTAGGGCAAGATTCACGGCTGTCAAAAAATAGAAATAAATAAACTATCTTTGCAAGCTCAAACAAAAAGGAAACGAACATCAGAAAACATCGCAAGATAAAATGTTGAATAGAGAAATTAGAATATCTCTGTACGTTTAGAAAATTTTTTGCATGAAGAAGAAAAAAGAATGATACTTACGTGATGGGACAAAACTTTGACTTATTTCGATAGCTATCTGGAAATTCACGACATGTCTTCCTGCCACAGTAGTTATTTTGCCAGTATGATCCAGAGTATGACCGGGGTATTGACAAGACCTTGGCTCGATTTCTGCCGTCTCCGGCTCCGTTGGGGGCTCATTTTTCAGAACAGCGGCTTCCAATCGAGCCTATTAACAAGACCTTGGCGCTCGCAAAAGTCTGCCAAGTAGGTGTCTGTGCCTTAGGCAGATTGTCATTTTAGTGTTAGCCTGTGTACACACCACTCCCAGCCCCCTCGGAGAAGGGGCCCCTTTTTTCCTGAGGGGAGGGGGGTCTGTACAAAGGCTATTTAGTGTCTGTGCCTTGGGCAGATTGTCATTTCAGTTCCGAATACCTGCAAAGCCTCAAATACTTACTCTCGCTAAAATGAATCCATTTTCATTGACTTTGCTACACTTAGACAAGTGACAGCTTGCTAAGTGCGACTTAACATCAGAGAAATGTCTTGGTCGCAGAGTGCATGGATCCACACCCCTACTGGGACCAAACTCTGCCTTTACGATCTCGCAGAAAGAACAGCTTGATGAAATAGCTGAATAAGCCATTTTTCACAATTGATCTCTTCGGCGATTTCATTGACATAATCATATTTGATACTCGCACCTGTTGCATTACAATTCAATTAGATTGAAAGCAAAAATGGATCATCGTGGGAATTCGGATGTCATACCCTAACAAAAACTTAAAAGATAATCCCTTTTGTGTGTATTCACTGAAAAAAGGAACTATTTTTCCCGTTTCATTTCTGTTACCGATAAACGCTTTACAGATCTTTGAATGAACTGAAATTTACAGCTAATTTGCCTTTTGCAAAGCATTAAATGGATTTTCTCTTACAATAAAAAAATAAAACTTTTAAAGATGGAAAAGTGTGGGGCATTTTTTTTTTATCATAGTGCCATGTACAAACATCTACTGTCTTCTGATAAGCAAATATCATCATTTTAAAAATCTTTTGACGTTGACGCTATTTTTAAGGCACGCAAAAAAGAGTGCCCACAAATTTTATTGTGCTGACAAAAGGACTTACCTTGCAACTTAACTCTTATTTTTTTTCTTATTATCAATAACTATCATTTAAAAAAAGATGAGAATATTATAGAATTGGTCACTACAACGCTATTGTTTTCTAATAACCCTCTTTAAGAATGCGTTACAGGCCACAGTAATTGAATTATTTTGAGCTACGCAAACATACACTGCTTCTTCCTCTTTGAAAAAAAAAACAGACCTTAAGGGGATTCTAACTCATGGTTTGTGTTTTTCTGTGGAAAGAAGAGTTATTTTCCCCCTTATAAATGTGAAATGTAAAGATTATGTTTCATGTCAATTTGTTGAAACGACGCATCTAAGGCTAATTTGCATACGAAGAATAAAGTCACGTTCATCGCCGACAAGAAAAAAATAACAAGAAAAAGCGATTACTAAGTTTTCTCCACATGTTTTCAAAAGTCCAACATTTAAAGGGTCTAATGACATTTGGCGATAATTAGAAACGTTAAAACTGTGGAAATTAGTAGATCGGATGCGGACCGTTACAATTCCAGCTTTGCTGTCAAAATGGCGAATTTTGGAACATTAACGGAACTTTGTACAGCACGCAAAGAAGAGTGCCCACAAATTTTATTACATTAAGAAGTAGACTGGTCTTAGTACTTCTGATTTATCATAGACTTGAGTCTGGGTCAGGTGCCACTTTTGCGAAATTACCGTTCAGCTCTAGTTATGTAAATTACTTTTCCTGCTGAGCAAATAAAAGGTCATTTTAAAAAAATCATATCTCAGCCAACTTTCCACAGAATGCAACCATTAAACCTTGAAACTATTAACCAGAGTTAAAACTTTTGTGTGTAAAATAATCAGCTTATTCGGCCTTGTAAGGTAGGTTTGACAGAG
Source organism: Porites divaricata (assembly GCA_038088405.1). Lineage (NCBI taxonomy): Eukaryota > Metazoa > Cnidaria > Anthozoa > Scleractinia > Poritidae > Porites > Porites divaricata. Next base: position 30,062,016 of record JBBMOI010000003.1, on the reverse strand, counting down.
CACTAAAGTTTCACCAAAATTGCACCAGTTCCGATAGCAAACTGGCTAGTTTTAGGTGACCTAGAAAATCTTCCTGTAAAATAGAGAAAAAAATGAGTTGGTCCAAATAAATGTGATATTTCTTCATGGGATAGGATAGGTATCTTCCACCGAAAAAATCAGGGCAATCCGTCATAGACCGAAATTTGCCTTATCGGTTCTTACGCGGACAGCCTCTTAAGTGGTGATTTTCAAATGGCTACGGTTACGATCAAATTCCAAAACAGTCTCAATTTAATTGGTATATTCGATTTACTTCGACCAGTTATCAATGCTGATTAAATCCGCTGAAAACCCAAGCCATTTTTATCATCTCAGCAGTTTTAGTAATCAAGCGTGTTCAGCGTGTCTTACCCAAATTGCACGTTACAAAAAACAAAAGGATTAGCGTGTTAAATTTATCAAAACAAAGCCAAGTGTGTCCGCCTTTGTTTTTTCAATTTAATATGCACATATCCGTGATCTACGACACGCTAAGCGTGTAGTGCAAGATTGTCGTGAGCGTTCTTTCATCTTTAGCATCAAATTTCTGTGGAGGGTCCCATATCCTCTCAATTGTAGTATGTTGTTTAATAGTGATGCAAATAGCAATAAAGCTTGCGTTTTTCGTGTTCATATCTGACATATGATCCCTGTAGAATGAATATATAATAGCCTCTCCCGCCACTGAAACAATGACACGTGACAGAAGTTTATTAAATTACTAAAAAGTTAAAAACTTTCATTATCACTCTTTTAGGATTACCTGGTCAGCAAGGGATTTGTTCATCGCGATTTAGCAGCCCGTAACATTCTTCTTGGTGAGGACAGAGCGGTGAAGATTGCTGATTTTGGTTTGCTACGTCACACCAGCGAGGGTGAAATATATGAAATGACGAACGTAAAAAGACTGCCGCTAAAATGGACGGCACCTGAAGCTCTTGAAAGCGGCATATTTACCTTTAAGACTGATGTGTAAGTATGGATATACAGAAGGACGCATTAGTCCCCTTCTCGCGACTTGGATTTCTCAATGTACTGTCAGGGGCGTAGCTGCCTTTAAGCCATTAAGCCCGTGCTCAACAGGAATTTGAGCAAAAAATAAGTGCAGGTTATCACGTGTTCATAGTATATTTTTTAAACATTTACTTCTAAAAAGAACTAAAAATGGACAATTACAGAACCAAGAGTCTGCTTTCGGCAATACCTTTGCTCTTGGCAGAGAGTAGCTTAGTTTCTCCGTGATTGATCTCTACCTAAATAAACAAATAAACGTTTAACTAACGTTCTTCCGTTGTCACACATTTTCGCTATTTATGAACAGTTCCCAGTCCCCCTTAGGTAGAATGTCTATCCCGAGCGTTTTGCTTTTTTCTGCATACTTTTAAAGTTTCGTGCGAGGTTTGCAAAGACGCGTTTAAAGGCAAAGCGTGCGAAGCCGAAGATCATTAAGTATCATGAGGGGGGTAATAACGTACATGCGATCACTCGGTGCTAACACATAGATTGTCATCCTTAGCCACTCTTGCACTCACATGAAGAGATGATCATTTACTCATGGGAAAGAGCCATCAGAGATTTTCGTACAAAACATTTGGTTCAAATTTATGGTAGCAGTTCTCTTAGGCTTCGGTTCATTCACAACAGCGTTTTTTCCCCTGGTCTACTTCCTCACAAATCGCTTCGCTTAAATCGACTTACTTACTTACTTAACTTAGTGTACCATGCCAAGGCAAAGGAGGAACATTAACCGTCGAAATGCCGTATTGGATGACGCCAACGTACCAGCAGAACCAACAGACTACAGCGCCATGTCTACCGAAGCTCTGCGCCTCATGCTGGGAGTACGTCACCTCCAGCAAACCGGGAATCGCTGTGAACTTATCTCGCGACTACAACAGACTGAGCAGCAAAGATCGCCCGCATCACAATCAGCAAGTGCCCCGTCCAACTCCAGTATCGCCACCGGTGTTCCACACGCGGAATTGGCTGCCTTAATCGCTTCCATAGTGGACGAGCGGATGAACCGCCAACTAATCCAAGATAGCGGTGCCAGCAATGCCAGTGCTCAACTCGCTCGGCCCAGTGCCTCCGAGTAACCTTCAGGATAGCCTTAGGTCCAGTCCTCCTCCACCGCCACAAGATGGCGGCCAAAACACGACTCGTCAACAACAACCTTCCCTTCAAAATCTTCCACCACGCAATCTCCTCCCAAACACCGGCGTGTCTTCTGGTCTCGCCGCTTCTTCTGGTCTTGGTTCCCTCTCTTCTCCTGTCGACTTTTCCGATCCCGCCCAAGTAGCGTCGCTTCAACCTAACTTCCGACAGCCTTCCCTCGCCAGCCATCTGACTAAAGCCACCTCGACGGCCATCACCAACGGTGAGTACGTGGACTTTGCTACCCTTTTACCAATGACCTCCCTTCTCACTGACACCATCCATTCCCATCTTAACCTTAAGGTAGGCGATCAGGGTCTAACTATTCCACTTCCCTCCTCTAAACGCCCCAAAATCACCTCTATCGATCGATGGCTCGATGCCTTTGCCATATATTTCGCCGTTATAGTGTCTGTATATCCCTCTCGTGCCGCGGATTTAATAGCCTATCAACAGTTAATTCGAGATGCGGCACGAAAGTTTCCTGGGATGGCTTGGTATGCCTATGATGTGGAATTCCGAAGGCGTGCCTCCCATAACCTTTCTGCCAAGTGGGGGGAACGGGACGTCCAGCTCTACCTCGATACCTTCACAGGCCTCCCCAAATCGGGATGCCGATCTTGCAGCGGCACTGATCATCTTTCTGATACCTGCCCTTTATCTCCTCGTAGGTCCCGGGATGCCCTTATCTGACCTGTGCTACAACTTTAACAAAGGCCGACCCTGCGCTCGCATCCCATGCCCTTACCAACACAGGTGTAACCAACCGGGATGCTCAGCAGCTCACTCTGGGGAAGATCACACTAAACTCACCCGCCACAGAGAGGACAGACCTAAATCGTCTTCAAGCTCTGGCAATTCCTCCCGAGGACCCTCCTAACTACCTCTCCCAACTGAACCCTCCCACCCCCATTGACATCAACAAATTTGCATCCTACCTTCAGAGCCATGCAGATCACACAACAGTTCATCATCTTCTCACAGGGTTTTCTCAGGGCTTTAAGATCGGCTATTCAGGTCCAAGGGCCCCCAAGGAATATTCTAACCTTCCCAGTGCAAATATCAACCCAACTATCATTGACAAAAACATGCTAAAAGAGGTTACCCTGGGCCACACAGCAGGGCCTTTTCATATCCCTCCGTTCTCCAACCTGCAGGTATACCCCATTGGGGTCATTCCCAAGAAACACTCTTCGGAATGGCGTACCATTTTCCATCTCTCCTATCCCAAACACCGCCCTACCAGTGTCAACGCCCACATTCCTCCCGAATCCTATTCTTTGCAATACATAAAGGTGGACCACGCAATTGCTATACTTCAGGATCTCGGTCCAGGATGCTTCATGTCCAAACTAGACATAAAATCAGCATTTCGCAATGTTCTCGTCCACCCCTCGGATTGGGAACTTCTGGGTTTATGAAATGGGAAGGGCTCTATTTCTTTGATATGGTCCTCCCCTTCGGTCTCCTTCCTTTTTGATGAATTCTGTATCGTAAAGGCTTTTGTTCTTGGGCCATCGTAGTTTAACGAGGAATAAAACACAAACAGCGGTGATAAACATATCAAACTTACACATTTTAATAACTTGACGTTTCGTATGTTACGCAACATACATTTTCAAAGTGCAATAAAGACCGTTACAATTTTATGAAAACTATACATGAAATGTAAATAAGGGGTCTGGAAACGAGATTAAGAGACATCTGTTTCTTAACAGTAAAACAATAAAAGCTTAAGCTAATTAGTAAAGTATCAGCTTCTCACTGCTGACGTTTACATTAAGGGCCGGCTTAAGTTCTTGGATAAGCAAAGTTTCTTTTATTTTACAATGATAATCTGTTTTACCAGAAGCTAGACCGTCTAAATCGTTCATAGAAATCTAAGGTCATTTATAAAGCTGGTTGCTGGGACTGCAGTGACTTTTACATTGGCAAAACGAAACGACGGCTTCATGATAGGAAAACGGAACATTTCAGGGCTCTCACTAAGAATGACCCCACATCAGCCATTGCTGACCATATAAGAGCCACAGGTCAAAACATCAAGTGGGATCATTTTGATATTCTAGCTTCTGGTAAAACAGATTATCATTGTAAAATAAAAGAAACTTTGCTTATCCAAGAACTTAAGCCGGCCCTTAATGTAAACGTCAGCAGTGAGAAGCTGATACTTTACTAATTAGCTTAAGCTTTTATTGTTTTACTGTTAAGAAACAGATGTTTCTCAATCTCGTTTCCAGACCCCTTATTTACATTTCATATATAGTTTTCATAAAATTGTAACGGTCTTTATTGCACTTTTGAAAATGTATTTTGCGTAGCATACGAAACGTCAATTTATTAAAATGCGTAAGTTTGATATGTTTGTTACCGATGTTTGTGTTTTATTCCGTGATGAATTCTCTTCTGCGGTTGAATGGATCATTCAAACTAAACTTAATATTCCCAAGGTTATCCATATACTAGATGATTTCTTTTTTGCTACTTCCCCTCCCATATCAAAATGCATGACTGCTCTATGCCAAATTTTGCACCTTTTTGCAGATCTAAATATCCCCATAGCTCTTGGCAAAACCTTCCCTGCATGCACATGCCTTGAATTTATGGGTATTCTACTAGATTCCAATAAAGTGGAAGCCCGTCTTAAGCCTGAACTTTCCTATAACTTGGACCATGTTATGCTTTGGGCGGCCTTTACCCTTGCCTTTTTTGGGTTTTTAAGATCCAGTGAATTCATTTGCAATGGCCCCTTCGACCCCTCTGTCCACCTCACTTCCAAGGACATCACACTGGTACCCAACTCCCACTCACTCAGCCACATGCTAGTCCACATCAAACAATCCAAAACTGACCCCTTCAGACAGGGCCACACAATCACCATTGCAAAGTCCTGGTCACCTATCTGTTCGGTGATGGCCATGAAAGACTGTCTCCTGCAAGCCCAGCCACCATCCAGCCAACCTCTGTTTGCCTTCGTCCAACTCAGACAATGGGTTACACGGAACAATCTAACAACAGAGCTTAGGACAATTCTTCAACACTGTGGTCTCCCTGCCAACAATTTCTACTCCCACAGTTTCCGTATCGGAGCCGCCACAACAGCAGCCACAGCTGGCCTTCCACCCTGGCTTATTAAAGTTTTAGGCCGCTGGAGCTCAGACTGTTATAAACGCTATATAAGGACCCCGAAATGTTCCATTTTAGAAGTACCTAGACTCTTAGCTAATTCTAGTCCATAACTAACATTAAGACAGCTAGTGCCATCATTAACTTTCGTCGGAACATTTGCAAAGTCGCATAGGAGCGGTAGGTACGGCTCCCTTTGCCTACAAGAGCCCAACTTTATGCGCCTCCTACTGTGGGGGAATTGTGTCCCCTGTGCCCCCATGCTCCACAATCCGTGGCAGGGAAGTGCAACCCCTGGCTGCACTTTACCCCACAGTAAGGCTTAGGTCTTGGAGACAGGTCCGGAAAAATATCCACTCCAGGGTGTGGACCCCCGGTCCCACCTGATCTGTACTCCACCCAGGAGGACCACGCCTCCTGGTTCCCCCTAGTTCCTAGTGACTGGGGGATATGGGCCTCACCCCCGGAGACTGATCAGGACTCCTGTCCAGAGTGGCTACCCCCGGTACCACTCGATCTTGTCTCCCCCCAGGAGGGCTCCTCTCCTGGTCCCTTACCCCTAGATTTAAGTGCTTCCCTGCCACCAGAATTTTGCTATTACCTTTTGTGTGTTCTCTGTGTGGCACCTGGCATATAGCCTTTTCGCTAAAACACTGCCAATGGGAAGAGTTTATTAATTGTAATTAACACTGACGCTTAAACATTCTTCCCAAATGCTCATAGCATTCTTTTTCGAAAAAGAAATGGTCCATTTTTTCTCTGTAGTAATTTAAGACTATTTCCCTGACTTGCTGATGCTTTTTGTTGCAGATGGTCCTTTGCAGTGGTTTTGTGGGAACTGGCTACTATGGGTAAGTTCAATAAGTCTTTGTATTACATACATTATATAATAACTCAGTCAATTTTTGTAGCTATCCAGGAGATTTAAGAGGGATGCCAAAAGACCTTCTGGCTCAAATGACATGGCAGATTCAGAGTTACTCCATTCTCAATAAGCTCAGCTTGTCACATTATTTTATGTCAAATTAGCCACCAACCACAACATTAAGCAACTACCAAAAGTAGACCCAGTTTTAATTTGATGTGATGCAATTTATGTATTTTTCAAGTTATAGCTGTTCCGGGTAGAAAGTACTGCCGATGAACTGATCCACCACAAATCGTATAATTTGATTGTTGTTTATTAAGGTGATATTGCAATTATTCGATTTCTGTCATGGGCCGTTGGCTACAGATTAGCCTGATTCAGGTTAGCTTAAAGGCTTGTTTCGGGTTAATAAATTAAAACTAGACCTTACCTTTTGAAATTGATTTAATAAGTGAAATGTGATCTAAAGTACAAAAGCTTAAATGTCAATCAATTTTCTTAATCCTCTATTCAAATCAATGTTCTAAATCACGTGACTCTCTTTCATCTTTACCAAACCATTCTCCGCCCCGATAAGGGCGTAGTTCTTATCTTTATGGATCATACCCCTCTGCAGGGTGGATGACAGCGATCTTGGTAAGTGGACGGTTATATTCCTCCTGTGGTTGTCTTCACTCAGACGTTGCGCACTCGTCCATCTGACCTGGGGTACACCTCGAGTATTCGGCCGACAGCCCATTTGCCCCGGACAGCGTTACTATCGGCCACGTTTACGACATCATCTACTCGCACATTGCGCTTTTCTACGTGCCACTTTCCTCGGTACTAGTGAGGGAAATACATCTCTCCTCCTACGCTTCCAGAAGGAGTCGTATATTCTCTGTACAAACTCTAGTTCTCGTCGTGGATTCTTTGTGTCATTGAATGGACCTTGAGGTACTTCCGATGTCTCGGGTCCCAGCAGTAAATCGTTGGGACATAGATAGGCTCCATCATCTGGATCGTTAGGAATGCGACCCATGGGGCGCTGGTTTACTAGGTTTCCATTCTCTAACAGGCAGGAGTACAATTCGAAAGGTGTCAGGATTTGTTCACCGATCGATTTCTTCAGTGCAATCTTGACGCTCTTGACAAACGCCTCAGCGGAACCATCCTGGTGCGGAGCAGCTGGGGTAGTAAATCCCCACTGACTACCTTTCTCTGCGCAGAACTCACGGAGCTGATTAACATCTAAATTCTCGATCATTTCGCGCAACCATTTGCAATCCGTTATCGCTCATCATCACCACTGGGAAGCCTCTGATAGAGAAGAATCTACGCTGCACCCGCATAAAATCTTTTGTGGAGCATTTCACCGCCAGCTCTAGGGGAACAGCTCTTGTGTTTAAACAGGTGAAAATAACTCCGTAGAGTTTGGTGTTATTGTTTTGCCTATCTTGACATTGTAAGAACCAAAGTATTAACAAGCAGTGTAGTAGAACGGTGGGATTTGCGGTGATAGGCGATCGGAATTTAAGGGATATCTGCCATCCGCTGCGTCTCTGCTTTGTGTGCCATTTTTCGACAAAATACACACTTGACAGACTTGCTGAGCTTGCTCGCCTTGAGGATCCAGTACTTCCTCCTTGTCTTTGCTGTTGTGGTCGCTACTACTACGTATTGCTTGTTATCAGCAGGGATATTCTGTGTTTGTGGGGAAGAAGTACGTCGTAGGATACTATGGATTCGTCGATTCTGTTCCCAACTCTGACTATTCTTTTGTCATCTATGAAGGGACGGAGAGACTTGAATTCACCTTTCTCTAGCCGACTGTGCAGGGTTTTCTGTACTTGCTTGATCCAGAAAGTATCCGCCCCTTGTAGCTCTTCGAGGTTTAAGGGTCCTTCCTTTCCCTCTTGTGCGTGTCTACTCAGTCGAATTTTCTCTGCTAGCCTGTGTAATCTTGCTTTTACGCGAATCAGTTTACTCCAGCTGAAGAAGGTGGACGTATCAATTATGTCTTTGGCTTTTACAGTTGAGACTGTTGCCACTATCTGGCGACGCTCCATGTCTTCATCCGGAGTGGGTAGGGAAGTCACCTGGTTTGGCTACAGGCTTTCTTGTAGACGTAGAAAGCTGGGCCATTCATCCACCTTTCATTTAGTGCATTCACATGGATCCCTCGCCGAAGGTCGTCAGACACGTTGTCTTCACTTGGGATATGCATCCACTGACTTGGATCTGAGTTACTCTGAATTTCTCCAACCCTTGAAGACACGAACGGCTTGAAATTGCGAGACGGGCTTTCGATCCTGGCCAAGGTGATTATGCTGTCGGTAAAGAACTTTACCTCTCCAAACTGCACACGACTCCTTTTGAATGACTTTTGCTAGGCGACCTGCTGGGACGGCTGCCAGTAGCTCTAAGCGAGGGATGGTGAGCTGCTTCAAAGGTGTCACTCTTGACTTTGCTGCTATAAATATTACTGTATAGGTGTCTTCATCCTTTCTATCACGTATGTAGGCACACGCTCCAAATACGTCCTGCGACGCGTTTGCCAAGACACACAGCATTGGCGGATTCACGGAACTGTCGGCGGGTAAACTTCTGTCGAAGTACACGTTGTCCAGTTCTTCCATATTTTGAAACAGTGAAATTCAGTTGTCCTGAACTGCAGGCGGTAGCTCCTCGTCCCAATCCAGTCCCAGTTGCCACAGCTGTTACATACGGCCGATTTTCGCTCTGACTATAAACGCGGCAGCAACTTGTTATAGGATCATCCTGTTCATCTTTACTGGTACATGGCTCGGTCTGTCTACTAGCTTCAGGAGATCTGCCTTTACTCTGAAGTGGAAGTTATATGTCTTGAAATTCCACGAGGTTTCTTCTCCTCTCCTCTTTGAAATACGTTCATTCCTCTCTCTATCTCATTATTATGTTTCTCTGTAAGCTTGTGACCTTGTCTATGTCTTCCGTTAATTTCCGAGCTTCTTCAACTGTGTCCACGGAATCGCAGATGTCATCCATTTACGTATTGTTTGTAAGTACTTCAGATGCTTTGGGTAATCGGCCTTGTTGTCTTGAGCAGTTTTTCGCAATGCTACCTGCGTCATGGCGGGTGCAGGCTTGTCCCCTTAAGTGAGAACTGTTTTGATCTACACGTCGGGAGCTCTGTTAGTTTCCAGGTTTCTCCACAAAAACCGGTGGACATGCTGATCTCTCTCGGGGATTAGTATCCTGTAGTACATTTTGGAGATGTCTTCCATTACCGCAACTTCTTTCTCTCGGAATCCCAAAACCACTGCAAACATGCCATTTAGGAGATCAGGGCCTTTCCTCCAATAATCATTAAGTGTATGTCCTTGATACGCAGAGGACGAATTAAAAACGATTCGGACTGGCGTGCTCCTTTTGTCTGCCCTTAGCACTGCGTGGTGTGAAATGTACTGGACAGGGCCTTGATACGCCTCCTCTTCTTTCTTCGACAGTTATCGTGAGAAGTTGATCTCTTCCATTTCCTCCGTTTGGTCACAGTAGACTCGGCTTGTTCAGGATTCTTCCTAAGTCGTCGCTTTGTTCATTCTAGCCGCTTCATTACCAACGCTTTGTTATCCGGTAGCAGATTGGGATCCTTTCTCCATGTTTTGGAATCATCCACTGATTGTTCACCTTTATGCTTGACTTTTCTATCAGTTCAGATTCCTCTCGTTAGGTTTGCGTCAACTTGTTGACATCGCAGATACAACGTTTTACCTCCACACACATAGCTTCCGTCTCCCAGAAGTTAGACAAGTCTAATGGCAAGGCATACTTTACGTGTAATATACGGGTCACATCAGAGGTTTCTTCTGGCTTTCCTCCAAATTCTACCGATCCGAGTGAGGAATTACGGGCTAGCAGATGATCAACTTGTCTCGTTTCAACAGCATGTAAATGTGCGTGATCAATACCGATAAGAAAATCGACCTGTCCCTTACCACGGCGAAATGTAGTCTGTAGACCAAGAGGCTCCGGTATGTTTGAAGTCCTGACTGCGGTGATCTCGTCGCTGATACTTGGAATGCTGATTGCCTTTACTGTGAATCTCTTACCGTTATAGATTGAAGGTAGCTGAACTTTGTACTCTTTGTACTCTTTCGTCTTTCCGCCAATTTTAGTGATGGTTACAGATGCATCCTTCCCGTGTAAACCAAGAGTCTCTGCAGTTTCTTGTCGTATTAAACTTATCTGCGCGCCGGAGTCTAGTAGGACATTTCCATGTTAGAAGAGACCGTTTGCGCTGACGATATTCGTAGAGAGGATTGGTAGGATAGCTGCCTTTGTATTGGTTGCTATAGAGACGCCAATCTTGATGGCACTGGTCTTGTGAAGTAGCTGGTGGTGGTTGTGTGGACACTGCGTTCCGTTCTCTGTTTCTGTAAACCGTCGGCTTCGACTGCAATTGTCCATTCTGTAGTCCCTTCCTGCCCTTTTAAGACAGGTGAAACACACGTGGTTAGCTTTGGCGGTCTTGATACGTTCATCGATGCGGAGGACTGCAAATTTCTGACACTGGTCGGGCCAGTGTGTTGAAGTTTTGCACAACCAACTTTTGTACCAGGTTAGCTGAACATTGTCATCGCCACTAGCTCTTAGGTGGCTGAGAATGCGCTTGTTGGGTGTACCAACTCTGATCGGGGCTATGGCGCGCATTCTCGACTTCATTTCCACAGTCATCCAGGTCATCAACGCATGCAGTGTAGCGGGTTTCTCTTCCTTCTCAAGATCTCTGGCCCAGGCGTTTCGATTCTCGGCACACATCTTCTGCTCTATGATGGACAACATATGGCTATTATCCATATAACTCGGCAGGCCAACTTTCTTTAATGTGTTGTAACATCGCCTCACGAGATGTACCAGGTCGCAAAACCGCACATCTTCCCCCTCATGCAATGCTTTAAATTGGACAATATATTGTGTGATAGTGTCTGACACGAGTCGCGGATCCCCATAAATGGAGTCTAAGTACTCCTAGGCGGCAACGTAATTCCCTTTATGAGCTCTAACGGCTTTTCTCTTAAACACGTACGAGGCAGCGTGAATGCATCTCTAGGTGAATAATTGGCGTCAATCACGTGTTTGAAGTCGGAACGGAAGATTGCATAATCTTGTACATTCCCGAAAACGATAGGCAGCTTTGGTTTTTCCTCGTAGGGGCCAAACCACCCCTCAAAACGTTTCATCTAATTTGGGTTTTTGGTGACATTTTAAATAACTTTCTTGATGTTGATCGTCTGCTTGCGAAACTTGGTAGGTTAATATACGACAACATGTCAATCATTGTGAAAGACTTGTTTGTAGAGCTTGTCACTGTGTGACATCACTATTGATGACGTCATATATTTTTTTTAAAATTAAAGTTTGTGATTGTTTTAATTTTCTACTGTTTGATAGAGCGCTTCACGAGAAGTTGAAAACCGAAAACAGTATGTACATACGACAAATACTGGATGAGATGTGACTTTTTGAAGTTGGAAAAATTTAGAGTCAATACATGGGACCCCCCTTCGGTAATAAACCTAAATTAGACTGCCTTTTGTCTTAATAGTACTGCAATTGACATTGCATATTGGTTTATATTAAGGTGATTCCCTAGTAAAAGAACGTAACATAGATTGTAGATGAAACTTGGTACACTGATGTAACAAGTCAAGAAGATGATAAAAAAGTAATAAAAAGTGGGGGTCACCGTGCTCATTTTGAGGTCACAATGCTGACAAATACGGTTATTTAGGACCCTGTGGCAAAAACCGCGCGCAGCCCAAAACTAGACAAAAAGGAGAGATTTTTTCGATGATGCATGTGGTATCGCACAGGATTTGACTTTAATGTATTGTTTATTCACTTACGTACCAGAAAAATGCCTTTTAATGCCCTTGTTTTTACTTTACGCTTCAAAGTAGAACTAAATTAGACACGCGCTTTACGACCCGTGATAGCTCAATCCGTACAATTTAGTAAAATTGCCAAAAGACTGAACATAGATTTGTACCAATTTTTTTCTCATCGAGAGGAAGCTCTGTCCTTATTAAAATCATGAAATAAAAAATGGGGATCACCGTACTCGTTTTTGCGGTAGAGCTGCAGAAAGTGCGCGCCAAATGCATTTTCTCCGATTTTTGAGAGAGGACTGGGGCGAGTTTCAAAATTAAATGTATGTCATAGGGGGAAGAAAGTATTAAAAAATCCGTTTTTTCAGAATTTACATCGAGATATCACATTTAGGACACAATGTGATAAAGAAAGCGCTTCTTTGAAAACCAAAGTGAGTAAGCACAAGTTAAACATCCACTATCAAGGTTCTCTGTGAGGAAGTCGAATTCAGCAACACGCGTACTGCTTACATTATGCACCTTCCCAACACATTGAGTCTCACCTCGGCAAGAAACAACGGCAAGCAAAAATTCCAATAGCGTTTCTCTTCAGTCAACTTCATTTTAATAATGTTACTTCACATGCTCTTTTTTAAGGCGGCCATCTTGTTATGCGCGGTAAGAGATGCGCAGTGCAAAACCAGGGAATCACCTTAAATGTAGAAAGTAGAAGGGAAAAGAAAATTATCAAAAAAGGATTTTCTGTTATTCCTGGAACCATAAAAGCAAATTTGTGATATAATAAAAGGTCACGTGACCAATAATTAATTTGCCATATTATTGTCCTGGAGGCAAAAATGGAAAATTAAAACCATACTATTTTTACGGACATTAAGAAGTCTTTTTTACCAAAATACCAGTTCAGCTAGAAAAAAACTAAAAACAAAACAAGGACATTACTTTTACAAAGAAAGTATGGAAAACTATGGTTCCGGGGGAACAGTTTTCTGTTTTTAGCGATGAACGGTTCTTAGTGTTTTGGTCCCCTTGATGAACACTTTTGACTGAGAAAACAGTTTTTAAATAATGATTTCAATTTTACTTTACTGGTTTTTGTAACGTCATCCTTTGTGACGTCGCTATATATGTGCCAGTTTGAGAAATTCTTGAGCTTAAATTGAAGTTGACATCAATTTTAGCTAACGCCACAAGTTTAGTTGAATAATGTTGAAAATAACCAAAATTAGGTTTTATGAAACATTTGGGGGTTGTTTTGGTCCCAACGTGCCGAGCATGAAAGTACATGCAGCGTAATCGGAGTGCGCTGTATTGACAACAGATGGTGTTCCGCTGGTTTGAACTACTGATTCAACATTGGTTATTGCCAGATTTTGCACGTCATTAGCAATCTGAGCACTGTCAATTTCATCTAGGAGACCACTTGCGGAGCTAGCACTTATTTCCTCTCAGAGTCAACGGCGTTGACCACAGGAAGGGCTTGGTTTACCGATTGCATATTTGAAATTCCATCATTTCCATGCACCCCAATGCTCGAAACCTCCTCTTTTCCACTATTTGAAGTCCCATTCCCGTCTGCATCCTACTAATTTGATTGCTCTGCACTATCAATAAACATTTTCGCATCTACTTATATTCTCATAAAGGTTTCCCGGCATTCGTCCAGCCACTGCTCTTCCGTTCTCTATTAACTTTGTATACTCGTTGTGTTTTTCCACTAAACTTTCATACGCTCCATGGAACTTAGCTAAAGATTGCCTTATTTCATCTGGAGGTCTATGATTTTCCACTGCATAAACCAACGCCTTTTTTAATCTTGTGAAGGTTGATTTAGCCGTGCGACGATCTGTCTTGGCTTGCTTTAATGCGGCTTCGTCCATATGCTTTTCCTGTCGATAAGTGTTTTTGTAATCACAGGAGCACTGTTTCTTTATCTGGCGGCTCGTAGAGATCGAATGAAATGTTCTGCGTAGAAAGTACTGCCAATGAACTGATCCACTGTAAACCGTATAATTTGATTGTTGTTTATTACGGTGATATTGCAATTATTCGATTTCTGTGGCGGGCCGTTGGCTACAGGTTAGCTTAAAGGCTTGTTTCCGGTTAGCAAATTAAAACTAGACCTTTCCTTTTGAAATTGATTTACTGACTGAAATGTGATCTTAAATGTCAATCAGTGTTCTTAATCCTCTATTCAAATCAATGTTCTAAATCACATAATACTCATTCATCTTTAAAGAAACAATAGCCACAGAGCCCTATTTTTACAGGTGCTGTCAGAAGTGGGTTACATGCATGCGTCAAAGCCACTAATAAACCTGCATTTTACTATCTTTCAATGATCAACAATTTAGGGGGCGCCCCATATCCTGGAATTAGCCACACGCGACTGCACAGTTGTCTTAAATCTGGATATCGGATGGAGAAACCGAACACATGCAGTGACGAGATGTAAGTCAACTCTTCACCAACTTACAAATTTCCATAGATCTATCTGAATTTATAAAAATGTAAAAAAGTCCGAAGGTTTGACAGGATCAGTAATCAATTCCTTTTAAAATTTGACAGCCTTTGCAAATCAAAGAAATCTTTCCTCTTTTCGATGTTTCGTTGTATTTGTAGGGGTTTTTAGAGTACAGCATGCATGTTACTTTGTCTATAATTTTGTTCTCTCTCAACAGATACAAATTGATGATGGACTGCTGGAAGGATGATCCAAATGAACGACCCACATTCTCTCAACTGATACCAATACTAGAGGAGATGATGACAGTCGATACGCCTTATTATGATTTCACACTGTTAGACGAGAGTCAGGCATGTTACAGCGTTGCATCTGCTGCTACCACCAGCAAAACCGTTACACTTGAAACTCAGCTATAATTCCCCATAAGTCTCCCCTTATTAAATATTTGCCATAACGCATTTTCTTTGTCTTGATACTCTGTGGTGGAACAGAGATGACGAATACAAGCGCTTGACGGGTTATCACACTTAGTTGCCAAATGGTGTAAAAAGAAAACATTGATTGGCAATCGGACCAGTATCGTTAGTTTATTTAAATAACATGCCGTTTGGAACACCTAAGAAGGATATGTTTAAGCATAGAACTTACCAGGAAAAAGGACAATACCAATATCATGACAACGATAACAAACGTTTCGTTTATTATAGCAATAACCTATGGTTTCATTTAACAGACGTACAATTTTTTCATATTTACATAATGATATTGCTTCATTTTACGATGATAATGATAAATTTTGGAATGGCATGCAATGGTAAAACAAAACGTTGTAGGGGCCTCGGTTCAGATATATAGTTACTTTAATATGCAAAAGCGAGGTCTTGGAGACAACAACAAGGAAGTGAGTAACTCCCGTCTTTCTTTGTATGGTTAAACATGACCATACAATCAAGGTGTCTCAGATATATCGATCGAGAGTAGCCTATTTTATTTTATTAACGAAGGTGGCCCAGCTTTGTCAGTTCAGTCTATGTATTTGATGTCATTCTTCAAAATAAATTAAAAGTTATTAATAACTTCAAAACTTAAACTCCTTATGTGATCTTGTTTAGACGACACATTAAGAATTAAGAAGAAAAACTGCCTTTTAGCCTAAAAGTAAGTGAAACATGACTAGTAATAGTTGACACTACAGCTGCCTCCGCTCTGTATATTGTCGGTCAATAGAGCGTTTTCACATGACGTCACTGCGGCCATATTGGTGTTCCAAAACAATCGAACGGCGGCCATGTTGGCCTGTGGGAGTTGAACTCTTTTCTTATGTAAAAACTTTCTTTTGTTCCAATAAATTAGCATAGATGCTGGCCACGTGAGTGAAAACGCTCTATAGTATTCTTGGTCGTTGTGTAGCTCTTTGAAATATACCGATTCATAATGAAGATTTTCACACATATTCCATACAATAGGTGAGATAAATACAGGAAACGCAAGGTTCCATGCACATTTTCAGTTCGATTTACATAGAATAGTTTATTCTAAACCATAAGAAAATATTTAATTAGAGTTGAATTCTTCGCAATTTCTCTTTCACTTTTTACATTCAGTTCATTTTATTTGCCGGAAAGTAAGCCTTAGAAATTAAAAGGACGTTTGATTAATTCACGCTCGCGCATTCTCGTCTTATCTTAAATTTTACAGCGGAAGGACATCCGTGGGCACAGAATTTGACCGTCGGCGAATTTCTGTAATCGTCCATCGTTCTAAGCTAGCCGTTGTTCACTCGTCTTAATTTGCTTGTTTGGGGCTGAGTCTTTAATATTTCAGTTAATTTTCATTTTTTCATTGTTTTTGGGTATGGTAATGTGTGCTAATGAATTTTAAACAAAGGAAAAACAAAAATTAACTGAAGTAAAAAATTAACTACAACATATTCATAACGCAAGATTACGCAAAAGCGATACAGCAGGAAAGGAAAGTATTAATCAAAGCGATGTTCCAAGCAAAGGAGCGAGGTTAGAGCCCAAAAGTTATCGATAGAAAGCTTATTATCAACAATGTTATTTCCAAAGTAAGTAATATCCCTAAATACCTTAGGCCTCCTCAATCCAGTGCACAGGCTTAATCGAGACATTTAATCTAAATTTTCTGTTTTTTCCATTGTCACGCGAACGTACGGCTGCTTCCCGTATTAGACTAAGTTCTTCTGAGACTCCTTATGGACCCAGCCAACGGACTTTTAATGTTTTGCTTGATTTATTTGTTTATTTTAGCCTCGTACCTTTCTGTTTTTGGTGGCAATATTTATTTTCTTTGTTTAGTCATATAAATTAGTTGCATACTTGAAACATATCTACGTTTTTCAATTGCTTTGTTTATAAGCATCCACAAACTATCCCATACAACGCCGAATGCTCATTAAACGTGAGAGGTTTGTCGAACATTATGAAAAGGCGTGAGACCTTCCGTTGGCTTAAGATGAAGAAATGTGCCGTTTATTTTCTACAAGAAGTTCATTGTACAAAAGACAAAGAGCACATATGGTCCGCGGAGTGCGGGTGTTCCGCCATATTTAGCAGCTTCTCTAGCGACAGCGCCGGAGTATGTGTGCTTTTTAATAATAATTTCAACTTTCAAATTTTAAAATCCTTTCCCGATCCGGAGGGAAGGTTCGTCATGGTTGATATAGCCTGAGATCATGCCCTCTCCGTATTAACCCTTTATGTCTCTCACGGGAATAGGGCGTTATTTTTTTCCCTCTTGAGCCAAAGAAGCAAAGAAGCAAAAAAGAAAGAAAAATAATAACGCCTGATCTCAGGTTATGGTTGATATCAAATTAGAAAGTAAGATCTTAACCTTGGTTAATATTTATGCACCGAATAAAGACAAGCCTACATTCTTCCAAAACGTTCTAAACCAACTTATCTGTTTTGACTGCAGCGAGATAATTCTTGGTGGAGACTTTAATTTAGTGCTTGATGTCCAAAAAGACAAAAAAGGTCGAAGACCAGGAACCCACAACAACTCGTTAAAAGAGGTCAAGCACATTTCAAATGTATTGGATCTTATAGACATTTGGCGTTGCTTTAATCCAGAAGCTAAAAGATTCACTTGGAGGAGAAGAAAACCTGACATACACTGCCGTCCAGCCTTTTTTTTTTGACAAGCTCTAGCCTAAGTACAACTATCACCGATGCAGACATATTACCTGGGTACAAAACAGATCACTCTTTAATATCTGTTCATTTGGCAAATAATGCAAACCCCAGGGGCCCGGGTTTTTGGAAATTGAACACCTCTTTTCTGTTAGATGAAGAATATGTCAGCCTAATTAAGAAAACAATCACTGATGCAGCAAATGAATTTGGTCAATTTGCGAACAATATTGATGCATTCTATTATGGGACACCATGAAGATGCAAATTAGGTCAAACTCTCTAAACTACCGTAAATCCTCTGTTAAGCCCCCCGGGGGGCTTATTTTTTTCAAGCACTTTTGAGGGGGGGCTTAATAGAGAGGGGGGGCTTAAAAGAGAGGGGGGGGCTTATTTAATTTAGCGAAACGCATCACCTGCAGCAAAAATACCGTGGTATGAGACAGAGTAGGCTTACGCGTTGTACAATTTAAGTCACTGTCAAAAGTATTTAATTCACTTGTGGGAGCCTAAAAGTAACAAAAACAAATATGTTTCATAATGTTGGCAGGCCATACACAGAGAGCTAGAGCTCATATGAAGTTGGAGGTCATGCCGCCGAAGACCAAAAACAAATATGAACTTCCAGCCTGAATAAATCATAACTGATCAGTCCACGTTAATCGTTAATTTTTTTGTGAAGAATAAGGATTGGGGGAGGGGGGGGCTTAATAGAGAGGGGGGGCTTATTAACTTTCCTCCTCTGAAAAGGGGGGGCTTATTAGAGAGGGGGGGGCTTATTTGAGAGGGGGGGCTTAATAGAGGATTTACGGTATGCAAGGAGAAAGAAAGCTAAAATAAAATCACTTGAGTTAAAACTTGAATCTGAAATATTGTCTCTCCAAAAGGAGTTAGAAGAAAACAACATTTCTGAAAATGAGAAAGTCCAGATTTATAGTGAAATAGATGTTAAGATTCTACAAAGAGAAGAAATTTCAAAATATAAAACTCGAGGAGCAATATTAAGATCCAAGTCTCGGTGGAATAATGAAGGAGAAAAAAAAAATACAAAATACTTCCTAAACTTGGAAAAACAACATTTCAATAAAAAAACCATCAAACGCCTCACATTAGCAAATGATAATGTCGTCAATACATATAGCGAGATCCTAGAAGAAGCAAAATCCTTCTATCAGAATCTTTATTCTTCAGCTAATACGCAACCCGATACTAAGGAAGAAAATATGTTTTTCCCAGACGGAAATCCTCTTATCCTAAATGAGCAAGAGCAAAAACAGAGTGTAGGCTTCCTGACTGCCTCTGAATGTTTAGAAAGTTTAAAATCGATGGAATCAAACAAGAAGCGGAAGTGACGGTCTCCCAGCCGAATTCTATAAAGTCTTTTGGAATGACATCAATCAGCATCTGTTAAATGCCTTAAATTGTGCATTTACAAAAGGTCTCTTATCGATTACTCAAAGAAGAGGATTGATTACTCTAATACCAAAGAAGAACAAACCGACCAACTTGCTAAAAAACTGGAGGCGTATCACCCTCCTTAATTGCGATTACAAAATAGCCACCAAATGTATTGCAAGTAGAATACGAAAGGTACTACTAACGATAATTAAGAGCGGCTGTCTGTAAATATCGACCAGGGGTGAGAAAAATAAAAATTTCCAAAAATCCAAAAAAAATTCGGCGGACTACCCTAGGTACCTTAGTAATGAAAATATAAATTTTACTTTCATCGGTTAAATATTTTGGCAATACAGCGAGTGTAAAGATTGACTGCTTCACGGCCTCCACCGGGCCGCTTTTCGGGACGCGCGACAGGGTAACGAAAAAAGCTCGATTCTAGTCTAATTCAAACATCATTCAATTCACAATGCTTCTCATCGTATTAAAGGGATTTCAAAATACATTTTGAGTGGTAATATGCTTCAATTGATTACAACCAGAATATTTTACGGGTTTTAAGATACTTGAATAATTTTGAGGATAACACCCGAGCAAAATTTTGTCGAAATTCGAAGGCCTAAAATTCAACCCGATACATCGTTTTAAGAAGAAATAGATATCTGACATTAAAAAGCAATCTTTAAGCTTTCGAAATATGGGTTCAAAACTTTGGGCAACAAGTGAAATGAATTTTTGGGAAAGCGAAATTCAGGGAGCACTTGAGTGAAATTGACCTCTCTGACTTGACAGTTATGAGGTTCGGCGCGACACGGTGAATTCGAAAACAAATCGTTCAGCCTAGGTACGTTTAATTCAGGCGATTCCAAGGCCCACAGTGATACAAACGTAATTGAAAAAAAGTAAGGTGGAAAATTGTACCTCAATGTTTAGCCAAAAAGAAGGTCAAATCCCGGCTTTTTATCGTAACCTGCGCTTGGTCTGCCGAGTTCTGTTGTGGACTGGGGATAGCCATTAGATTTTTAGCGAAGATTTGAGGATCGGAGAAATCCCAAAAACCTTTCACGCCAAAATTCCAAGAAAAAAGTTCTTGCGAGGAAAAGACAAAGAAGAGAGTGATGGAAAATCATAACTAACAATATCAAGCAAAAAAAAAAGGAAAAGTGAGTTTTTAAAAGATATATTATAATATGTATAATCATGTCTCAAACTTACCCGCCCTGGCTAATAACAGCTCTGCTTCAGTGTTTAAACCACAGTTGGCAAAACTGGGTTGCAGTGTTTCTGTAATGTGGCGCTCAATTGATCGGCTACATTAATATTCCCTGATGGGTAGGTTCTCTGTGCTCAAGTATCTGGCACTTGAACCATACTCACCCCCAACCAGCGCTCCATATTCACACTCTGTGTGGTCGCTCAGCGAGTAGTAGAGCCAAGCTCTCGCTACCGAAAACTTTATTCCTAACGAAAACCGCACTATCAAGAAATCGATGAAGGTATATAAGGTATTGCGAAAGCGGTCTCCGTGACCCGCTTCTACACAACGTGTTAGGATATTTCGCAATCGTTATAAATTAGAACTAATTAATATGGGAATGGAAAAGTAACATTTGACTTACAGCAAACAAACAAAAAAAACATGTATTTACATAACGCTAATGAAGACTATTTGACACGTTTCATGAAGTTTGGGTTCACATGTTTGCGATCGTAAAGCTGCGAGGTAAATGGGGAGAAAAAAATAGTATAGTTATAACGAAAGAAAAAATCTCTTGGTGACTGTCATGTTATGTAACGCATTCTCGACTCACTTACCAGCATTCCTTGACACACGTCGAGTGCGTGGGGCTGGGGGGGGGAAGAGACGAGGTCTGGGACCGAGAAACGATGTTCTCACAACTTGCAAAGAGATCACCCTACGTGATGGTCAGCGGATAATTGCAGCATTTTCCCACAGTAAATATTTTTAGACTTTTGAGAAGCAAGAAGCGGATCGAACCGGCAGAGGAAATCAGAAATGCTTAAAAAATTCAAAAAAAATATCATGCATCTTTGTCTTTCTTGCATATCGTATTTCTCTTTCGGTACTGAAATTGAGGGGGAAACTAAAACGCAACCGTGTTAGATCTTAACCAACAACAACGCGCTCGATCGCCGATTTGTAGGTTAAATCGTTTTTGCCGGGCAAGGATAACTTGATGCTGATAAAAATTACTGGAGAAAGTGTCAGATTTATCGGAAGCAAGTATATTTAGAAAGCTTTATAAATATGAGCTCACAGCTCTACATATCATGCCTGAATAAACATCAGATAAACATTCACACTTCATAACATTTCACTTCGTTTATTACGATCAGTCAACACCTTGAATTCAAAGTTAAAATTCAAAACGATCCTAAGAAACAAATCACAGCTACTACTGAACGCTCTGTACCTTGAAGCGACTTTAACTTTCCTAAGGTTTGCTGCAAAACACTGCTCGATAGCTCAACTCTTAGGCGGTTCTTATCAGTACGGAGCTATATGTTGCATATTCCAAACTCTGCAAAGGGAAATTGTTTAACAGAAAAAGAAAACGACACACTATGTCTGAAAAACGATATCATATCAATAAATTTGCGAATTACCAAAATATAATGGTGAGAAACAGTCCCGCCTTCGACCGCCATATTTTTGTTTTTTCTCAAGACCGTTGATCTATGGATTTTGACGTAATGCGCATGATCAGTACCAAATCCCCTGGCGAGACCCTTGCTGATCGCTTTCCAAGTTGTGAGAACATCGTTTGGATTTCATTTAAGAGAATGTATGCGAATTAGCTCCCCCCCTCCCTGGCGCGGGGGTTTCGCTGCAGTTTGCCTCAGTTTTTGCGGTCATGAAGACCAGCAAGGACATAAGGTACAAACAAACATATTGCCGACCTCATACTTACTAGAACACTTTGCTGTGTCGTGATACGAGTACTTGACCTTCATGTTTACATTAGTGTTAAGCTACGGGTTACGATAAAAAGCCGGGATTTGACCTTCTTTTTGGCTAAACATTGAGGTACAATTTTCCATCTTACTTTTTTTCAGTTACGTGTGTATCACTGTGAGACTTGGAATCGCCTGAATTAAACTTACCTGGGCTGAACGATTTGTTTTCGAATTCACCGTGTCGCGCCGAACCTCATAACTGTCAAGTCAGAGAGGTCAAATTTCACTCAAGTGCTTCCTGAATTTCGCTTTCCCAAAGCTTAAAGATTGCTTTTTAATGTCAGATATCTAATTCTTCTTAAAACGATGTATCGGGTTGAATTTTAGGCCTTCGAATTTCGACAAAATGTTGCTCGGGTGAAATCCTCAAAAATTATTCAAGTATTTTAAAACCCGTAAAATATTCTGGTTGCAATCAATTGAAGCATATTACCACTCAAAATGTAATTTGAAATCCCTTTAATACGATGAGAAGCATTGTGAATTGAATGATGTTTGAATTAGACTAAAATCGAGCTTTTTTCGTTACCCTGTCGCGCGTCCCGAAAAAGCGGCCCGGTGGAGGCCGTGAAGCGGTCAATCTTTACACTCGCTGTATTGCCAAAATATTTAACCGATGAAAGTAAAATTTATATTTTCATTACTAAGGTACCTAGGGTAGTCCACCGAATTTTTTTTGGATTTTTCGAAAGTTTTATTTTTCCCACCCCTGGTCGATATTTACAGACAGCCGCTCTTAACAACGATCAAACTGGTTTTCTAAAAGGCCGATTCATCGGAGAAAACATCAGACTTATTTATAGTATTATTAATTACACAAATACAGAAAAAATACCCGGTCTACTACTGTTTGTCGACTTCGAAAAAGCCTTCGATAGCATTGAATGGTCCTTTATAGAAAAAACTCTGAAGTACTATAATTTTGGAACCTCCCTGATTACTTGGGTACAAGTATTTTATACCGATATCAGCAGCTGTGTTTTGAGCAACGGATGGTCTTCGGACTTTTTCAACTTAGGTCGAGGTGTGAGACAGGGATGCCCGCTGTCCCCATATTTAATTATTTTGTGCGCTGAAATACATACCTCTTATTAGCCGAGTTTTCGGCCCGTACTGTAAATTACGGACCGAGTTTTTTTCCATAAATCGATGGAAAATGAAACGAGGATCCGTAATTTACAGCACGGACCGAAAAAACGAGGCTAGTAAGATGTTTATTATATGGCTTCTTCCTGTTTGGGAGACCGGAAAAAAGTGAAGGACGCACGATTTGACAGTCAGTTGACGGGTGTCAAAAAGAAAGTTTTTATTGGCGCACGAAAACGATAGCACATAACAAAGACTTTCCGAGAAAGTAAAAACAAATTCGCCATGTTAAAAAAGTTTATTCGGTCAAAACTAAGAGCACTGTAAGTTTTAGCTCTTTAATGTAACGCTGGAGTATTTTGGAACCGGACATTGTGTCTGTCTAGAAGTCGTTTCCATCTTTCCTCCGTTTGTCCTTGTGAAAAAACACTGCAAAAGGCAAAGAAGCTTTTCAAGGTAAGTTTGTTGTCATTGTCGAAGAATTCGCTCGTTAATTGCAGTAATTGGTTTTGGGAAAATCTCTCTTTCTGTCAGTTCATTCTCGTCTTCAATTGCGATCCGCGTTAAAATTTTCAAACACTGACTATAATTTTCTTCCTCGGTAAGGTTACGATTCAGTTTCTACAACAGCTTCGCTCTCATTAAAACTGAAGCTAGGTTAAAATTTGGAAAGGCAAAGCCAACATTCCAGTCCTCAGGGTTTACATACATATTTCAAAGTTTATTCGGTGGAAACTAAGAGCACTGTAAGTATTTACCCGTTAATGTGACACCGGAGTCTTTTGAAAACTGCACATTATTGTTCTGGCTCGAATTTGCTTCTATCATTCTTTCGTTGGTCTATGAAAAAACACTGCAAATAGCAAAGAAGCTTGTCAAGATGATCGGGTGCAGGTATGTTTGTTATCATATTTGTTGAAGGAATTACTCATTTTCTCTCTGCCAGTCGATTTTCGTCTTCGTAACTGTGTACTACGATAAAATTTTCAAACACTGACTAGAATCCTCTCCGATTAGATTACGAGTTAGTTTCTTCATCCCCTTCGTTCACAAATGAACACAGTTTAAAATGTTGAAGGCCAAAGTCAACATCCAAGTCCTCAAGATTGACAGCCGTCTTATAACTTTATTTAAACATTTTTTGCGAGGTAAAGAGATTTAGACTTCGAAAATGAGCATTTGCTTTA
This sequence comes from Porites divaricata, assembly GCA_038088405.1. Lineage (NCBI taxonomy): Eukaryota > Metazoa > Cnidaria > Anthozoa > Scleractinia > Poritidae > Porites > Porites divaricata. The sequence continues at coordinate 30,037,729 of JBBMOI010000003.1, read as the reverse complement.
AAAATTTTGGTCCGTATAGCAAGTTACGGACCGAAAATTGACCAATCCGGCATGTCGAAAATAGACTCAGCCATATAATAATAGGTAATACAGTAAGAAAAGATAATGAGGTTCGTGGAATAAAGATTTTTCATACTGAGTGTAAGTTATCCCAATACGCAGATGACAGGACTATGATTTTGCTTCCATATCGGGTTTTAAGGTCAACTATGAAAAAACTGAAGCCCTC
>JBBMOI010000003.1:29870000-30032500 GCA_038088405.1 Porites divaricata | reverse complement strand
AATCGTCACGCAGCGACTTTACACAAAAGAGAATAGGTATAATATTGTTTTTGATTGGGGTATGCGTCACGGCTAAATACATGGATGAGATTGAAAAAAAGATAATAATAATAAGAGATGTATTTTTCGTAGTATCCTCATAAAAAAGTAATAAATTTGTAAGATCAGAATTGATTAGTTAGAGAAGTTACCACCATTTATACTAAAGCCTTATGGTAAGAAGCTATTCAATCCGTTTTTTTTTGTTAAACGAATAAACATAATTTAGCTGGTTTGCTTTGTGACTCTTTCTTTATCATTCGCCGCTCAGCCAGTTTGGTGACAGGTATGGTTTAGGTTTTGTCAGAAGCTTGACCTACCGTTTAACAATCTCGGCGCTGGAGACAATTTCATTAGATCGTTCTCCCTTCTTTTTCAAGGCATCGAACCGGAAAAACTGTAGCCTGCGAATACAACCGTTTCTCCTAGCTCCTCTCCGCCAGGGACGTTTCGCCAGGGGGACTTTTCTCCTGGCGAAACGTCCTTAGTGGTGAGGAGCAAGGAGAAATGTCTATATTCGCAGGCTAGAAAAACTGTTAACCTTGATGTCATTTCCACTCAAAACCTACTTTCAGAACAGACAAGACGCGTACATGCAAGGCGTGTATTGGGCTGCAGTAGTGGCCTAATATTTTTTATGCTGACCATGAGTGTTTAGCTACTCCATCACCGAGAAATAGTAGTCCGAAAAATAAAGAGATAAAGAATACATGGTATACACTTATAGCTTACTTGTGCCAAATTTCATTAAATGGTTAAAACCATGGTCAAAAGCGGGGACGTTGGAACATTTTTCCAAGCGAAGTAAGTAGAGGAACCTGTGGGGAATTAAGGTTAAAATCATAATTCATTAAACGATACGTATGACCGAAAAATGCTCTTCTTCGATTCTAGGAACAAACATAAACTTCGAACGGCGGAGAAAAATTGGACACTTTAGAACGAATTCGCTACTGTTGAAGAAAATAGGTTTATTGCCTTAAATAATTGTTCAGATTTATTTCGCGCTAATTTTGGGCTAGCTTGTAGGTACAGTGCTTTTTGCGATAAATTACGGTAGCCCAAAATTGGCTAAGCATTAAAAAATTTTCCCAGAAGAGTCTTTGGTTCATGGGTTTCCTAGGCTTTGTAGCGCTGCTAACAGTAACGAAATGCTTATCCTCTGTGGAAAGAACGATCGAGTCGTGGGCTCCGATCTCCTATTCTCGAATTTTGTACAATTTGTGACGTAGAATTTGGTTTAAATTCGGCAACAGTCGATCCCTTTCCTCGTCAAGTTGATTAGTGTATTGATGTATGAATTCTTCATCGTCGAGCATCACTTCTGCAGTAGGTTTGGACAAACACAACAGTTTGAGCACATGGTGTACTTCACTGTATCCACAGCAATTCTTTTAAAAAGCGATGTTTATTTGAGCTCAACGAAGTCACACTGATTGGTCGAAGAATCTGAATGCCTCTATACATAGCGGAGTTGTGACGTAATCTAATTGTCGGATGAGCTTTAAAGATATCCGTTTCAGCTTCTCAGAAAGGTGACCCCTTTCAGCGCGAAAAAAAGTTCTGAATTAATGTTTTTTTTGAGCGAAGCACGTCAGCGGGAAGTGGACTTTTTGCACTCTTGAGCCGTTATTTTGAACGAGAGTTTCCCAAGGACACTTTGATCCTCTTATTTGACTCCGAAGTTGAGGAAATTTCTCTCATGAATTCAGTTGCGGGATTCATCTTCACCTCCTCGTTCTTCCATTTCCTATAATAATATTCGAAACAAATGCGTTAACGGCTAATAGGAAAGTTAAAATGTATGTGAGCTTTACTTTACTTTTTACTGTGCTATGATGCATTCTTAAAAGTTTTACTCCTTTTACTCAGGGTCAGAGTCAGTTCTGACTCTAGGTGAAATACATAACAAATATTAATAATTAACGCAATATGGTCAGGAAACAGAGCAGCGAATTTTCACGTTAGAAACTGCCAGGGAGGTTGGTACGTAGTTCAGGACTTGGGCGGTAAATGAAATCTATTTATCAAACATGGATTGATGGTAGTCGACTCAGGCACGTAGGGCCAGCTGTGGTACGACACTTCGAAACGTGCGGAAAGAGAGTCAAAAAGCCAAGGTTTCATCCACTGTTAACTGGTTTTTTTTCTTCTTTATCAACGCGCGCTTTGTTGGGTTATTTTAGTTGTAGTTTTCTCCGAACCGAGAAGGCTTTCCCTTTTCGGCGCTGACTGTCTTTCCAGGTCTGTTCACTATGCCCCTGATGAGAATGACAGACCTTCTGAGCAGACTAACATTTTTTAAATTAACATCAGTCTATGTTCCTGTCTATATTATTGAGCTCACTAGAACTTAATAACAGTGTAACATAGCTATAATTTATCAATTTAGTTCTCGTACCGTAGACTGGTTAGGAAAGCCGGCAAAAATCAAAGTTGAAAACAATGGTGCCGTAGGTTATGTTGGAAGCTCCCTGACCGAGCACAATCCTTGTTTTTTGTTTTTTTTTGTTCACAAATTATGACCGAATAAATTGATGAAATGTTTTTATTGGTCAGTAAGTTCAAAATGATAGGAAAGCTATTGAAGGTTGTGCACGGTCAGGTCCAAAAAAAGCTGACAAAAACATATAACAAAGGGTTTCCCAACCACTCCACTTTAATTAACTATGAATTTATCCACCATTCAGGTAAGATCCCATGTGGTGTCCCACAAGGCTTTGTTCTCCATTCCCAATTTATATTCATGATTTTCATAACTCTTCAGCGAAATTGGTGTTTTATCTTTTTGCAGATGACACAAATTTGTTGTATGCAGACAAAAATCTAAAATCTTTTGAAGAAACGGTCCACAGCGAACTGGTCAAAGTCTCGGACAGGCTCAATGAAAATAAGCTAACATTAAATGTTAAAAAGTCAAACTTTGTTATCTTTCGTCAGTTATCAACGTAAGATGGACCATTCGGTCAATATTCAAATGTTTGATAATAGTAATCACTTTCTTACTTCCCTTGAGGGTAAGGATCATGTAAAATATCCACTGGTGTCTTACTGGAAAGTCATTTGAGCTGGAAATACCATACTGACAATGTAGCACTAAAAATAAGTAGAATTATTGGTCGGAGTTATTGCCCGTCTTCGGCACCTCGTTCCTATTACTACTCTATTAAGTATTTACAGCTCTTTGACTCTACCCTACATGCCCTATGGTTTGGCTGCTTGGGGTCAAGCTGCTAAATCCCAGCATTGAAGAAAAATCTGCGTTTTGGAACTCCATTTGCGATGAACTCCGTCAACTCCCCAAGAGAGCTTTTAAAAAACATATCAATGACATGTTGCTTTCGTTATTAGAGGTCGAGGACGATTATAATGAAGCGCCCATTCTGCTTTAAAAAATAGCGAACTATACGGTTTGACTTATACAGTATAAATAGCTTAATGTAGTTTCGCAGTTATATTTACCAGTAACTGTTACAAAGGGTTTATTTTGTAAATGTTATTTATTTATTTACGTTTAAGCTTTATTTACTTGTTTAATTGTAATTTATCCCTGACTGCTGTACCTCTGTGTCTCCGCCCACCTCATCTAGCACCTGCTATTTGCGGGCGGAAATGGGCTTCATGCCAATGTTAATTTTCATAATGAAGTGTGTGTGTGTAACATTAAAACATCAAATATTTCATAAGCCATTAGTGAATTATTTACATTATAAAGTAGCAATACATGTAGCAATACTTTTCAGCCACCAGCATTACAGTTTGTACTTACATTCACCTACAGCGCTCTATCTCAGGGTCTAAAAGGATATTCTCGGAATCATGGATTTGCCCAAAATATAGTGCGAAATTCTGGCAAGGCATTAGAACATTAAATATTTCATATAAGCCATTAGTGAATTATTTGCATTGTAAAGTAGCAATACGTGTTTCACCTGTCAAACAGCTGACAGGTCTGGTAGATTCCTCTCATTTTCAGCCACCTGCAAGGTTCGCTTATAACTTTTCCGTGTTCCCAAAAGCGAGCGGAATAAATATCCCTTGAAATATAATTTACCCTGAAACATCGCGGACAGCATCATCGACAGCAATCCAGAAGGTCAGTCATCTATTAATCTTGAAAACTGCAACAGAATATCCATTTTGTTTTTTGACACACAAATTGTTCTCATCCCGAAAACGAGCAAACAAACAAAAAGAACTCTGATGCCCACATTAAAAGAGAAAGTGAAGTAAAAGTTGCTCCTATTCAGGATATCAGCCATCACTGAACTTTCCATAAAAATGTTATCAAGGTGACTTGCCCAACTAACCACCTTTCTTAAGGGCAATTCCAGCTCCTTTATGCTTTGCCCTGATTTCTGCCAAGCACAGTCCCATGCCGTGCTGTTTACAAAATGTTTCCGAGTAAACCAAACCTTCCCTAACATGAAACCTTCCTCTAATCGACTGGTTTGCTTTGCGTTCTAGCCATGACAATCTCGGTCGGTATCTTTTTCCTAACATATCATCCTTTTGTGAATAAAAACTGTTATTATGACAACAGGTACGAAGGAGCAAAAGGACAGACTGAGTAAGGAGTGAGATAAATAATCAGAATAGAACGAAACTAATAAACGTAAAGGATAACTATCGAGATAAATAGGACGAACTGTGGTCGTTTTTACTTGAGCGGGGAAGGTTTAGTTTCGGGACATGGAAATCGAGAGGAAAAGTTTAATAGATAGAAGGCAGGAAAGAAAGACGACACTGAAAACACCCACTTCGTCCTAGCGTAGTGACTCCATGCCACCCTAGGTTAACGCTCTGGGCGTTTATATGAAAAATATACCATGCACCGCAAGCTAATTATGAAATTTACCCAGTTAAAAAAATATGGCAAACAACGAGCCCTCCTGAGATAGAATAACCAGCTGATAACGCACGCGAGAAGAGAGAAGGAGATGGCTGGAAAAATCTCCATTTCAAATTCGCCAAAGCGGACAAATACCACGCAAAGGAATAAATTATAGAAAGATCTAGAACATCGGGTTACAAAAGTACCTGAAAATGCTCTGGTATAGGTTATATAGCGGAAAACTCTTAAACATTTTGTAGGTAATTTTCGTTTGCGTCCCATATTTGACATGCTCGGTACACAGATCAAAATATTTTTTTTCTGACCAGGTATTCTCGTTTTACAAAGATGAATGAAAAGGCCGCTCTTATGGGGATTCTTTTCACGATTTTCTTTCTTGGACTGGCAAATAAAGTAGTAACTACAGATCAGTGTAATGGACCTCGCCAGATACCCATCCGGGGCAAGATGCTAAAGGGACACATTTATGAAACAAGATTGGTACGATCTGGGTATGTGGAGTGCTTGTTTATATGCAGAGAGGAAAAAGTCTGTCAAAGCTTCAACTTTGTGGTTAATGAAAGCAGGTGTGAGCTCAATAATCGCACAAAGGAAGCCTGCAACCCTGAGGATTTTGTTTCCGACCCTCATCGTCTTTATGTCAAACTGGACGTCAGTAGAGGTAAAGAATTTCGAAACTGTTTTAAATGGTATACATCCGCTTGTTAGGCGGTTATCTCCTCGAAACCCCTCCGTTTCACTCTCAGATTGATATTTTTTAGTTTTTCTTTCTGCTTCAAAAGAACTATATCACAAGGAAATTATTGCTGTATTAAGTCAATTCTGTGCTGAAGTCATCACTTAGTGCCTGAACCCTTAAACAAAATGCTCCAGTAGAGTAACGAAGAAGATATCAAACAAATTTCATCACCATTATGATAATAATTTTTTTCATGATTTTTGCAGGCACAGTATTACAATTTGAAACGTTGGCCCACCTTTTTCAGTTCCGTTCAGTTCATATCTATCCTTTCCATGAGTAGCAACGGACAACAGGAAACAGTTGTAATGCCTAAATACACTCTTAAGCAACAAAACTGGACCATAATTTTCGGAACTCAATTGATCCGAGGATACATTGTAGGATTTTACAACGATGACAAATAGCATGCAGGACGTAGCCCCTTTTTAATACGTTCTGTTTTGGTGCTAAAAATGAGTGAATTCATAGGAAGGTGATAATTTGTCACACAAGGCCACACCGAAGAAATTGATGGGAGGCGATGACTTGCAGACAAAATAGAACTCTATTTAACAAATGAAGAAGCCTTGACTGTACTCTGTTCTGTTGTAAAGCACGCAGGAAGCGTCTACAGCACGAAAGAATTGTATAGGAGAAAACACGAGACGCCTAGTTGAGTGTTTCTCCCTACTTCTTGAGTGTTCTAGCCGCTTCCTGCCTGCTTTACAACGGAACAGAGCACAGTCAAGGCTTCTTTATTTGTTTTATGATAAAGAATCCATTTGATTCCCCACGCATTGCTTTCTAATTTTCAAAACAAACTTTTAATTATTTTCAAAGCAGCTTGTCGTCAGCATGTTCTGCACTCTCGTTATAAAACTCGTTTAATAAGCCTATGACAATCCTTTTAGAATGGGCCAAATGACATGAAATGATTTGACTGGTTGAATAAGACAAACGCTGCAAAGCTGTCAAAACATCAAAACTATCACAAAGTGAAACGAGCAATACGTTCTGTGAATCTGAATGAAGAAGAAATGTACTCTTTACGTCCAAAAATCAGTTTCTAATAATAATAATATTTTTTTTTAGTGTCAATGTATTTAGCTAATATATAATTGGGGATACTTTCCCAAGTACTGGCACTAATGTTATCGGCAAACAAATTCACGAACGAGCAGTAGCCTTGTATTGGGTAGGTGAAGTTTAGGGAATTTTGAACGAATTTTTCGGGAAAAAACATGTAAAACTGAAACAAAGTAAGAGTAGACAGCTGCCTTCGCTTTAACTTCATAAAAATACCTGCAGACAATAGACATTAAAAGAACTGAACCAAATAAGAGAATTTTAGTTGTTTATAACGATAACAACATGAAAATTGATCTATTAATTGGAAAGGATCAAACTTTCAAACGGGTTGTTTTTCAATTCTAGTTCCCCTTGGTTCCATTTCTGAACTGCCAGCGACATCATGCCACGAAATAAACGAAAACGAAGGTAAAAAAATGGACAGCCGCAAGTACTGGATGTCTTTAAGTGGAACAATTGTTCAAGTTTACTGCAATATGAGTACCGTTCCGGAAGGTAAGTTCAATCCTTGCACCAGTATAATTATTATCATCTGACGAACATTACAATAATATGCCAGTTGAAGTATAACTTTCTGGGACCACAGCCTTATGAGAGGTCTAGGTCACCAATGCAACTGCCACAGGACTTTCGCAATGACCGTTCTAAGAATGTGAGCTCTGTTCCAATCAGAGTTGCTTTCTGGATCGTGTTTATTGTTGCTGCTTTTATTGTTATCATTATCATTCTTCTTGTTCTCTTCTTCTTCTTTTGAAGTATATAGCTACACTTTTAATCTCCTAGAGTTGCTCCTTTCTGATTTAGCACAAATAATTATATCAATATAACAAGAAAGGTTATGAACGTATTCCATCTTCCACCTCAACCAGAAGACGTTATACAAATGCTGAACCCGCTTCAATCTGCTGGTGGCATTAAGATATTCGATGTTATGGTCAGAAGATGACTTGGTGTTTAAAAAAATCCAGATTTCCATCCAGGTTCACTTGATGGGACCGTAAGCCGCAGGGGTCTCCACCTAAAGTCTCTTTTGAGTCATCGGTTGCTCTTCGTAAGGCGAAATTCGAACAACTCGGCGAGTAGACTTCTTGTTCCGTTCACCTGTTGGGCGCAGTCCTTATTAACTCCTTAAGATATTGGAGTCCCGTTCAGACCAAAGATGTTTCGCTGGCCCTCAGGCAACAGGACTTGATAGAATATTATATTGATGTCATTCATGAATGTGACTGGTTCTCGGCGAAACTGGTAAGAACACCCACAAGAAGCCGATTCGTCAGTTCTGGTCCTTGTAGCAACTTGTCTATGCCTTATCGTTCAGCGATATACCTCCAAATCTGGCGCTACAGTCGAACACCACCCTTACCTTGGTTGTCTTCTTGGCACGGTAAATGCCATGATGGGGTAATTAAACCAACTTGACCCGTCTTTGCAAGTAATAAGATGAGACGGTACCTTCATTTTTTGACCGAGCCCGTCAGGTCGGGAAGTGCAGTCCATATGGGCGGATTTTTCCCCGTTGTTTCTGCAGCGAGCGCGTTTGAGTTTTTTCATCCTATGGAGGATTCTCAGGAAGAGATTCAAGGTACGGAAACTTAGATTTAGGATTCTTCCAACCGATGTGCCAGTCAATTAGAGCAGAGTCAAGAGACCGGATCGGCCGCCCCACCAATTTTAATGCTATGGGTGTCATACATACGAGCATCCGAAACAAACGGAGAAATATAAGATCTAAATCTACTTTAAAAGCGGTGGAGTAACTAATTCCTTATTTAGATTTAACTATCCTTCGAACAACGGGATAACAGGAGTTCTTGGTATCAGGCAACAAAGAAAACAGTCTCTCAGTAATCCCTACTGGGCACGTTGGTTTTCGAGACCTTGCTAAAATTGAAACGTGCCCGTCTCTATACTGATCATTCTTACGCTTAATCAAATTAATTTTCATGAAATCGTCTAAGATAGTAATATCTTTAACCCTAAGATTTAAAAATTTCACTAATACTCAAAACACCAGCATATCCAACCAAAAGGATGAACAAAAAACGAATGTCCGCTAAAGAAGCGGAAGTATTGTTCAAAATTAAGTAATATCGGCAATCTCATTGTGAGACAACGGCTGCTTGGGCTGCACGGGCAGAGGATGTCCTGTGCGAGGCTCCGCTGCAGCTAAACAATGACCCCAGCGGATACTATAGGCAGCAGACTCAATAACGGAAATAGATCTAGAATGACCCTCGTGGACTGCACGGTTAACAATCTCCGTCGAATAAAGAACAACTTGCAGTGAAATTGCCGGAAGCACAGGAACATCAAGCCTTCAATCTCTGCCAACTGCAACTGTACTTCTGAGCTGCGTTAGCTGCACTGGACACCAACAATAGGTCAGTCAAGCGTGGAACTAAGGGCTGAGGCGATGGGTCATGGAAACTCGTAGCGAACCCTGCAAAATATCTAACTAGACAAAAAAGGAAATCAAAACAAACTCTGAAACAGAAAAACGCCTGACCCTTATGAGTTAACTCTATAACTAAAAGAAAAAAACGAACTACATAGAAAGCATATCGCAAAGCGCGATAGGGCTAGTAAAGAAACGCCCAAAACGATATTCCATTCCGAGTACCCGAACTAACAAAAACAAACGGCCCGGTAACCGCAGTGCAACACAACACTGCACACAGGCTCGTCATAAAATACGTTTATAACTATACAGGCACCACTAAAACCTGACAACAAACACCTTGCTGCAAAACAACAGCAAAATATAACGCCTCCTCCTGACATTGTTTCAGGCGGCCTTCCACGACAGGGTAGCCGTCGATAAACTCAGACTTAAGACAATTACACATTAAATGGCCAAAATCCTAACACTTAAAAGTAGTTATAATAGGATGCTTTGAGTGCCAACTCACAAGTACTCTTTCCCGTCATTTTCCCGATTAACCCCGTCATTCAACCCCAAATTTCAATGACAGAAATTAATCAGAGAATTTTTTGTACTCTTTTCAAAACTTTCAAAATTTCAAAAATCCAATTATCTTATGACGGTGGGGGAAATTGACAAAATTAATGCTCACGACCCCTGCGGGGTCGCTCGCGGAAAATGACGGGAAAAAGTACTCGTGAGAAGGCGACTCAAATCATCCTATTATAACTACTGTAGAGTGAAGTTTGGTAAATAAAATTGTTTAAAACAATAAATATTAATTAATCAATTTTTGAATTTAAATAATCATAATTTCCTTCATTAATACGATAATCCAATTTTTTTACCAAATTTAATTGTAATTTGTATTCTTTTTTTAAAAGTTTATAATCATTAAAACAATCTGTACCAATAAATGGAAATATAAAAAGAATATAACTATTATAATCATCTGTTGTAATCATTAAATCTTTAAAAAGTTCATCATTATTATAAACATCTGGGTCCATCATTGCAACTTGAAGATATTTATTTATTTATTTTTTGATAAAATCTCTTTTTAGCTTTTCCTCCTCTGATAGAGGTTTTTCTCCTCTATCATGTTCATTTAGATCAATCTTTTTTACTTTATTAAATAGTAAAGTTTTTTTATCATAGTGATTATTAAAAAGTAAGATATATTTACTTTTAATATCTTTATCTTCATTTTTGATTACATATAAAATATTACCAGGAAAAAGATTTAAATTGCGTTTAAAACTAATTCCATATCTATTATAATCATCCAACATTTTGAAGTAAAAATCATTGATGTCTTCATCTTCCCATCTGCTGTATTCGGGGGGGTGTTTTTCAAGATGATATAAAAGAATTTTGTAGGGATGATTAAGAAATATTTCTTTTATTAGTTTTGAATCAAATGGTTCGATTTCCATCCATGGTTCAACTACAAATTTATCTAATTCAGGACCAGAAGTGATCATTTTATTTAAGGAATATATTAATATAATTATATAATAAAAATGGGTTACGATCACTTTTTTCGTTTTATCAAAGATGATTTAATTGACCCTAATATTGCTTTTATGCAAAATGTGGATAATTTTTTGTTTTGTCTTTATTTTGGTTACCTAGATAGATATGAAAGTGATATTAAGAAAGAAAGAAATAAACTTTTAGATAATTTGTTTAGTATTATTAAAAACTCATTAATGTGTAAATATTATGATTTAGATGGAAAATATATATTGGATAAACTAATAGATTTAAAATATAATCACAAGAAAATTAATTTTGCTGAAATGGAGGTTGACTTAATTTTATATTGCATCTTGGTAAATGGGTTGAATAAAACAAAAGGCAAAAAATTCAATCTTATCAAGAAGGAAATGGAGCCTTTAACAAAAATATTAAAGGAGATGTTTTGTAAATTTGATAATAATGAAATACATAAAGAAAGAACCTTTATTTTTGCATTAAGGTCACCCGCCGGTACTCATGATGATTATTATATTATTAATTATAAAGATGATTTGTTAAGAAAATATTCTGCTGATGATAATGACGATGTAAAGACTTTGTTTTTACATGTATCTTCTAATAAAAAAGATGTAAAAGATGAAGGGAAATTTAAATATTATAGTATTGTTTTAGATGAATCTTTATATGGGGGCAAAAAAGAATATAAACTTTAATTTAAAGAAATAGTTTTTATTATATAATAAAAAATGCAGTTGTCAAGTTGCGATCGTCTCACACCAGAAAATATTATTTTCAATGAAGCCAAAGAATTCAAAGTAAAGGATAGCAAAATTAAATACCATCGAATTCCAAAGGAAGTCAAATACCCAAATGGAAAGAAAGGGGCTTTGGTAATTGAAACTCCACTTCTTTTCTCTTTTGGAGTAAGTGAAAAGAAGAACCAAGAAACAGGAAAGTTAGTTGGTTATAGTATTCCGGTTTGTCTCTGGAGTAAAGATAGTGAACCAAATGCAAAGGAAAAAGCATTTTTTAACACCCTAAATAATCTCAGGGAAATATGTTGTAAACATCTAGAAAGTGAATACGGACCTGATATGGCATCAACCCTGTCTTCATTATTCTATAAAAAACAAGTTGAATATACTGATAAAAAAGGAAAAAAGAAAAAACGAGTAGATGAGTCAGTTGCACCAGTTCTTTATGCAAAACTTATTTATTCTGAGAAGTCAAAGAAAATACTTTCCTTATTTAAGACCAAGGGAAAAAAGACTTTAAATCCTTTTAAATATATCGATCAGTACTGCAATGTAAGAATGGCATTGATAGTTGAAGGAATATTTCTGGGTAAGAATGTTACATCTTTACAAATAAAAGTTCATGAGTGCCAAGTAATACCATTAAAACCTCGAGAATCTTTGTTAACACCAATCGATGAAGAGAGTGAGAGTGAGAGTGATACTGAGACTGTTGAGAATGAAAATATTGAAGAGCTAGTTATTTCTGATGAGGAGGAAGAACTGATTAATGGGATTTTATTTTTAATACAAAATTTGTATTAAAAATCAACCAAATCCTTAAAACTAACCCATGAGTTAAATTTATCAGGGTATCCACTCCATTTTACTAATGCCATTTTTTTCTTGTTATCTCGTTTGATAACCTTTTCTATTCTAAAAGTCTGCTGTTTTGCTTTTTGTAATTCTTGTTTGTAGAAAGAGCCCTTAATTGTTTCCCCCATCAGATCAACAATATTATAAGTAACAGGTTTTGTTGGAATAATTTTATCAATCACAAATATCTCCTCTGTCCAGTTTGGTGTGTAACCTTTATCAAATATCTTTCTCTTATACTTTGAAATTCTAACTTTATCTCCAATCTTAAACTTTGGTTTGTCAGGTTTCAAGTAAATCAAATCACCATACAAATTAGACCAAACTTTTTTCTCATTCTTCTTTTTACTTGCCTCAATAGGAGACATTTTTACACTTGAATGTTTCGAATTATTATAATCATTAACTAGCTTATCTATCTTATCAAAGTAAACAGTGTTGTTATTCACAGTAAACATCTTCCACATTCTGTTTTTCATTGTTTTATTCCATCTCTCAACAACACTAGATTTTTCTTCATTTTCAGTGTGATATAGTTTAATACCTTTACTTTTCAGAAAATCTTTGAAATGTTTACTTATAAACTCAGAACCTTTATCAGACCATAACATCCTTGGTTTACGTTTACTCTTAAATATATCATCAAATGCTTTACTGACAGTTTCAGTTTTCTTGTCTTTTAATCCTCTTATCCATCCATACTTGCTAAACACATCAATAACCATAAGAAGATATTTAATCCCTTTATTCCACTTACTAAACTTTTGCATTTCAACCAAATCAGCAGCCCAGATTTCATCAATCCCATTTGAGATTACTGATCTCTTTTGAAAGTTTCTTGTGATTGGTTTGTGAAGTTCTTCGCCTAATTGTTGAGACCAATCACTACTCAACGCCGACGCGCGTTTTTTTGAAGTCCAAGTCCAAGTTTTTTCTTTGTATTAATCAAGAATCGTGCTGTTGAGCCCCATTTTGGCATTTCACCATAGGGAATCTGATCCAATGATTGTACCATCTCTCTATCACAATCACCTTTGTTTTTTCCCATATCATAACAGATATCATGATAAGCAGCTATCTCATCAACTTTGTTATATGGTTTAACTTTCCACTCTGTTACTTCTCCAGTATTAGGATCATAAGTTAATTGTTTATCTAGAGGATTATAAGGTCCCATATATTTATATTTACCTGGAGTCCATCCTGCTTTTGGTTTTGGGAGTTTTCCTATCCATTTGTGAATATCAACTCCACTTCCAAAACTTAACAGAGGATTGTTTTCCCAAAAGTGTTCATCAACAATAATTCCATACTGAACTCTTAATACCTGTGGCCAAGTATCTGCGTGGATTAGATGAAATAATGTTATTCATTTCTGCTAAAGCTTCTGGGTTGTTTTCAAAAAATCTTGTTTTATACATTCTTCTAGAAGGTTTTTCAAATTTAAAAAATAATTCAGGATTACTACCTTTTTTTACTATTCCCATCTTGGATTCTTCTGCTGCTGTTGGCCGTCTCCAAAATTTACCAGAAGTAATACCATGATCTGATCCAAAAGCTGATTTTATAATATCACCAGATTTATATCGGGAGTAAACTGGTTTCAAAGATGGAATCAATTCTTGTGTAGTGGACATTGCAATATCTGGTGATTTTTTTACAACAGTCATTGGATCAATTCCAGCGCCCCATCCCATTTCCTTTACAAAAGTATTGTATGACTTACTGTAACCATTTGCTTTTGCTTTTTTATATTCATCTTTGTAATACTTAACAACGGCTAAAGCATCTTTTTTAGGCATTTTACTTACTGGAGCAAACAGACCAGGGTCAGTTAATATTTTATATCCTTTTTTTAAATCAGCTTGAAAGGGAGAGCCAAATATACCTGATGTTAATGCACCATCAATTAATCCAGCACCATCTAAATCCTTTCTATTAGTTTTATATTTTTTCTTTGGTCTAACTTTGGTTGAAAGCTGATCCATTGCTGATCCAACACTCTGCTGAATAAAAGGAGTCAATTTATTAATTCCGTAATTTACAGCCTTTTTTTGTAGTTTTTTATTTCTCATTAATTCACTTGCTCCATACCGATCCATTTCAACTGCTTTACGCCCCATCCAAGGCAAAGCATGTTCAACAAATGCATCTGCTGCTGTACCAACAACAGTGTCAAAGACATCACCGCCCGCCTTCTCAGACGGGCTAACTAGTTTTTTGAATTCTTTTTAGTTTTTCCCATTTTAACATATCTAACTTTTTTAGTTCCACAAACTGCGCAATGACAAAAGAATTGCGCCCTTCCTCTTTTATCGGTTTGGTAACCACTTGGCTCTGTGCAAGGAGTTACTCTTTTATCTTTAATACAATATGTTTCATTCATTTAGTATAATGTTTAGATAAAATGACCACGAGAGCTAATTTTGTAAAAAGTGAACTTAACAAGATATATAATTTGTTAAATGAGAGTTATGAATATGCTAATATTGCAAGATTGGAGAATGATCATCGGTTTATAAAAATATTTGAGATTTTAATGGAAATGAAAGATAAATCTGATTTATTATGCAGGTTGGTAAAAAGTAAATATTTACTTTAATATAAACTTATAATAAAATGGAAGCTAAATTCTTTTCTGAGATAGAAAAAAATATGGATGTTGAAACACTCAAAGATTTTAAAAAAGAAGTAACGGCAAAAATAATTGATGAGTTTGAGACTCTTAGAAATAAAAATAAAGATCTTTCTAGAGTGCTAATGGCTGGTGAATGTGAGATGTGGGAAAAAATAAGAAGAGGAGATTATTCTTGGTTGAAAATAAAGAGTGATAAAAGGAAGAGACTTTTTAGACTTATTGATATTTACTTAAAATTTGATTCAATAGTTGATACTGTTCAAGAATTAAATGAAAAAGTTGAGAAGGTTAAAAAGCTAAAGGATACATCATTGGATTCAGAATAAATATAAAATTTATATTTATTCTTTCAGTTGAGATCTTACCCCCCAAAATATGCTTTTATAAAATCGCTGTTGTCATTATCAAAATGAGGATTATGTATTACATCTAAAATATTTTTTCCATTTTGTCTCTCTAGTAGATAGTAAAGACACCAATAACCGCAGAGAACAGTGTTTCGATTTTGTATTTCATCCGTTGAATAAACTATTTGTTTTCCAGAAGTATTAAAATATTTTAAAGCCTCATTTGGCATTATTAAACCAAATGGATCAAAGTACTCAAGTACTTTATCTATATTTCTATAACAAACCCAATGTGTGCCAGGTCCTTGAATATCATCAAGATTGATTATTCCACATTCTTTTTTAATCTTACTTGGAAGGTGGTCTCGACTGTAAATACCTCTGAGATGTTTAATACCAAGTTTCTTTACCCATTCCATCAAGTCAAAGTTTGATAATGGTTTAATTACAAAATGGAGCCTATTATGGGGATTGAGTTGAATGGGCTGTTTTTTCCTAGTAGCAAACCCTTGCCTTTGGAGTTTTTTTTTTTTAACTCCCATTCCTATTGGGTTTTCCCAATTACCATAAAAGGGTGGGGGGTAGTAAGGATAACCCTCACCATGTGTGGGTGGTGGTGGTGGTGGTGGAACATAAATACCTTTTGTGTTAGTAGATGATCCTCTATCAACTTGTAAACCAGATCCAAACAGTTTTGGAAGCAGACTAAGCGCCATTGGAATTCCAATAGAAGCAAGTGTTCCCAGGAATCCACCCTCTATTTGTTTACGAGTTGGTTTAATAACAAGTCGACCTCCTGTTTTTAAAACTTTGTTAATCTGACCTATTTGTGTTTTGGTTAACTCTTCAGCAATAAAAGGTAACATTGAAAAAAATCTTTGTGGAATTGTAATCCCCTTTCCAAATAGTTTTTTTATTCCTATATCTCCAAGTGGAGATGCAGCTCCAGTAGCAAGAGCAGGAGGGCGGGGCGACCATGTGCGAGTGAAGACGTGGATGTTTCATTCCCGTGAACGTTTTGTGCTTTCTTAAAAATTTTAGTCCTTAAACCTAGTCTGTGGCTCAAAGTTGTAAACGGAAAACGAAGGCAAGTGTTAGTATCAGCTCCGATAGCGATATTTGCTCTCCAGAAGGAAAAAAGGCTTGCAACAGCCCTCGTTCGGAACCGAACATTAGCGTAGTATTATCTGAAACCTGTTGGTGGTAAATTAGTCTTATGCTGCGACTTTGATTTGAAGAAATTGACTATCAAATTACCAGCCTTTTATGAAGAATGCTTAAGATTTTTTGCAAAGTGCTCTGCGGTAAATAATTTAAATATACAGAATTTAAATGGAAAAGACTTGTCAAAAGTTATCTTATGGAACAACAAATTTATTTGTGTTGGTGACAAGTCTGTGTATTTTCGAAATCTCGCTGAGAAAGGGATCTTTCGAGTGGGTGATTTAATCTCGAATAAACATGAACTTATAATCAAAAGTGAGTTGAGAGTCTTGAACCTTTAGCCGTTGGATGCATTTAGGCTTGTCTCTTTAATAGACGCTCTACCAACTCAATGGCGTGAATCGTTGAAAACTTGTATCTCTACAGGTGACACACCATTCAATTTGCATGATGAGATTAAGTTACGCTTAAGTGGTCAAATTGTTTTACTTGAAAAAGCGTATTCGAAAATTGTTTATAAAGAACTTCGAAACAGAATCGTCACTCCACCAACTGCTAAACTAAAGTTTGATGCTCATTTTGTTAATGATACTTTGAATTGGAAAAAAATCTATAGCTTGCCATATCGTGTTGCCTTGGATACAAAGACTCGCGAATTTCAGTATAAATTACTAAATAGATGCCTTGTGACAAATACCTTCTTATGCAGAATTGGTATTATACCATCTGCAGCGTGCTCCTTGTGTGGTGAATCGGACGAATCCCTCGAACATCTTTTCCTGTCTTGTCATTATACTAAGAATTTCTGGTCTGAGGTTATAAAATGGCTTGTTGATAATAAGGTCAAGATTGAAAATCTTTCAGACAAAGATATACTGTTTGGTATTATTGGATGTGAGGAAGAGATGTTTGTGAATCATATTTTATTACTGGCAAGACAATATCTATACTCTTGTAGACAGAACAAATATTCTCCCTCCATTAGAGTTCTTCATTCCAAAATTAATACTGTCTTCTTAATAGAGACAATGATCGCTAAGTCAAACAATAAGTTGGAGACCCACAATATGAAATGGAGCAAATATAAACCTGATTAGCATACGATCTCTTCTCCGCTTACTTCAATTATTAATCTTTATTCTTTATTTGACTTTTTTTTTTTTTCATGTAATAGAAAAGAAGGTACTGGGGTTTGTTTGTTTGTTTGTTTGTTTTTTTTTGTTTATTTCTTTTTTGTAAGTATGTAATTTTTACAAGTCTGCGATGTATAAATGTTTAGTTTTCCTTTCCGTTTTTTTGTATTTTTCCTACGTGTTCATAAGTCAGTGTGTAAAAAAATGTAATACATAACAAAATAAAAATTCATTAAAATACAAAAAAAAAAAAAAAGAGCAGGAGCAACTTTTGAAACTCCCTTTATTGCATAAGGAAGAAGTTTTGAACCGAGTCTTATCAAACTAGTGAATAAGTTTCCACCATGTTTTACTAAACTTCTAATCTGTGTTTGACTTATTTTTATATTTGATCCTGTTCCATTTGCTAATGATTTTTGTATCTTCGCAATCTGTCTTTGGGTTAACATTAATTCATCTGGTCCTCGAAGATGAGAATGTTTTAATCGAAGTGTAAGTGGTGATCTTTTTTTAATTGCGCTTAACAGTTTTGTCTTTTGACCATCTGTAAGCGTTACTCCATATTCAATATAAGTTGTCATTTTATATATTATGTTATATTAAATTCTTTTTTTCTATGCTCTAAGAAGTAGTTTTCCACTTTGCTGTTCTATTTCTGCTTCTCTCTCATGTAACACAAGAGCATAAATATTATAATCAGCGTTTGGATTAGCACTTAGTTCGTAATGAAAAGCTAGTTTTGTAACCCCATCTTTTATATCCATTTTTTGTTTTGTTAAATCAAAGTAAACAAATGGAAAAAGTGACTCAAAATTTGATCTATTGAGAAGAGTACCTCCTTGAAAGTCGTTATTAGCATAAACATAACCCATTACTTCTCTGAAAACTCTTGATGGATCTGTAGGTGGTTTAAAGGCAATATCAGGGTATTCATTTCCATTTCCAACTTCAAGATAGCAGCGTGATATATTAGCATTGTTTGGTAAGTTAAAAGTGTTGTATAAAAATGGATTTGCTGTTTGCACATCAACATTGGCTGTGTTAATTGCCCAAACAAAAACATGGCGCGGTTTTGAAATACCATTTGTAATTCTAAATTGTCCTGTTTGTTGCTGTCCATTATTTGACCTTTCAACTACTTCATTTAAGTAAGTCCATTTGTATGGTTTGAGGTAATTATCAATATAAAGTTTTTGTCCTTCTGAGTTGAATGTTAACCTTGGAACAAATAGTTGCAGTCTTGTTAAAATAACTCTGCATGCATTTCCTCCAGCTCTCCAGATGAGATTGTTATCCGTTTCTATTTCAATATTTAACTCAATTTTTGTATTTGGAAGAAGCTTATCCTCTAATGATTCAAAAAATGAATATCTGTTCAGTGGAATTTCACATCGTACTGTTGCTGAGTCGCCTAGTAAAGCTTTTCTTAAGGAAAAACCTTTGTTGTAATTTGCATTTCGTCCTTTTACAACATTTGCTCCTCCAGTTACATTTGTGTTATTGATAGTAAATTCTGATCTTTCAGCATTTCGTGTTTTATCAAGATGATAAAATTCATTTGTTGCAACACTATCAACATAGGAGGGATTATACTCTAGCAAATTCTTAATATTAACTACATGATTTGCGTAATTACAACTATAAACATCTCGTCCATTTGCCAAGATAGTTAACTTTTCGATGAGAGAGCTAGAGCCATTTACAATTCCCATATTATCCCCATCTGCATCAATATTAGCTCCATTTGCCAGTTGATTAACTTTGAAATCTACTGAAAGTCTTGCATTATACCAATCAAATGGAGTAGCCTCACCTGTGTTATCAGCTATAAATCTAAGACCTGTTTTGTTTTGGTGGGCGTTATTTGCTGGTCCTACATCTAAAGCTTGTTCAAGATCAAAAACAACATCTTCATATCTCTCAAGATATTTTGGATTTCTAAAAGACTTCATTTTTATTTTATTAATTATATTATTTTTTTCTACCAGATCCAGATAAAATTTGAAGTACTTTATTGTTGATCTCTTGCTGTGTCATTGGGCCTTGCCGCTTATTTGTTTTACGAGATGGAGGATTTTCACCAGAAAGTAATTTTACTATTTTATCACCAGCCTTTTTAGTTGCAGTGGGGGTTGGTTTGGGTGGGGGTACTGCAAATTTTACCTTTTTAGTTGGTTTTTTACCTAAAAAAGATTTTACTGAATCCATTATTCCTTCTCCATATATATGTTTTCTTGTATACTTTCCTGTATCAGGATCATATTTTTTTTTAAACTCTGATTGTCGTATCATTTTATCTATATATTTATATTAACATTATTATCAGTATGACGAAGCAGCAGTGTCATAGACCAATCAATACCGTTGAGGTCAATAGGATGACCGAGTGAATCATTTACTGTTATTCTCATTTCAGAAATAATATTAGAACTTACAGGACAGTACAATGTCCTTCTTGGTTCAAATGTAAAAGGATAACTCCTTGTCAGATTGTCAGTTGGAATAACGGCAATTGTGTTTGTATTTACACCATTTACAACAGAGTCTTTTATTGCAGTTGTGTTTATGTTTAATGAATCAATAGATTTTGTAATATTAGGGAGACGAGTTCCATACTCTGTTTTAGTCACCAGTTTCTTTTCAAATCCGATGAGGTCTCCAAAATCTGTTCCTCTTAAATCAACTTGATAATCACCATCAAGTGATAGCAGTACTCGATAGGTAGAGAGAATGAAAGACAGATTTATTGAGTAATTCTTTACTCCTTTGGAGTCTGTTGTGTGATGAGACTTCTGTTCCATATACTGATGAATGTAATCATTTATATCAGAGTAGGAATACATTCCATCTGAAAAGGTAATAGTATTCCATGTTGACCCTTCACTAGTGTATTTGATTTTATTGTTGCCATAACTACTTCTAATGTTGTACCAAGAGTAAGTCATCGATAACCTATCCAAGGCAAGAAAATGCTTGAATTCTTGATTAAGTTTTAAAGGAGGATTAAATTTAACTATAAAATCATGGGGTTTGTTTGTTCCTATTTTTTCTCGTTTAACAGATGAAATATGAATAGCGCTTTCATTCATTTATATTATATCTAGATAACTTTTCTTAAAAGTGTATTAAGTTGGTTATTAGTAATAATCCCGAGATCTCTAAGTCGATGGGCTATTTGTATGTATTCATGCAATACACCATTGTTTCCTGCAGCAAGTGATCCACCAAGTAATTCAAATCTCTTTAGTAGTTCTTGGGGAGAGAAGTAAAAGTTAATACCCTGTCCTCGCTGGACTCGTCCTTCTCCTACTTTTAGATCAAGTGAACTTAAATAAATATTAAGGATATTTTTATATTTACTTAATAATTTATGTTGTTTTGTATAGTTGGTAAGTTCTAATTTTTCAGCTTCTGTTTTATTTTTTGTTCTCTTCAAAGCTCCAATTAAATTACCCGTTACAGTTTTATCATTATTTACTTCATTATAAATTTCTTGTAGTCTTAAAGGATTAACATCAATAAAATTATTTGGTCTTGGATAACCAAAATTATATAAATAGTCTAATTCATTTTTTTCAAAATTCTTTTCAAGGTTGTAAGTTATAGGAGTTTTTTTTTATTGTTCTTGATTATCATCTTCTATTGATGGTAATTCTCGCATATCAGCTAATCGCTCTAACTGATTAAAACCTTGAGTAATAGCTAGCTGATTGTCTCTAAGACCTTCTGTAAGAGCCAACTGATTTCGTAGCATTTCCTGGTTTTGAGTGAAAATATTTTTTGTTTTGGGATCTTCAGGTTTTTCAAACTGAGAAATCAGAGGTTTAAATGTCTCACTAAATCCTTCTCTCTTATTTTGTTTATCCCAAATAGTTTCTTTTATTTGTCTTCTAACCTGTTTTGTAAGATCATCGGCTTCAATCTTATTTTTAGCAAATTTTTTTAATTCTTCAATATCCATTTATATAATAATTATATAAATGGAGATACCCAATTATGATAGTATTGATAACAGCGATAAAAAATTCAATCAGTTGTATCCTTTTATGCCATCTGATACATTTCGAATGTTAATTTGTGGAAATAGTGGAAGTGGTAAAACTAATTTGCTTTATCATAATTATGTTAATGCAACCGTTGTTGTACTATGATGAGATTTATCTTTATGCTCGTAATTTGGAGCAGGATAAGTACAAAAAACTAATCCAAAAAATGAGAGAATTATCACATAAACTCGGTTATGAAATAATTAATGTAAGTAATGATGAAATAACCCCAGTTACAAAAATGGATTATGAAGACAATCAAAAACTTGTAATATTTGATGATTATGTCTGTGATAAAAATCAGAGACAAATCATAGATTATTTTATTCAAGGTCGTCATAAGAATTGCTCAGTGATTTATCTGAGTCAATCATTTTACAAAACTCCAAAAGATATTCGACTGAATTGTTCTCACTACTGTTTATATGAATTTCCATCATCGAGGGAAGCCAACAGAATATCATCTGAATTGGGAGTTGATAAAGAGACATATAAAGCAGCAACTAAAAAACCATTTTCATTTCTTTATGTTGATAAGCCAAAGAAAATCATTGCAAAAAACTTTACTGATTATATAAACAATAAATAAAATGGGAATATTTAATGAACATTCTTCTAATCAACATCCATTTGTCAAGGGATTACAAGGCGCACCAGGTGTTGGATTTAATCTCACTGCAGATGGAAATTATGATATGGTTGGAAAAAAACTAACAAATGTTGGTAATCCAACAGATGACAAAGATGCTGCTACCAAGAAATATGTTGATGAAAATTCTGGTGGTGGAAAAACATCATTATTAACAATAGATTCCAATATTGATATGAAGGATACTTTTCGTATTTTGAATCTTAAATCTCCATCTGATGCAGATGAGCCAGTTACAAAAAATTACGCAGAAAGTAATTTCTTTTACAGAGATGGAAGTCAACCAATGACTGGAGACGTCAATATGAATAATAAAAAGATAAAAAATCTTCCAATACCAACAGTCAATGGTGACGCTGCTACTAAGAAATATGTTGATGACACCAAAGTCGATGGAAGTGTCTTTGTAAAACTAGATGGAACAAGACCAATGACTGGAAATCTAAACATGAATAACAATCGAATTTACAATATACCAAATCCAACTGGTCCCAAACAACCAACACCATTAGCTTATACTGATTTAGCTTATCTCCACGTTGATGGATCAAATATGATGACTAATCATCTAAACATGAACAATAAAAAAATAACCAACTTACAAACACCAACAAATGACACAGATGCTGCAACCAAAAAGTATGTGGATAATAAATCAACTAATCCCCAAGATCTCACTCCTTACCTAAAGAAAAATGGGAGTGACCTAATGACAGGAAATTTAAACATGAGTGGACATAAAATAATTAATCTTGAAGATCCCACTTCAGATAATGATGCAGTAAATAAAATATATATGAAAAACCATTTTCATACAGCTCAAGTTCATCCAAGTCATTACAAAAATGAATTTAGTTATCTCATGTCAGGTCCATCTCAATGGACAGATGAAATAGATAATAGAAATAGTTTTTATCCAAGAAAGATAGCAGACTTATCACCAAGTCAAGGCAACTTTCACGACTACAATCACAAAGTACTTTATATAGATATATTAAAAAATTTTCAAGGTGGTTATAACTTTAAAATGGGGCTTAATTTTTATAGGTTAGTTGGAGGAGCTGACTATACCCTTTGTTTAGAAATACTTAACACTGATTATCAACTATGGCATAAATCCCAGATAAGTGTTGATAACAATTCATCACAAGGATTGCAACTTGGAAATGTTAGTGTAAAAAAACTTCAACATAGATACACCAATTCAAAGAGACAAACAGAATTTATGTATTACCATAAAATAATAGTTAATTTTAAGAAGTTAACAACTGGTAATAAATTCTTTCTTCACATTTTGGTCAATATTCCTCAGGATGGAAGCGACCTAGCTATCTATCCATCACAGTTTCCTGGAGTTTACCTTATTGCTTATGGAATCATGAATACAGTTAGCAATATCGATGCAGATAAAGTTTATGACTATCACACAGCATTTGACATCCAAAAAACACAAGTAAAATACAATGTCGACATTAACGCAAATAAAAAAAGCATACTTAATATTTCTCTCGACAAAACCAATAACTCCAGTGCTGCAATAGTTGGAATGGTAAAGGAGTTAATTCCTTTTTCTAAAAAATATGTTGAAAGAAAATATTTTGAAAACATTTATGACTTTACAGATGCAAATTATTACATGTTAAGTAGAGGATCATCTGGTGTCATAATTAATGCTTTAAATCATTACAATCACAAACATGGTTTAAATGGTATTACTATACCAAATAAAAGCATAAGAGATATAAGAAAAGACGGATTGAATATTACTAATTATACTATTAGTCTTAGCCCCCCTCCTCATTTTAAAAATTATACCCTATGTATTGTTTTTTATCATTGGAGTAATAGAAATTTTGCTTTAGCTAAAAAAAATTCACAAAATAATCAAAGTTTATTAAGTTTAACCTTTACTAAAGCTGCTGGTTATTTAACTTTATTAAGCAATAATAAAAGAGATTTTTTTAGTTTGCCAAGTAATTTTGACGGAAAAAAAATTGTTTTATGGTTGGCAGAAAGTGTTGATACAATTGTTACAAAAGTTAACATAAGTAACTACAGCACAACATTAACGTTGGCAAACTCTAATTACACTAATGATCAAACTTTTGACTTTATAACTGATGATGGAGTTATAAGTAAAATTATGTTTTCTCCAAATTTTTATGACTTTGACTCTGAGCAGTTTCACAGAGTAATGTTACAAGAGAAACTAAATGGAAGTTATGTAGAGTAAAGAATAAATGAAGGACGTGTTTGAATTTAATCACATTGATAAATCTCTGTCAGAATCAGAGGTCACAACTCTCAAAGATTTCTATAAACATTATCACAAGGAATATTGGTGTTTTAAAAAATCTTACAAACGATATAAAATTCTTGATGAAACACTTACTCTATCTGGAGGAGGATTAGTGGTGATAGGAACTATTGCTGGAGGAATAACATTGAATCCAATTATCCTGGGTGTTATCAATGGCGCTGGAGTGATTGTGAGTAGTATTTCAAAAATGAAGAATTACAAGAAAAAGATTGAAATGTCACAAATTGCATTTACAACATAAGAAAAAGTACTGATTGAACTGAGATCAGCTCTTCGAGGTGATGAGTTTAATAAACAAGAGCTTATTGATCGAATGAAACTAATAGATGAAATGATAATTGATCAGTCTCCTATAGCAGATAGATTTTCTAAGAGATATAATAAAAAATTTATATAAAATTTTAAATACTAAAATTAGTATTTAAAATAATAGTTTTTTCAACAATAATTAATTTCAAGCTCATATTCTTCAGATAAAGATCTTTTAATATTTTTTTTTGGTCTTATTTTATAGTACTCATTTTCTTGTTCAGCTATTTTTTTTATTTGTTCTTGTATTGGAAATTTTTTAAATTTTTTAAATTTTTTAATACTATCATCATCTTCAATATCCCAATTGTCTTTACTATAATTCATGAAGAGATTTACTAAAAATTCTACTTCTTTTTCTGTATATGTTACTTCTTTTTCCAACTTACTCAAATCAATTTTATTTTTAATACTTTCTTCTTCACATTCTTTAATTGCAGTTCCATATTTTTTATAATTATTTAATAATTTATAATAAAACTCAATAAAAGATAATTTTAAATCCAAAGATTTTTCTTTTTTTTTCATCCTCATTAAAATCATTATATTCTTTTACCATTCTTTCAACTGGAGTAAAAAATGTAAAATTTTTGTCTTCTTCTTTTGAATTATCAATTTCTTTTTCATCTACTTTTGAATTATCGATTTCTTTTTCAGCACCAGACATTATAATAAAAAGTTTTAAATTTTTAAACCATTATTTAAACTCTAAACTTCTATCTACTCTTAAGATAGAAATGATAAAGTCAATTGTAGCATATGTGAATTTTTACTTTCCTTCTTTTAAAACACAATTTTACCCTGATAACTTTATCAAAGCTTGTCTTGTTTATCAATTTTTATATATAAAGTATTTCACACAAAAACTAAACTTGGACCAAATTATTTATAGACTATCAGACTCGAAACATAATTGCAGATCAATCTCACCAACTCTAGCCAATCATTTAATATTCAGTCTTGCTTTTCGAGAATTTTGGAAACACTATAAACTTGGTCGAGGATGTGTTTATATTATCAACTCACCATTTAAAAAATCTGAAGTACTTGGTTATTTAACTGGAATTATTTACTGTTGTTTTCACAGAGGAATCATTGAGTGATTTGTAACTATGCCACCACTTTTCATAATTCGCCAGAGTTTGGTCAGAAATATTTAGATTAACATGATTGTATTTTTCATTTCCCATTTCTTCCAGTATTTTTTTTATTAAATAAAAAATACTTATCATTCTCTTTCGACAAAATTGTTTGTTTAATATTTCCATGACGTTGTTATCTATTGTCATTAGTTCATTGTACAACTCATTCTTTTCATCTTCAGTCAGCTTTAATCTTTCACAAACTTGATCAACCTTTTTCTTATAATGATACTTTCTCTGATAAATACTCTTCTTTCGAAAATGTAATGGATCATAATCTTTTTTATCAAAATATCCCAAAACATGTTCATTTTGACAACCACAGTTTTCACAAAGTTTAAATCCTGAAACAATAGCAAAACAATCATCTCTTTGACAATTACAACATTTAGTTTTTCTACTCACTTCATCTTCTGGTGGTTTAGTATATTTATGAAGGATGTCTAAATATTTTTTTTATTTGTTCTTCTGAATAAGACATTTATTATTTATATTTATTTATATTAAAAGTTTTTACCTTAAGGCCAAAGTATTTACATTGTCCTTTTCTAATTTTCTCTTATCATCTTCATTACTCAAAGCTACCTTATTTACTTCTTTTGAATAAATATTATGATTTTCACTTCTTATAATTTTCATCGATCTCATTTGTTTTTCACCAAAAAATAAACATTCAACATAGTCCTCAAAATTTATGCCTTTTTCCACAACATTCTTCTTTATTCCTTTACATTTTTTGGTAGTATTAGAGTCTTCAACTTTGAAACTATAAAGTTTTGGGCGAAGACCAACAAAGTGAGTAATTTGTTTACCAGCTACTTCATCCTTGAACATTCCAATCACCTTTTTATTCACTCCTGTCAGTATTCCAGATTCATGGTCTGGTGGATAATCTGATGTATAAAACTTGGTTTTTATGTCTTTTGATATATCTTTGTAAAAATCATCTGTAGTAATTTCATACATAAGTGAATCGGTATCAGTAAATAACAACTTGGCATGGTTATGCCCGTATTTATTTTGGATGTAATTATAATGAAAATCAAACATTAATGTTTTTGACAAATCCAGTATTGCTTGACCAACATACACTGGTTTGTTAAAAAACACCTCAGTTTTTTTCATATGAACTGCAATAAGATTACGATCAAATATTGTTGCTCTATCAAAGTTTGGACGACTTGATAATTTTACAGCTTTTTCACGATTATCAATAAGTATTATATTTTGTCTTTTTCTTATGTTTTCAATGGTTTTCCCAAATACTGAATTATTCATCAATTTAAAAAAGTCTTTTTCAAAACTGTTGGCTGCTGTTTTTCGGAGTTCAGTATTCTTTCTGATATAGGGCTCCATCCAAGGACTCTGATTAAAAGATATTCCTCGGTGAACTTTCGTTATTTTTAATCCCATCTCAAGACATTGTCTTAAATTCCGATAATGTATAACATAGTTTTTATGTGGTTTGAAATGACTAATAAGTTTTCCAACACCATTAACTTTTAACTTCTCTGGAGCAAGAGGGTAATCATTATGTGATTCCCATAAATCTTTTGGATATTCCAAATCTACTTCAAAGATGTAACCTTTTTTATTAATTGGATTTATCATACTATCATTTACTTTCTCAAGAATATCCAATAGTGTCTCTTTTGTTAAGTTTTTCATCCATTTAAATCCATGTGTTGGAAGTGATTGTGACATTGCCCATCCATAAAGATTATTAGCATCTAGATATTGAATGAATGTAGAAGGTTTATCAGGATTGAAATCTTTCATGTATTTATTATTAGCTTCTGCGTACCTTTTTGATATATGAGTTATTCCTCCTCGAGTTCCCCTCTCAAACATCATCAACATATCATAATCATGTAGTAATTCTAATTTTTGACCTGTTTCCTTGAGACAAGCATCCCAAGCCAGACCAGGAGATGTATAGTAATGAGCTGGATCCAAATTATAATGTTTCAAACAAGTTTTTCTAAAGTTTTCAAATACATCTGCCAAAAGTAGTACATCAGACTTCAAGTATAGATCATGATAATCTTTGATTGTTTTACATTTGAATGTATCCCAAACATTTAGTGCATGTTGATAATCTTCATCTGTTATATCTTCATCATTTAGTTTTGAATAGAATTGGTCCTTTGGTGGTAATTGTGTTTCTGATAGTTTTTCTATTGATGAAACATAGTCATAAGGATAAACACTCTTACGAGTAAGGGGGTCTACATTCTCTTTGAATATTTCTTTTGTGTTATGAAAATCATCTGGTTGCAAGTTTCCAACAAGATTAGCAAGGATCGTTTGAAGAAACTTAAATGAATCAATAAATCTTATTTCAAAATTCAAAGAAACCATCTCTCCAGTTCGCTTGGATTTATACTCACCAACTTTTATCTTGTTGGAAAACGAAATATACTTTTCCTCGGTTGATGGAATACAGTTTAACTCACCTGGCAAACGAGAAAGTTGTTTTATAAATAAATGCGCATCATAGCCTTGAAGATTGCGAAATATAACTGGAAGTATTAATGGTTTTCGACACTGTAGATTACAACTATTATGAGCAGCTCCACGGTATTGACCAGTAAAATGACAATGATCTCTGACTTTATCATTTAGTAATTCTTTAGAGCAAATATAACAAGTTTCAGCTTTATCAAAAGATGCTTGTTCTTCTTTTGTTAATTTAAGAGTTTTTGGATAGCGATAAAAATCATTATATAGTTTATTAGTTATTTTAGCAAGTTTAGAAACAAATATATCAGCAATGCTATCAGTATCTTTCTTTTTTGTGTAAATGATAGGATTGATAATGTTAGGGACTATTCCTTTGATATAAAGACAAAATCCTGATGGTTCATGTTTCTGATAATTGTAGTTATAAGAATCCTCTGGGTTGGGACTGCAAGTATTCATTGGTTTGGTAAAACATTCAAAATCAGCATAAACTACAAAAGGTATTGGAAGCTGTTTGTGGTAATTATTAAAACTTAATTTTGAGTTTCTTGGAGGCATTTTCACAGCAACTGTTTTATTGGTTGAGCAGTATTCAATATGTTTTTGGAATTATTCTTCTTTCGAGAAATGAGTAAAACACCTTTTGCAAATATATATTTTTCCATTTGTTCTTGATGTTATTTGGGATCTAAATAATCTTGAAAAACTTTTGATAAGAGAATAATGATATTTACCATCTTCCTCATACAGGAATAAGTCAATTGTTTCTTGAGGATTTCTCTGTGCCATTCGTAATGGGTAAAACTTTTCATTCTCATTAATCGAAAACACATTTATTCCTGGAATATCAGGATTGAGTTTTTCGAATTTTGAAATGTCTTTTACTTTGACAGGATATTTTATTCCTTTTGTGTTAATGTTGTTTTCATATTGTTTCAAATTTGTTATTCTAAAATCATTTCTGTCTCTTGGATGGAGGTATTTAAGCACACACCATAGAAAGCATTTCTCATCATTGTTTCGAATGTTTACTATCGCTTTCTTTCGCATGATCCAATCTGGAAGAGAAATATAAGAAGATCCCCTCATTGGTTTGAAATCAACAGTATGAATCTCAAGATGAACAATTTCTTTAAAGTTCCATCCACTTCCATTCTGCTGATAAATACTAATATTTTCAAGAATGGTGCGAATAACTTCAAAGAGTATTTCTTTTACATCAGTTGATTCAAGATTAATATGTGTTTTAGAATTAAAATATGCTTTATGCTGAACAGTAAGACTTGACTTACCATCTCTTGACTTTCCTATTTGTTCCATTATACAAACTAAAACAAATCTAACTTTAATATTTCGATGATTTCGTAAAAACTCTTTTAAATAAGTTGATTTAGATTTGAAGAACTCAAATGGTGTAATATTAGTTTTACCCTTTACTATGTATTTATTTGCAAATTCATCCAGAGATGATTTCTCTTTTTCTATTCCTTGATCATATTCCCTGAGAGCTCTCTCAAGTGCTTTGCGCAGATAAGATGGTGTATCTGGAGGAATTGTTTTATTCTTGATACACTCCTGAAAATACTCTTCAAATGTTTTAACTTTAGTAGGTTTGGATTTAGGTTTGGGTTTGGGTTTAATTTTGTCTCTTACTTTTTGTATTTTCTTTATATCATCAATCAACTTTTGTTTATACTCCTTCTTGAGTTTTTGCTGTTCTTTTTTTTTTTTATCTTTTTTAATTCAGCAATAGAAAGGTTACTTAGATCAGTAGTCATCTTTATTTTATAATTATTTAATTCTTTAAATTTCAATTTTTTATTTTCTGATTCACCGTATTAAAAAGTCTTATAACAATTAATGTTATAAGACTTAATCGATAAATAGGGATAAATACCTAAATAACTCAAACTTTTCTCAATATCTACTATTCTCCTTTCAAAATTATTTTTAAATTCACCTCTTAAATCTAATTCCACTTCATTAAAACAATCAAATATCCCTTCAAATTTTTTAAAAAAAGCACCATCACTTTTTTCTTTATTTAATAATTCATAAGTAGATCCATCATCAATAGCAATAATTCTTCCAATCCTCTCTTCAACTCTTCCGAGTATAGCATCAAATTCTCTATCATCATCTCTTACTGCAGAATGGTTTATAGTTTTCCAATTATTGTTAGCAGAACCTGGTGTGTAAAGAAATCTAAGATTTCTATCAATGCTTTCAATATTTGTAAATACAAACCTTGAGGGAAATATTATACCATCAACTTCATAATTTCCATTACTTTGATTAACATTGCGAGTATTTTTTGCTGACTTAAATCCCATTTCTATTTTATTAATTTTTTTTCTTTAAATCAATTTTATTTTTTCTGCCTCAAAACTCAATGTAATATTTTATTTTCCTGACCAAAGCAGATTAACACTCCAAAAATTAGCCGATTCAGGATTTTCATAAGTCAACTCACCTTTTTTATTTTTAATCTTCTTTGCTCGAGATAGATATTTATCTTTTCGCTCTTCGTCTTTATGTATTAAAAAGTCTGGATATTGAGACGAACCAAAATGCAAATTCTTTCCAGTTGAAAGCGTGACAACATATTTGTTATTCTTCCGCTTTGAATAATCAAGAGATTTAGCACCGAGTTTTTTAGCCTTTTTTGTTAGCTTTTCAAAAGCTTTTCCGGTAACAACATATTTATCATCATCAGATGATTCCTCCTTCTCAGGAACATAAGTGGGATCTTCATCATGTTTATAACCGTCATCAACTATAAAATCTCTATCTTCAACGCTCTGATATTCCATTTTAGTATTTGTTTAGATTATTTTTGTGGGGAAATCCCCCAATTACTCATTCTTACTGATCTCATCAAAAATACTATAAATAACTACACGTTTACTTATTTCACATGAGCACTAATTAACTTACAATCACTGTTCACGTGGAAAACAATAGATTGCATACCAGAGTTCCCTAACAACCGGCGAACCTGAAAATAGATTTCGTGTTTACCTCTAGCGCTCGAAATTGTTAGGGAAGTTAAGAATGCATTGACGTCATAGAATCATATTAACTTTCAAATCAAACTTCACTCTACAGTAGTTATAATAGGATGATTTGAGTCGCCTTCTCACGAGTACTTTTTCCCGTCATTTTCCGCGAGCGACCCCGCAGGGGTCGTGAGCATTAATTTTGTCAATTTCCCCCACCGTCATAAGATAATTGGATTTTTGAAATTTTGAAAGTTTTGAAAAGAGTACAAAAAATTCTCTGATTAATTTCTGTCATTGAAATTTGGGGTTGAATGACGGGGTTAATCGGGAAAATGACGGGAAAGAGTACTTGTGAGTTGGCACTCAAAGCATCCTATTATAACTACTCTTAAAAGGAAAAGAAAAGAACCATTAGCGAAAACAAAAAAGGAAACTAAATCAGTGCTGATAACAAGCCGAGAGAAACAAACCAAGAACAAAGTACTCCTTAAATACTCACTAAAAAGAAAACCCAAGAGACTGCATACCATAACGGAGTAGCACCCAGCGCGTTACGACAGCTACTAATGAACGGTTCCCAAAACGCACAGAATACAAATATATGCTAAACTTCGTATCGCAAATATTGTGCTATTCTTTCCGCAAACTTGGACAAAATCACGATTTCCAAATTGGGAACAACTGTGGCTTAAAGCATCGTGTAAAGCGCGAGGTACCAAATAAAAATACACCTTCCTAAACCTCCATCATTTCACAGTGTCTCTGTGGAAGTCTATTTAAATCGCCTCTAAAACCGCCGAGATATAAGCGTTTACATGACGTAACACAAGCAAAATTTTGCCTTTTGAATATATTCATAGATAGGTGTCCCTCGCGACCTTAAGATTTCCATTTAAGCTATTAAGATGGTAATAAGGAAAATTAGCGAGGATAGAGCTTTCCTATGGTACTTCAGCCATTTAGCAGATTTTTACCAATCCTTACAGAGCTACAGACAAAAAAAATGCAACATTTGGAGAAAAATTACACTGCCAATTTGCCTTTTACCCACTACTCTTTAGAGATTAGAGAGAAAGCCAGCCAAAATATCATGCAAATTAAAGGCGATAAAGTGGGCAACAGAACTGGCTGTAAACGGAAAGGAAAAAGGAGAGAGCGAAACAAAAATCGAATTGGATTAGCCAAAAAATATAGCAAAACAAAAAAATTCAAATTTTGGCTTATGCGCATGTGCGAAAAACAAAACAAAAGGTGCTTAATTACATTCAATTCGCAGAAAATTAAAGTCCTTAGTGTTAAAATTCTTGTTTATAGCCATTCCCATACTAACTACCCTAAAAACAGTTCATAAGGGAGGATTTGGTCCAAAATGCGGTTTGTCCTAAACATTTATTGGCTGACGGAACCAGCGTTCTCTTTGAATGATTTGCTCTTTATTCTCAGTGAATCATACATGGTCACTGCGGATCACAGGAAGGGGGGTTTCATAATGGCGATTTTTGGCTTCACGACTCTCCTGGCTAACCTTTATCTTCAGAAATTTTTTGTCTTCTACTGAATATTCTTGCTCTTTGTCGTTTCTTCTTTCACTGAAGTCTAGTTGGGGCATCTTGTTCAGTACTTCTGGAGGAACGATTTCTCTCACTTTTCTCTATACTATCTTCACCATAAAGGAGTGGTCGAGGTGTCTACCTGAACCGACTCCTTTGCAGCAATTCTGTGGCAACTAACATCTGTATTGCCTGAACCTCACATACACAGAAGCCCAATAATTACATTTAGTGATTTTGGTTTAAAAGCTTATCTGAAGACCCGTTGCATATATGAAAAGCTCAATTTCACATATATTATTAGGCCCGAATCAGATTCTGCCTGCGCTACAAAGCGTTCAACAAGTTTCAATAAATCTACACACGATGAGCAAGCCTTCCTTTACGACTTTGGTCTTCCTGCGGCCGAAGGAACAGAAAACACAGAAACAAAAAACAGACGGAAGCAAACAGGTGGAGTGACCTCTAAGAACCACACCAGCTTTAGGTGAACAACAGATCAGCTAATGATCCTGGCCTTTTGGCGGAGAGGATCATGACCCACACTATTGCTCATCCACGAAAAGTTTGATGGCGAAAGGACCACCATTTTCACTTCCTAATACGTCAATTGTTTCGATCCTGCCATTAAGTAACCGTGGAGTCAAGTGTTTGGCTATGCTTCTGAGATGTTTCCAACGATGGGTGAGCTCAGGCCTTGGCAAGTTTTTGCAGGTGGAAAGTTCTTCTTTAGTGATTCTTGCTGTTTAAGACCATGACGACAAATCTTTTCAAGTCCTTAATGTCAAGCAACTTTGTACCTTTAATGGTCTTCACCATAAGCTGTGTATTCACGCCCTTCACCCTGAACGTGGCCGCGATACTGTTAAGAACGAATGAACCGGTACTGCAGGTGTCGAGCAAGGCGTTTCATTAATAAGTACTTCACTCGCAGAAGATTTCAGTCGGAAACAACGAGAACGAGGTACGGAAACAGCGGATCCTCCGGTACCTGCAACGTTACAAAGAGCTTCTTCTACCTCAGAATGAGCATTTGAAGCATGATCCTTTGCTGGTGGAAGACAAAGGCTTAGCTGATTGGTGACCTCCTGATTAGGAGGAAGGGTATCGTCATGCAGTCCTGTTGAATGTAGACAAAACAAGCTCTTAAAGGTCCTTCGCTGGGCACAACTGTTGGTTCTATTTTCAGGATTGTAGAAGCCTAAGCAAATCGCCTCCTTCTTCCTCTTTGGCACGTGGGTTTTCTTTAAGTATTCTTGACAATCATACCTCTTGGTACAGACCTTACATTGGTTAGTGCACGTGGTATTGAGTGAGCCAGGCTCTTGGCCAGCCGTTACCTCTATGACGTGATTGAAAGAGTGATGCGACGTGCGATCATTTCCCCCCAGACATTTTATACCTGTCAGAGCCTTTTACTTTTCTGGACGATCAGGTGGATCTGAACAACCATGCAAATGACTGAGCGCTCCTCGCTGGAAGCCTGGATCGGCCGCAATTTCCACTTCTGCATTAACTAAGTTCACGGCGAAGTCGGCTGGGAAATCGCTCCTCCTGTCACTCTTCTGTTACTTTCTTCTAGGCGCCATCGACTTTGAAGCGTAAATGGATGCTTTATATGTGACTATGTTTTGCAAATTGTGATGGTGGCTGGAGATAGAAAGGACGGTTAGTGTTGATATATCACGCTCCGGCACTGACTAAGCAAGAGCGGAAATCTGCAAAATGTCAGCTCATCCCCTGGTCAGATAAAGGTCGTTATTATTCCTTAATCTTCTTAAGGCATCTAGGCCGGGGCTGGATATCTGGATCTGCACTCTATATCAGGATATAGGGTGCCCATACTTCTCTTTAAGGAGCCTTTTAGCGTTCGGGTAGCTACTTCTATCAAGGTGGAGACATCCGTTGAAAAGGTCCTTGGGTTCTCTTTGTAAATACTGCTCTAAGTATTGTAGACTAAAACATCATTTGCGCAGAATTTAGTTTCAACTTGCCAGTCAAGACTTATTATGAATAAAGAGTACTCTAATTGATCCCCAGTAAGAGTGGTCAATGTCAGTAAGGGCGGTAAATTCTGTAGTTGTCGCTCGTCTAGCAATTCGGTTAACCTGTTTTGTTGCTAAATAACGCCAAAAATAATTTTTTGTACTTTCACGTACATCAGCCATGTATATTTCACTTGGCAGATATTCATGCTTCGGTCATCCTACTGCCTCTGTATCCTCCTAAACTCGGTGACTTGAAATTCATGTGCTAAAGAATTCAGACTGGGATGCTGCATTAGCTTTGGAAGGGTTTTGTATCACAGTATTGTCATGTAAATCAGCAATGACGTTTAAATTAGTCACAGTATTTGAATTGCCACTTATTCGGCGGCGTTGACCTGTCTGTATCTTCGTGTAAAATTTCCATTCTGGTTTTCTTAGACCGCTTCAGTTTTGATTCCACCTCCGAAAATTCTTTAGCTAAACAGAGCGCTTCGTCCACAGCTTTGTGACCCCGATTAGCAATGAACTGCACCAAACACTTCTTTCCTTCTCGTTCTTGAGCGGTTGCTAGGGCAATCAACTGTAGCCTGCTAGTTATCCCTTTCTCCTGGATAATTTTACAAACGTCGTAAACAGTCAGTCTCTCTTCCTTTCGTTTTTTCGTTGTCGCTCTTGAGTCCTTTTTGTCCTTCCGCTTTTTGGATGCGATGGCGGCCTCTGTTTTCGGTGCTCTAGTTAAATCAGGGTGACCCGAAGAGTGTACTGCCTCACTATCTTCCTTCGTGACGTACTTGTATGCGCTATAATAAGTGTTATGGTGATCACTGAAATGCACTTGTATGCCGAATTTGTCGTTCAAGTACTTCTTTACCTGTAACCATCGACCTCTCTTCCTTAATTTTACAGCCATATGGAAATGATACTTGTTCATCTGGTCATGGCTATGACAGTCTGCATTTGCATGTGCCTCAATACACGCGACCCACTGCAAAATATCTATTCCACAAAACTTCCACGCTTCTAAGACAGCCTCACCAAAACTCTCCCTCGAAGGAAATTTCACTGTGTCTGCCCGACTGTATGTGATTAAATAAACAATTCGCTGCGTTTCTATCGACCGGCACGCCATACAGAAACCGGCATCATACGCGGAAAACCTCGTATAATCACATTGTGTAACAGAGAACACCTGTACAAGTGTTATTCGTACCCTCTTACCCCTCCCCCCTCCCCTTCCCCATCCCCCCTCCCAAAAAATCCTTACACATCTCGGTATGAACGCAGACAGTCACTTCAGCTACTTACAAATACACAATCACGCTGAAAAACAAGTCTACCACCCATTTTCTAAAAGATTCCAAATTCAGACAATCATGGACAAAAGTCCTTGGGACAGTAACAGCATGACGGTGATTATATGCGTTTCACAAGTATTGTCGCTAAAAGCAGTGCTGTCATGTTAGAAATACATGTCCCCACCCCCTTCCCCACCCAGGACAATGTTGAAAGATCACAGGAATTGTACCTTCACGCTTTCAACATTGCCCGTAGGGTGGGGGGACAGGGTAGGGACGTGGAGTGTTAGTAGCGCGCGGCTACAACTTCGTGTGTATTAAAAAGCGTTCGAACTGTATAACTGTCCCAACACTTTTGTCCATGATTGTAGTTTCCAAACTCTTTTAGATCGTCTCTTTCACAGAAGAAATTCCAGCGTAAAGTTTGGTCTATAAAGAGTCTTCAAACCTCTCTCTATGGTGTGCGTGCCAATCGTTCGATACCTTCTAATCATCCTCAGTCTCAAGATCGTCCAAAAGTACTAGTGTAGCGTCATTTTTCTAAACGGTAATACGAAAGAAGCCAGATTCTTTCCACGACATAAACATTTTTTCGCTAGTCACTAAAGAATCATTATTCCGTTTCTTTACCGACCAACTGACAGTCTGTCCACTGAATGTGAAGGATGATCAATAAAGACCTTTCCTTCCTGGGTGCGCTGCCTTAGTCTTAATTGTTACTCTGACTACTTCTCAGCAGTGTCTGTAAGATCCAAAGGGTCCGCCGAAAGTGTCGCTTTCCGTTCCTACTTGTTCACAAATTTGATGTCTCCCGTTTTCCTCGATTGGATCCATAATGTTTAAGGAATTGTACAGCAAATTGGTCACTTAAATGGGCATTTTATTAAATCAATCAAGGTTGCAGTCGCTAGAATAAAACAAAATTAATAGTACACGTTACTAATCATAAGGAAAACAAATGAAAGCAATAGAAAAGTATAGAATAAGAAAAGAAAAGTAAATGGAGCAGAGACCTTGAACTGGTTGGACAGGAAAAATAACCGAAATTCATATCTGAACGGAATAGATGACAATTTATTTTGTGAACCTTTAGAGCAAAATGCCCGAAAAGAGGAGACAAACCTTAGACAACTGATGTTAAAAGACAAACAAAAAAAGGCTGAAAAATTAACACCTAAGAAACGTCTAACACATTGTGAATTGTGGTAAAAAAATGAAACGAATGTGAAAACAAAACAAAGAAAAAATGCACAAAACCTTTTGTAGAAACGCGAGGAGGAGTATAATATATAGATTTAGCCAGGGCTAAACGCGAAGCTCCATTAATAAATTTATAATTTAAAACAAACAATAAACTTGTAATCCACAAATCAGTTGAATTAAGGGCACATTCGTGTGACTTTTGAGGGACAGGCTAAGTGATTTTAGAGTGAAACAAATCTTGCATCGAGTTTGATAGCCTTATATGTACACCCAAAAAATAGCACTGGCAATCATCTTCGGTCACATTTTAGAGCAATAATGGCTCTTGATCACGGTAGATTAGGCGTGGAAAACAAATTCTTCGAAAAAAAATCAGGCAGAATTTTTACGTTCGACAAGTTTACTTTAGAAAATCTTGCCAACAAATCTGGGTGCGTGCAAATCAACCTTTTATACTTTTTATACATCACATCTGAGGTGAAAGAGTACTATGAGGCGCTGTTTTTATCATACAGACCGCCTGACCTCAGACAATTAGCAGTCAGTTTCACAATTTTTCAAGACTAATTCCATTCATTCAATATTCAGGACCATCGAAGCACGCGTGGGCTTTTAGCGAAACCGTTCAAAAAAATTCGAAAATCACCTACCAAGTTTGCAAAGAAATTTTAACAGAGTTACGCTTCAACATAATAAAGAATTTATTGTGTTTATTTTGTATTGACAGTTTTATGACCGTCACGGCGATGTGTAATATGCGCGGTACGTTGAGTACTCCTGCAAGCGATGTTTATGAACGACTGTAAACAAATAACGGCAAAGCGATGAAAATTGCAAAAGACAACTAACAATAAATAAAAGATCAGAAATATAATTCGGTAGAACATTTACAGAGACAACAAGTTTCATTCACGAAAACAAGAATTTCAGTGTCTATAAGAATCCTAGAGTCTTTAAGCTTAAAAATTAAGTTTAATTTTAAGCCGCCGGCATAGCGGTGTTTGCTGTTTTCCTCGATGAACTCGCGACAAGTAAATCGCTCAAAGTTTTCTTTCTACAGCCAAAATAATACCTAAATATTCTTCGGAACGGTTTTTCTTGTTATGTGAGGTGAAATATCGACTAAAGGCTTTTCAAAGTTCTGTAAGCTTATGTCAAACCTCATACTAGGTCAGATCAGTGTCTCAAATCTAAATACAAACGTGCATAAACTAGCCTCATAAACTGCGCTCGACTTCACGAAAACAGATATAAATACAATGATAACTCAGGCTTACCATATTTCGAGATGCAGCTCCTGAAAGCTATCAAGTAAGGCCTGAATCGCTTACGCATCCAGCAAGGTGAAAAACAAAAACGATGCCATCCGAAATCAGATTTCCCACTTTGACAAGCAGCGCATTTCTCAACCAAAAATTCAATAAACAAACCAGCCATGAATAACGTTAACAGAAGACTCTTGGTAGCAGCTGTATTTCATTTTGTACATCCAGTGAAAAAAGACAGTTATTAAAAACATCACAAGTTGACACAAAACTCTGTCAGCTTCCGTCAGCTGTTGACGCAAACAAGTTTCAAGATGTTGTATGAATTTTCCGCATGAACTCACCTGTCAAATTTTGACCAATCAGGGCATAAAAATTGGATGTGGAGCGTGACCAAAGCGTGACTATCCTGAGAAAAGTGAAAACCATCTGTTTTCCCTTCTTGCATTTTTAAATAACTGGCTGAATTTTGGCTTCCGAGGTCAGTTTGAAATCAAAATGTTAATAGTGCTGGGCCATAATGACATAAACACAGCATATTTCATATGAATTTTTTTAAAAAAAAATTGAGCCTGCGATCATCTGAAAACTAGTAACTTGTCAGCGGATAACCTCAAAAAAATACTCGACCTGGATGAGTCGACACCTGAGCCCGCGATACGGCCAGGTGATACTGGTCAGCGGATACCTTGTCTTGACAGTTGTCAATTGATCACAACATTGATAGTTTTCTCCTAAGCTCCCTGGGCTCCCAAACTAGCTAGAAAGTGTGAGATTGAACATTGGTTTCCCTGTGGTGCGGACGGACGGTCGGTCGGTCGGTCGGTCGCTCGCTCGGTCGGTCGGTCACGTGATTACCAAATTTTCTGGGATGGGTAGATTACTTTAGCTATGGGGCTGCGCCCACGCGCGCGCTTCGCGCGCGCGAGGAGCTCCGCTATTATTTGTTCAGGACTGCGACGGCAACAATTATTAATGTTGAATCAGATCTTTCCTAGATCGGTTAAATATATATCTTTTAATAAGGCGTATGAAGTACAAGAACTTGTTAGCAAAAAGCTTTTTCGATACTAAAGCAAGTTTTTAGAGACCAAAACGAAGCCAAAGTCAAGAATGTGTCCCAAATCAACATACATGTAAATACATTGTATTGAATGCTAACAGCAAACACCTATGTACAGTTTAACAGTCCAGTATAAGCCAAAGGTGTTTCTGGAAGGCCTCAGTTAATTCAACTAATGACACAAAGGTTGTTTTGGGGGTATTTGGTAGCATTTTAATTAAGATCAGGTCTGAAATTAACTGGATACATGCAAAAAAAAGTAACGTTTATTACTTGTCTGAATTTGCCTACACGTGCCTCTAGAAATTTCAAGAGCGTTTTAACAATTTCCCCCTGAGGCGAATGGAATTTGTGTGTATGTATCTGTTGCTTTACGAACACTCCTCTGGCTCTTATGAGTCAGTGTACATGCAGGCCAGGTTACCCAGACAGTGGGCGCCTTTGTACAGGTCTATTTTCAATCAATTTACATTTTTCTATTTATTTTAGGCACAGTATCTTTTTGGATCCCTGTCTATTTAAATTTTCTTTTCGATTTTTCTTTTACC
This sequence comes from Porites divaricata, assembly GCA_038088405.1. Lineage (NCBI taxonomy): Eukaryota > Metazoa > Cnidaria > Anthozoa > Scleractinia > Poritidae > Porites > Porites divaricata. The sequence goes on along the minus strand of JBBMOI010000003.1, from coordinate 29,992,157 downwards.
AGACATTGATGAATGCAAGAGCGGCAGCCATGTTTGCCACGTAAACGCAAATTGTATTAACACTCTTGGCTCTTATAACTGCACGTGCAGGCCTGGCTACACTGGGAATGGGACCAATTGTACAGGTATTATTAAGGTGGCTTACTACAGTTTTCGATTAAAACTATCGCCTTTTTAAATTGGAACATTTTTAGCAACTGAAGGTCTCTACTGAACTGTTAATCACTGTAATAGGTCACTTGCACTAAGAGGTCACGTGACCAATGCTTCCTTTAAACAATGAGTTGGAATCTTGCTGATGCCAAAAATTGTTAGAGCACACAAAAATTATCTTACACCAGAAATTTGCGAGGAAACGCATTTAAGGGAGATATTTTATGGCACTTTGATTTTTCAGCAAAGTAGTATGGTTTGTATTGGCCGCCATGTTGGAGGGCATGCTCTTGCCCTCCAGCATGGCGGCCAAAATTACTTGTTGCTTATATCTTGTTCAACGTTTCATAGTTACGCTCAGATGTGTTGTAAACGTTATCACATCATCTTTTCAACATTTTCCCTGAATTTTAAGTGCAAAATTTGTGTTTAGAGAGAGGTAATTCATAATTTCAAAAATCACATTTTGGTCACGTGACCATTTACGAACTTATTCATTTTAAGAAAATGATGCTGGTTTGAAAAACCAAATCACCATTATTTTGTTTAAGATATGACCCACTAATCGTTTTTCGAAGGGAAAATCACATAACTTTCATTTTCATAAAACCATGTCACATGCCTCTTATTGCAAATGGCCTATTGATGTAAATTAATTATAATTTTACCTTCTAAAAAACATGTTATTGCGTAGCATAACGCGTAGTGTAATGGAGCACCCTAAAGAGGACTGAAAACTAGACCATTAAAGGCTTTTTTCTTAAAAACTAGCCGTACGACCCCATCTGAAAATTTCAGACTTTATTTTGTACTTAGAAATAATTGTCTTTAGAGAGAGAGAGAAGATAGGGAGAGAGAGAGGGAAAGAGGGGAGTTTTCTCTGTCTCTCCCTCTCTCTATAGACAGAATTTTAGCAAAAGCCAAAAATGTGGAATTTTGTCTCTTTTTTTAATAGCTAAAGAACTGTCTAAAGGATTTGTTTGAAACAATGTTCACGGTTTCGTCTTTATGTTCCCTGACAATCCTCAAAATTTTAACCCAGGTCATAAGGCTAGGATTTGAAAAAAATGTGGAAATTGTCTTTTTACGACCTCAAAGGACGAAAGTATTGTGCCGTTCGGGGAAACCCTGATCGTGAGGTCGTGCGTGCACTCTGTTTTTCCGCTTTGTGACTGTCTTTGATTCGTAGCGCTCTGGACGACATTTGTCAGGCTAAAGCTCGGTTACCACAAGAGAACATTCACCACTGAAATGGGAATATGGTGAAATTTAATAGGACTTTTTAAACCTCACTTCATTCTGGATTTGTGCATGATAATACTGCTTCACTTGTGAAACCGAACCGCATTTTGTCTTCTTCGCATGGTAGTACCGATATTAGCATGAAATACAACTATTATTTTTACGTTGAAAGTCAACTGGAGCTTTGTTTCACCGTATTAAAGTGCTACTGAAACGAAAAATCAAATTGGCTATTTTGCACTGAAAACGTTTATCAATCTTATATTAACTCTGATTGTCAAAAAATGCTTATTTTCCATCAAAAGTTGTTGATATCGGGGCGAAAAGTAAGGTAGGTAAGTGCGTCAAAAAAAGAAATATTGAGCCTGCGAAATTTTCAGCGGAGGACCACGCGAGTGACGCTACATGGTTGACATCAAAGTAGCGAAGGTCTCTTTCGTCTCTTTCTTTTTTACTGTAAACATCAATTGCAAATGTTTATATCATTCTTCACGGAAAAAATGTCTAGTTCAGACGATCCAGATACTAACACAAGCGATAAGTGTGTTTCCGGAGAAAGGAACAGAGAACGCGAGAGAGATTCCGGCGTAGTTTGTGTCCTTGTCATGTGGAGCTGTATCGGTCCGAGCCGGTTGCGAGGAAGGCTTTTATTTTGACTTAACCAGACGAACAAGACAGGCTACTATACAAGCTCTTGTTGTTTTAAAGGCAAGATCTGACAATCAGATAACTCTTGATACCAGGTAAGTAAGATTTTTAACGGCATATCTTCAGGTCCCGCTTGTTTACAGTTCGCCTTCCACTAGTATAAAGCTTAACTTTATTAACTTCCACCTTTTTTCTCAATTTATTCTTGTAAATAAAGGTGTTAATGAAGAAACTGCTAGACGGAGGTTAGCTGCCTTCCAATGCCATTGTCGTTGCTGCAAGGAAGTCACGGCGGCCATGTGAAAACTTCATGCCACTCGATGGAATCGAAGTGAATTGTATTCTGCTCATGTGTTTTAAAACAATAGCGACTGTGCTGGAACAATTTCGCCTTGTTAAAGGGCAAAAAGCTATGAACTCGAAATCTTCTTTATTTGAGGGCTGTTTACTTGGAGGGAGGAAATAAAAAATATCATAGCACTAAGAAAGTCCTAGTTTACATGCAGAAATTTCGGTCTCTGTGGTTAATAGTACAGAAGGAATTAAAAAATAAAGCTTGCTGTATTATTATTAAGTTTGTCCCTGCTGGTTCTAGGATATTCCTAGCAAAGGCAGTTTACATGGTGCTGGGATCTGCCTAGTTCTAGGATCTTCCTTCCACCAAGCTCAAAAGATGCTAGTACTAGGGACAAGTACATGTACAACTTTTTGCTTGTTAATAGAATACAGAAAACATATGGTGCAAGGATGATTCGCCTTCTGGGATCTCCCTCCCTCCATGTAAACAGCCTCTCGGCCTGACTGATCGATCGAAAGTCTGGATCAACTCAATATAAGTATCACTATTAAAATCATTTATAGGAAATGTGATGAGTTTTTATTCCTCTTGAGCAGTAATTAATAATAAATAACAATTTTGTCGTCAATAAAATTTGAAAGCCTGAACTTTTTTCATAGGAATTTAGCCAAATACACCTGACATGCCGGTGTACTATGTATTTATTATAATTCAGTATCAAATGATATTGTTTTTTCCTGGACCCCAAAATTTTTACCCTGCTAGCAGAGGCTTTCCCTTGTGTTTCTCAGCGTTGTACTGCCATTCTCTTCGCGGTTTTGGCTGCTCGCGTTTTGTTTTGGTTGTTTCTGTGCCGACGAAAAGACCTCTGCAGACAGCCGTTTGGGATTCCTGTTGAGCATGCGCGAGATGAAAATGCGGTTACCATGGAATTTCTGGGTCACGTGTCGGTAATACGATGCCGCCGCCGGAGTTTGCTCATGTATTCATGAGTCAATTTTCCCACGGGAAAGACTCGCACTCACCATGTTGATATAGCGGGCTCACTTTTGCACAGCAAACTAGTACAAAAAAGATGTGCGAGTCGATAAAACCGGTTCCAAAACCGGTTTAGTCAAGTGATTAGCTCCTAGATCTTGGAGGTATCTAATGCGCATGCTCAACAGGAATCCCAAACGGCTGTCTGCAGAGGTCTTTTCCTCGGCACAGAAACAACCAAAACAAAACGCGAGCAGCCAAACAGCGAAGAGAAACACAACGCTGAGAAACACAAGGGAAAAGCCTCTTCTAGCAGGGTACAAAATTTTGTTTTATCCTTTATGGATAAATCACCACTGCCTATTTTAATGAGGTGGATATTTGGACCGCTGGGACGGGGTAACAGTAGATCACTTTCGGGCTTTGTGTACCACAAATTCTGACAAAATTTCTGACTGGGACCACCAGAGGCTGCAATTCCGCAGAGTAAAGGAAGGGCAGAGCCGACAAAAGATAGCTTCACGAGCAAACAAACAACCAAACCGCTCTTTTTGGAGCCAACAGCTTTATGAAAACTATGATCTCAATGACTAACAGTTCCTTTCCACAATTGCAATATTTAGTAATATATTTTTCTTATCTCTGTCCTATTATTTTGAACACAGACCTTGGATTGTTTGGCCATTTTTTACTACCTATACAAACTGTACTTTTCTTATTATACTGTGTCAAGTGCGCAAATTCAGGAAAAGTACTATGGCAATGGCTTGGGTAAAAACGACAAGACTTCATTGGGTGTCCAATAAGGAGGTTCAATGTAGTCATTGGAACATTAAGCCTTAACAACAGTTCCTGCATTTTAAAGAAAAGACTTATTTTGTTTGGCTATAGAAAAAGAAGTAAAACCATTAAGCTATACTGGTGGAGATCTATTTGTGAAATGCATGTGATAATTTTCTGAGATTTATTGTCAAAAGTTTCAATCCTTTTGAAATGCAATTTTTTGTACACCCAAGCTGCATTTGGGTGTTACTGCAATCAGCACATCTGTCTCTGCTGTGGTCTTCTTGCTTGTTGGCATTGCTGAATGATACAACTTTAACATCAACTTCAATCAAAACATTCATTACACTAATAAACTAAGCTACTTGGATTTCTTGGGGAGTTGCGTGGGCACAGGGGGTATATTTTTTACCTAGTTACCCAGTTTTACAAACCTAATTTTAACATAGTCACGTTAAACGTGCATGAGCTATTTTGAATGCTTCAGTGTAACTTTAATGCTTCGGTGTAACCTTACCAAGATTGATGAATCTACCTCTTTCATCCTAAATGTAGATTGGGTTTTTGTGCGAAATTGCGTATTGCGGTACATAAATGAAAGCGCGAAACGCTCAGCTGAATCGATCCTCAAGCTATATATTCACTTTCTTCTGTCTTTCCCTGTTACATCTGGTGCAAGTTAAACAAATCGTTAAAGTGAAATAAATTTCTACTCACCAAACGTTAATTAGAAGGAAAACTCTAAGGTTTCCTCGGAGTTTCTTAAGCCAAAATGTGACTCATCGAATACTGAATAGTTACAAAATACCAGGATTTTTATCATTGTGGTAGATGGTTGCATCATGATAATTCACGAGGTTTTCACTTGCGATTCTACTCAGTGAAACAGTCTTTAACTCCGACAACTTATTTCTTCATGTTTTAAAAGCTATTGCTTCTCAGAAGACAAGAGCGTTTTTTAAGGATTTGGTTACAAAAGGAAACAGGTCTTCATACGTCCAAGTTACTATTTATCATTGTGAAAAGTCAATCTGCATAAGATGTACAATCACACAGCTGGCAAGTGAAAGTGTTGGACTTTGCCCCCTTTCGTCGTTCGTACGTGAGGGAATTCGAGTTATCACACGGTAATCTAGTAAACAGAATTATAAAAATAACTCACTCACACAATTTGCACGTGAAGATGTTGGTCTTTCGCCCTTTTACAATTCCTACGTAAAAAAAGGCAAATTGTTTTACTACAAAATTTTCTCAAACGATTTTAAGAAATCACCTCGGCGTCATTATAACATCTGCAATTAAATTATGTTTCATGCAACGTCAAGATTGATAACCTAACATTTATTAACATTTGTGAAAAAGTCTTTAACTCCCGCAACTTATTTCGTCATGTTTTAAAAGCCATTGCTTCTTAAAAGACAAGAGCCTTTTTTAAGGCATTGGTTACTAAACGAAACAGGTCTTCATACGTCCGAGTTACTATTATTATTGTGAAAAGCCAATCTGCATGAGATGTACAGTCACACGGCTGGCGCGTGAAAGTGTTGGACTTTCCCCCTTTCGTCGTGAGTATGCCTAAATGTCGCGGGTCGCGACTCGCGGGTAGAGGTCGCGGGTGCGGGTAAGTGTCGCGGGTAAAAACAAACCACTAAATTTAACAAAAAGATAAAAATAAACAGCAAAACAAAAGTTTCTGAGCCTCGAGAAGAAAAACTTGACAACATTTTTTTTAAAAAAACCTTCTTTCGTCCTGGAATTCAGCATAGCCGACGTGTAATACATATGGCTTGGATTTACAAGATTTTTAAACACGGATCCATAAAACAAAGAGAACAACACTAGATTTCAAATCATATTTTGTCCAATTTTCAGTTATATAATTACTCAGTAATTTGCATTTACGATATTTTTCAAGGCGAGTAAACTTTCATGGCAGTAACACCAAATCCATTTCTTACTAACCGGGGCAATTGTTTGCCTGTTAACGAGAGGACAAAGTTTTATAAATGCCATTGCTGTGTCAGTCACGCAATTTGATTGGGGTCCATAGGATTTTAGATTACTACAGTTGGCTATAACTTAATTTTGAACAAAAGTACGATATAAATATATATTCGTATAAATTCAGGCAAGATCCGACAAAAAAATCGTACGTATTTTTAGTCATGTATGCATTAGTTACTATTTCCCATCACGACAGACCATCACGATGAGAATTTATTTCATATATAGTTTAGTACAGCCAAGCAGCCTTTTGGACCCTCTTCCTTTGTTCATTATACTTTGCGCGTATCTTCAATATCACCACAACAGGTGTCAACTGTGTGTCTTGATGTATGAAATAAAGTCGATGTCAAAGAGTCCTCCTTCGAGGACAGCTATTGATACCAGTAATAGAGAAGACCGGCTGTACCGGCTGTACCGACTATACCGAGTGAGTACCGGCTGTACCGTGCGGCCCTCGTGTCGAGATGGTTGATCGTTTTGCGACTTTATTTGAGTGCTCTCTGAACTTTCCAAGTGCTTCAAACTGATCTCGATAGGCAATACTTGCACCGTCGAAGAAATAAGCCAGAGTTATATCAACATTACTAGAAATACGGCTGAGGCAAAAACCTTGCGAGGCTGAAATGGGCCAGGAGAAAGAATAAACTGAAACAAGCCAAGGGGAAAATTTTGATTAAAAACAAAAACAAAACAAAAAAATATGTATACTGCAAAGAAACAAAAACAGCTTGTCCGAGAGTCGAACCTAGCTATTTGTTTTTGTTAACTTTCGGCCCTCTTTTTGTTTTGCCCGCAAGTTTTTTTTCTTTTGTTTCCTCCGAAAAGGGATATTCATCGCAAGACATCTCCAACATCTCTTCGTCACTTGATTTGTAAAAAAACACCCTACTACGGTAATGAACATAAGCAGAATCACATTCACATTCCTCACATTTAGAGTTATTGTTAGAGAGGTTCTCCTCAAGATCTTGCCTCAAATTCAGAGGAGGCAATGATGAGAGAAATGGAATTCATTCATTTCCTAGAGAGATAATTTCCGATCGACGCCATTTTGCTCCCTCTGAAAAAAAAAATGCCCGCGCGTGTAACACGAGATGACATAATTTGTGTAGCATATTTGACTATTTCGATGGAACCAACCTCATTGACCCTGATTGCTTGAAAAGGTATCCAGTTACGGTCTCCTTCCCCAATTATGGCTCCTGGTAGCCTGTGTACAGCCGCCCCTCCCCTCAAAAAAATCGGAAAGGAGCGTCTGTGATTTACCGTTGATAATCGTGTTCAGGAATAATTTTGCATAAATTATTAAAAGATTGAACATTGTTCAAGAGCGCCCTTCGTTTCTTCAGCGCGCAAAAAAAATTCCTACAAATGTACGTGGAATTGATTTCGACTTTACACTCCAAAGACAGCAGTTCCTCTCGAACTTTAAAAGAATTGCCCCTTCGACCATCAACAAGATTTTTATCCGTGTTTTTTTACGATGTCTACGCCACAAAGAACACACGAACTCATCGTCAAAATCTCACATCATGTTACTGTCGCGAACGAAAGTGAAAGATTCTGCACAGAAGGCTCCGATTGCCAAGCTCGCGAAAATGAAAGCCAATCAAATCTCGCTATTTCAGTGATGTAATGATGTATGGGAAATAACCAATTAAATCATTTTCCACACATTCCTGAAAAAGTCACGTGGTCTTTGAACACGATTATCAACGGTAAATCACAGACGCTCCTTTCCGATTTTTTTGAGGGGAGGGGCGGCTGTACACAGGCTAGGCTCCTGGTCCACATGAATATAACTATGGCAAAAGTTTTGTTTGTTTCTTCGATTTTTTTCTTAATATTTTTAGGTGCTCTCAGTTCATCCAGTATTCTTGGCAGCCTTGACAGCAAATACACTGACCAGCTGAATTCATATTTAGACCCAGTCCTGCAGAGTCCAGATCGCAGCAGGTTTGTGAGGTGTTGGCGCGCTAAGACAGATGGTTGGGCGGCATCAACATTCCACAGTAACTGTGATGGAAAGGGTGCCACTGTAACCATCGTCCAAGTCGGCAATTACACATTTGGTGGATATACTGACAAGTCTTGGGCTGGTGAGAATCTGATTTCACAACAGACTTAATCGCACACAGATTATTGCATAGGATGCATACTTTTATTTTGTATACAGTCAAACCTCCACTTACGGCCACATTTTTTAGCCTGGGCGGACAAAAAGTCCTTGCATTGAATCTTGTTTAAAACCTCTCTACAAAGGCCACTTTTTTACAACGGTCACTTTCTTCTGTCCCGGAGATGGCCGTTGTGGAGAGGTTCAACTGTACCTTCATTTGTACTGATTAGGCGAATGTACGACAACCAGGGTCCCACTGTAACTATTGTTATAAAACGTAACCTGTGTACAGCCGCCCGAATACATTGAAAATTTCAGGAATTTTTCAGTATCGTTTTTTAACTAATTAATTAATTATTTTATCGAACACTAGTTTGATTGTCCAGATAATTTATTATAAGTATATCTTAAAAAAATATTTTGAATGCATCTTGGCCTTAGATTCCACATCCATTGTTAAAAACCAGTTCAAAATTCTACCATGAAAGAATCACCTTTTTTTCTAAATTACCTATAACGTTTACCTTAGCATACAATCTATTTTATCAACATTGCTAATTTCCAAAAAAACGGGGGAGAGGTCTTTAGAAATAAAGAATTTCTTAGCGGTTTCGTGTTGATACCAAAGATAAGAGCGTCATGATTGGTGAAAACATTGGCTTTCTATGCCCTTTTTTCACTCAATTACAGTATTCGCCACAGCAAATTCATCTTGGAAAAGCTTGGAAAAGACCGGTCGCACCCACTACTGACATCAAATGTCTCGTGGGAAAATGTTTATTTTGTCACGGTAAAAGTGTCCTATGTAACCGCACCAGTTACCAGTGCTGTTGGATGTATATCGTCAAAGGCAGTGGTTTTTAACGTATTTTTGGCATATCAGCCTTTGAAATTGAATTAAACCTTGAGACAACTGCCTACATTTTACAAGAAGCGATGTTTAAATAAATAAGGGGAAAAAAGCAGGGGCTTGAATGGTAAAAAAATGACAGGAAAGGGTAAGCATCGAAATATGTTAGGTTTCGGCGGCAGTTTGCGTAAATGCCTGACCTGTGATGCTCATACCGAGGGAAAAAAAAGTTGAAGTGAAGTATTATTAATAAATAAATTTTACATTACCGCTGTCATTTGGGTAAGCTGGATCGTTCATCGAACTTTAATCTTGACCTCTTACTCTTTTTGTAGTTTGCATATATTTGCAATACAAACAACCGATATATTTTATTATTTTTTCATGTTCCCTGTTATAATATTCAACCTAGTTGTAAGTCTTGCGGTTATTTTTCTCTGCTCCTCAGGCGGTAAAGTCTATAACTGAACACAATGACTTACAATAATTCTAGGAACGTATCTGTCTTCTAATTTATACCCGTGTTTTCCTCAGGTCCTTGTGTTTATGTCTCATCCAACAAATCGTTCCTGTTCTCGTTATATAACATCAATGGCTACGCTCCTGTTAAACTGAACATCAAGTCAAGTCGTTACGGTAACGCTGTGGCCACATGCCCCAACTACGGGCCAATCTTTGGTGGAGGAAACGACCTGCTCATATCCAACAACGCTGCAAGCAACCGCAATTCCCTCACCAGCTGTGGCGACACCTACCCCCTCCCCCCTGGGTACTCTGCATCTGGTGGCTCCTGTCAATTTTATGCGGGATCCTACAAATTCACTCCCACTGATGTGGAAGTGTTCTACCAGACAAAAACTTAAAGCGTTTATGCAAAATTACATTTGCTGACTCAGCCAACTTTTACGGAAATTAAATAAACATCAGCTGTTATTTGAAATTCTAGTTTATTAAATAACTGTCTGTGGTTGGTCTCAGTTACAATTTATTTCATTCAGTTGACTATGTCTTATCTCCAAAACTTTGAAAGCTCTTTTCTGTTCTGCAATAAGTTTAGCCTTAACTAATTTGAAAAATGATGATTAGATCGACTTAAATTTAATAAACATTGTGATCTACTGATCTTTGTTTTTAAGAAGTGTACCTTTTTAAAGAACTATGTTTCAGAGTGCATAATGTGATATAGGAAGCTGTGGATATGAAAAAAAATTTACCGAATATTGTGGTTGTGGGGAAGGAGAATAGAGTCTGTAAAATAATGCATGTTGCCGTACCAGCTGACTGCAGAGTTAATTCAATATTTAGCAATTAATGAATCAGGCTGAGTAGGATATGTACGATTATGCAGATCGAGGAGGGTGTTATCCAATGAGGCCGAAGGCATCGGTGGATAACACCCTCCGAAATCTTCAAAATTCTTTATATCCTACGAAAGCCGAATTCATTTATGGCTTTATTATTCATTCAAAATAACTTCTAGTTTAAAAACAAGCTAAAACGTACTTACCTTCGTCGATGTTAATAAGTTTACCTCGATAGTGCATGTTTAGGAGATAAAGGGCTGTTCAGGTCTGCAAATATACTCCAAATAGCAGATGTTGTCCGTCGAGTTGTCTTCTTGCTATGTTTTTAGACTGACAATAGTTTGTCGTGAAAGGAGTAAAATGTTCCGCCGATTTTTTGGTCCCAGGTCTTCTCGGTTAACGGTGCATTAACCTGCAACTGTGCTGCACTTTTGACGTCATCAGTCGATTAATCGAAAAATTCGTATAGTGAATTATGCGTGTGCTTTTAGCCAATCAGAAACGGAGAAATATTTTGAATAAATAATAACATAATATAATATTAAGATCTCAAGCGTAACATTTGATTATATACAATTTTGACGGATGGGCTGTTAACGGTGGATTAGGGACTAACCATTAGGTGAAAACTTACGCGAAAGGGAAAAACAACCTAGGGAAGTGCCCTCCCCTCCATTTTTAAAAAAGACTCACTTTAATCACACTCAACAGCTGAGTTTGACCCCAATCCCAAACTTTGAAAAGAAAACAAATCATTTTAGAAGAGATGCAGCTGATCTTACTTTAAAAGCAGATTTTTGGAAAGTCGCATTGCCCTGTTTTTAATCCCATCAAAATAGTTAAACTTTGACTTTGTTGACCTTAAACTCCGAAGATGACAAGGCTTCTTGCTTTTGGTACCAGGTTAGAAACCAGGCTGATGTTATTTTGATTTAATTTCTTTTTTCCTTCCATTTCATCCTCTTTTGGCTTCCAACTCGATCTCTTACTGTTGGCCTTTCTCCAAATGTAAATTTGTATCGGTAAACACAGTAAGGAAGTTTAAAAAATAGCAGCATACCCAATCCTTTTAATCTTGGTATTGTATATCCGCTGAATCAGTTCTAACAAGCCGTGCTTTGTCTCAGTCAAACCGGGACTCCCGATCCTCTCGCAGTCAGTGCAAAATGACCGCTCAAAAAGAGAAATTGCCGTTCTTTGCCTCAATTCTGTCTGTTTTGTCGATTGCGCTTTACTGCGCCGGTTTTCTGAGAGTAGAATTGGAGCTGAACGAACAGAAGAAGAGAATAAACGCTTTTGAAAGCGTCGGAGGGACCAAGTTAAGCTTCAACATTCTTGACCTCGTAACAAGGACCAAGGAAATCACTCCTGGTAAGTTTTTGATAGAAAATATTGAGATTCACAAGTTTATTTGTAGGCTTAATAACTAAAAAATCATGGGCGACGTTTCACCACCTGTCTAACGAGCCCGTTCATTTGACCTCTTTGACTGCCGGACCAAACAAGCCTGATTAGAGCTAAATAGCTACCGAACTTCACCAATTTACGCATGTTCGCTTCTGAGCTAGCCAAAAGAAATGAACGAACAAGCAAAATGCAAACAAATGGCTCTTTGGCACATGAGGGAGGATAACAAAGATTTGAGAAAAAGTTAAAAGTTTTAGTTGTTTTTATTACATAATCGAAATGAGCATACTTATTGTACTAACTGAGTCTTACTGAAACACCTAACATGAAACGCCTGCGGGATCATAGGTTGTATCATTTGCGATATGATAACTGTTTTTGTAGTTCAGGACTACTTTTTATAACTGTAGTACGTCCTTGAAAGAAATCAGCTTGCGAGCCCTTGGAAGTTCATAGTTTACCAGCATAGCAGATAATATAACCAAAATTGAGAGATTAAATAGCCACAATGTTAGTGGTTCTCTGTATTTATCGATTTCTTTCTACATTTAATTTTGTACCTCGTTGCTCAAATATCGGACAGTTTTTTTCTGCAATTGTGTCTTATGATAAACGTCCACCACACAGGAGCCATAATTGGGGTAGGAGACCGCAAACGCGGGGTCCACGCGCTTCCATCGAAATAGTCAAATGTTCTATTTTTAAAACAAATGGCACTAGCCAGTTAATGTCATTAACTCGCCCGAGGACCCGCAAATTTGCGTGGCTCTCGTGTGAAATTCCAGCAGATGGGCGTCGTTTTGCGACTTTTTTTGAGTGCTCACCGAACTTTCCAAGTGCTTCATATGAACCATGTCTCGATAGGCAATGCATGCAAAGTGCAAAGTGGAAGAATGAGCCAAAGTTATATACAGCTAATTCGAGAAAGGTTGTCGGAAAAAGTGCACGCGACAATCCCGAAAGGTATTGTGGGTGGCTTTGAGTTGACTGTTCTTCAAAGAAATTTGGCACGAAGAATGGCACGAGAGCCTATGAACGACATGCTTAAGGGTGCTAAAGGAAAGTAACAAAAGTAGTTTGACAGCTACAATGGTAATAACAGTGTATTGATCGTATATTACCTTGACAACCTTTCTCGAAATAGCTGTAAACATCACTAGAAATACGTTTATCCCAAAAATATAATGATGTTTATGGTTGTTGTCAACTTTCCGCCTTCTTTTTGCTCGCAAGTTTGTCTTGTTTCGTCCGAACAGGGGCTTTTAACACACGACATCTCCGACATCTCTCCGGCGACTTCGGACTACGACTACGGTTAAACATGCTACTGCGCATGATCAAAACCACGTGACTGTTCATTTTTCCCGCGTAGTCCTGCGGCTGCGGTGAGTTGTTGAGCTGTTTCGCGTAGTCGCGACTACGGAGAACATTTTGCTCGTATTTTGCCGTCTCGATAACTCAAGAATCTCGTCTTTTCGTAAAAAAGTTTTCTATTCACGTGCTTTAAGTAGAAGGGAAGCGAAATATGAAAGTTGTGTCTAATTTCTGCTCAGGTTTACGCTTGAAATCCACTCGAACCACTTAATGTTGTTACTACATTTTTATCTAAAATTAAGGTCATATTTAAATAAGCTTAGCTGTTTATACACAGAATTCAGATTGACGGCCGAGGAGAAGAGAAATCATGCAGGTAATTTACTTTCTCTTCGCACTTGAAAAGTTTCAATGTTTGTTCGAACTGGTTAGTGTGTCTTGCTACTTGTGTAACCTTTGTTTATGCGAGTTTTTGTATCGCATTTGCTGAATGAAAATGATGTAAACATCTTCGAGATAATCGACTCAACCCAGTGCTACAAATAAAGGACAACGCTCGTCCAGCCGTAGTTCGTAGTCCGTAGTCTCCGTATCTTAAACTCCCTAAAAACACTCTTACTACGGTGTCTCCTACGGAGGTAATGTCCGACGCCATTTTGTTTGCTTATCCTTTGCGCGGCGCCCTCGCAAAAAATGCGGGCGCGCCTGTCACACGGCATGGCATGATTGGTGCTAACAATAGCACTTTTGACTATTTCGATGGAACCAACCCCTGGGAGGGGCATTCCCTGTTATAAGCCATATAGGTATGCGCCGCCCAAACGGGTATGGTTTTTGGGCCGTTTTGCCCATTTTGATCTGAAATCGGGTATGGTTTCACGACAGAGCTACGGTTGTGTATCAATGTGTTCGTCGTTTTAATTTCAAATGAATAAGAAAGGGAGTTTGATGTCCACATCTTCCCGCAAATCTGTATTGTAAGTCCCCGCAATTAAGGTCCCGTCTAGATTCTCCCCGCAAAAATTTCAGTCAAACGCCCGCAAGTCGCTAAGAGGTCCCCGCAAGACACGCAAAGGGACACAATTCTTACCCTCCACCCCACAAAAACAAATCACGCAACCTGATTCAAGTCACACAAGTCCCTCCACTACCACCCCCCCCCTCGGGATATGTTTTTGAGATAACGACATAAAGAGAGTATGTGACACATTTTACACTTTGTATGACACAAAGATCTGTCAATCAAGCAATAAAAGAACAAAATAAAGTGTCAAATATTATAATAACTTGGGAAACTAAAAATAGATGAATAGTTTTAACATACCGCCATGACGCGAGTATGTGACAGTTTTTGTAACATCATGTCCTGTCAATCACAGAACGCAAAAGAAAATGTTAATAAAATATTCCGAGAAACTAAAAAAGGACTTGGCTGAGTGCAACCTGGGTCCGAATACAAAAACAAAAAAAAAAGCGTCACGTCCACCGAAAAAGTCTCAACAGTATTCCACGCGCAATTTGTTCTTTTACTTCTTTATTTATATTTTATTTTTAATTGACCACAGTAAATCATCGATACTCATAATAAAGATAATACGATGGTCATCTATACTGCAAAACTAATATACCCGCTAACTGTTCTGAAAAACCTCAAGACATAGCAACACCGACACGGCAATTATTTATTAAATGTCTTAAAAGAACACGACAAAACACGACCTACTTAAAATCACCCTCAGTTGTTGCAGTTAAAAAGTTTGTTACAATCAGGGCATTTGACTAATTCGCCCAATTATTTATTTAAACGCTTTAGCCAATAATTGTTTTTTTTCTAATTTATATGACCCAACCTTAAAAGACTAAACACTGAACACTGCCACACAAACACCAATTTCTAGTTGGCTTGTAGTTTCTTGGTACATGCTTTAAAATTTAAAATCAGTAATTGATCAAAAGGCTTAAAGTCTTGCGCGTTGACCTTAAAAATGCAGTCCTCAATACCGTGGCAGTCGGCAAGGTGGTTCCTGAGATAATGCGATCAAACGATCCAACTTAGCCTTTAAACTGGCTTGAGATGTGAACATTAAACTCTCTCGGGTTTGGTTAGCCTTCATTTATTTATTTTTATTTTCCAAATACTTGCTCTCCATCGATGAGATGATTCTTAGTAAGAGGTCAGCGGCCTTACAAATAATATTAAGAAATAATAACAATAAAATACAAACAATCAAAACATGTCTAGCTTAGCTCGGAAAGAATTTACACTTTTTGCCTGAACAACATTCAAGGGTAGGCTATTCCAGTCCCTGATAGTACTAGGAAAAAAAGAAAACAGATGATAATTTGTTTTAGACGCCGGGACTTTGTATGAGAATTTGTGCATGTGCCTGCTAGAGCGACCAGCAGGCTCCAAATACTTCTGATGGTCTATCTCAACTAGATTATAGTGCATTTTATATAGCATTGTTAGCCTCGCCTTCCTCCTACGCAGTTCTAAAGTTTCCCAATCAAGTTGTTCCAACATTTCTTTGACACTAGCAGTTCTTTATTAGCGATGTAGTACGTAGCGTGCAGCTCTGCGTTGTACCATTTCTAGTCTATCCCTGTTATGCTTGGTGTATGGATCCCAAACCGTTGAAGCGTATTCCACAGTGGGTAGAACCAAACTCTAAATATCTAAATCAAAGCTTCTCTGAGCAGCAATTCCTCCGTGGTCTAATGGTTAGGGGAAACCTAGAAGTACGAAAAACGAGCCTTTAGGATTGAAATATCTACTTTGGTGCGTTTCGAAATTGGAAGTGTTTACAATTACCGCCGGCGTACTATGAAAATTCCTGAACTTCGATGGTGTCTCACAGAGTTTTCCTTCACTAACCCAAGCCAATTCCCAGGTATGTTTTAAATGAATGTGTGATTTGAATAGCATAAAGAGATTTGGAGTTATACCATATGTTAAATATTACCTTCGAAAATGAGTACCGAAGTTGAGCTTTTGCTATCCTGAAAACCTATCCCTCATTATTGAATTATTTCAGTGCGAAGACCCTCGCTATTGCTCTGAAAGTATCTTTTAGTGAAAGGAAAACAATTTTTCTGTTCATAGAAAATGTCCAAATTTCTTCATGCGGCTTCGTTTGCGAACGCGAGGAAAGTTGATGTTAGCGAATTTCAGGTTAAAAATTAGGGCAGTCTGAGACTCCAACATCGAAAACCGATCTTCTAATTTTTCTCACAAATAAAAGGCTTTTGGCGGGAAAATCTACATCAGGTTTCTTATCTACCTAAAAAGCTATCTGTGGTGAAAAAAAATGAAAGAAATTGATTTTTAAACTCTTGCCACGAAATTAAGATTTTGCTCGATTTTTCTTGACCGTCGCTCTTAATGAGTTGTAATGTTTGAGGGCGCAAAAACTTTGCAGCAAATCACTTACCACTAGAGCGTGGTTTAGCCGTACAAAAGTGAACCTAAAACCGCAAACCTGATAGATGGTAAATAGCTCAGTGAAGAAACGAAAAGTGAATTAAGTTGATCTCATCACTTCTCATTTCTTCACCGACCCTAAAATTTACCATCTCTATTTATCACACACATGACGATTCGACATTGCTGATCCTAGCAGTACATAGGACGGATGTCATAAATGAACCTTGTGTTTGGCCCAGCTCGCCACGAGTCCTACGTAACTCAGTGGTTAATAGAGCATCCGACCGGTGTACGGTCATATATTCAATTCCTGTCGGGTACTCTACGAGCTTAAAATTTACCATCTTTATTTATTTATTTGAGGGGAGAGGAACAGAATAGGGAGGAGGGAGAAATGGCCAGAATAACGATAGGGAGGAGGAAGAAATCGGGGCGAAAATGTAGGGAGGAGGGAGAAAATGAAATCTTGTGGTAGTAGGGAGATAACGATGAGAAGGTAACCCGGCGTTCAGAGCTTCGCTCTAACTAATAGGTCCTTTAATAAGGGACTTTCCCTTGCGATATGATATGAGGGGAAGCTCCTTAAAGATTTCTATTAGCCGTTCCTGGTTTTGTATAGGGTGCAATTTGCCCATTTGTATTTTCTTCAGCCTGAGGTAAAGCTGGGTGGTATTGTGTAACAAAAGATAGTAGTTTTTTTTACGGGCAGATTTGTTTCTCTGTTGAGGGACTTCTTTCCTGTCAGCGAATTTTACCTCAGAGAGGTCGACTTTCTTACAATAGCGGCAAAGTAACCTCTTTCTATCAGGCGATTTTCGAATGTTTTGATATTTTCCTCAAAGTTGGGTTGAGAGGAATTAGTCCTTAGAAGTCTGAGCGCTTCTCCTTTTCATGAAGCCTTTCTTCACACCTGATGGGTGACACGAATAGAAGTTCGTGTATTGAAAAGTTTAGGTTGGTTTTCTTGGTTAGTAATGTGTTTGCAAAAGCAACGGCTCCCATAGCTGTTCCTTGTGGTCCGGTTGTAGGTAGTTGCTACTGCAAAATTGGAACGAGTTTTCTGTTAATGTAAGACAGTGGTAGGTATAGGTTGGGGCTTTTTCTCCATAAAAATCTTCGTATGCGTGACATACGGTGGTTCCGCAATCTTCGTGCCGTATGTGGGTGTAGAGACGAAGCACTGAAGGTCAAATAACTTTCTTTAGGACTATAAGTGCAGGAGTCGTGTGTTGCCCGCCGCCAATTTTTAAGCCAAGTTTATGGACGAGAGAGAAATTGCCCCAAAAAGGAGGGAGATTTACCCTCGATCCTGTACCTCCCCCTCTTATTTCATTCATTGGCTAATGGAAGTCCAAATGTGGGGCTACAGATTTTGAAGAAGTGGACCAGCAGAACTTTGGTAGTTAAAATCGGTTTAATCTCTTCTGTGCAGCAATGACAACTTTGACCAGAGCTAAGACTGAATATATCCTAGCTTACAGAGTGCTTCTATTTATACTGAAAATATCAATTTAATTGAGTTTAAACAAGATCAATAGGATTAATATGCAGAAAATAGGTGTTTATGAGTGTTTACAAGTATAGGATCAAAAGAAACCGTAATTGAACTGTTTCCAGCTGCTACTGTAAAAATTTTGCAAAACTAGTAATACCTTCATGACCGAATTCTTTTGCAAGAATTGAAATCGTTAGTAAGGTCTTAAGTTTTTCCGAGATTCTCTCAAAACAGATTTTAGTTTTAAGTTTGTAAAGTGAGTGAAATCCGCTTGAAACTGGTTCAACTTGGAACAAAAAAACCAAAAGGTGTCAAGGCGTGTGGCCCAACCTAAGTTTTAATGAGTTGGAGAAAACTGATTATTATTCGAGTTTTAGACATACAAGTGCGAAAATCTATCGGCCTTGAACAAACGAGATTTTTTGGAAAAATTGATTCACACTCCCTTCCACAGCTGAAAACACCTATTACGGAAAGCAATTTTCCTTCGTAATAATAAAGTAGATTTCGGTACAAGAACTGATCGCACCTTGGTGTTGTTCTTGGTAACTGCAAAGCTTAATAGTACATAGTGGAAAAAACTAGCTTTCAAAGTTCCAAGACTAAACCGCGTATTCAACTATTTTGTATTTTTTTTACCCCAACATTGAAAAGATGGCCATTTCCAAAACCCTTCATCCGGAACGGATCCTAGAACAGTATCAGGATCATAAACCAGAGGTGTGGCCAGCTGCCTTGTCCACAATTAGTGCGTGGTTTCCAAACGATAATTGTTCTAATTCATCTTCCTAAAAACGGCTTTGGAAATGGCCTAGAAGAATATATATATGTAATATTACGCGAGATGTTTTTCATCACCTAGGTTAAACATTTCCTTTAAATGAGGTACCGAGTCGAGAACAGAAAAGAGGCAGTTTCGTTAAATCAAACAACTAAATTGTGTGAATTAGTGTCTAAACACTTGCAATAAACCAAACTAAATATTGGAATCTAGGAGTTTAAAACTTGATAATGGCTCTCCTGTCAGTCCTTCCCTCGGTAGAAATACAATGATCGGTTAAATACAGTAAGCGATTATATTTAAGCAGGCAAGCAGAAATGGATTATGTAACTGATAAATAACGTATAAAGTTATAAAGATTGATTCACACGTGGCGGCGGCGGTCAGAGGTACATATCAGAGTACCTTTACTTTGTTTCTATCCAAGTTATTACTTAAGGCGGGAAAAGGCCGGTATCTTTGACTGTCGCCTTGCCAAAACTAATTGTTATCCCAATAAATAGTCCTTATTCTAATACCTATATTTATTATTGTTATTGTTGTTATTTTGTTTTGTTTGAGTTTCCAATTTTAGTTTTTTTTTAAGTCTAAGAAAGGGAATACACAAGGCTAAGCAACATCAATAAGACAAGAGTGATTAAATATCTTATTTACATCTTAAAGGAACGGGGTACTATATGCAGACACCTTAACTCCCATTTCTTCAAGTTTTCTTTCTCGTTTTGAGAACGCGGTGAAATAATAAAAATAAAATGAAGGAGAGGTGAGAAAATTGAAATATAAACTAAAAATGTGAGTACTGGCTAATGCTGGCTACATACATGCCAAGCATGCGTAATTGTAACTTCAAGATTAAGATTGCGGGCTCCTCTGGTTGCCCACAATTACACTGCGAATACTCCAGATTTTTTCTTTAGCAAATCAATAATGCCATTGTTATAATGTCCCGGATCCGACTCTATTTCAATGACACAAGCCCAAATGTTAGATTTTTTTTAGAATATTTTATTGACAACAATGCTAACTATTATTCAAAACGCTATTTACAATTCCTGTCCATTTAAAAAGCACTTAATTTAGATTAGAAAGAGTTAATTTAACTAAGAAAAATTTATTCGAATTAAAAACATTTCATTTCAATAAAAAAAACTGCCAGCCTCTAAAATTCAAAAGTTTTTTTCAACTGTTTAAAAAAATAAAATAAATAAAAATAAAGAAGTCCTGCTTGACCCTTCTCTATTTCTAGATCCCTGTCCTTAACATCTAAGTTCCTCCTTCTCGGGGTTCTTGATCCCCGACAATGTCTATATTTTTTATTTTTTTATTTTTTAGCTTTTTTTTAAACTATTTCTCATAGAATTCAATTGTTATTGTATTTGTAAATTACTAGAATAATAGTTTAGATAGCTTTTAGTGTACAGGCGAAGAGCCACTTCCTGGATTCTGTACTTAAGTCATTATTATTATTATTATTACTATTATTATTATAATAAACCAAGGGCGGCTAAGCGAGTCCACCATTTTGTTTAGTGACACAAAACACACCGTTGACCAATCACAAGGCAGGATTTTCAAAATGAGCTTCAACTTGCAACATTGAAATTTGCTGCGTAACAAGTTTGACGAAAATGATGCCCGTATTACTTGACCTTAACTATAAGGGAAACAAATTTTGTTAACCACAGAAAAGGGATTTATCTAATGCCATTTTGGCGTAATCCATCTTCTGAACAACTGGGGTAGGTTCTAGGTCTATATTTATTTACAAAGTTACCATCACGATCTATTTTCAATGATTCTTTGATGTTGATCTGAATGAAGCGTACGTTCTCTGCACACAAGAAGCACACTTATACAAAGGCACTGACAGTAACTACTGGCAACCGATGTTCTGTACATGCACCAAAGTTTTTCAGTGCGAGTTCTAATATGAAACCAAAAAAACTGTTATAAGTTATGTTTTTAGATATTTTAAAGTGGAACACAGCCCAAAGCTTTTTAAGTACTGGCTAATTACCGAGGACCATTCCGCAATGCAATGACCTCGTTAGCCTGCGTGGCAGATGTTAAAAGGGGAAGGGGAAATTTGAGCGCGCGAGGGAGAAAGGAAAGAAACACCTGCAAGGACGCCATTGTTTTCTCCATTTTTCATGCTCAGATTCTGAGCGTAAAAATAGTGATTGGTCAGAATTAATTAAATGTCAATCTTCAACTTAATACCTTTTACCGATTGGTTGAAATCAACATCACGCCATTTGAGTAACTAAACATATGTCGTTAGTGAAGCGTGATGAGATTTCTCTACGGGAATTCATCGTTAGAAGACATCAATTTCAGCTTAAAAGGAGAATAGAAAAAAGCAGTTAAAGAACCGTATGAAGGAAAAGGCCTGTCAGCAGATGAGTTTTACTGACTGGTGCTGAAAAGTATCATCTCCCAACGGCTTGTTGGTTTTACTCGCTGTTTCAGTGATAAACATTTGCGTGACATTTCTTGTTACATTGATTTCCAGCGTTGATTTATAGTTAAATAAGTTTTCATTGATTGACATTAGTACAAAAACTTCGGCTTTTAGATCGGGACATGTTTTAAAGTGTTTGAGCCTTCCAGTTTAGAAAGTTTCAAATGGACTTTGGAATCCCGTCACGAAGTAAGAAATTTGTTACTGTTGTATCTATTCCGTGTTGTTAACTAAGCCTTTGTTACTATCCTTGGTTTCTATTTGATTTCTGTTATCATAATTTCTGGAATCGATTGCATGTGAGACAATTGTCAAGACCGCGTGGTTTATTCAGTAACATATGTTCGCATTTCTTGGTAAGTGCAATGTATAGTACTTAGGTCTTTATTTTCGGTTAGCAAATTTATTTCTTATTTTGTAAGTAATTACAACTGTGTTTATTTCAGATCGAATAAAGTTCTCTTAATCGAGTAATTATCCGATTCACGGAATCCAAAGTTTAAGGCAGTTTTCATCCGACGGATCACTCGCCAGAAGAAAGAAAGGAAAAATCATGCTGCCTTTGTGCTTGTTATCTGCTATTTGACTCGCGCTATCGACGGCAAGATAATTGAAGACGAAGCGATCTATAACTTTTGGCGATTTTTGGTTGAGGACTTCTTCTTGCTGGTTATAAAAGCGCCAGGAACTTACTTTAATGATAAATTGTTGCCTTCTTGCAGATCTTCGAAGTTCAGCTCTTCTTTCCCCGCCACCAGCGTTCTTGGACTTTTGTGTGCTCCGCTGGATTCAATTCGGCCTGATATGATTGCACTGAAAGCTACATTTCTTATTAAATAGTTTTCCAGCCCGATTCCTTCAGCAACAACTTGAATAGATTTATATTGGATTTTATGTAACTCGGCACGCGTCGTTGCAACTTTCAAGGAAAATTCCTTCAATGGACGACCGCATTTGAACTTTTTTTATACTACCTTTACCTGTTTACTTTAGATTTCCTGAGGAAACAAAAGAAAAACTGTGCGAGAAATACCACTAGAATACGTGCATCGCGGTCAGACTTATTAGACAGCTAGTTATTCACAGTTCGCTAGAGCGCAAAATTGAGAAAGTTAAGCATATGAAGTTGGAGGTCATGCCGCCGAAGACCAAAAACAATATGAACTTCCAGCCTGAATAAATCATAACTGATCAGTCCACGTTAATCGTTAATTGTTTTGTGAAGAATAAGGATTGGGGGAGGGGGAGGGGGGGCTTAATAGAGAGGGGGGCTTATTTGAGAGGGGGGGCTTAATAGGGGATTTACGGTAATAAGAATAGAATCAATTAACGCCATAGCGGCTCACGTGCGTTCATACCAATAGGAAAGTATTTACATTCTCTGTCACTGCCACTACGTTTAGCTCCGCCGAATGTAAATACATTTATTTTTTTAACTAGTTGGCGGGATGGCGAAAACAATCATGGCTTCCTTGCAGGCGTTCCCCTCCTCCCTCCTCCCTCGCGCGTGGTCTCGCGTCCTAATTCCCTTCCCCTTCCCTTTCGAACGCCTGCCACGCAGGCTATAACCTCGTTTGAACTGCATTCAAAGCAAATTTTTAAATTGCATCAGGAACGCTACTTTTCATTCCATCATCTATTTCCTCTATATCCTCGAGGCGCTTACATACTTCTTCCAGTTCTTTCTTGGTACTGCAAAAAAGAAAACTTTGCTGTAAAAGGCGAACACAAAGAAAACGGCAAAAATTTTAAGGTATTATTCTTGACACAGCTAAGAAAAAAGGGGCAATAGCAGAAGGTTGTCCAATACACCCCCATCAATAGCACGAGAATTATTGTATAATTACGAAGCGCCATTTCAGTCTCTTAGGCGAACGGCCCCCATAGCACATGGGGAAAAAAGAAACGATTAAAATTTTTGGCAAGGTTTTGAACCATTTACAGAGCTAATTGAAATGCTCGCCCAGTTTTTTCAAGTTGTCATCTGTGACTTATCACAACCACGAATACCTCGTTTCGGTGCCGGTACTACTCAACATGGCTAGACCACTTTTGTTCTAGCCTGCGTAGCAAGCGTTTCCGTTTGGTTTCGGAGCAAAGAAGGACCGAGGAACGGGATTGTCGGTTTTGGCCAAGGCAGAAATGAAACGAGAGCCAAAAATGAACGAGGGGGAGGGGAAGGAAGGACACTTTTCCTTCTTTTCTTCCCCACCCCCTACCCGCTCTTTTACTCGCGCCATTTTTCGCGCGGTCTTTGACTCTCGTTCCTCGTTCTTTGCTCCTAAACCGCACGGAAACTCTTGCTACGCAGGCAACTTTTGTTCATTTTCATTGTTGCATCCGCTTTCCAAAGTACGCGTCAGATGAATGGTACGTGTACAAAGAAAACAGGAGCGGCTCCTCACCAGAAACCCACCACTGCACAGGGTAATAGGATGAAATGGGGCGGCGGGTTGGTTTGGTGGCTACCTCCCTTTAGAATCGCCTAAGCACGAGGAAAGATGATACGTTTCAAACACAGTTGCCTACCATACAGTGCATCCTATAAGATCCCTATTATCTTTGCTGTCGAGCTGAGACAGCTCTAAAACGTACGTGACGGAGCTGTTCTGAGTTCTTTTCCGCTAACACTCTTGTTTTTATTGCCTTCGCCATTTTGATTTGTTCTTTGGGGTCAGTGGCGCTCAAGCATTCTACTTAACTTTTTTCTGGAAGAAACGCTTAGTCTTTGTGAAGTTTCCTCCTTTGGGTCTTTCTTTTTCTTATTTTGTGGCTTCGCTACAGTTTCCAGCGTTACACGGGTTTCCAGTCCGGCCTAGATTTGCTACTTTTGCCGGTCTTGCCGTAAGAAAATTTTAATTGATGAAAAATTTGGTGACCCATCTACACCAGCAACGTTCCCTTCAATAATCCTGGATCCACCCATGAAGGTTCTGCTTACTGATAAAATTCATTTGTACCAACGTAAAGTCTATTTTGACTGGAAATAGACTCAAAAGCGAGGTCCATTTTCATAGTTGCATACAAGTCAGGAAACACTTGCAGCAACCGTTGACTTCAATAAGCATATTTTCACATAGGTTACTCCTTAACGGAATGAAGGAAAATGGTCAGAAAAACGTTACATAGTCCTTTTTTACGTCGGTACCTCGAAATAGTCATCTGGGCCCAGCTGTTTGAACGCCGGTTAGCACTAACCCGGGGTTAAATTTTAACCCGGCTTATTTTTTTCTTGTTATCAAAAGAACTCTCTCGGATAATTTTCTCTATTGTTTTTAGATTATCCAATAATCTAATTGTGGGCTAACAAACCTGAGGTCGGCGGTGCGTTCATTTTACCTGAAGATATGGCAGCTGCATCAAAAGAGAGAGATCCCCGTTGGAAAGTTTCGACTAGTGTTGGGGGGGAGAGTACCCCTTCCTCCCACCCCACCCCGCGTGTGCTCGCATTGTAGAGTCAATTACAATCACTCCTGCTTACCTTTCGAGATCCTTGTTTTTCTTATCCAGCACCTTCTCCTGCATGGCTAAACAGTCCTCAAAGGTAGTTTTCGCTGCCTTTAACTCGTTGGTTTCCTTAAGAACCAGTGCAACCTCAAACAGAGATAAAGCTGTTTCCGTGTGCTCCCGCAGGAAGTTTTGCCGAATTTTTAGCGCTTCCTTTGAACACTTTTTAGCGTCTTCGAACTTTTCCAGAGCACGGTAGTTTTTGGAGAGGTTGTTTAAGATTGTAGCTGTAAAAGGATGATCGCCCAGCTTTTCTCTGTAGATTGGAAGCGTTTCAAGTGTTCTGACTTCTACGGCTTTTCGGAAAAGTGCATTGGCTCTTTCGTGTTGATGTTGTAGTTGATGATGTGCCGCTTCCAGGGAGAGGACAACTAGAACACAAGAGAAATTTACAGTTTCGTCGCTGGATTTATTGTTCTTGTAGGTTTAACAAAAAGTTATTCCAATTAATGTAGCACATTATCACGGCATTATCAACATGAAAATCATGAAAATATGTAACCAGTTTGTATACGAGCCCTTGGAATAAGCCTTTAGCTAAGTCTATGCCTTTTGTGGGGGGAGTGGGGGGGAGGAAGGGGGCGTTTTCACGAACCGTTTTTTTATTTTTTGAGATACATTTTAGTTCTCCCGCGAAAATGGAAGTATAAGATATGAAAAAAAGAATACTAAATGTCATTAAAAAGTCAATACTACAGTTGTTAGGTCTGTAGGATTTGCAAACTGGTTTGTGGGACTAAAGATATATTCTAAATTCACACCAAAATCGTTCAAAAAATAAATTGGTCTTCGCCGAAACGACGTGACACGAGTACATATGAAGTTGCTCACTCCGGGTTATGGGCTCGTCGCTTGTATCTGTAGAAGGTTAAAATGAAATTTAGGCTAAAGTGGTTTCAAGCTTGGAGACATAGGAAATCGAGAATCAAACTGCGTGAGTTGACACGTTAGAGACATTTTAAAGTACGGCATATTCATAACTGATTCTCTTTCGACAAAGCCCCCCACGGTAAGATGGCCAGCTACTGGGCTCAACCATCTCTAGGGACGGATCTAGGAAAGAACTTTGAAACGTCTTGTGCCTCAGGCTTTTAACTTTCCTTTAGCCTGTGAACAAGCTCTCTGTTTGGGGAAAGGGTGAAAAAATCTCGAGGAGAGGGAAGGGAAAGGGTAAGAGCCTGTAGACAAACATTTGGGACCGTCTTTCCACGGCACCCGCTCTGCATCAGATCCTGACGCAAGCTCCTATTGGCGAGAACAATGACCGTTGACAGGTTTGATTTACATCGCTTTTTTGGTCGGCACGTAGCACGCGATTTGCTTTAAATCATCGCTTGTAAACAGGTATTCTGATCTTTAACACGGCGTCTTTTGGCACTTGACTGATGAACTTTTTTAGCCGCGATGAATGTTCTTGCATCAGAAGTCAAATCACGCCGGTCCCAAAGTTTTGTCTACAGGCTCTCACCCTTTCCCTTCCCTCTCCTCGAGATTTTTTCACCCTTTCCCCAAACAGAGAGCTTGTTCACAGGCTAACTTTCCTTCGGTGCTCTTCATCTCCTTCTTATCTACGGGGTGTTAACATGACACCGGGGCGACTTTCGCCCCGGAGCGAGTTCACTCCGGTTCCCTCTCATGGCTCTATATTTGTTTACAAGATACCACCACAAATTTCATGCTGGTGGGAGTCACCCCGGTTCTTGTACCGGGGCGAGAATTTCACTCCGGTACGAAATCTCGCAACGGTATCATGTAAACACGAAACGACCAACCGTTTCGGTGTGAAATCGGTCTGCCGGTAGACTGGAACGGGTAGCGCATGCGTGATGTTTGCGATTTTGAATCACACGTGCATTTTATCAACATGAAGTGTACCTTCAAATAACGAGATGTGAAATGATCCAGTCATCATGTAAACGCGATACGAAATCAAAAAGTCAAGTCGGTATGAAACTCGCGCCGGTGCGAGTTTTCTCATGTAAACACCCCCTAAGATACCACTTCTTCACCCTTCTTTCTCGAGGGCGGAAGGGACCCTGGGTAGGTTGTTGAGGACTCCCTGGATGCAGCAAGAACCTAAGCTCACCTGCTAAGTCGTTGTATGTTGCACCTAACATGACGCTATCCTCTCTGCCATGCCTCTTACGAATATCGATTGCTTCTTCAATCTTCTTCTTTCCTTTCTCAAATTTACAATCTATAAAGGAGACACAACGGCCATATTTGGCAAGGCATTGGGCTCTGCTGTTAAAGGAATTAATTGGAACCTCACGCTGGATTTTATAGGCTTCCTTAAGGTAATTTTTAGCTCTCTTCCCAGCTTCAACAGACAAATGAGGGGAAAAGAAACAACTGAATGTCTCTTTTATCCCAAGTGAAGTAAGACAATCACTCAGTCTTTCTTTATCTTGCAACTGTTGGCACTTTTCTTTCAGCAGATTAAAAACCACATTGAATCGCTCCTCCCCCATCATCTTTGCAAGTAGCTCGGCTGCTTTGTTGAACACATCAATACACTTACGTGTTCGTTCTTTGTCCATGGCGTCACTCTTGAACCAGTCAAGAAGTTGCATGATGTTTTCCTCTTGCTGAAGAAACATATCGCAAGCTTCAAAAGCGTTTTTGCTTAGGAAGTCCTTGAAAACCTCTTCAAGAATAGAAAGAAAGTAGTCGATAAAACTCTTTCGGCCGTTCTCGTACTCTTGTTTTGCACCTCTTTCTTCGGCCTTTTTTTCGCAGTAGAGTTTTTGGACTCCGAGAAGCCTGTACCGGCACGGAGCTGTAGGACCTAATATGTTCCTTTCTAAGAAAGATCGATTAGCCAGTTCCAAAATGCGGTTTTCTAGCCCCTGTGAACGGAAGACTGTTTGAGCTGTTGACATGGTAAAATGTCCTTTGAACAGCGAAAGACAGATAAGAGTGTGTCGTAGATCCTGGTCAAGTCTGTAAAAGCAAGCGTCAATGCACACGTCTATTTTCTTACTTTTATCGGTGGTAGGAATTGCTGTAAATTTCTTGTATTTCTCCTCTGGGTTAGCGTTGGTCATCATTTGCACAAGATCGGGTGGATGGTCTTGCCAAGAAGCCAAGGAAATAAGGACAAGCGGAATATTATCACAAAATCTGGCTATTTTGTCAGTAATGTCTTCGTCTAGTTGAAGGTTACAATTATAGGTGTTCTTCAGAAGCTGAAATGATGCACTCCTCCCTAACGGATGCAGGGTTACTGTTTGTTGACCTGTTTCTGGAAAATGCGCGCACACTGATGAGGTAACGAGCAGCTTGACGTTAGTTGAGGCTGTGATGATTTCTGTGATGAACTTTTTAACTTTTAACGCTTCTGTTTGGTCAATCCTTGTTATCTCCGGATACATGTTGGCTTCTTCATTGCGATCCAAGGGATCCAAGTATTGAAAGTTGTCCAGCAGCAATATGATGAGGAGATCTTTCTCGCTTATTAGCTTCCTTTTAACTTCTGCAGTCGACTCATTCAAAGGAAAATGATAGATTTGCTTGGAAATCTTCACTGCAAGATCATCACATGAATTGACAATACTGCAGTTGATGTAGACGACGGCAGTGTTTTTGCTATTATCTCGAATCTCATTTGCCGCTTTAATAGCAGTGGCTGTTTTCCCCATCCCAACAGCACCGTGTACTAAGACACAACTGCAGTCCTTTTTTGAGAGATGTGCCTTAATGCCTTCAATTTCTTGGTTGCGATTGACAAAATTTGGAATAGGACGCCGAAGATGAGACAAATCTCTACAAGCACCTGTAAAACAAATTACGTATTGCTGCTGTATAGTCTGACACAATTCTTCAAGATTTACTTTACATGCAAATAACTAAACGGTAAATCATTAACGAAAAACGATACTGGCAAAACTCTTAAGTGACTATAAATAGATCATTTATTAGGGTGGATTCATTTGCAACATACGCGTATAGCTGTCACATTTGCCTACTGGAGTTATTGTTTTTAGGCCTAAAAACAATGAAAAATTCCATCAGGCAAATGCGACGGCCATACCCGTATGTTGCAAATGAATCTACAATTGTAGTCTTAATATAGCCTGCGTGGCAGTCGTTTCCGTTTCCTTTTAGCCAAGCGGGGAAAGCACAGAAGACGCGCGAAGGCATTTTGCAAAAAGGAACAAAGCGGTCTCGTTTCTCCCTCTTTTCTTAAAGGAAACAGAACCGAATGAAACGCAGGCCAGTATTAACAGTGCTATTTAACCTAAAGTGACAATCTTAACGAGCAAAGTTGCCTAGCGATATGTAATAACAAATTTCCTCTGTCTAAAACACCACCGGCATTAACATGAACTCAAAATACTTCGCCGTTTGTGAAACGTTTGTCAACAGAAAGTGGTGGCTTTGGCAATGAAGAGCTAGCTATAACCAAACTGGCTGAAAGATTTCAAATGCTGAATGCTAACTGAAAAAGATAGCGAAAATAGACAGAAGCCACGTGCACTGAAAG
The DNA here is from genome assembly GCA_038088405.1 of Porites divaricata. Taxonomy (NCBI): domain Eukaryota; kingdom Metazoa; phylum Cnidaria; class Anthozoa; order Scleractinia; family Poritidae; genus Porites; species Porites divaricata. The sequence continues at coordinate 29,962,900 of JBBMOI010000003.1, read as the reverse complement.
TTCTCAACTTTAGTTTTTAAGAATAATTACAAAAAAGACGAAAGTTTGTATCCTAAAACTGCAGAGGGAGGAAGATCATACAGGGCGGAACAATTTTCGTTGGGTTTACATGGAGAAATTTCGGTCCGTGTGGTTAACTGTAGAAAACGAATTAAGAGGCTGTCTCAGTAAAAACCGCCCACTCAATTTCGCATGAAAAATAATTTTGCCTGAAACTCTGGTGAGTGAAAGGCTTTATCGAGACTATAACTAAAATAGGTTTGCTTTGATTCACAATAATTTTCTGGCCGTGCTGGGGGGCGCCGAGTATTTTGTCCCGCCACGGCCATTTTGCACGTCTTGAAAACTAAAAATTTGGCATTTTTTGCGGCGCTGTAAAATGTTTGATTTGCACCACCTACCAATGAATTTTATACCTATTTATAGCTAAACATCTCTAGTTTTTCCTGAAAGTAATAGTTATCCGCTAACTTTAGCTAGAAAGACGAAATCAAGCAAAGTATGACCCCAACTAATTTTCTTGGAGCGAAAGGCCAAAAATGACCCTGTTTTAAAAGCTTATTTCTCATTTTTGGGACATAGTTGAAAGCTCTAGACTAAATAGACGCAAAGATGTGCCATCTGTTATTAATGATATACAAAACCCCATGTACGATTTCAGTATTTTAAAAGTTATGACCGTTTGTATCAACGCGTATGCAAGCTAATACGATATTTTCAGATTTAGCGTAACGGATCTATATCAAGCCGGTTTTGTCAAAAGTACGGCTTACCTAATTCATTACTGGCACTGACTCACAAATTGAGCCATATTCCAATCCCTCAGATGCCGGACTCCATAAAATTCCAGTAAATGTGCTTTAGAAACTGCTGGTATGTGGGCATTTTGGAATCTCATGCTAACAATCCGAAGCTCAAAACAGGTGAAACTGTGTCACGTTTCAAGCTAAATAGCTCTGTAAAACAACCTTTCAGCGGTGAAAGTTTGTAAGAGAATCAGAAAATCAACTAGGCAGGTTTCATTTTGGATCGGAAAATTGAGATTTCAGAGCTACAACCTAGGTCAAATGCAGGTTGACACGTAAACCGGAAATGTTAAAACCAGGAAATATGGAAAGCCGGAAATGTGGAAAAGTGGAAATCCGGATCATCCGGAAATCGGCCAATCTAAAATCAATCAGAAGCCGAAGGCAATTCCTACAATTAGAGACAGCTGCATTCGTTTAGGGCTTCTTTTCGACGTTGAGACAAGTAAAAGATAAAACCTTCCAAACCGGCGTAGCTGTTTGATTTTCACTGAACTGAAACGCAGTTCGATTGCGTTTGGTAAATAGGCTCCATAAGAAACAGTAAATATCATTAACCGAACATGCTATGTACGCTAACATATCACACTTGTGACTAATACTTTACAGAAGTTGGCTATATCGAAACTGAATGTATCGAGATCTACGAAACCGAGCCAAATCGCTTGTTAAGAGCGGATAAATAGTCCCGGCCGGTGTAGAGGGGGAAGGGGAGGGCTTGAGAGAATGGAAGGAAAGCCTTCTTCAAATTTTACTGATCCTCTTCCTGAATCTTCTCCCGTCCCTTTGACTATTTTTACAACAGAAACTAGATTTTCCTTCTCCGTGTCCTCCCAAAGTTTCCCTAATTCATCACTGGCACTGACTCAAAAATTCTCCAATATTTCATTCAAAATTCTAGTAAATGCGCATTTAAAACTACTGGTATGCGGCCATGTTTGAATCCCATGCTGAAACTACCGTAAAATTCCGAAAATAAGCCCCTTCATGTATAAGCTCCTCAAACTCGTAACACAAAAAACCCTCCGTAAAATCGCTCCTCCGAATATAACCCCCCCCCCCCCCCGGGCTTGTACTTGGAAAATTGCCCTCAGATACAAAGTAAAACAAAGCAAAAACGGTAAATTTCCTTCCAACTATAAGCTAGCCCAATCGATTTTGAAACGCAAACTTCCCTCCGTACATAAGCCCCTCCGAATATACGCAACTCCAAAAATAAGCCCCTCAAAAAGGGCCTTCGAAAAATACAAGCCTCGGGGCTTATTTTCGGAATTTTACGCCATGTCACGTTTCGAGATAAACAGATAGGTTAGTAAAGAAAAGAAAATAAATGTCCAGAGGTAAGAGTTTGCCCGAGAATCAAGAATCAAAATCGAGAATCAATCGACCATTTTACTGTGTTTTGTAGCTAATCCTAAAACAAAGTGCCTTAGCGCCTTTCTTGGCCATATTACATCGGATTTTTGGTCTACAAAATGGGTCGCCCTTAGGACCTGCCACTAGTGTCACCATTCGGTGTAAATATTGGTCGTAAGGTCTAAACACGTGTACAAAATTGATTCCTTTCTTAAAGTTACTCTGGATTAAATAGGAGTTTCTTGCAACCATACCCTATAATACAAATGACTTTCCTCTGTTCTCATCGCGTTATCCGCTATCCAAGTTATCCGTGATACCGAAGGAAAGATGTCCCCTTTGGAATAAATAGCTGTTTTAATAATAATAATAACAATAATAATAATAATAAGAGGGAAATTTGGGCACCCGTTTTAACAGATACTTTATCTTGTACATTATCGAAATTTTATTACATACCTTAGACGTTCCCATGGGAAAATGGACAGCTATATGAACGATGTTTTTCAATTTACGAACATTTTTATTTTGTAATTGAGACATCCAAAGCTTTTAAGATTTTATTTCTTTATTTATTTATATATATATTTTTTGTCACAAATTTTAGTCGATGCTGCGGCTGGTTACGGTTTGCCGCCCAGCCAAAGTTTTTTTTATTTTTACTCTGGGCATCCAGACGTTTGTTCTGCCCTAATAATAATAATGATACTCATAAAAAGAAACTATGTACAGTGCTTCACTTAAAAGGAATTAAAACGAAATTTGTATCTTAATATCTGTTAGAAAGAAAAGATCATAATGTCTCAATATTTCTTGAAATATAATCCACGACAGTGTTTCTTTACTAATTGTTATTACTATTATCTTTTGCAATCACCACCGATATCAAACATCTTTTTTCATCATTCCTCTTTTAAATCTGGCACGATAAGAATATTCTGAATAGTAAAAAAAAATTCACTATTTACAAGTCATTTCATTCAAAACACTAAAATCGAAATCTAGCGTCCTAAAAGTCCCCTTTCGATGTCAAAATCCATCTCTTTTAGGTTGAGATTTACTCTCCTCAATGAACGCGATCCCCTTAGACATAAGAGGGATGTTCTCAGAATGGCAAATGAGATTTTGGTTCTAATCCACGACATCGCAGTCGAGTAATCCTCGCCTTTCTTGATTGACAGGAGTTCCGCTAAACGCTTGTGATAGACTTGACATTCAGGTGCCATGCCACCTGTAGTGGTGAACACTAGCGGCGTGAACGTGGCTTGTTCCACCTCCATAACTCGGCTTGCGTACATGCGTTTCTTCTCGTTTTCATGCTGGCGATATATTTGCTGAGGGGTGAGGTCCTTGTACGATTCCGCATTTGGGTGGCACACCCGTACGTCAAAGAATGTGGAACCCTGCCTAGACCAAAAACCCCGTGCATGAATGTCCAGTCGGGCATCGGGGGTTGTATTAGTCCCCCTGGCTAACGACTCACCGGTAATCTCCTGCAAAACAGGTTCAACTTCAACATCATGACAGACCAAATCAAGCATCTGCGCCTCAAGATCCTGCAGCTCGTTATGACGTTGTATAATGAAGCCTTGCCCCCCGTTTACAAATCATAGCATGATCGACATTAAAGGGCTCTCCACAGATACATACATTTGGTACGTCATTTACCTGCCAGTCATACCTTAGATGGACTGCATCTTTGAATTCTCTCTTGTTGAGATTTAAGTCCATTTCCTTTACCGGAATGACAGTTAGCCAACTTGATAATGATAATAATCATCATCATCATCATCATCATTATTATTTTCATTACTATTATTGTTATTATTACTATTAGAATTGGATTACTCAATAAAAAACACACATGATTCACTGCAACTCTGAGTTTCGTGCTTACGCACTCATCAGGCAGATTTAATGAAGAAAAACCTATCAGCCAGTAATGCATTTACATAAAGGAGAACAATAGAGTGTTTTCGCGTGACGTCATAGCGCCCGTAGGTGACCCTAATCATTCCTGTGGGTGTTGAACCCTTTCTAGTGTAACAATAAATAGATGCGACGCACTAATTACAATAGGTGAGGAAGGCGGATCTAGAACAACAATGGAATGCGTGAAGTAAACTGTCTAAACGAAAAAACTAAAAGCGTAGGAGCGTAAAACAGTAGTTATTGAAGAGGGGAAGCGTCAATAGTTCTTTAAGTAAAACTTGTTTTCATGACGACACTTGGAAATTAGCTCAGATCGTTTGTTCAGGAGATTGTTATTGCTGTATTTGATAATATAAAGTTTTTCTGCTAGGCATAAGTCACATCGTTTACTTGAATTATTGTAGGGGCGAGCTCTTGCGATGATAGACCATTTAGTCGTGAAATTGATGTTATTGTCTTTGAGTTGCCAGATGTACTTTGATAATTCAGTGCTGTTTGAAAGTTTTCTGTGGGTGAATGTAGACTTGTGCTGGGTATATCTCTGTTTAAAAGTTCCTTCAGTCAGTCCGATGTAGTTCTTGGTTGTAGTTTGATTAGATGTCGTAGAGGTTACTTGGGCGTTGTATATGAGGCTGGTGGTTAAGCATTTATTGTCGAGAGGGCAATTTGGTTGAGATCTGCAGCTACATAGCTTGTCGTTGCTGTCTTTGTTGTCATCATTGAATAAAATTTTCTTGTTATGCTTGCTTATGATGGCTCCCATGTTCTCCATACAGCTATAGCTTACTTTAATAGCTGTATGGAGAACATGGGAGCCATCATAAGCAAGCATAACAAGAAAATTTTATCCAATAATGACAACAAAGACAGCAACGACAAGCTATGTAGCTGCAGATCTCAACCAAATTGCCCTCTCGACAATAAATGCTTAACCACCAGCCTCATATACAACGCCCAAGTAACCTCTACGACATCTAATCAAACTACAACCAAGAACTACATCGGACTGACTGAAGGAACTTTTAAACAGAGATATACCCAGCACAAGTCTACATTCACCCACAGAAAACTTTCAAACAGCACTGAATTATCAAAGTACATCTGGCAACTCAAAGACAATAACATCAATTTCACGACTAAATGGTCTATCATCGCAAGAGCTCGCCCCTACAATAATTCAAGTAAACGATGTGACTTATGCCTAGCAGAAAAACTTTATATTATCAAATACAGCAATAACAATCTCCTGAACAAACGATCTGAGCTAATTTCCAAGTGTCGTCATGAAAACAAGTTTTACTTAAAGAACTATTGACGCTTCCCCTCTTCAATAACTACTGTTTTACGCTCCTACGCTTTTAGTTTTTTCGTTTAGACAGTTTACTTCACGCATTCCATTGTTGTTCTAGATCCGCCTTCCTCACCTATTGTAATTAGTGCGTCGCATCTATTTATTGTTACACTAGAAAGGGTTCAACACCCACAGGAATGATTAGGGTCACCTACGGGCGCTATGACGTCACGCGAAAACACTCTATTGTTCTCCTTTATGTAAATGCATTACTGGCTGATAGGTTTTTCTTCATTAAATCTGCCTGATGAGTGCGTAAGCACGAAACTCAGAGTTGCAGTGAATCATGTGTGTTTTTTATTGAGTAATCCAATTCTATACACCGCTCTACACAATTGTGTATTGAGCACTCTTTGGCAGTGTTTACCACAACCTCTCACGATTATTATTACTATTATTATTATTATTATTATTATTATAGTGATAATGATAATGGTATTGATAACCCTTTGCGCCCTGGGCAGCTTCTTAACTTTTTAGCAACCAGTTGAGCCCAGAAAATCGAGCTGGCTCGGTTTCCTAGATCTCGATACATTCAGTTTCGATATATAGCCATCTTCTGTAAAGTATTAGTCACAAGTGTGATATGTTAGCGTACATAGCATGTTTGTAACCGGTTAATGATATTTACTGCTTCTTATGGAGCCTGTTTGCCAAACGCAATCGATCGTGGATTCAGTTCAGTGAAAATCAAAACAACTACGCCGGTTTGGAAGGTTTTATCTTTTACTTGTCTCAACGTCGAAAAGAAGCCCTAAACGAATGCAGCTGTCTCTACTTGTTCGAATTGCCTTCGGCTTCTGATTGATTTCAGATTTGTCGATTTCCGGATGATCCGGATTTCCACATTTCCGGTTTTCCGTATTTCCGGGTTTCAACATTTCCGGTTTACTTGTCAACCTGCATTTGACCTTGCAGAACCGGTTGAATAGAAGGTTTAGTCGAGGTTGTAGCTCTGAAATCTCAATTTTCCGATCCAAAATGAAACCTGCCTAGTTGATTTTCTGATTCTCTTGCAAACTTTCACCGCTGAAAGGTTGTTTTACCGAGCTATTTAGCTCGAAACGTGACACAGTTTCACCTGTTTTGAGCTTCGGATTGTTAGCATGAGATTCCAAAATGCCCGCATACCAGCAGTTTCTAAAGCACATTTACTGGAATTTTATGGAGTCCGGCATCTCAGGGATTGGAATATGGCTCAATTTGTGAGTCAGTGCCAGTAATGAATTAGGTAAGCCGTACTTTTGACAAAACCGGCTTGATATAGATCCGTTACGCTAAATCTGAAAATATCGTATTAGCTTGCATACGCGTTGATACAAACGGTCATAACTTTTAAAATACTGAAATCGTACATGGGGTTTTGTATATTATTAATAACAGATGGCCTATCTTTGCGTCTATTTAGTCTAGAGCTTTCAACTATGTCCCAAAAATGAGAAATAAGTTTTTAAAACAGGGTCATTTTTGGCCTTTCGCTCCAAGAAAATTAGTTGGGGTCATACTTTGCTTGATTTCGTCTTTCTAGCTAAAGTTAGCGGATAACTATTACTTTCAGGAAAAACTAGAGGTGTTTAGCTATAAATAGGTATAAAATTCATTGGTAGGTGGTACAAATCAAACATTTTACAGCGCCGCAAAAAATGCCAAATTTTTAGTTTTCAAGACGTGCAAAATGGCCGTGGCGGGACAAAATACTCGGCGCCCCCCAGCGCGGCCAGAAAATTATTGTGAATCAAAGCAAACCTATTTTAGTTATAGTCTCGATAAAGCCTTTCACTCGCCAGAGTTTCAGGCAAAATTATTTTTCATGCGAAATTGAGTGGGCGGTTTTTGCTGAGACAGCCTCTTAAAGTTTAAAGATTGCCCACTAAACGACCCACCGCCATTTTTGTGTGGTTTGTCCCTAGTACTAGGATCTTCCTAGCGAAAGCAGTTTACATGGTGCTAGGATCTTCCTACCTCTCAGCTAGGAAGATCCTAACACTAGGGACAAGTACAACTCTTCGTATGTAAACTGAATACAGAAAACATATGGCGCTAGGATGATCCGCTTTCTAGGATTTTCCGCCCTGCATATAAACAGCCCAGGAAATAATGAAATAAGTTGTTGACATGAGGTTATCATCCAACTCAACTTTCGCCTTCGGCAAAGACCCTCTTAAATCTGAATAATCCTTCACATAGATCAAACAACTGTTCATTATAAGATAGAAGTTGTCTTAAATTACCTGTAAGTTTATATAAGAGCTGCAAAAAGGAGCGCATTGAATAGAATTCATTGTTTAATGTTACTTTTATACCTGTACGGCACTCTGTTCTGGGTAGGTCTTCTTGTCCACCTGCTGTGTCAAAATTCAATACGAAAATTAGCTAAATTTAACTCTTAAAATAACATCCTTTGGAAGGTTAAACCACCTTTTCAGTCTGAACTTATCATCTGGGCCATCCAGATCTAAACTAATCAGTTACTTATTAAGCAATAGGCCAGACTTTTTATTGGTGTCATTGGCTTGTAATAAACAATCCATAATAATAATGATCATAATAACAATCATCATCATCATCATCACCATCTAATTTTCTAATCTTCTAAGGATTCAAACACTGAAAAAGTACAGTCGAACCGCGCTATAGGGACGGTAACCGCTTAATACAAATTTTTCTAAACTCAACCAAAGTTATTTCCTGCCCAATCGACAGATTCTCATAGAAAGTCGACCTCGCTTATGAGGAAACCTCATTATTACCTGTGTACTGTGATAAACCTTTTCTTTTTGATAATAAAAAAGACACCCTCAGTTGACAGCATGTCGATGTTCCCAGCGCTGGAGTATACCGGATAGGATGAATGGGAAACATCAAGGTATCAAACGAGTTTTGCGGAGAACGGTTCTTGATTAAGAAATGTAAATGAGCGACTTTTGAGTGTGCTCATGAACATAGTCTGCGGAATGACGGCTTTGTGAAGGTGAGAGATATTAAATTTGACGATGCTAATGTCCTGCTTTATTTCTTTAGTATTTTGTTCACATAAAAGGTGTATTTTTGACTTAAAAACATGACCCGCTAAATACGGACACCCTTAGCTATTAATACATATGGTCAGTGTCCGTAATAATAGAGTTTGAATGTACCACTTTATTGTTTAAATACCTTGATTACTTTCTTGAATCGGTGAGCTGTCTTCGAAATCACCGCTGGCCTCCTTCGGCTGGTGCCTTACAACTGCTTGTCCTGTTTACGAGAGTCAATTACAGAATAATGAAATACTTTAGTCAATAGCCAACCATGTAAATGGCATGCCGGTGGAGAGCTAATAGAGTTAACAGAGTTTGATAAACAAGAGGCTGTCAAAGCGTTAACTCGAGCTTCCTTGCAGATTAGATAAGAAATCAGGAGGCCATTAATTGGTTATTACTTGGCGTTACGGAGCACGAATTTCTGCTAATTAGTATACGCAAATATCTATACGGAACCATGAATCCACGAAACTCATGAAACTCATGAAACCATGATGCCTACCATAAACTCCTTAATCCTAATAGAGCATATACTAATTAGCATAAATTCGTGCTCAGTAACACTAAGTTGTAATCGGCGTGCAAGCCATGTGGGAAAGGAGAAAAAAACTGCCAGCTGTGCAGGGTACACAGTAACTATTGACTAAAACTATTGAAAAAAAAATAATCCTCGAATTCTTCTTCAGTGGACCGGATGTGCTTATTTGGAGATTAAGTCAGCGAGAAACGCCAAAGTGAATTATTATTAGTAGAATTGAGGCTCTGACAGTTATTGAGCTATTTTGAAAAAATTGGTCATACGTTAGTGGTTTGGGCGTATGTATCTTTGTGGCTTTGTGTCTTCGGGTGTCTGTTGCAGGGGCCAATAAGGTTGAAGGTACTATGAGTTGATGCTTAGGAACCAATGAGATTTTGGCATCTAAACATGACACAACCTCGTCCCCAGGGCGCTTTTTCCTGGCTTTGAATGTGGGGCGGGAAAAGGCTGTGGCATCGGCCGGTCACATGACCACCAAACACCCAGAATTTGTGGGTGTACTAAATTAGTAATCTATTCCACAACACTCTCATTCATTCTCAGTTAAAATAAGATATGGGAACAATATTGCTCAGCAGTGTAGGCCAAGCTAGAACAGCTTGGCTTAGGGTAGCAGTGTTGGACGACCCGGGGGATCTTTTCTGAAGACAAAATTCCGATTCCTTGTTAACTGCTCCACTGGCGAAAACTAAGTAAGAAAGTAGTATTCTGTCCCAACATGGCATTTATAGCCCCACTATACCTTCGTGCATGTGCCCGCGTGCATTGACTCTTCAGGGATATATTATTTTAACGTGTTTTACTTTCGCATATCATGACGAGTGTTATCAATAGTAATCCATTCCACAACACTCTAATTCATGCTCAGTTTAAATAAGATATGGGAATAGTATTGCTCAGCGCCCTCAAGCCATACTGTTCATCATTTACTTTCATAAGCCCCACAAACCTCTTGTGACAATCCTGTTTCCGTTTGAAATCACCCCAATCCTTATAAAATTCTCCCCAAATCTTTCCTAAAACTACCAAAATAACCATATCAAATAAAATAAATGTCCAGCTTATAAATGAATAAATGTTCAGCTGAATTAATTAGTCCGATTGGGATCTCTTCCGTGAACCAGCTGATGGAAAAACAAATTAACGCAGTACACTTAGGTTGATCCTACTAACGTCCATCAGATCGCTAGAAGCCAGCTTAGCCGAATCTCCAGAATAATTTGGCAAAGCAGTATGTCGGCGAGTCCACCGAACAAGGTCCTAGCTGTTCCCCTGAAAGACCTAGAGTTATAGTACACCCTAGGAAACAGCTTTACCATCTGACAGGAAGCTCCTAAAAGGGCAACAACATTTTTAAACAAACATAGATCGGCTATAACCGTCTCCCCGCGGTAATATGTCCGACACAAGAAACCCATTAGTACAAGATAGTATGCCAAATTTCAACCGAGAAAACCCGAGGTTTCCTGGAATTCTCCGAGTGGAAAGGCAATCCTTGTCTCAATGGCAACAAGGGGATATTACAGTCACCTTTTAAGAGGCCACCTGCAAGACTTCCTTTGCGTTACGATGAAGTAACCGCCACCAGTATTTTCCAGGGTAATAAATCCAGGACAGTAAGACGGAGCCGACCTAGAGAAAAGGCGGGAAACATATGCCTGGGCGTTGCCTAAGGCTACCATTTTATGTGAGATCCTGCGCAAGGAGCTTGACGCCCGAATTTCCTTCATCACGAGTGAATCGAACGCCGTCAAGTCAAACAAATGATTCGCAGAATCCCCGAACAACCACTGAACGTTCTGCCACATAGTATCCGTCAAGCAGTAATCTGATGATAATCACAGGGAGGCTGATCAGCTGGATCCTCAGCGGAAGCGACATAGAAACGGTGCAGTTACACTTTCAATTCTACCATAGTCGCAAATAATATCTTCATTGGATTTTTAGAATGTGCACTTCTTCCTCCTTGGTTATGAACGGCTTGGAAAGTGAAATTTCGAGGACGTTTTTGGACTTTTTCCATTTAGGGCATGAATTTTTCGTCATTTCAGGCCATGGAACCTAAAAATGAGCCTAGCTAGCTGTAAAAAAGGGGCAATACGGAGGCAATACGTCCTAGCCGGCATGATCACATGCTGTTTACGGAAAATTCCCTCATCCATGTCAGGAAATTCTGTATTTTAAAGCCTCCCCTAGGGCATGACTCAGCAACTGAGGACATTTCTGCTACGTTTTCAATGTTGTTTAGCATGCAAGGAATTTTCGCACGCTTATCGTCAATGATTTGCTCACTGGTAATAGAGGGGATCGCCCCAGAGTGGTTTTGCATTGAAATTGGCATGCAACAGAGTTTCGCGTGCCCTGTAAGCATAATTTGAGGTTCCGTGACCTTCTCATCCAGGCCGCGAGAAGCCTAGGTTCTAGTAATAAGTAATTCATACCCAGCAAAATCTCCGGCATGCCGGGCATGCCAAATTTTCTGGCATGCCCGGTATGCCAAATTCTCTGGCATGCCCTCAACGCACAGGTTATAATTCCTTGAGTCTACAGATATTTTAAGCATGGCTAAAAAAAACACTAAACAGATCACCGTGCTTAACTTTTGATGTACGGTTAGACGATGACGTCATTGCTATTCCTTTTATTTTCATAGATTTGGTTGTCCCAGCGAAGTTTAAATATCAAAAACACTAATTTTCACAAGAAAGTAAAACCCTGAGGGATTCTGCCGTAGTAATAAAACAACGTCATTGTGAAGATGACCTGTTGGGGGATTGTAAAAACTCCTCACCCCCCTTAATGAGTCTTTAATAGGATTCCCATTTCACATTGCCAATAAAATGGAATTGACTGAAATCAGTAAAAAGAGAGACAGAGACTATTTTCATTGTATAATAAAATATATCTATGTTCCAAGAAAGCTTTTAAAAATACAAGGTTATAGAATACGTATCTTTCAAAGTTCATTACAAACTGAGCTAAGCCCCAAAATCACTGTTCATCATTCAGTAAATTGTGATGTTTGACAATGCAATGTGCTTGAATATACGTTGCAATTACAAATCTCTCTAAAGCAATTTTCCCTACGTTAGAAAAGCTGTTTTGATCTTGTTTCATATTTTGATAAGGAGTCTTGAGTTCCTCTTTCTTGTTTTGTTGACTTGCCAGGGATTAGTGTTTTTGTGTCATTACCAGTGTCTGTGTTCTTTGTTTTTAACTCAAAGCATGGATAATAGAAAGACTGGATAGGAAACTTATGTCACGTGGGCTGATTTCTTATCGCCGATTGGTTGGTTCGTGCTCCAAGATGGCGTTGGATGGTTCCATCATAGTGGAAATTTGTGACGAAACGATGGCGAAAATGTGGCGCAAACCAGTCGAAATGTAGGGTTTGTTTGCCTGCATGTTGTTCTTTTTTGGAGTTTTTAGTGCTACTTTAATTTTTGGTGTCTGTTTTTCCCTTCGTCTGTTGTCTTACGGAGATGGCGACCCTTCAAAGCCACACTTGAACCTTCGAGGTAAGCACTTCTTGTTGTTGTTTTGTGTTATTTGTCCTTGTCTTTGAGAAAATTGCGTCCCAAAAATTGACCTTTTTTGAGCCATATTTAGTACACTTGGCGACTGTTTTGGGACGCCTTTGTTATGAAGGTTCCTTCTTGTTTCTATTCATAACTACGATTGACAGATGCTTTAAGGATGGAATTGTGGCGTAGGCATAGTTACAGACTGATTTCTGTTATTTTTCCGCCATAAATTTTGATTGAAAATGGCTGAAATTAACTACATTCGACCGTGCTGGCGCCGAGCAAGTGTACGCACACGGTGTGTAAAGTTCCAATCAGCAGACTAGTTTGAGTTGAGAACTGTTTCGCTCAAGTAATACTATATTAACGCTGCTAATTGTTCGTAAAGCAGTATGTTAATTTCGCTCATCCTTTGATGCTGAAATTTATAAACTACTAAATTACATATCAAGTGAACACAATCGCCTCACGTCGCTCCGCGCATCTTGTATTCGAAGGCACTGAAGAGACTCGAATAGTTTTTGTACTTTTCCCTTACAATTAAACTAATAATTGTAGCATGAATGTGAAACACCCACTGACATTTTTTGGCCTCCGTTTAGGCTCCTAAGTGTTGTTGTTATTTATCAAACAGTGTTTTAGTTTTCTTTTTGTTTGTCTTTATTGCAGGATTTACTGAACACACATAGTCAATGAAGACAGTAAAATTGTTGTCAAGTACTCTTCTGAGAGGGCACAAATCCATCAATCTTTCTGTATTAAACAGCAACAAAGTTGCTTTTGTCATGCATGAGAGCCAGAAGGTGGCATCTAAATTATTTATGATCAGAAGCTTTATTTATCACTTCTGAAGTGTATATATTACTTCTTCCTGAGTGGGACAAATTAACTCTGTTTGAGGGTCTCTGCTTGCATTAGCTACAGAGTCATGTGTTTAATTTGGTTAGTGTCCTTCTCTAAAACGGTCTATATCTGAATCACATTGTTTTCCAAACCAAAGATGGACTTGATTAGCATGCACTATTATTGTATTCGGTTTTTTAGAGATCCAAAGCAACAATGCACCTGTAGGTGATAAACCTTACCAAGATATATTCTAAATCAAATTAATAAAGCTTATACATGTACTCAGTGTTTGGGGTATGAATTCTATTTTCAACAACATGATAATGTGACCAGACAGTTATATTTTTTCAATCCCTAATCCACTTACCTTAAACTAAACAAACACCCTGGATGTTACTGTTTGTTTTGTTACAAGCAGCTTCTATTTTTCTTTGGGAACAATGTTTATGTTTATTGCAGAGTTGATTCACAGTATTCCCTATCCATATCATTAACACTTAACACAAAAGATAGTATATTTCTAAGTTTTATTAAGTCTTATGGAAGACAAGTGTTTCCTCATGAAAAAGAAGTGAAGGCTATACTATTAACCAGGAGAGTTTGCTTCCCAGTTGTATTCTTACTAGTAGTTAACAATTAACCGTTTTACATAACATTTTTAAAAGCGTTGCAGTTCGCTTTTTCAAAGACGTGACTGAAAAGTACCTTGGGTCATTGTACATTTATACCTGAAAATAACAAAACAACTTACTTTACTATGAAAATTGATTAAAGGCGTTTCCAGGGTGGTCCGCAAGCAAATTTCCTTTCTCGGCTGTGAGCTTTTTATCCCCGCTTGTTATACATTTCTCAAAGACGGCTACTTGTCACTGGTCGTCCGTATGTAAAATTGAAGAGAAAATTAAACGCTTGCTTGAGCTGGGTACTTGAAACATCAAGCCTCGACAGTTTTACCGCTAATAAAATCATTTTGTCAAGGGTTGTTAACTTATAAAATTCGACACTCGCTGAGCTTGTTGATAAAAGCAGAAAAGAAATCGTCAAAACCGTGATAAAAAGAGTTAAAATCATTTCCGGTTTTCTTGTGGTTTGTAGAAAATTAGGCACTGCCTTTTTTATAGGTGTTTTGTAGCTGTATACATGTACGTTTTCGCATAGTTTTTATGTAGTTAGGCTTCCCGTTTGGTGCATAAAATTATCGGGCGCTGGAGTCATTCTTCGCTCTCACAAGTTTTTCTCCAAGAGCAAGTCCTCTTCATCCTTTACTTCAAAACATGGGCAATCCGTATAGTCGAAGACAGAGAAATATAAATAAAAAAATAGGCGATGAAAAATAAGACGCGCAAAACATCGGATGTAAGAGGTTGAATGGCTCTCGATAATGTGACGTCACATTTTTCCACTATGTTGGAACCGATCGCGTCAGCCAGTTTCCTATCCAGTCTTTCTATTATCCATGCTCAAAGTAAGTCAGTAATAACTGACAGTATCATGCTCTCTAGAAAAGTAATTATCTCCTCGTCATGTCTGGAAGTTACCTGTAACAAAAAAGAAATGGAATGTTAACACATGCAAGGGGAATATGAAACCTTTGCATTTCGGTTTGCAAGTCAAGATTATCCCGAGTTTGACTGACACTTGAACAACAGTTTCATTTTTAATCAGGTAAGGCGTAGACCCATATAACTCAAGCCGGAATATGTAAAGGAAATTCAGGGAAAATTTTTTTGCATCTTTTTGTGGCGATATTCTCTCATGGCCCGCCAACTGATTAGGGGTTGTGAAGAAAAAATACATTAGGACCAAAGGTTAAAGCCTGTCCGGTTACATCATTTCGCATGTTACCTAGAGTTCTAATAAGTAGGTCATAAAATAGGATTTAACGAGAGCGAATTCGTTTCTCAATCGGTGTATAAAAAAGTGAAGCTATCAAATGAGTAGTTTATAAAGAATAAAAATTATTAAATTAAAAGCTCATATAATTAGGAAAATTCCTATACGAAAACAATGCTAGTGACATTAAATTGATGAGATAAAATTCTCACAAAATATGTCGAATAAAAGCCTCATTGTTTGCTTTTGTTTTTGCGTAAAGGTAAATTTTTCGGCCTACAAAGCAAAGTTGAAAAAACGACGAAATCTTAGTTTTTTACATTGAACATGTTTATTAGCTTAGTTTTCGTCCGTTTTAAAAGCTTTATAACCCAATCATAATTTTCGAGTTAAAATAGTACAAAATCATTTCAAAAACCATGTTCATTTAAAGTAGAGCCGGCAAACGTGAACATTTTGTAATTCAAAAGTCGGACCCAGCCAGGTTGTTTAAGCTTTATACTAAATAGAATTTTTTGCATTTTAGCGTCTTATAAATTTACCAGAATCACCTCTCAGAGGCTTACTGTAACAAACCATTTTGTAGTACACTCGTAGACAAGCAATTGGATGAGATGTCCAAAAGAAAAATTAGTTTTGTGGACCTAAACGCACATTCACAGACTGCTTATATTGAGTTGCTTACAACTTTGCATTGACATCTGCAGCATGTTCATTTTCTAAAAGCGAAATCAAAATCTGATCTTGGCATTTGCCACGGATATTTTATTTTGTCTCCAAAAGTGTGAAAGACAATCAAACGAATATTACAAACAACAACAGTCACACTATGCAGCAAAAATAACAAACCATTTTGTAGTACACTCGTAGACAAGCAATTGGATGAGATGTCCAAAAGAAAAATTAGTTTTGTGGACCTAAACGCACATTCACAGACTGCTTATATTGAGTTGCTTACAACTTTGCATTGACATCTGCAGCATGTTCATTTTCTAAAAGCGAAATCAAAATCTGATCTTGGCATTTGCCACGGATATTTTATTTTGTCTCCAAAAGTGTGAAAGACAATCAAACGGATATTACAAACAACAACAGTCACACTATGCAGCAAAAATAAGTAACTTTACCAGTACAGTGAAAAAATATAACCGTAGGTGCCAAAAATAATTATGCTCGAGCTATAAAATTAGATCTGACTTTTTTTAGCTTTGGTTTCTATATTTTTGAAGTTTTCTCTGGTCTTCTTAGCAGCAGAAGAAGATTACAAGACGTACAAACAGAAACAATCCGAAGTGAACGAGTTAACAACCACTTATGCCGCAGTTCTTAGGCATGCTCAACAGCAAGATAAACTGAATGCCAAAAAGCTAATTCACGGGATTTGTTCGATATTCGGACTTTTTCTTTACAAATTAATACTAAATTTGTACTTACAGACTCTCGCAGAATCCAATTCTTGTCCATCATTCACCAACATCTCAACAAGGCACCGCAGAAAAAAAAGACAAATAAGTGCGAAGAGACATGACGACATCGTAACGCCACAACTGCCACGCTACAACAAACTAGATTCATCGTCATCCGAAAACACTTCAGCGGAAATTCGGCCGATTTCGTGCGTGCTCGGGATATCTTCGGATGAAGCAGATGACGTTGCTCAAAGGACTATCGTCAGCAAGGAGTAAAACAGTTTGCGAGATTCGCATAGCCGAAATAGCCGACCAGAAGCGCACTGAAAACCTAAGCAAAATCTCTCTGAGAAGGCAGTCCAAATTCACCAGATCAGAACGTCTTTGTAGTATTAACGTCGTACTCTCGTACTGACTTGAACGACCTGGTAAGCTTAATTTTCACCAGTCTTTTAATGCTGTTGACCGGGAAACATGCATTCCGACGCGATAAAACTTAAGCATGGTTAAGTTTATACTAAGAAGATTTGTTATCTTATTGTTTAAAACCCTTTTCCGAGATCAAATTTAAATCTGGACCCAGAAATGTCAGTATCGGTTTGAAGTAAAAGGATTAATCTTTGATTGCAAGTGAAGTATTCTATTTTATGCGTGAATAATGTTGTTTTGTTGTGCTTTTTATTTATAAATCCAGGCTTCTGTCTTCAGTTTTGCCAGTCAATCCCGTTACACACATTGTGACAAACATGACTTTTTTTGTTATAATCTGCATTTATTGCCAGGCATGAAACCTATAACTTCAAGCTCCCTAAGATATATTTGGCGATTATATTTGATACTGAAGCGAACATCAAAATCAGTCTTGCTGGGCATGCCAATTTCATGCCCGGCATGCTGGGCAACCAAACCAACTCACCATCGGCATGCCCGGCATGCCAAACCAGAGGAGCAAAAACTGGGAATGAATTATCAACCCGGCGAGAGATCTGGGACCTACGTTTAGGTGGGTCAATTTTAAGGTCAATTTTGGGCTGCGAGGGCATGAACCCATTTTTTCCATGCCTATGAGATGTTATTTCTAAGTACCAATGTTTCCTTGAATTTTGTCATGCCTAGATATATAAAATTTTCCCTCCCTCATTAATCCTCAGCCTGGATGCGATTTTTACGCTCGCTAGGCATGTTCAACTGAAAATCATGCCCATACCCGCATTCAAAACAAAATGCTATCAAATTTTAGTTTCCAAGCCGTTTTATGTCAGGCATGGATAATCGCCTCCGAATCCCAATACAGAAGCATGTGACTACTGAGACTTGAATGTGACGTTTTCCCCGCTATGGTAGTGGATAGTAGGCTATCCCAAGTTTCCAGGAAAAAAACAGTAAGAAATCTCCTCCCGAACGACAATACGTAGACGAAATTCGGCTTTTGAAAACGTCAACGTTTTAAGAGCGACGGTCAGGAAAAATCGACCAAAATCTTAATTTCGTGGCAAGAGTTGAAAAATCACTTTCTTTCATTTTTTGTTCATAGATAGCTGTTAGGTAGATAAGAAATCTAATGTAGATTGTTCCCGCCAAAAGCCTTTTATTTGTGAGAAAACTTAGAAGATCGTTTTTCGATATCGGAGTCTCAGAGTGCCCTGATTTCTAACCTGAAATTCGCTAACATCAACTTTCTTCGCGTTCGCAAACGAAGCCGCATGGAGAAATTTGGACACTTACAATGAACCAGGTGGTGTGCGTCACGACCCACAAAGGTTCATGGGTAAAACTGTTTATGGGCCTCATTTCAATCGTAACACGGTCGAGTTCGCATCTCTTGAGAGAGATGGATCAAAACCCGGGATCAAAATACTGCTTCCTTTTCTGAAAAATGTTACGGAAGAGAGCGATTTGGAGAATTTTCAAGATCTCATACTGGCCTTAGATGCTTGCTACTGGCTTCATAAGGTAATTTCCATAAGTTTATCGTGATTCGGAGACCATCGAAGACGCGATTTTCTGACCCGCGATTTTAGCCGATTTTAGGCGGCGATTTCCTGCTTCTCTCAGAAGAGTTTAGGCACTGTTTAGTGCTGTGCTTATATGTATATTTCTATCTCAGACGAGTGAAAGAGATCTGTAGTTCATACCTGGATTTGTTTAAATAAAATATTTGTCCAGTTGAAAGTAACGTTTGATGGAGTTTATTAACCGGGCAAGGAGGGGGAGCGCGAACAAAGAGCAAGGTGAGAAATCTTGCATCGTCTCTCATAACAATTTTATTTTCATCGACAATTTTGTATTATTTAGCAAACAGCGACTGTTTGTAATCCTTATAAGCGAATAAATCTTTTATAGGCAAGGGGAAAACAGACCAAAAGTAGCGCCCGAACAGCTACAGCACAATAGGAATTTCACCGAAGCTACGGCCGCAGAAATAAACCACAATCTTGTCTGTAAGTTCATTGAAGTGAGCGCAGTGTATCGATTTTGTTATAAACCTAACCTCACAGTTTTAAAATCCTGTATGATGTTGTCTAGGTTTTCAATAATAGTTTTGTATTTTGTTAGAGATTTATTCCCTCGCGTAAGTTTACATGAAGATTTGTATACACGTAGCAAACACTGCATGCAAATTATTTTAAAGACACGCTTTCAGTTCCCGCACTAGGTTATGGAAAATGTTTCATTTCCAAAGGTTATCACAATATTCAAACTTATTTACCTTTTCTGGTTTAAAATGAAACAAACTCTCCCTGGATTTTGCGTTACTCGCTTGACGTCGGCATTCGCTTCGGTGTGTTCCTCAGTCCGTTTCCCGGGAGTTGTGCTTCTCTTCATTCTAAGGCACTTTCAACGCCTCATAAATGGGAAACTAACAGGGGTAGACCCGGGTAGACCCCGAAATTTACAAAGAAGAAAGATTGAAGTAACAAGCTGATCGAAATAATCCGATAAAACCGCTAACAGTAACTAGCAAGGAATCCAAGAAGAACGGCTAAAATATCACTCAAATCATCATGGCGACTTGCACATGACCGAGCAATTCAAACTTGTCTCAAACACTCAAGAAAGCAAAATGTTTAAAACTAACGCAACTGCTATCGAGATAAAGTGTTCCAACAACTTTCCAAGGCGGTATAGTGTCGAAATTACCTCCACAAGCTTGGAATAAAGCGAAAATTTCACCACTTATACCTCTGAAAACAGAACTTTCCAAGCGCGAAAATCACTCTAAAAATGACGCATTCTGATTGGTCGAATCTCGTGACGCACACCGCCTGACAATGAACAGAAAAATTCTTCTCCTACCATGAAAAGATACTTTCAGGGCAGTAGCGAAGCTCGTCGTACTGAAATAATTAAAAAATGAGGGATAGGTTTTCAGGATGACAAAAACTTAAGTTCGTTACTCATTTTCGACCGCAATATTTACCATGTGGTATAACTCCAAATTCTCTTCATGCTATTTAAATCACACATTTAAACATTCATTTAAAACATACCTGGGAATTGGCTTGGGTTATTGCAGGAAATCTCTGTAAGACACCATCGAAGTTCAGGAATTTTCATTGTAGGCCGGCGGTAATTGTGTAAACGCTTCCAAATTCGAAACGCCCAAAAGTAGATATTTACAGCCTAAAGGCTAGTTTTTCGTACTTCTTGTGGGTTTCCCCATTGCAAAGTTGCTTTTTTCAACCAAAGAGTGGGGTAAAAAGGTGAAACTGGGTCAATTTTAGCCACTTTGAAACACTGAACTCTACCAGCCGCATCTTCGGAGACCCAGGGGCAGATATTAGGGGCGAAGGAAAGTCTAAACGGGCGGAACATATTGGCTCGAAGAAAAGTAAAGAACGGCGAGAAGAGCCCCTGGGGACAATGTCTTACCAGACCAGTTCCAAACGGTCGCCGCCGTTCTGGCTTTTGATTGGTGCCAGAAAACTTTGTGTTTTCTGGCACCAATCAGAAGCCAGAACGGCGGCGACCGTTTGGAACTGGTCTGGTAAGACATTGTCCCCAGGGGTTCTTCTCGCCGTTCTTTACTTTTCTTCGTGCCAATATTCTCCGCCCGTTTAGACTTTCCCTCGCCCCTACTATCTGCCCCTGGGTCTCCGAGGATGTACCAGCCGGCGACTCTGCGTGACAATCTGTTCCGTGACTTCACATGACATAACATACATTTGAAGAGCCGGAGTCGTCAAAATGACAGTCACGGAATCAAGATAGTAACGCAACGCAGTTCTTGAAAGAGTAACATTTTCGATGCCGACAGTCAGTTTTGAAGACGAAAAAATCAAACGCGCTAGTCCTGGTACTCAATTTTTATCGTCAAAAGAGCTCGCTTGGAACTTGTATACCGTTTGACGTAAGGTTCTAGAAAATACTAAACTGGAGAATAGTAGTAGCTTTTCGACATATTTTATGATTTCAGTAACTGGCGCAAATCTGCTGACTCATGCTGAAATGTAAACATGCCCTAATTAATTATTCATGGTAATCCAAAAACGTAGAGAACGTTGGAGAAAGTCACGCAACGCATGAAAGCAATTTTACTACGTAAAACTCAACAAAGACAAAATGTCTTTGTCCAGCATTTTGTAACTTTAAATTCATCATAAAACAGTTCGAAAGGAGGGCTCACTGGTGAAATGTTTTTCAACACTCGAAGAGAAATTCCTCGCAGTCAAAAGTCAATGACCAACTTGTTTCTCTGCGCGGCCGCAAAATATCCTCTATTTATTCCTCGAGTAATTAAAGACTAAACTCGAAGTGATCTCAAGATATCACGAAGTACTCTGGTCTCATTTCGTGAAATAGTTGAAAGAAGCCGAAAAGTCACGAACTTGCACGCCCAATCTTGTCCCGAAACTAGTGCATCATTTATTAACTATTTTTCATATCCCTAACTACCTTGGGTCGCAGTTGCACAATCGGCTAATCCCTCAACTTAGAGTCTCCTCTGATCTGACGGGCACACAGGTGAGTCGGTTCAAACCCCGGGAAAGCCAAAATAATAATTCTTTCTTCCTCGAAAAGTTAAAGAATAATTCAAAGAAATCGAAGTGATCTCGAGTTATCTCGAACTAATTCGGCTCTCACTTCGTCAAATAGCCGAATAGACCCAAATACCTACAGACTTTGCTTGCCCAATCTTGTCAAAAAATGGCAACTTTGATACATTCCTGAGCATCGCGAATCCTTTACTTCGCGCTCCGCCGAAGTAACAATGTTTTCCACCTTCCCCACGACATTAAACACTTTCTCGTGATCCTTATCGCCCAACAGGCGAGGGATCAAGCTTTTAGCTGATCATGAGGCATATCTATCTTACCGCGCATCTTCTGATATTAAGCGGTAAAATCCTACCAATCATGCCTAATGACCTCAAGAATATGCTGGAGGGATTCGAGCATTTCCAGGGCTTCATATTTGTTGAGGTCGGATACGGAGGCGAGTAGCTGAAGATCCCTTCCACAGATAGATTGGTCTTTTCCCACTGTCTTTCATGATATTGACATACACATTCTAGTGAGAGCCGCAACTCCTCAACGGGCTTCTTCGATCACATAATCTTCAAATCAAGAAATCTAACATAGTAGACATTCACCCTTTCGACCACGGGCGTATATCTTCATCTCTAACAAGTTAAGTAAAATGTATAATCTGGTGTCAGCTGGATCCTTGCCTGCACATGGCATATAACTGCATCTAAATTACAAGTTACAGAAAATCACCTCGTAGCAATTAACCCCAGTGACTACACAGGGCGTAACAAATAAAAGAATGTTAAATGGTGACAAAGCACCCCCGTGTCTACACACGGTGTATAACTGCATCCAGTAACAGAATGCCTGTGACTACACGCGGCGTATAACTCCATCTGTACCAAATAACAGACTGTGATTACACAGCGTATGAATGCAGCTGTATCAAATAACAGAATACCCGTGAATACACACGGCGTATAACTGCATCTGTATCATGACAAGATGCCCATGACTACACACGCCGCATAATTCACTGTATCTGAATGCCGGTGACTACACATGGCCTATAACTCCATCTGTAACAAATTACAGACTATAATATGGTGACAAAGCACCCCCGTGACTACACACGACCTATAACTCCATCTGTAATAAATTACAGAGTATAATCCGGTGACATAGTACCCCCGTGACTACACACAGCGTATAACTCCATCTGTAATAAATTGCAGAATATAATCTGGTGACAAAGCACTCCCGTGACTACACACGGCGTATAACTTCTGTATGATATAACAGAAAATGACCTGGTAACAAAGCACTCCCGTGGCTATAGATGGCGTTTAGTTGCATCTGGAACAGGTTAAAAAGTTGGACCCGATTAAAAGTTACCTCAGGGAGCCATGCGCTTATGAACGAGGATGGGGGATCGACAACCTCTTACGCGCAGGCGACCAAGCGCCATCCACGCAAAACCCTCGGCCGAAGGCACACCCACGCGCTCAAGAGCAAGGATGCATGAGCCCATGTACCCCCTATGCCCACGTGGACCCAGGAACAGACACACGCGGACCCACGCACATCCCCGATGATACAAAGAGGCCCGATTCCCGCGAGCGCACCGACAGACACGCGCTCACGAACCCCAGGAGAAAGCTTCCGGAGAACTCTTGCACATCCCCGAGCATACATTCACGTATATCCCAAAATACGTATAAATATAGGAAATAGGAAAAAAACTACACTTTCATCCCGACAAGCCTGTTTCGTGATCGCTCACTCTTCAGGGGATTTCACGAAACAGGCTTGCCGGGATGAAAGTGTAGTTTTTTCCTATTTCCTATATTTATATATCACGCTCCACTTTAACGTATCAAGCACTTTACCACGGAAAAATCGTAACACAGGCTTCCTATATATATATATATATATAAATTACTCCGTAAAACTCTCGCTTTCTCAACGTAAATTGTCACATGGAACTTTTCTCGACTCACTGACACTCGACTTATTCAAGATCCCGGATGTAAACCAGCGTTGAAAAGGAGACATACGGCCCCCGCCTCCCACACAGAAATCAGCATGAATTCCCATCTTGCCGAATAGAGTTTCAACCCTAGAACCTACTTTGTGAGGCCAAAGACTTGTTCCTGGCAACCACAAAGCTCGCAATATCCAATCTTTCCGTCTCAAGCCCGGGATCAGTCTTTCACCCGTGTAGCCCGAAATGAGACGAAATACCAGAAGATATTGGACGCAGCAGACTTTGCCAGACGTGAGAATTGTTCCTTCATAAGGCTTAATGATGCCTTCCGGAAAAATTTGCTCAAGGCAGCCAAAACAACTCTAAGACAACCCACTATGAGAACCGAGTTCAGTCTAATACGCGCGCTGATTTCAAACTGACATACAGAGAGAATTATGGGAAGTTATAAAAAACATTTTTTTTGGGGGGGGGGGGGTGGGGGGGGGGTAATAGGTCAATAGCCAGTGATAAACTCATCAAAGTCTATCTACTGTGGCCCGTCCGTTACCGATTAAATAAATAAAAGTAACTATGAAAAAAAAAACATGCTCTACTACAACGCTCAGTCATGCAGAGGGTATATAAGAGAGATTTCTGTAGCCACGTTTTTGCAGATGTCCTCCTTCGATGACGTCACAACAACATTCGTACCCAGCTCTCACAAAAACTCGGTAATGGGACACAAAAGACGTTGGTGGACAAACAAAGCGAGCTAATGAGCGATCTTTTGTTTACCGTTCACCAGCATGGCGGAGATGACGTAACGTGAAAACCAGTTGTACCCTTCCCTTTTTTAGCTAACTTACAATTGCGGAAAGACAACTCGAAGGGTTACTTTTATGCAAAAATACAAGCAAATTACTAACCGCGACACAAGCAACGGCATACAGTAGATGGATGATTATGAAAAATATCTTACTAATGATATACATGATTCTCTCAAATTCATCTCGGACAATTAACAGTGACCGTTCGATTGGATTCGATTGATTTTTTTTCTTTTCTGTGAGTTCGATTTCGCTCGATTGCCGAACTCAATCGAACTCAATTCATGAATTGATTTCGATTGAGTTCGATTGAAATTTAGTTCGAGTGGGTTCGATTTACCAGGGGTTTCAATAAGCACTGACGGCCGACGAAACACGTCGGCTACTTTTTTACAGAAAGAAGAAGCAACTAGTTTGAATAACGTTATAAACAAAAAATATATCATAAAATCTGAATGAAAACGTAATTATGATTTGTTTTCCGAAAGGCCCACTGGTTTTAAGTTAGGCTTTAGTCATGTGAACGCTATATTTCAGTCATTTTTTCAAAAATTTCTTATAGGTTTTAATTACGCAGAATTTGTTTACGTGCAAAAGTACGTAATGTAGTTTTCGTCATTTGTTCATTGCTCGTAGGAATTCATAGATTGTGTGACTGATAAATTGAAAGCTACATTTTCTTGAAAGAAAAACATGCTCTTTTGTTCTCAAATTTAGTCCCCAGAACGCTGAAAATCACATTTTTAGGGCTTTGAAATTTCAAAACTTTCTGGGGCGGAACGCGCTTAGACGTCCCGTCCCCCCCCCCCCCCCCCCCCACCCCCTCCGCTCTAGAAAAGGGGACCAACGGCCCATTGTTGATAAAGTCGGTTACTCTATCCAAACCGGTGGCTACTTCAAGTTTTATTGAAACCCCCGATTTACTATGCCGGGTATTACCAAGGAAGGAAATACGCGCTCAAGTCAAAAGACTCATATTATCTTTAGGTAAGCTGGAGCGGGCTACTAAGCCACAATGCAATTCTCCATAGTTGATGCAGCTTCAGTTTAAGCTGCACTTCACTCTTATAATTTTGGACCTGTAAATCACTATCCGTGATAATTTAACATCCTCCCAAAGAAAACTAACAAGCTGGGCCCAGCGTGATACATTGCAGAAAAGCACTTATACATTCACGGACTAAAGAAAATCGCTTAGTTATTCAGATCCAAAAGGCACTTTGGAGAAAATTAGAAGCCTTATTCAACCGTAATAAAAAACTTGACGCTTCAAAAGAGGTCAAAGAAACAGGGGCACCCCACGACAATTTTCGGAAAATATCTGTTCGGAAGACGATTTGAGATCTAGAATTTTCGAAACATTTGTTGTAAAATTTCTTGTTTGCCTGCCTCTCCTCGGATTTTCGAACATCTAAAATATGATATAATTACCCATTTTTAACGGATTTTTACCCTTAAAGGGTCACCTAGAATTTTCGGGAGCCTTTTTTCTGGCTGAAATTTTCGAAAAGGTAAGTTTTGATCCCTATAATTTTCGGATCACTAGACTTTCAGCTAGGAAATCCGAACAGATGAAAAATTTTTAGGGGATAAAAATATGCCTATATCTACCGTTTAAATACTAAATTACGTTTAACAATGCTATGTTTAAGTAGTTTTGAAGTATATTCTCGTTGGGTGCCCCTGAAAGAAAATGCTCTTGCATCAGGGAACAAATCCTGCCGACCAGAAACAAAAACCACAGTAAATCGATAAGTGTGCCATGACCTCTCAGTGTGAAACAAGCGGGCGGCTCATGATATTCGACGAAACGAAACGAAACGAGGCAATCTTTGACCCTAGAAAAAAGTGACGGTTGGGCAGCTCTTTTCTTTTGCAATCCAATAACCGTGGTAATTGTTCTTCTGCAGCTCGTAACAATGTGGAACGATAGCAGTCTTGTTTCGCTAAATACCAACGCCTGAGGCTCAGTAATTGACGAAGATCTCAAACTCTTTTCATAAAATATGCCCTGTCAGATAAAGCAGACATTGCTGCATCAAATGGGGAAAATACTCAGCTCCTAAACAATTCTTCTTCTTCTCAGTTTTTGTTTCGCAAAATATTAAAGGGGGCTCAGTTGGTAATTGACTAAACAATGATCTCAAATTCTTATCATAACCGGCCTTGTTCTGAAGTATGATCTGTCCAGTAAAGCGAACATTGCTGTGTCAAACGGGGCAAATATTAGCCTGAATTTCATCCGATTACTTCGAGTCGTCATTACTCCCTCAGTACAGTTGTTGCTAAGAGGAGAAAACGACTCGAAGCAATCGGATGAATTTCAGGCTAGGTAAATATCTGAAATATATATAATTTTGGTCACGATAGTCTTCTTGCTTCGCTAAATACCAACGCCGGGGGCTTATTTGGTAAATGATGAAAAAATGCTCTCAAATTCTTTACATAACTGGCCTGGTTCTGAAATAGTGCCCTGTCAGAACAAGCAAGCCTAGAAGGGAAAGAAGACTCGTAACCTACTGCTGACAACTCCTACTCTTGCCAGATATTTTAAGAAAACTAGGCGCCTTTTTCATGGAATTAGTTAATTATTATTTTCTTTTTTTGCAGCAATCGAAACATCTCTTTTGTCTCCACAGTAGTTAAGCCAAGGGTATGATCAGCATTCTCCTCATCGAAAAAAAGAGAGATAAAACATACATTTACTATATATAATCATTACATGTTTAATTTCCAGAATCGCCTAATGAATAAATATTTCAGCTTCCTGGAAATAAGTAACTTCTGGCTATTTGTTCAAATCCCGGGTTCTAATGTACGCTAACTTCAACTTTTAAATTAATCAATAATGAAAACGTTTATATGTGTAGGCTGTCTAAACCTGTTCCTTTTTTCCGTAGCGCTTTGTTGAGCTTTGTTAAATTACTTTCTGTACCTTTCTTGGTCGACCGGCACCTAAATTCCATATCTTATCAGTTAAAAGTAGGAAATGCTGTATCTCTACCCTGTCCAATTATTTGCCTTTACAATGCACAAGTTAATTATTTTTTAGATATCTCATGGAAACAAGTAAATTTCTCAATCTTTTGCCCTTGTTGTTTTCGTGTGAGAATGGTTCAAAATTGCGTCGTGTATGGCTTCAGCATGCAATACAAAAGAAGAAAAAAGGGCGGCGGAAATGCGTTGTCCAAACACCTTTCAGTTGACGTGTGGCACGATCTTATTATGTGAGCAGGCGAAAGATGGCACCATTTCCTCCCTGGCAGAAATGTAATCAAAATTATCTTGTACAGAGCCAGGCGCTCCTGAGAGAGCTTACACGACCTTCCAGCCCGAATGGTGCAAAATCGAAAAAAACGTACTCTAGCATCATGGCAGAGGATTTTCGCAGACAGCTTTCATCACAACCATGTGTTTGTTACGCATCGATTTCAGGATCCGCGCTGAATAGTTGTTTCTTGCTGTCGTGATGCTTCCTTGGTGGGAATACGCACCAGTTTCCCGCCAAAAGAGATACACGTGACAGGAGATAGAAAGCGTCACGCATTCTTCCAGACAAAACTGGCCAGCAGCTCATCAAGATATAATTAGTATGCCACCGGCGGTCTCCACGATTAAGCCAGCACGGCTCACTGTAATTTAAAGCAGTTTACAACTTCCACGATGGGATGAGATGGGTAAAAAGTTTAGTTTCAGATTCGAGTGTTGATGTTGTTTACATGAATATGTCATGTACATCGATTTTTTTTATTATTATTATAAGTAGATTGTAAATAGATTGACCCAACTGCTAGTGGTTCATTTCACAAGCTACAGATTTCCGCTTCGAAAATTAAATTACAGAATTACAGAGTCAAAGAATTACAGTACTTGTTTCGTTTCGTTTCGTCGAATACCAATTGTTTCGTTTCGTTTCGTTTCGTTTCGTTGAATACCATAAGCCAAACAAGCGGCTAAAATCACATTTGCTCAGTGAAAATGTAGAGCCTTTCAGAGCATAATCTACTCAGCAGAGGAAAAAAACTTATTGGAACAAGCAGCATTTTGGCACGAAGTACAAGTCATGTAGACCTACCACCCCCTTCTGTTGCGGCTAGTCTAAATCGAAGCTTTCGGGTGGCATATCCTTTGACAGACGTTTCGACGGCTGATGCGAAGACGGTGAAAGTTGAAGGCATCGCTTTACAGAATATTCTGAGTTTAGATCAGATGGCCATTGTCTACAGATTGAGCTCTCTGAATAAACTGATCCATTTTGTCTACGAATGTAACGCCACTCCTCCATAAACACTGCTGACCTCGAATCGTCCTCAGAAATGTTTTTACCACACGTTTTATAAACTTTCGAATAAAGATCTTTAGATAAGCCGGCCTTGCTGAATACTCGAGGCATACAGCGACTCTCATTAGAACCACCACACAACCTGCAAACTGGATTTCTTGCAGAAATCTTAGTTGGAGTGGACATACTTTCCGCCAGTTCGATTTCGGTACAATGCATAAATTACTTTCTTACATGAATTACCTAACACAATCAACCAATCAAAATGACGGATTGGCCGATGCCAGGGCCTTTTCCCACCCCACCTCCAAAGCCAGGGAAAAGCACCCTGGGGACAGGTTGGTTAATTTTATAATAGGCCACTTCCGAGTTCCGAAAACGCACACGTTCAAAATGAGGCTACGTGCACAATCTTTCTTGTGAAAATGAGTTTCATTTGCATGAGAATGAAAAATGATTTCCATATCAAAGGCTGAACACCTACCCTCGCTTTGAAACAAAGGCCCGGGGGAACTCGGAAATGGCCTATTTACTGAGTTAAAGGAAAATAGAAATACCTCCTAGGCCTAGATGATCGTTTTCTACTGGTTCAGGTGAATCCCCCGAAACAGGATTGGCTTCTAAAAATGAAAAAACTTATTAGTGTGTAAAATTTATTTTTACCGGTAATTATCAATTATCATTAACTAGTAAATACATGAAAAGACCAATCGCGAAATCCTAAACCATAGCTTCTTTCACAGCTTGCATTGAATAGATTTGTCTATCTTGCTCCTGACTTTATTACACATAGTCTTCTTTTCTTTTTCTTTGCTTTTTACTTATTATCTGTAATATCTGATTTGTAAAAGAATTAATTTAGCACGCCACGACTAGCGTTTTTGGTTAACTGCGTGCCAAGAAATTGTACAGGCAATATTATGGTAATAAATGTCTTGTCTTGTCTTGTCTAATTTGTCAGAAGGTTATTATTGTGTTATAAACACAAGCTCACTTTTTTTGCAGAGAATTAGCCTATGCGCTTGAAACCAAACCCCACTGTGAAGTTATTGGTTAGCCTCTACTTTTAATTCACGGTTTGTAAAAACTTTGGTGTAATTATTTTCAATATTGACGATTTTGCCAATAAGGACATTAAGGTGAAGAGGTGAGGTCTTATCAACTTTACTGATTTTTATGGCTACTATATGCATTATATTATTCGCTCTTGATTTTCAAGTTCTGACTGATCTAAATGTTGAAATTATTCCATGGTTTGTAACAACTTTGGTGTAATTATTTTCAATATGGACGATTTTGCCAATAAGGACATTAAGGTGAAGAGGTGAGGTCTTATCAACTTTACTGATTTTTATGGCTACTATATGCATTATATTATTCGCTCTTGATTTTCAAGTTCTAACTGATCTTCTTGTGGTTGTTGTTTCATTATTAGTCTTATTATTCTCCATGGATATATCATTATTGTTTGTTTCCTTTCAAGCTAGGTTTTATCCCCAAAACTGCAATGTATGGAAATTTCTTTGGTTGCAACATGTATGGGAATGTTTTTCTTGTATGCTGCTTCACCAAGCACAGAGCACCAACTGTTGAGCCCAGCTTTTCTCTCTCTAAGAATGTTATTTATGTTTTCTTTGAAAGTCGACTACCTCGCTCTACCAGTACGTGTTGTGGGAGTCCTAGGGGCACCATGAAATGTGCTATGGAATAATGACTTACAGAATTCTTGCATTCTTTTGCCTATAAATTCCTTCCCATTATCGCTTTATGAAAGGTCTTTGGAATCCAAACATGAAAATGCATTTTGCAGCGCTTGTACAACCTCCCCACAGGTCTGGACCTTAATGGGATGAGCCAAGAGTATTTGCTGTAATGGTTGGTCCTGGTATGGTCAGGTCATCTTAACTACCGGTACTATTCTTACTTGTTTAGGTTCCAAGTCAAGATGCCAGGCTAGTGCTCCCTAGTTCTTGCTTCAAAGTTGATAATTTATTAATACTTTCACTAACTGGCTAAATTTGAAAACTATTCAGAACTTAATTGGAACCAAGAGAGTTCAACCTACGTAATTTAAAGTGGACTAAGTTCGCAATTCAGTTAAGTACTTTTTAAAATTATTTATTCTGTTTCATCCATGCATGTTTGCAAGACTTCCGTATTTTAATACTTAAATAAGTTAATCTCTACATTGAATTGTCATTATTGAAACTATTAAACAATAACATGAAATAAACGATTCCGAAAATTTTTCTGACAAATCGTTGACGGAAGTTGTTTCTGAGTTGTTTTTGCATTCTTTTTATATCTTTTGTTGGTTTTCTTTTCTATACATGCTATATGAGATTAACTTAGCACTAAAACCAATATTTTCGATAAAATCGATAATGCTAACTGAAAGTCGATCATTATTGATTACTCACATCAGATCCTTTTGTCGATTTTTATCGATTTCTGATACAATCGATTGTTATAGATTTTTAGTGAAAACTATCGATTATCAGATTTATCAATTGGATACGCTGGACACAGTGCATTCTTCAGGATCTCCCAACCCTTAGTTTTCTTAGCTATTGACATATACTGTGCCAAATAAAAACTTGCTTCCACTAGTCATTAATTCAGTTCTGGTAAAACTCTTTTCTGGTTGGAAATCATATCCTCATATTGTATAACACAAAATAATTAATTTTAAGGGAACTTTATACATAATTTATCAAAATCTGTGAGTAGACATTAAATATGTACTGTAACTCTATAAACCATGTTCAGATTAATACAACTGCATGAGGGTGGGGGATGGGGGTGAGGCACTATCCCCAAAAAATTCAGGTTGACCCTGCAGTACGCTTCTTGCCTTGCCAAATACCAAACTATGTGATTTTCCCTATCATCCTATTTCAGGCCTGATGCAAAATTCTATCCCCAATTTCAAACAAGGCTTTGCAATCCACTCATGACAGCAGCTACCCAAGAAAAAGCTAATTTGAGCTGTCGCCCATGCGTTACTCAAACTGTACTTCTTAATTAAGAGGGGTCTTCTAAAGCATACACTCTATATACAGTGCATACTAGCAGTTTCCAGTGGAAAGTGAAGTGCTGTGAGTAAAAGAGAAAGAGCCTCGATTTCGAAGGCTGTACTTGAAATCGAGGCAAATGCGGTGATATTTAAGAGCGTGTCTCCGTAAAAACCGACCAGTGATTTCGGATCAAAAAATCGATTTCCCTTATATTCTGGGATATTAAAGTCTTTACCTAATTAGTAACAAAAATGCATTTTGTTTGACCGAAAATGCGAAATATAATTTTTTACGAATTTTTGAATTTTCGACCGATTGGCACCGGCGCCATAGCCTTTGAAACTGCAAAAATCGCCTACATTGCCGGCGCTACAGAAATCAAACAACTCGTTCAAGAAGCACGATTTTCTTTTTAATACACGGATACACCACTCTAGATGTCCTAGCCATATCACAGTTCCGAATTATTTGTTCATTTTAACGGCAAGAATCTTTTTTCTTGCACGTGTTATCGGCCTTCCATCAAAACACGAAAATAGCTCAACTTTGAGGGCAGTTTAAAAAAGTGTGGCACCTGCCTGAACTTTGCTATCTGTATTAATACAAACTAGAAATGATAGTAAAACGTAAAAAGGAATAAAATTTTTGTGCTCTTGACGTTTTCGAACTTGACCGCCGTTTGAATTTACAGAAATTTTGAAGACCTGATAATTAACGAACACTTGCCTTGTCGCTTTGCTCGTGAAAGTCCAACTTCACTTGATGGTTTGATGGATCTAACCTTAGTTCTTTTTCCTTTTACGGTTATTTCTTAATCATTTGAAACTATATTGACCGAAGATTCCGCGTTTATACCTGTTTTGTTGCAATGTTATCTGGTTTGTAAAATGTCGTATCCGCGAGCGTGACTGGTTCGTGACACCCGACCTTGAGGTCTTTGCTAAAAATAGTTTTTCATTAAGATCGACTCCTCAAGATATGGCAGTAAAATTTCTTGGGCAAATAAAACTAATTTGTTGGCAAATGTGACGCGATAAGACGCTAACAAAGCGATTTAGCCCGGTTATCTATTTGAAATGCTGTATGCGTAGTTGTATGCGTGACTTTGTATTTCATGCCCAGTCCTCGTGGACTGGACACCAACCCGGGCGGGGTACTTGGGTTGATGTTTGCTGGGTATGTGCCGCTGGCCTCTCAGAGCCCCCACCCCATTTTAGTCTATTTTTGGCCAATTATAGACCCCATCTTAGTCACATTTTGGAAAATGTAATTTTTGCGATCCCAACTTAGTCACTTTCTATTTATGCATCTACCTTGTCAATCCTTTAAAAAGCCGGGCCATGCAAGCTTATTGTTAAATTTAATAAACAACTTTCTGATCTTTTTAACCGAGAATCTTCCCATTTTGATTCCCTAGTTACCCCCAAAATTCGAAAATTTGCGACCCCATTCTAGTAACTCTATTAAAAATGCGACCCCATAATTGTCACTCCAGTTGTGAAAATGCGACCCCATCCAGCGGCACATCCCCATTAGGCTCTTGTAAGGGAGTACCCCCCCCGGGACACCAAGCAGACAAGGGGTAGCAATTTCTTCATCAAAGTTTTCCTTCTCGGACTTGGGAAATTCTCCTTGAAGAGATTTTCGAGGTCCGAAATATTCAGTATGTACGTTGTGAAAATGACAGGAAGATATAACTAACCACTTAAAATAAGAACTGATATTCGTGACAGGGCGGGTCTGTTCCTTTGTGTGAGATATAACTGATCATAAAATCTATGCTGCAACTGGCTCGAAACTGGCGCCCTTTAAGAAGGTGTCGATATCTTCTTCATTTAGGAGCAATGAAAAGCTAAAAAATGATCATAATTCCTACTCGGTCAGGTAGGCTTTCTACTGCGCTACTTTGCGTTTGCATCTGCTTTTGAGGGGCAAGTATTGGTACAGTTGGTTATTGCGCGGCCTGCTATGGGAGAAGTCCCGAGGTCGATCTCCAAATGTGACCTCCAATCCTTTTTTCGTCTTTTTTCCTTTCCGTGTTACATATTAGCCTGAAGGCGGACGAGGGCTGCGAAACCGCGAGGAAATTGGGGCGGGAGCAATGATCGTTCGCGCGACAAAACCGCCATGCTACGCAGGCTAGGTTATATTTACAAAGAAGTTCTGGATTTTTGCTTTATGTTAAATTTGCACGCAATATTTTTACAAACTTTTTCTTTTTTCTGCATCCAGATTTCTAGTATTCTTGAAAGTCAATTTAATATTAATCGACATTTCGCTTTTAGTAGAGTAGATGCACGTGACTCAGGAAACAACGCGAAAATTTGACAATAAAGAAAGAATCATTGACAACGGCATACTATGAGGCAGGTGGAATGAAGCAACAGACATGGAAAAAGAAATGTGCATTGCTGAAGTAATAGCGCCAAACACTGGGGATCAACGATTTAGATCATGCGCTCCATTGTCAGATCGAAACAACAAAAATCCTTCCAGTGCCTTGCTTGCTCTTCTACAGGCATAAAAATATGCGCTAACAAGAAACCTTAAGACCCAGGTTCTCAGTCTTAATGCTTACCGCTACCTGATGGAAGAGCTACAAAAGCTACATGAGCTCTTAGGATGCATAATTATGTGACAAATAAAGAGGGCAAGAGTTCACGTTTCGTGGCCACGGCCCAGTACGTTAGCCCTTGTGAATCATTTTATAGAGCTGTACACATTTTTATTAGCTTTATTGGGTTTTATTACCTATACATAATTACGTAGAAACATTTAAAAAAAATCCTCGACGTGTTAGTCCAGTCCAATGATCTTCCGCGCAACAGTGGGGCCTGGAACGAACTTTAGTAGCGTCACCTCATTCTCCCTTGGTAGCGTTTTAGCGAATTCTCAATTTCCTTCTCTAAAATGTGTCAAGTCAATTTTTTCAATGCGTCTGCGTTAAACTAAAGAAGTAAATTTATCAATGTATGGCGATTCAAAGGCAATTACATCTAAGGTCATCTAACAAACAGCGGAAAAAAATTTGAATGTCACGAAACAACCGTGTCACGCTCGCAGCCAGCAACGAGTGCCATTACTTTTACCACAAACAAGACAAAAAATGCCGTTGGAGGACTAATGTTAAGAAAACCAATATTTGTATAGTAAAAGCGATTGCTTCAGCCACAAACGTTTCCTCCACAAACCAAGAAGGACATTACAAACAGCGAAGTTAAAGGAGAAGAATAACAAGGCAAGTGTTCGTTGATTATCTTGTCTTCGAAATTTCTGGAAATTCAAACGGCGGTCAAGTTCGAAAACGTCAAGAGCACAAAAGTTTTATTCCTTTTTACGTTTTACTATCATTTCTAGTTTGTATTAATACAGATAGCAAGTTTCAGACAGGTGCCACACTTTTTTAAACTGCCCTCAAAGTTGAGCTATTTTCGTGTTTTGATGGAAGGCCAATAACGCGTGCAAGAAAAAAGATTCTTGCCGTTAAAATTTATAAATAATTCGGAACTGTGATATGGCTAGGACATCTAGAGTGGTGTATCCGTATATTAAAAAGAAAATCGGGCTTCTTGAACGAGTTGCTTGTTTTCTGTAGCACCGGCAATGTAGGCGATTTTTGCAGTTTCAAAGGCTATGGCGCCGGTGCCAATCGCTCAAAAATTCAAAAATTCGTAAAAAATTATATTTCGCATTTTCGGTCAAACAAAATGCATTTTTGTAACTAATCAGGTAAAGACTTTAATATCCCAGAATATAAGGAATATTAATTTTTTGATCCGAAATCACTGGTCGGTTTTTACGGAGACACGCTCTTAACAGTTATTCCCGAGACCGAATAGGCTCTGAGTCAATAGCCCATGAGGCCGCAGGCCGAATGGGCTATTGATTCAGAGGCCATGAGGGCAAGAGGAATAATATTGTTTCAGTAAAATCCAACTAGTTGGTCAAAAATATCAACAATAAAAAAAATTTAGCTAGTTAAAGCTAGACTTTAATCCACTTTTGCCACCAAAAAGCCCGTGTTTTTTGCTACTAGTGGGCTATAACATATAGCCTAGTAGTAGCTCAACCTATCAGAATGCAGCATTGATAATAGACCACTAATTGGATTTTACTAAACATACATGCATACATCCATACATATATACATACATACATGCATACATATCCAAAAGTCTCAAATGAAGCTGGCTTTGAGCACAGGCAACCCAGGCTGGTCACGTATGTGACCTCAATTAGTCTGCTGCAAAGCCACTCTACATTTCACTGTTTCAGATAAGAAAGTAGAGCTATAATAGCTTATGATAACCTGTTCCAGGCATTCAGATAGTGAGAAGTAGAGCATTACAAAATGCAGGTTTTCTATTGTTCTTTTTGCACCTTGCCCAATACCTGCATGTCAAGAAAAGGCTACCATAAACTACTGCTTAAAAGCCTCCCCCCCCCCCCCCTCCCCCACTTATAAGCCCCCCAGTTATAGGCCCATCTACCTGTAACAAGAAAAAATGGCTCCCCTGGTTATAAGCCTTCCACTCTTTTACATTTTGAAGCTTAATTAAAAACCAGTAAATGCAAAAAGAATTTTGTTTCAAAGCGCCTTTTCTATTCGAGTTATAAGCCCCTCCTTTTTCCTTAAAACTCCTTAAAACCCCTCACAAAACTGAATAACCCCAGGGCTTATAAGCAGCACTTATTTCAGATTTCTCTCTGGATACATTTGCATTCTCACCATCACTACCTACTAGACTGGTATCCTGGGAAAAATAATTTATTAGTAACCCAAAGCCAAAAGTACATAAAACTGATTATGCCCCTACAACTGATGTGACTGCAGCATACTATTTGCGACAGTCCCTTTCACGCTCACTGGATAAGAGACAGAGAAATGGGACCACACTTGAGTGAGTTGGAAGTGGAAAAGGACAGGGAAGGGAGGGACTGAGGGAAAAGAGAAGTGCAGCTGCATTAGGAGGCAAACGTGAAAGGGAGAGACAACATTATTCATGGCCACCAGCTGTCGAAGGATTCTTGTGCGAACTGGGCCAAAATGAAATGCGAAGCTCTTATGTATACACAGGTTGCAAGGGACTGGTGCGAATAGCTCACCTATATATCTGTTAAAGTTACAAAACCATGAACACCACAAATATGGAAAGTTTTTGTGTTGCAAAGAAAAAGCCAACCAGGAGTGAGAAAACCCAACCACAAACCTCTAACAGATAAAGTTCCTCTTCGCAGGGTATTTTGCAGAACACTGAATGGTCACCATAAACACCAAATGACCCCGAAGTTTTATGATTAGGGTTGGAAAACTGAGCGAATTAAGTTTCAATTAGGGTTGTTATACAGAAAGAACTGAACTGGAACTTGAATCACTCAGTTTTCAAACCCTAATCACAAAACTTCACATTGCATGTAAGTGCTGTATAAAGAAGCCATGGAAGCCCATGGAAGTGTAATACAGTTGAACCTGTATTAAGCGGCACCGTATTAAGCGGTCACCCTCTATTAAGTGGTCAGTTTCAAAGTCTCGAAATTACTTCCCTTGATGTACTATAATTTCAACCTCTTTTAAGCAGTCACCTCTATTAAGCTGTCATGGTCACCATTTGAGAAGTCCCAAAGGAACTTTTTCTATTGTCTTCACCTGTATGAAATGGTGAACTCCCACGAGTCAATTACTAGTTCATACAGTTTCAAATAATGTAACACATGGGGTACAACAACAATAAAATTGATTTCCTTGTTTATGTGACAAGGTCACTCAAGTTCGTTTTAAGCTTATTTTATTTTTCTATTATTTCCATGTGTAGTTGTATTATTCCCACACATTTCTTGTACCTAAATCCTGTTGTGTAGGAGTAGTAAACACCTAGTTCCCTTAGGTAAATCCGGTATTAGTGGGCAGTAAATTCACTCCCTAGCCTTATTTGGTTTATAGTTGTTTTTGATTTCCCTCCAAATCTATTATAAATTGGAAACCATTTGCTCAGTAAATGCAGTTGATTCCGTGTCTCGGATGTTTCAAAGTTTCGGATCACTGTCCTTTGACCTTCCGTGACATAGGAGACCATAGCAGTAGACATCTGATCCATGGCAGGCATGCAAAGCACGTGAATTTGCACAATGGATTATTACGAAGATTAAGTGAAGTCTGTTACCTTGTTACATTTTGATGTTTTCAGTCTTAATAAGACTAGTTCTGGAGCACTCACATCTCAAAATCATGCCAAATAGAGTGGTGAAATCACGAATATCGGTTAATAATTCAAGTTCTTCACGGGTCACGCAAAACCTTCAGATCACGAACTCAAGAAGAATAATTTATTAAATTTACATTTCATGGAAAACAAAAATCAGCTAATCACGCCTCACGGGAATACCCCAGTACGACCCTCTAACAAACTTACTATATGTATGTTTTTTACCCTGTTTGGGTCGACAAAATGATTCATATTGATTTGTTTTGAGATACACCTTTGATTGTCTTAACTCATTTTGTACACTAAAGCTCTTGGGCGAAATTAAAAGCTATCATTTGACACCTCAAAAGGAATTTAACATAGGAAAAAAACACAACTAGGTCGATGGAAACAAATCTGTACTTTATTTTCCAGTCCACTTTAATAACACAACACAAGAATAAAATTGCTTCGTTTCAAAAATCATTTTGATATAAGATAGCATTTGCAGGACATGAGTACCTTTTTAGACTGACCCACATTATTTCGCTCTCCGCGCCCTTGCTTTCCCAATATTTCTTTTTGCCAAACATCAGTATTACTTACAGTAAGAATTCCAAAAAATTATTGATAAGCTTGCATCATTTCATTAAAATTTGATAGAGTTTAAATTGTAATATTATGTGCCAAACAATGTGTTAGTAATTTAATTGATAAGTAAAGTTGGGGATCTCCTCTCAGCAGAGCTTGCTGAGATCTCCTGCTCATGTATAACTACCAATACCAAATGCGCAATATTAATTTTTACCATGATGGCCGAATAAATAAGTAAATAAATAATTATTATTCATTCAAAATATTTCCCCAATTCTGATCAGCTAAAAGCACACGCATAATTCACCATAACCACTTACTGATGACCAAATTTGGAAGAATTTTGTGTTTAACGAGGAAATGACGTCAAAAATGCAAACTTCTACGGCACCGTTAACTGAGAAGACCTGGGGACGAGGTTGAGTTGTTTTGGTTGTGAAAAAAAATGGTGGACATTTAGCTCATTTCAGAAGTAAGAACTACAGCTAGAACTCAGCGAAATAATAGCTAAAAACATGGGAAAAACAACAAGAAGACAACTCGGATGGTGACATCTGCTATTTGGAGAATATTTGCGGAGCTGGACAAACCTAAAGGTACACTATTGAAGATGAACTTAACATCGATGGATTGATGGAGGTAAGCATGTTTTAGCTATGTTTTTAAACTAGGAATTATTTTGAATGAATAATAAAACAATTATTGAATTCAGCTTTCGTATCATATGAAGAATTATGGAGATCTCGGAGGGTGTTATCCACCTCGGCCTACGGCCTCGACGGATAACACCCTCCTCAATCTCCATAATTCTTCATAAGATAATCGGCCTCATTCATTAACTGTTAAATAAATAACTCATATAATTATAGGGAAATTCGAATAGATGGATATAGAAAGTCAACATCTTAATTTATGTAGTAAAAAAGAGGAAAGGAAAGCAGCCCCTCTCCCCCACTATTCCAACAGTTATTATTTTTATGTGTGGATGAGCAATGTTTCGGATCAGTGTCACTATCATCATCTATCTCTACTTTATAATTTAATGCAACTCACCAAATACTCCTTCTGTTATGAAGAGGCGTTCTTCATTCCCCGTTAAAACTCCTACAAAATGTTCCTCCTCTTTACTGATGATTGGAGCTCCTTGTAACATAAGATCCGCGTATAGATCTTCTTTTTCTTTTTTAATGGGAAGACGGTGTTCATTTCTACTTTCATCGTACTCTAATGTCAGGGAACGAAACTTACCACGGTGTATCGCACAAACCAGGAAGTCTGTGTTTTGCTCTCCCTCTTTCAAATACTTAGGAGAGAGACGCACGCCCCACATGTCCTTGCCTTTTTTGTTACTCCCACAGGCACAACGGATTAAAGAAAAATTTCCTCTCTTTAGAATACTGTTGTCTGAAGGTTCCAGTTGATAATCTTTTGCATTTTTCTTCTTCTTCGCTTTGTGCGCTTTTGAATAGCGGTGCACTGATTTGATTGAATCTTCACCTTGCCCAATGCAGCCTTTCCAAGTTACTAAAACAACTTCGTCCTTGTTTTTCTTTCCATCAATATCAACTGCACACGCAATTCCCTTCGTTTTGCCATCTTTCCCTCTGATGGTGCAGACGGCCTTATAAAAGTCGCACTCATCCTTCTGGCCCTTACCCGCCATCTTGGAATGAGTGTGAGAAGAAAGCGGCGTTCGTCGGGTGGCAGAGTCGAAAAAGGGCTGGTATCCCTGGTAATCGGTAGTCGAGAACGTAGTCGAGCCTTACGGGCTCCCCCCACGGGTAGGATATCGTGCGTGACATATCGCTGCCTCCCGGCAAAACTCTGGAGGGAATTCTGCAATGGCTCTGCTCGAGCTTGCTTTTTTCGTTGCGTTGCTCAGGGCACAGAGACTTTCTGCAACTTGCACAGAACGCGAATTGCAACGCCATTTAACTTCATCGGAGCCTCCATATGATAATTACTACAATATTTCAAAGGCTGTTTATCCATCAGTAGATCTGTCATCATTGCTAATCAAGATCACGGTAAGGTTTCATCAATCAATCAATCATGATAGCAAAATTGCTAATATCTCCGAAGAAAATAACCTCACCACGTCGAATACATCCAATGTGTCCAATCAGACAGTGGAAAATACTCGTCAAACTACTGACAACTAGACCAAGACTTACAAGTTTACGTGGAGTGCATCTTGTTTGTATGTCAGTGGTGGTGACTTAAGTTTGACTTCTATGAATGTTTTTTCGTTGTGGGCAATTTATCCAAACAGACGAGAAGGGAAACTGGACTTAACATTACCGCAGTTCTGCAGAGGTGTCTCCCTTGACACTATGATCTACTTCCTTTCCACGGTAGGTGTTTTTTTGTAGTTGTTATTTTTGCAAAATTTCAAATGCTGCTTGCTGGGTAGAGATGGTTTGGGCCGGGGTAAAAAAAACTTCTTTTGACAGTTATCCTAAGTTTGAAAGTTAAGTCAATTTTCACCAAAACCCACATCTAGAACACTCTCCTTCTTAAAGTTTGTGCATTTGAAATACTGTCGACTCCCGATAACTCGAACCTTCCAGGGAAATCAACCGGAAATATGGAAATTACTGTGGAAGGAATGCAAGTATCATGCACTCTTCACTTCAAGGGCAGCAAGATATACAGGTTGATATTTTGAAAACAGAATCAGATTATGCAATAAAGCTTGATTAATACACAGTGATGAACACTAAAGTTGAAGTGGAGTGACATTATAAAGAAAAGACAAAGAATTAGGACCTTTTCACGGTTTATGACGCCATCTTGGCTGGGGGGCAA
This sequence comes from Porites divaricata, assembly GCA_038088405.1. Lineage (NCBI taxonomy): Eukaryota > Metazoa > Cnidaria > Anthozoa > Scleractinia > Poritidae > Porites > Porites divaricata. Next base: position 29,921,633 of record JBBMOI010000003.1, on the reverse strand, counting down.
ACACGGCTAAAATTACAGTGAATGTATGGGATTTTGGCCCACTTGGAACCGCTATATATAACGCAGCAACAAAGAAGCACTAGATTTCCAACATTTGCCGCTACTTTAAATAGTTTTATTGATATCATTCATTCTGTTCATGTGGCTTCTAATTTCATGGTAATTTGCATACTGTTGAGTGAAACGGTTTGTATGTGTTAGGGGGTGTTTACATAAGAAAACTCGCACCGGCGCGAGTTTCATACCGCGATGACCTTTTGATTTCGTATCGCGTTTACATGATGACTGGGTCATTTCACATCTCGTTATTTGAAGGTACACTTCATGTTGGTAAAATAAATGTATGATTCAAAATCGCGAATATTACGCATGCGCTACCCGTTCCAGTCTACCGGCAGACCGATTTCACACCAAAACGGGTGGTCGTTTCGTGTTTACATGATACCATTGCGAAATCTCGCACCGGAGTGAAATCTCGCCTCGGTGCGACAACTGGAGTGAACTCACGCCGGCATGACATTTTGTGGTGGTATCATGTAAACAAATGTAGAGCCATGAGAGGGAACCGGAGTGAACTCGCCACGGCGCGAAAGTCGCCCCGGTGTCATGTAAACACCCCTTTAGAATACGTGCTCTGGTATCACAATTATCTTATCACCATCATGTTTTTATATAGTCTTAGTATAAACCACAGTGTAATCTGCCGCTTTCATTGTCGGTATGAAATCTTAAAAATTCGTTTACAGTCGTTATAACCTGAATCTCTTCTTTATACTGCGTGAAAATAATCTCAGTACAAATGCCAAAAACGCATTTTCCTTGTGGAAATCCGCCTCTTTGTAGCAGCGTTATGAAGGTTCCAAGTGGGCCAAACTCCCATACCTGCTCCCATACATTCACTGTAATTTTAGCCGTGTTTGCCCCCCAGCCAAGATGGCGTCATAAACCGTGAAAAGGGCTATTGACACGTTTGTTTCTATGAAATAGAGTCTGACAATGTTTGGGACTTCAGCACACTGTTTTTTATTCCGACTTGTCATGGGCTCAAAACGCAAGCGAAATGATCTGCAGGGAGACAAAAATTACTTCAAGTTAACGGAAGGTTCAAGTTACCGAGGGTAAAATTGTTGTAAATGTATGAAGGAAATCCAAGGGAAATCGACTTTGATTCAACTTAGTTAGTGCAAGGTTAGTGCGAGTCATCGGGAGTCAACTTAGTGGCGGATCCAGACCTTCAAATGAGGGGGGGAAAAAGTCATCCAGACCCTGAGATAAGGGGGGGTCCAGTCTCAAAAAATTTTTTTCGGCCCTTTGGGCCTCAATTTGGCCTAAAAATAAGGGGGGGCCCAGGCCCCTCCCCTGGATCTGCCACTGCAACTGTATTATATTCCAGGAAACAAGCTGAATATAGCCTGTGTCACTGATGGAAATAAACTTCTGGGTAAACGCGGGGGTTCAGTTTAAAAAGGTTCCCTTCCAGCTCAATCAAATTAATGTAATATTAAAGATTTGAAACATGTCGATGGTTGGCTTCACAATGTGAGCATCCACTGTACTCTCATTCTTTTAAAAAATTAAAACATATCTTGTAAAAAACAAATATTAACTTACGCAACGTTGTTATAACATGTAGTTTATGATTTTTACGCGAAAGAATTTATAAAAATATTGAATGGCCAATCCTGTGATATTGATCGCCGCTCACAGAATGGCTTAGAGTCAAGGAGCCTAAATCATTACTGGTTTTCACTTAGGTTCTTAACTTCCTAGATTCTCTTTCTGAATCATCTATTGCAATTAAAGTACGATAAGAGCATTTTTCGCTTCGACCCAGAAATGTGAGTATTCAGGAACATATGTTCTAGTACATGAATCAAACAGCACCATCGTTTGAACAACAAATGAAGCCAATGGGAATACAATCAGAGACAGAAAAAATACTAGTTTCGGAGTAGCCCCAGTTCAGCTAAGATCAGTTTTATTAGCAGATGTTGATAATTGTTTCCAACTCTATGCAATGAAATTGAAAATATTATAATCAGTTAAACAGTTGTTCTATTTGCATCACAATACCTTTGGGAGAGTAATGTACAGCAACAGAGAGTTGTATTATTCTTGCTATTGACAATTTCTTCTTAGAAAAAGTTAATACCGGGATTGGAATGTCAACTGACATGTCTATGGCTCATAAAAATAAATTCCACTCTCAATTCCTATGTGTGAGCGCCCTGCCATAAATACTTCTTACTTCATTTTTCCTTCACTTAGACGGTTACCTGACATCACAAATACAATAACATTATTGACAGCAGGCAAAAGGTAAAAGAAACGATATGCACCAAACTGGTCTACTTGAGCACAAATCATTTTCCTGGGAAAAGCCAATATTCTTCTACTGTAGCCACTGAATCTTCCACGGCGGTTAATCGAAGCCATGTACGTGTGATTCACATTATCCTCATGGATAGTTACTTATTAATTCAATTGAAGACCAATATAGGAACAGGTTTTCTTTCTCGCAAGACACGGAAGAATTCAAAAACGTCTCCGCCATCTTGGCTGGGTAATCGGAAACTTATCAAAATCTTCCTAAGGAAGGCCCCCTTTTATAGGGGCCCCTGCATTTATGTCCGTCTGTGAAACAGCTGTGACATCCTTGTTCTGGACCCCCTCCTGTGTACCAGGATTTGCGTACACACCATGATTGACCCTTTTAAAAAAGCCATTATCAATTTGCCAATCAGGTTGAAGGAAATTTTTACACACATTGCCAGTAATTCATTGAGTCTAATGGGGTCCAGAACAAAGATATTGGCACTGCTTCTCCGGGGTTACAAACTGTGACGCAGGCTAGTTGAATAGGATCCGGGGGGGCTTTGCCTGCGTAACTGGGATCAAATTGAAAAGGGGTTTTCTGGTGTGCAAATTCCCCCTTTCCCTTCCCCATTTAACCCTCAGACGTACACGCAAATTCATACCCCTACCGTGGTACAAGGGGGGGGGGGGGGGGGGTGGAAGGAACCCCCCTTGAGTTTTTTATTTGTTGCAACATTTCAAAACAATTTTACCTTCAGTGGAAAGCCTTTGATCTTCTTAACAAGATGTGGTATATTTTGTGGGTGGTGGTGCTGCTGAAGGCCTGTGATGTCACCAACAATGGTCGCCATCTTGGATTTTACCGAGACTTAGCAATCAAGTTAAAACCGTGAGAAATGGTGATTTTTTGTGCTTGACAAGAAAATTAACACATACATGTAAATAAGCACTTGTGATGATTTTAGCCACAAGATTTACTTTTATTGTTGAAAAAAGATGTATTTTACCCAAAAATGGCTTGACCACCTGCTACTTATGATGTCATATCCCATAACCATAGAAACTGACCATCACTGAACTTGACTCAAAATGCCCGCAAGGGATAAACGACAGCTACTGAAAGTGTTAGGTGCTGCTGATGTTTTACACTCTAGGAAAAAACTCAGAAAAACCACGCGCCCCCCCCCCCCCTTGTACGTTTGAGGGTTAAAATGACTGCCATGAAGGCTAGAGGGACTATGTTCAGCTACCTTTTTGGAGCCTTTTCTAGACAGGGCAGCAAAAAAGATGTTGCTGCAAATAAAAAGGTGCTGCTGCAAATAAAAAAATGTTGCTGCAAATAAAACTGGTACCCAATCTTACTCTTTTCAAGCCTCGTGTAAAACCACTCGACAGTGGGCGCCATGTTTTGTTCTCGTTGTGGGAAGGAAGTCAGCAAAGAATCAAAGTATTGCTCAGCTTGTGGCTTTTCCCTACAGCGGTCGAGTGTTGCAGGCCCGTCAGTACTTTTTTATTTGAAGCAACATCTTTTTTTTATTTGCAGCAACTTTTTTATTTGCAGCAACATTTTTTATTTGTATAGGGTGCAGTGTTTAATATGCAGTTGACCTTTTTTTATGTAATGACCCTTGTGGGCCACCGTACTTTAGCCATTTACCATTTTTCCTCAAGTAATAGCCGGGGGCAATTATTCGAGGGAGGTGATTATTTCAAATATTGCTCACTGGAAGTCGTGCCCTTTTCTTTGCAATGGGCATCACTATCACTACTTTGGGATTCATAAATACATGTAGCTCTCAATTTTCAACCTGTCAGTTAAAACTGTGGTGTAATTCTGTTTCTCACAGAGTTCCCTGCTAGCAGGGAACTCAGAGTTAAAGTTAAAAAAAACACCACACTTAGATTGTCTTCAAGCATAATACTGTGACTGCAATCAGTGTGCAATGTCCCCTTCCTTGTGATTTTAGTCAACCGTTTGTCGGGATATCAATTAAGCCTGCTCTTGCTCTGAATTTTAGTTGCAGGACATAGCAGTGCTACCACATCTTCCTGACCCAAGTCTGAACACAGTAGAGTGTGTTATTATGGACAATGAGACAGCACAAAATTTTGATGGACTGAAGAAGCTGTTTCATGTTGTGTGCTGGAGCATTCTCTGTATAAGTTTATTTGTTGGCCAGTTGGCTTCTCAGTTGCTTATTGTGGAGTTGAGGGAATGGAAAAAAAATCCAGAGAACGACAGCAAAGTTGCAACAGTAATGTTTTTATCTTTAGTTGTTTTTGCTTTAGGATTTGGCTTACATTTGTTTGCCTTGGTTTCTCAGCATGATGTTTATTCGTGCACATTCTTTGCCCTTGTGATAGTTGTGCTTTTTCGTCGGGCTGGTTGGTGTATTCATAAACGCCCCAGGATGAATACACAATGTAGTTTAAAACGTTTTGATTGGTCCTTAACCAAGGGTAATGAGAAAAAAACCAGCACAAATATCATTTCTTGTTTCATACTTCACCCAGCAGTATTCATGGCGTGTCATCACTTACTGTGGATATTGCTGGGTATTATAACAGAACCATTTTGGGGTATTTCAGTTTTAGCCGCTTTACTTTCTGTTTCTGCTGTTTTTTGTTTCTTTTTTCATGATTTACACACAAATTTCCCTTCTTGTAAATGTAATCGTAAATGTCTAATAGCTTCGATCCTTGACGTAGGAGGTTTCGGTGCATTTCTCCTTTTAATTTTTGTACTCCTTGTTGTTGGACAGTCCTTCCTTAGTGAAAGCCTTATTACCACTTTAGTGCAAAACATTTTGGTGGTTTTTGCAACATTAGCGTTTGGATATCTGAAGTTAAAAAGAAAACGAAAAAAGAAAGAAACAGTTGTATAAAACACAAACTTCAGTACGTTAGCGAGCACAATTTATATTTACCCATTTCAAGGGCACCCAACGGTTTTACTCTGCAAAATAATTTTCCAAAGGAGAAATATCGCCTAGAAATCTCAAAAGCTCAAGAAAGGCTAAAAGATTTCTGGATAAACCGTTAATTCCATTAGTCTAAGGGTGCGTTCCTTTGAGATTATCCAGGTTAGGATTTGTGATCGGAGATCATTTGGATCATTATATGCAACTTTAAATGAACCGAAGAATCCTTTCCCGGGGCGGATGCGTCGGTTTCTTTGATGTGTAGCCTGTTCAAGGCTCCGAGATAGTCGGGCCCGCGGAATTGAGAAAGCGCGAACACGAAAAAAACTGAAGGAAACTTTTCCCTTTTCCTCGCCCCGCCCTTTCACATTCGCGTCTTCCCCACTATCTGAGAGCCTAGAACAGGCTATTTGACGTGCTAAGATCCGAGTGATCTCAAATCATTGAATTGAACCTGATTGGAACACACCCTAAGATATTCGCAGTTTTTCACATTTTTTTTACCAAGACATTGGGATTATTGTTGAAAAAGTTCTCCTAAAAAATTTCAGTGAAAAGACAAAACGTTCCTTAGAATTTTCTAATGAACGTACGGCTACTCCATATCCTCGAACGTTCGACCGGACCCATCAGGGTTGTTAACAGTTTCGGATGAGACGAAAAAGCCAGGGGCACCTAACGACCGAATGTTTCCAAATTCGTCTGAAGTGTTTTAAATGGTTTTCTCCTTGCATTAGAAGTCTGGTTAATTTGGAACTGTCTTAAACATTACTTATCTGTTCGGATGTCTTAACCCCTCGAAAATTTTAGGCGGCTTTCTCGTTTCATTTGAAACTGTTAGCTACCCTGATGGGAGCGGACGAAGGTTCGAGGATAAAAGTAGCCATATTTTCCTCAGAAGACTGAAGGGAACGTTTTGTCTTTATACCGAAATTTTCAGGGAACCTTTTTTTAACAATAAACACAATCTCTTGGTTCTAAAATGTGAAAAATACAACCTCCGAAAATTGGAGGTAAGGTAATAGAAAAACTCCGAATATCCCAGATGAACGGAACAGTTATCCAGACATTTTTAGGTCTTCTCGAGCATTAGAAATTTTTAGACAATATTTGCTCCTTCGAACAGTCGTTGGGTGCCCCTGGTTAAGTAAAAACTTTCGAGACGACCAAAGTACAAGACATCCGAACGGATTAATAGTTTTTAGGACACCTCCAATTATATTAACCATAACGGCTTCTAAATCTTACAGAAAACCATTTGAGATACTTCTGACGTATATGGAAACATTTGCCCCGTAATGGAAGGGTTCTTCCCTGTTTTAGCTTTGTCTGGTGAGAATATCAAAGATACGTAAAGGAATCGATCTGTCAAAGAACACCCAGTAAAGCTTTTTTATTGACGATATGTAAATGAGCGTTGCAGTAGCGATGAAAAATAAGGGGCTCAAGCAACGACGAAGGCAACGGCAGCAAAAATCTCACCTAAAAAAAGCATTCGCGCTGTTTCAGACTTTATCGTTATTGTTTCATGTCGTTCAATTTCTCACTGAAATGTTTGCAAATTTTTCTGGGGTTGAGTTCTAAAAGTGTTTCACGTCGTTGTCGTTGTCGTGCAACGACGGAAAAGAAAATTTACAAAACGCGCAATGCACGAATAAAGTTACTGTTTTGCTAATAACACCTATTGCTTTTTGCCGTTCTCGTTGCCGTCGCCGTTGTCGTTTCTTAGACTCCCTAATATCCCAAAAGAAACGGTGTTTAGAAATAATCTATACTTTCTCATTGGTTGAACGCATAAAAAGTGACCCGAGTCCTTGACTTTGAAAAAGATAAACGGCAAATTAAGCCATTTAGAATTGCAGGAAAAGTGGCCATGTGCTTATCTCTGCCGTTTCACAGAAGACTTCATCATGTGTCTGAAAAAGGCGGAGAGTGTGTTTTTAAATGATACTGTAGGTGCATGCGTGATACACTTGTTCAAGCACTTGGCTAGATTTGTTACGTACTTAATTAGTACACACTTAATTAATCCCAACGAAAAAGTTACCAACATACAACAAATGTACACAGGTATTACAAATCAATCAACTAGATCTAGTAAATAGTTCTTAAATTTTTAGCCAAAGTTGACGACTTTTCAGATTAGTAAGTTTTAGTGTTGATTTAAGGTTACGGACTTGTGTTAGTGCTTTACCAGCAGGTAAACCCACACCCTACAAGTCACGACACAGTAAACATACTTATCGAACCTGTTAGCCTCGACTTGACATGCTGAAAAGGGACCGCTTACAGTCCTGTTACAGTCTAAGTATGACAGGGTCTGTAACCTTTAATATTCAAAGCGAGTGCTCCACATTACAACAGCAGCAGTAGTAGGAAGTTAAAAACATATTTTATGTTCACACTTTGACGTAACTAGATAAAAAAATGCTTTCAAAGGAAAGGTAGGTTAAAGTTCCGGAAGTTACGGCTCTCCGAAAGTAGCGATGAAATTTCACTGGTGTTAGCAAATCCGGAATTAGCGATTGCCCCGAAAATAAAACCCCTCCGAAAGTAGTGACCTCAAGAGTAATTTCCCTTTTTTACGAGAAATAACGGAAATGCACACTTTGTTTGACGGTTCGCGTTCTTGAAGTTCAAGTACACGAACAGTCAAACAAAAGGTTGAATACGCAAAAATACGGACTGTTTTGAATTCTAGCACGCGTGCAACAACAAAGAAAATAGGAGATGTCTGCATGCAGGTTAGGTTTGTGATGGAGTTCCAATTTTGACCTTTTTTATCCTGAGATGGGGCCATTTGCGCCCAACATGTGCTTTATTCATTAGGTAGTTTTTGTATATGCGAGAACATAACATATGTAATAATTTAATTACTGAAATCAAAACAGCCTTTTCACTTACGGTCTGCATGGGGTATACATTGAAATCATAAGTCTTCCCCCACCCCTACCCCCTTGCTCTGGCGGTCAATAAATCCCCCGCGGTTTATTTTTTATCACGGACGCGCGTTCGGCGGACTTTTAACGAAAATAGAGGGTCTGTGAACAGGCTATATCCAACTGAATTTTTCTTCCACTGGTACAGTCAAAGTTTTAAGTTGACAAATATAGACACCCATTAAGTAAAGTGTCCTCATTATAATGGTGTCCGTATTATTCTTGTTTGTGTGCCGTTGTTTACACTGAATGGTAACTTTCGTAGAATAGTGTCTAAGGGGCTGTTTACATGTAGGGACGAAGATCCTAGAAGGAGGAGCAACTTTTTGTTGGGTTTAAGTGCAGGAATTTCGGTCCGTGTGGTGCCCAAGTAGAGAAGGTTAGAGAAGGAATTAAAAATGGCAGGCGACAAAAACGAGATGCAATTTGGGCCTTCCAGTTCTTTTTACTTGCGTTAATGAGTCTCTTTCAGCAGAATTATCACAATAATAATCTCGTGGTAACGCCAAACAAAAGGGTTTGTTAAGCCATTTAAAGCACTTTTCATACCTGTTTAGAGCGAAATACTCCAGTCAAAAATTACAGCGGTGACGTCATGACAATTCACCAATAGGAGAGTGAGTTCTACTTAACGTCACTCCCGACAGCATATGTCAATCAATTTTTCCCGCCCAAATTTATAATAAGATTCAAATCCATTCATCGAGTGAAACAATTCGACCTCGCGCTTCGCTCGCTTTTAAGACCTTAAGAGCTGTCGACTTTCTTTAAAGCTCGCTTCGCTCACTTTAAGAACGTATGAGAGGTCGACTTGTAGCAGGTCTAGGATCTTCCTACCTCTCAGCTAGGAAGATCCTTGTACTAAGAACATCCTAGAACTTGGGACAAATACAACCCTTTGCATGTAAATTGAATACAGGAAGTATTAGGCGATGGGATGATCCGCATTCTAGGATCTTCCTGGTGCTAGGATCTCCCTCCTTCCATGTAAACAGCCTCTAACTCAAAAACCTTGCTGTTATTTTAGATACTATAGCTGGGCATTTCTTTCCTAGCAACTGATACTTTGCCTGCCTGGTTATCTAACTTGTTACGTAGCAAAATATATATATGTGCTTGTAGCGTTTGGAAGTGTAAATAAAACATTGTAGCTATATTTGTATTTGTTAAAGCGTTTGGACTGTGTCAAAAGTAAACGTTTACACTGATTTTAATCAATGCGTATATACAATTCCAGGGGGCCTATATACACTATATACAACACCTGCCCTTTGAGGCCCTCGACGCAAAGGATAATGATAATGATATACTTGCCGCTGCGACGATCATATCTCATCTTCATTCTATGTTTTGCCAGTTATCAGTTATTCAGTTATCTTCTGTTTGTTGAAAAAAAAAATCTTGTGCAAAACATAAATAGATACAATGTTGTGTATATTTTTCTCAAATAGAATATATCCTCCCTTGGCCTGCTCCCAATGTATGGGTCCTTACAGCTCAATCAGTAGGGTACTGCAGCTCTGACGCAGAGGCCATGGGTTCGAATCCCCTTGAAGTCCCGAAATTGTTTTCGGTTTAATTTTCAGTTGCTTTTAAAAATTGCAATTACTATTACAACGATCATATCTTCATTTGAATATACAACACTGGCGAAAACTAAAAAATATGCATTTTGCTGCGAGACATGATCAAAGTGTAACTTTCCTAGGGCTGCCACGGTTTCTTTGTAAACTTAGGTTAGTTCATTTTCATGTTACCAGCAGCCTGCGTCGCTGACGTATTTTAACGTCGGTTAGTAACGTCTGCGGAGCAGCGCCGATGTCCTCGTTCTGGACCACAAAGGACTCAACGAATTACTGGAAGAACGTTTCGAATTTCCTTCCATCTTGATTGGCAAATCAACAATGACTTTTTTAACAGGCCAATCATGGCGCGTACTCAAATCCTGGTGCACAGGACGCCCAGAACAAGGATTCCGGTGCTGTTTCGTAGACGGACTTAATCAGAGTTTAATTTCGTCTACGGCGCAGGCTATGTTACTAGAGGTTTTCTTGACGATTACAAAAAAGGCATTTTCCTCGCGGAAAAAAAAATTAGTAATCGTTTGATTTTCATTTTTTGATGCTTCAAATGTTGTGAAAAAAAATCAAGATTCCTCGACACCGTAGTCATAAAAAAGATCGAAAATATAATAGTGGAGGGGCAAGGGAGAGAGAGAGACAATTTTCCTTTTCCCTTGCCCCCTCCTCCATCGTCCTCGCATCAACTTTCGCACGGCTGTATCTCTGACTTTACGTACCACAAAAGAAAAAACACACCAAAAAAACCGGCGGCTATGCAGGCTATAGCACTCTCCCTGGTCCTGTGTATCACTGGCTATTAATCTAACTACTTTTTTTTCTGCCTGTTTGTTGTTCATCCCTCGGCACTTGCCTAGTTCCCTGTGGAATTTTCTGAGGCCTTTACAGTCATCCATTGCCGCAGCGTATTGGAGACGAAGAGACAGGTGCATGGAGGAATGTGAAGTAAGGACTTGCTAGGGACCAGGCGGTATGACTTAAACTGCTAACTAGTCCACATTCGGAGGCTGAGGAGCTTCCGGTCCACTCAGGCGCTTACGAATATCTTCTTTAGTTCTTTTATAGTCCTACGTGAAGAGAATAAAAGAGGAGAGGAAAGTTGAAGCGATAATATAAAATCACGGTAGATATTTAACTTCTTTTTCTATGATCCTATGTAGTTACAAGTTTGATTGACCTTATTTCCAAGTTGATCACGACTTTTTTCTGAAAGTGAGGTCTTGGTATTTTTATTGAACTGACCTGATCATTGAAAAAAAAACCTCTATACTATTGTCTCTTTCTCGAAGTTGACCGCTTAAAAGAGGTTTTTTAAAACTGTACATAGGAAATGGCACAGGAACTATACACAGGTGTACAACAAAAGAAGTGTTTTCAAGCAGTCGTAATGAAATGATTCTAGTATTGTGTCTACTATGGTTTTCTCAGATGATAATGGGCCCTTTGTAGAATACGGTCACATGTTACAAAAAACAGCACCTTGGTGGATGGCAACGAAGCAGTGGGACTTTGAAGAGAAAGGATATTAGTATTATGAATGATGAATGCTATTCAAATGACTACGCCAGTTAGTTACACGTGGCAGTGACCAACTCGAAAGCCTAAGCCCCTTTGGTCACTGCGCACATTCCACCTTTGATGTTTTATGTAATTTCATGTTGTTTTATTTTACTTTAAATTTGTGATGTGTTGTAATTTTTCTTTTTTGTAGTAAACTATTGAAATAGTGCAATAAATAAGAAATCTGAAATCTGTTAACTCTTTGTTTTACTTGCCTCTGTGCGTTAAAAATTGTTTCCCATCCTACAAGGTGTTTTTTGAACCATGTGACCAGCGTATTTGCAAAGGGCCCATTGCCACAATAGATTGCGACAGGGGTCAAGTTTCCCCGGCGTATAAAATAGGAAAAAAAAGGATTCCCTCTGAAAATATCCATTCGTTCTGGAAGAGTTTACCGAAAAAAAGAGCCTTATTATTTAAGTTTTCAAACAAACAACTTCCCGCTTTTGAGGACAAATTATATCAAATCGCTTGAGGTTTCAGAGATTTCTAGGAAGATTTACCGTTGAAGATCTTTATGACTGTCCTCCAGCGCCTTCTCCTGCATGTTCATGCACTGTTGAAGGTAAGTAATTGCCTGCTGGAATCCCCCTTCTCCTTATGCACCATCCCAAGGTTGAATAAGGACTTTGCAGTGTCCATGTGACAGGGTTCGCACGCACCTTGAAAGTCCTTGAAAGTCCTTGAAGTTTAAAATAAAAATTCAAGGCCTTGAAAGTCCTTGAAAATTGTGGTCGGTGCTGGAAATTCCTTGAATTTCATTGCTAACTGTATAGTTTAAGTAGAACTCCAAAGGAAGAGGAACAAACACAGAAAGACCTCCGGGATACAATTACTCGTGTTGTGGAAGAACTAAAAACGACATGAACTCAAGGCTCTTTTTTGAACTGCATGGAGTCCTTGAAAAATGGGAAATGTATCCTTGAAAGTCCTTGAAAAGTCCTTGAATTTTTGGTGCTAAAAAGGGTACGAACCCTGATGTGATCATTCACCAACTTGCGTCGAATCTTCAAGGCGATCTTATAGTTAGAATTTGGTTTGGCTTGGTCGAATTGGCTAAGAGCACAGAAGTTGTTTGAAACTTCAAAGGTTTTTATGGGTAGTAGCAGTAAAAGGATTATCCACCAGCTTTTTCTTGTAAATTCGTGGTGGCGTTAATGGCTTGACTATGATGTTCCTCCAAGGAGAGAGCCACTAAATAAAGGAAATGAACAAAAAATGAGATCACGCAGAGCGTCTCGTGCCTTAACGCTCGACTTAGCACTTTTCTCTTATTTCTGGTTACCTGCAAACGCCAGCTCTAAAACTGTTCATTAATAAAAGAAAAATTTGAAGAAAAAACTCTGGGACCAGGGTAAGCTTTGGTAAGAATTGTCCAAAAATGAAAACTTTCTACCTTTTACAATAAATCGGTGTCACATTTTATACGCCCTACCTTCCCATCATGACAAACCACTGCATGGCTTTCTACAATCCCCAAGGTGGCCGGCGTTGCATAGTATTGCAAACAGAGATTTGGTTTTTCAAAAACGATACCTTTAAGATGAGAACAGCAATGACGTTTGGCCCGTCCATTAATATCCGTTTGGTTCACATCAGAATCATTGTCAGTTTTAATCGTGCTGGTAAGTCATGGTCATTATAGATGTTTTGACCGGCTGTCTTGGAATGAGTTATCATCGATCGGAAGGACCACCGAAACAGACAAAAAGGGAAAAAAGAAAGCTGTCATGACCACGCCCTTACCTGTGGCTTAATAAATCCACATCACCTATCCTTACTCACCTGCCATATCGTTATATGTAGCTCCAAGCATGACCCTGCATTTGTCCTCACCACTGTGGTTTTTTAATCGAATGCGAATTACATTTTTATCTTAGGTTTTCCAAGGGGATCGCCTTCTTTTGCGAGGCATCGGCCAAGTTTTGCGAGAGGTGATTTCCAGGTTATACTGGATTCTGTCAGCTTCCTGAAGATACGCTTTGACTCGTTTACTGGCTCCATCACACAGGTCAGGTGTACAGGAATAGTTAAACACTTCGTACCAGCCGTGTACCAGCCGATGCCTTGAGCAGTGATATTTTGAACTAAGAGGGAACAATTGGCTAGTTCCAAGACCCGATCAATCAACTGACCTTTGCTTGACTGTGTGGATTGAAATACCTTTGCGGCCCCAGACGGTGTAAACCAGCCTTTGAGAAGAGTCAGACTCACGAGGGTGTTCTGTTCCTGTGGACTAAGTCTAAGCAAACATTAAGGCAGACGTTTATTTTTTCTTCGTCTGGGACAACTTAAATCTTCTTCAAGTGTTCAAATCTCTCCTCTGGTGGTGAAAAACTCATCTGTAGCAAGCGACTTACTAGGTCATCTTGCGAGTATCAAGGTGTAGAGGACTAGAGGAAAGCTACTACAAAAATTTGGAAGTTGATCTGCCCAAGATGTGTCAACGGGTCTATTCTTCCATACAGTTTTCAAGAGGTGAAAAGTTTGCTCTGGCTTAAAGGCATCCAGGGTGATCTTCCCCATGCCAATGAGGAGAACACAACACTTTCTGACGATGTGACCAACAACTTCATATTCCTGGAACTAGAGATCAGTTTTGCCACAGAATCCGTGGGCTTGATGCGATCGACCGGCTCCTCTATTTGTTGATTTTCTATCCAATCATCCACATGAGTTAGAAATTCAAAGTTGTCTAGCAGCATAATTGTGTACTGTTAAAATCACTGTTTACCAAGGGCGTTTTCAATCCAGATATTGGGTTATTCAAGGGGTAATGATAAATTTGAACAAGAACCGTTTTAGCGAAATCATCGGCTGAATATACATATTTACAATTTACGTACACAACCATGATATTTTTGTCAGACTCCCGTCGATCGTTTGCTACTTTAATGACCAGGGCTGTTTTCCCTATGCCAGGGGGACCGTGCAACAGTACGCATCTGCATTCATGTGTTGGGTCAAGACATCTCAAAATACTTTGGAATTCACGTTCACCACTGACGAAATATGGCACCGTTAAGGGAGGTGAGATTTATCCCTTGAGAATTCTGTGAACCAGATAGAACAATAATAATTAAAGTAAAGCAAAAGAAGAAAACCGTTGGTGTGTTTCTGTTTAAATTAAGACGTTTGTAAAAGTGTAAATATTGCTATTAATAATAGTTGACTGAAATATGAAGCCGATGAAGGTGGCTAATTGCACGGGGGAGACACTTAAAAGAGCCATGTCATTGTGAGTTCCACATTTTTTAGTCAAACCTGGAGTAAAATTATGACTAAGAATTCTCGAACATATTTTTTTAATACTTGTAACTCTAATAGAAACATATTAAATGATACTATCAAAGGGAAAACAAACCATCACCGGCTCTGGCCATTTTTCGACTAAACAGGAGTTTTTTTCTTGCAATTCGTTTCCATTCTTCCTGTACAAAAGCCAAGACATACACCTTTTAGTTGACTGGGTATAGTAGAAGTGTAACTGAGCAATCAGTTCCAATCGGGTCTTCTTTGATTTCAATGTGGTTTTAGAGTTTTAAAGAAATACTATACCAAAAAATTGTTGGGAACGGCTCCTTAAGCACGAAAGGTCTGTGGTGCGCTGTAAAGGGGCAAGCGTATTGGAGTATTTATTGGGGGTTGAACAGAAAAATCCACACAACTTGATTACGATAGCACTTACGCAGCACTTGTTATCGTTTTTTCCTCCAATTCTCCCATTCTTCCCCTCCAATCCGTCGAAAAACTCGATACCCAAATAAAACTACAAATCTTGACTTAGGGTTTAGCAACTGATTAAACGTACCAGCTTGATCGCTTTCTTGTACAGGCTTCGAACTGGCACTCATGATCAGCTCTTCATGTGAATCTGTCGAAAGAGACATTGCAACAAGGATTTAACCGTGCTTTAAAGAAAAACTGCACAGTAATCCTTAGGGAGTTATTAGAACTCCAAAAATGGAGTAAACATTTTAGGTACAGCATAACCCCTTTTTTGGAGTTACTTTAACTCCTAATTTAAATCCAAATTCAGTGGGGTCATTTTGACTCCAGAAAAAGAGTTCTTTTTACTCCCAGTCTGCAGTTAAAATAACTCTGAAAATGGGGTTATTCTTACTCCTTACATGGGTTGTTTTTTTTCTTTTTGGAGTTACTTTAACTCTGATAGTGGGGTAAAAATTTTAGGTACAGGATAACTCCTTTTTTGGGATTATTTTAAATCCTCATCATCTGGGGTCATTTTTATTCCTGAAAAAGAGTTCTTTAAACTCCTTTTTGGAGTTAAAATAACTTCCCAAAAAATAACTGCATTGTAGGGAGTTAAATTAACCCACTAGAGGAGTTATTATAACTCCTTGAAAATTACTGTGATGCAAACTTTGGCCTACAGGGCTGAATTAATTGTCACTTAAGGGCTGAAACAGACCTTTGTAATTTTCAGTGTAGTTAGTTTCCACTAAGTCTCTAATTGCCCCCAATACAACAAAAGCAATCCAAATCAGTATTTTATTTCATCTAAGAAATACTGTACAGTGAAACATGCAAGTGTCACTCGTTATCATGTCAGGTTGGTGATACAGCGAAGAGTAACAGATAAGAACCAAAATTCTTCAGGTTAAGATTTTGAAAGAACCTGATGAAGTAGAAATGTTAAAACAGATGTTACGGTGTTCTTAAAGGCAATTCATCATTCTAATAGCTTAAATTGCAGTCATTTAGACACAACAACATGCATATTTTGTACAAACATTTAATACCACCAACATTGTTTCAAAAAGTCTTTTTTTCCTCAAGAAAATAAGAACCTCGCGTGTTTGATAACCTAGACAGCTTAATTTCCAAGAAACACAAAATTTATAAGAGCCTTTTGAGGCTAACTTCGAAAAGCACATGTTACTACTAAAGGGGACGGGGGAGTGGGAGGAAGAGTTACGGTTAGGGATAGGTTAGGGACCAACCCTTACCCCAACCTAACCCTAAGTTAGGGTTAAGGTTACAAACTAGAAGTACGGTTTGCTGAGGGTTAACGTTTGAGGAACTTCTTGGTAGGATACCGTAAAATTCCGAAAATAAGCCCCTCCAAATATAAGCCCCCCAAACCGGTTGCTCAAAAAACCCTTCGTTAATTGGTCCCTCCAACTGATATAAGCCCCCCAAACCGGTAACTCAAAAAACCCTCCGTTAAATGGCCCCTCCAAATATAAGTCCCCCGAGGGCTTGTACTTGGAATTTTTCTCTCAAATACAAAGTAAAACAAAGCAAAAACGGTAAATTTACCTTCAACTGTAAGGCTAGCCCAATCGATTTTGAAACGAAAGATACGCCCCTCCGAATATAAGCCCCTCCAAAAATAAGCCCCTCAAAAAAGGCCTTCGAAAAATATAAGCGCCGGGGCTGGTCGGGGCTTATTTTCGGAATTTTACGGTACCAAATTACGTTGCGTTACATATAAATTACATCACCGTACTGAGCGTAGGATTGAATTTCAAAAGACGGGTCAGGAGGTGAGAAATACAGAGATGTAGTTTCAATACAGGCGATTTTCGAAGACTGATCACTGGTCAAGCAAATAGTTTTAAATTAACGTTATCTTACAAGACGTTTCGCTTCGCTTTCTTCGTGTTTGACCACAGCAGAGCACAGATAATATAAACATTTTAGAGAGTAAATATTCCAGCTCCGAGGGGGCGCCGGAGTAAAACCGATGGCCACATCTGAAAGAAAAGGACAAAAGGAAAACCTTTTTTAAAGAAAATTCCTCAACATGTGTTTAAAAAGTAAGATATCTCGTCTACATCTTTTTCCCTAGATCAGTTTCTACCCGCAATGGTTTCATAATCGGTAAAGCAGAAAAACATTGTACCGAACATTCCGGGGAATAACAAAATAAGAAGATTTAGTCTCGAGCATAAACGGCGCTCGACGGTGCTATCGCGGGAACTTTAACTTGTTTTGAGGAAAAATAATTACTCTTCCGCGTTCCGATCAGCGAGACACTGACAAATCACGATATTTTGCGATAACCGAGTTCAATGATTTTTTTATCATTCGATCATGATCACTGAGTTTGTTTTTTAATAAGCAATATCTTCGGAAAGCGGTTAGCGCGCCCTGCCTTCCAGGAGCAAGCCTGGTGAGCAGAATAGTATTTGCTGCGGTCAGTATAAAACATGGACTGCGGACTACGGACTGCGGACTGGGTATAAAATACGGACTAGGTATAAAACGCGGACTGGAAAATATGGACTGGGTATAAAATACGGACTAGGGTATAAAATACGGACAAGGGACTACGTTGGCAAAAACGATGCTAATTTTTCTAGGTAAGGAAAAATAAGGCCAAAAGATCGCTAAATAGGAAGACACGTGGGTTTAAGTTATAAATACTCCTAGAAATTCTTGGTGGAGGTGTGCTGTCCGGTTCTCTGAATCGTGAGCCTGACGTCAAAATCGCTATTTTTTGCACCCATTTTTTAACAATCATGAAACTACGGGAGCGTACATCAGTATAAACGTATTTACCGTTTCAATTCCAAATGACTAAGAACGAAATGAAAATATATGCGAATTCGAAATGCATTTGAATATATATATATATATATATATATATTTTTTGCGCTCTAATCTGACAATTTCTGCCTAATCAGGCCTAGCCTGTTCATGTTCCAGGCTGCGAGATAGTTGGGTCCGCCTAATTGAGAAAGCGCGAACACGAAAATAAAAGGGAAGGAAACTAGGGAGTCTTCCCCACCATCTGAGAGCCTAGAACAGGCTAAATAAGGCCAAATTCAATTTTTTAAGCGAGGACCAGATTACAAAAAAGAAGGACCGGATCCTGATAAAGGATCTAATCAGCAATAAGTGAAAATATAAGACAAAAAAGCAAGGCTGATTTTACAGTCGGGAATATATTATCTTTTAACCAATATTTCGGAAGGCACGGCCTTCCTTCTTCAGGGTCTTACAAATAATGAGACGTTACAATTTGAAAATAAGAAATAGCGTGCAATATGATACTATGATAGCAAGTGAACGTTGAAAACAAAAACCGTTGAAGTAGTGATAGAAAGAAATTTGAAATGGAAAAATAGAAAAATAAGTGATAACAAAGAGAAGAAATAAATATTGTATTACATTTCATCTTTCTTATTAATACCTAAAGGTTCAAGAGTTTTACCTCTCTCGATGAGGTATGCCTCTCTAGCTTTTCGTACACTGTCTCTATTAGATTTGGTAAGCTCTAGTAGGATGAGAGTGATGTCGTTAGCAGAGTAATCATTGGTAAGAAAGTGTTCTGAGACTGTGGTGGGTTTAGAGATATTAGATGGGTTTTCAACTGGTCTGCGGTGTTCGTTGAAGCGGTCTTTAAGTCGTCGTTTGGTTTCACCTATGTATTGTTTGGGGCACTGGTTGCATTGTATCATGTAAATGACGTTTTTAGAGTTACAGTCAATGTGATTAGTGATAGGTCTGGTTTCGCCTGTAGCGTGGAATGTGTATGAAGTTTGTCCGTCAGATATGTATTTGCAAGTGAGACAGTTTTTTCTGCAAGGGTATGAGCCACGGGGCTGGTTGTGTTGTGCAAGGTTGCGAAGTTGAGCCCTATAAAACTATAAATTGGATTTTCTTCTAACTCCTTCTTTTTTTTAAATTCAGAATTTAATTTCAGTTGCCTTTTGTAGCGGCATAACCTTTCTTGTCCGTGCAGTATGCTTTCCTTATGACGCTGGCGTGACTGCGTGACCAGCTAAAGGAATATTTGTATGGGATGCAAGGAGATGGGACTACTGTTTTATGCTGCTTCTTCTCATTAGCATTCATGTTCAGCTTGGTCCGCTTTCCGTTTCTCTCAGTTTTACCTTTCTAAAGCTGTTTTTATAAACATAGTCCGTAGTCCGCGTTTTATACCTAGTCCGTGTTTTATACCCAGTCCGCAGTCCGCAGTCCGTGTTTTATACTGACCGGTATTTGCTGCCCAAAACAGTTGAACGACATTGCGCATGAGCACACCATTATTTGTAGGCAGTTATTTGCAGGTCACGTGGTGGGCTCTCGGCCAATGTAAAGGAACAAACATTTGCATCGAATGATAATAAACATTATCATTCGCTGCAAATGGATCACTTTTTAAGACTTGACCGAAACCAGAAACCACGCATGAAAAGCCTCTGGCACCCAGAGTATTAATTGGCGTGGGTGGGTGGGTGGGTGGGTAGTGGGTCGTGCGTTGTGCGTCGTGGGTCGTGCGTCGTGCGTCGTGCGTCGTTGGTCGTGCGTGATAGCTCATGCCTCTTCGAGAAGACTCTTCCTTTACACGACCCTTCGCATTCATGAAAAAGTTTCTCCGATAAAATTCAGTAAAGCAAATCTGTCAGCGAAATATGTCCTCCCAGGTCATCTTTCATTTTCCCGCATGCTCTTCGCACACTCTGCGTTCTTAATGAAATGCACATATGTCCAAGAAAACCACTTCCTGTTAAACGAAAATTCTAAGATAATCTCGGCTTTTATTTCACATTCTATGTCGTCGGAAAAAAACTTTCCAGTATGTTTTTAGACCAAATTAGACACTAAAACAAATTACGACCAATCATCACCATTTACACACTTCAATTTTGCCTTCGAGCCTAATCACAGATCTAGTGGCAGTCTGTGTAAAGAAGTTTTAATTGAGCAGATCACGGTTGTTCGTAGGCCTGGTACATACACTTCCAGGGAAAATCACAGGGTGTGAAAACGTTCGTGCCCTCAATTTTCCGGGTTTTTTCTGTAATTATTCTTAGACGATATTAAATAATTTCGTTATGAAATTGAAATTGTATTTTCATACCTTTACACCCAACACGCGTACCCGCTTTTTAACCTTTAACGTTAATAATTCGCGGGAATTTTCACTACCTCTGCTTAGTGCTAGCAAATTTCCTCGGGTACTAAACTGTTGTGATAAAAAATGCAGGCCGCGCCGACTAGCAATAATGCAAGTGTGTTAATATCAGTAGCAGGACTGGCGCTTACAACAATGCTACTTCATCGATGTCTGCTTGTACTCTAGTGGGCAAAATTAGTTTTTGGCCAATCATATGAGAGTGTTCTCACGCTACTAATTAGATCATCTTTGCATGATGCATCAAGACTTTCCCACAAAATTAAACATGGTTACATTCTGGATACTCTCTGACTTACTTTTGACAGACATCAAACCGTTTTGATATTGGAAAGAAAAGAGATTCACCGGTCTCGCATTATTCAAAAATTACGTGACGACTTTTAAGTATTAAAACGCGCAAGACGCAGTACTCGCGGGCAACTCACGACCCACGACCTACGACCCACGACGCACGACGCACGACGCACGACGCACGACGCACGACGCACGACACACTACCCACGACCCACTACCCACGACCCACCTACCCACGTGATTTAGCCATCCGCGGTATTATGTGTCCCTTTTAAAACGGTTCGTCTACATCCGGGATCTTGAATAAATCGACTGTGTCACAAAGTTTACATGTGATCAAGCATTTATGTGGAGAAAGCGAGAGTTATTGAGAGAGAGTTATTTGATGATATTTCGCACGTATTAAGTCTGGAAACATTGTACCTGGTTGGTTGTGGATAGTTTTATCAGTGCCGCGAACGCAGTAACCTGCGAACAGCAGACGCATTTCCGGTCGTCGCTTCTCTCCCTCTCTTTCGGAGGGAGAGAAGCGACGACCGGAAATGCATCTGCTGTTCGCAGGCTACGAACGTAGTTGTGTGATTTCCTGAAGTTGTTGACAGACAGATTTCAGGTGTGTCGTCAGTTGTGTCGTGGCGCTCATGTTATAAGAATATTGTGTACAAGCATGAAAACGCTTTGTGAATGTTTAGTTGAAGTAATTTTGTCTTAGACAACCGATTGTGGGGTCAAGAAAGGTGAATTCCAGGTCTGTTTTAGTCGGGCATCTCGCTATGAGCCTCATAGTTTGAGAGACTGAAAGGTCATTATTTCTGTGTTTTTAAATGTTGTTCATTTCGTTACAAATCTGTCGTTTTTGCCAAGAACAACTTTTCGCGTGTTGCCAGCGTGTCCGTTTTAAGCCCTAACTAGCGACTTTCAACTGCTTTCTATTCACCTCATTGGTCAAATTGTTAAAACGCGCTTAAAATTTCCGGAGGTACCTTTTTATAAATCCAGACAGATATATATTTATATACTTTTGATTATCTTCAAAGATCAGTTTGCAAACAAATGAGAAAAGCAATTCATAACAATTGACGAGCAATTGTTAATCTAAGTAGGCACCTATATTTTAAAACGTTTTCCTGTCAGCAGTAGTTATAAGAGGATGCTTTACGCCTAACTTTTACCACCGATAATTTCTGTCATTTCTCTGATTAACCCCATACTAATTTCATCAGTACAAAAAATGACAGACTTAATGGGAAATTTTAGCCCGTCATGCACCCACTTTTTATTTCAAGTTTAACTCTGTCATATTTTGATACTAAAAGAATTTTTGAAATATTTAAAATTTCCCATTAACTCTGTCATTTTTGTGTTTATTTGACACTTTATGACATTAATGGCTCGCCACTGCGTGGCTCGCGGAAATGACAGAAATTATCGGTGGTAAAAGTTAGGCGTAAGTCATCCTCTTATAACTACTCAGGAAGAATTTAATCGCGAAAAATATTATTACAAAATATATTGGAAAAGATTAATTTTAAATATAAAAATAATTTTGATTTATTTATATTTGTAGAAACCTTTATCAGATTTGGATGAAGGGGGTGGGTGGGTTGGGGATTCTTGAAAGTTTTGAAAAAATTTGGTTAAAAAAATAAAAAACTTGAAATAAAAGATGCCTCCCTATTTGTATACTAGATCTAGAGTACGAAAAGGAATGATACCTTTTGTTTACAATAGAGAAATTACAAAAGATAAAAGATATTATAAAATGCTGGGGAATAGATTTTGCTCACCGGCAAAAATAATAAAAAGATATCTTAAACGTATTTTTGAGTCTGTTTACGGCGAACTAGAAAAGAAGAGATTTAAATTTTTATATGATTTAAGACATGTAGATATTTTTTTTGACACAACTGATTATAATTGTATATTTAATCCTGTAGTATATTCAGAAGTTTTAGATTTGTATTTAATTTATTTAACTTTGTATAAAAAGTATGGTTTTACAAAAGAATATTTAGACAGAGTTATTTTAAAAGACACAAATCCCAAAACAAATTCAAAACCCAAATTTAACTATTTTGACTCAAGTGGAGTTAAATGGAAAAAAAGGATCAGGTTGTCCTCATCAGACCAAAATATAGTATTATTGAGAGAGATTCCTTTTTTTATTGAAGATTTTTTTAGAGGTTGTTTAAAAAAAAGAGTAAGTCAAGAAGTTGTTTATATGTTTTCTTTATTTTATTTGTATTTTTTGGTTGATTATGAATTTTTGTTAAGTAATAATGAAACAATATTTGGCCAAGAAATTCTTTTTAGAGACAAAGAAAATTTGTTGTTTAAATATTTTTTTGATTATATATTGGAGAAAAATCATAAAGATTATTTAAAAAAATATACAGTAAATGAAGAAATTATGGATATTATAGAAACAATAAGACAACCATATTTAGGTAAAGGAGGAGTATTAGATTATTTAGATTATAATATGGGGAAAGAAGTATTTGAAAAGAATAATATTAAAAATTTTGATTATAAAAAAATTGTTGGAAAAAATTTATTAGCATTTATTAATGATTGTGTTGAAGAAAATTTTGGTTACTTAAAATATGAAATATGTTCGAAAATATATGAGGATTTTGTAGATTTTGTAGAAAAGGAGAAAATATTTTATTTAACAAATGATGAAATAAGACATTTTGACCCCCTTGGTTTGGCTTCATATTATAAATTTGGGGGTTTAGGCGATTATAGATTTTCAAGTTTAAGAGATCAGGATAATAAACTAAAAAAAAGAAGATTTCAAGATATTAAATTATCAAGGTTATACTTAACTTTTTGTGGGGAGGAGAATATGAAAAAATTGAGATTTAAAAAATAATATTTTCTAATAATAAAATGCAGTTGTCAAGTTACGATCGTCTCACACCAGAAAATATTATTTTCAATGAAGCCAAAGAATTCAAAGTCAAAGATAGCAAAATCAAATACAAACGAATCCCAATTGAAATCAAATACCCAAATGGAAAGAAAGGTGCTCTCGTAATTGAAACTCCGTTTCTTTTCTCTTTTGGAGTAAATGAAAAGAAAAACCAAGAAAATAACAAACTTGTTGGCTACAGTATTCCAGTTTGCCTTTGGGGAAAAGATACCGAACCGAATACAGAGGAAAAAGCATTTTTTGATACCTTGAATAATATCAGGGAAATATGCTGCAAACATCTTGAAACTGAATACGGATCTGATATGGCATCAACCTTGTCTTCCCCCCTTTATTACAAACAGGTTGAATATACCGATAAAAAAGGAAAGAAGAAAACACGAAAAGATGAGTCAGCCGCACCAGTTCTTTACGCAAAACTTATTTACTCTGAGAAGTCAAAGAAAATACTTTCTCTATTCAAGACCAAGGCGAAGAAAGATTTGAATCCTTTTAAATATATTGATCACTATTGCAATGTCAAAATGGCGTTGATAGTTGAAGGAATATTTTTGAGCAAAACTGTAACATCTATTCAAATAAAAGTTCATGAATGTTATGTAAGACCATTGAAACCTCGAGAATCTCTTCTAACAATATCTGAGGAAGAAGTTGATAGTGAAAGTGATGATGATGTGACTGTTGAGGTTGGTGATATTGAAGATTTAATTATTTCCGACATTGAGGAATAAACATGAGATTTTTAATACAAAATTTGTATTAAAAATTAACCAAATCCTTGAAACTCACCCATGAGTTAAATTTATCAGGGTAACCACTCCATTTTACTAATGCCATCTTTTTCTTGTTATCTCGTCTGATAATTTTTTCTATTCTAAAAGTCTGCTGTTTTGCTTTTTGTAATTCTTGTTCGTAAAAAGACCCCCTGATCGATTCCGACATCAGATCAACAATTGAATACGTAACAGGTTTTGTTGGATTAATCTGTTCAATCACAAATATTTCCTCTGTCCAGTTTGGTGTGTAACCTTTATCAAATACCTTTCTTTTGTACTTTGAAATTCTAACTTGGTCTCCAATCTCGAACTTTGGTTTCTCAGGTTTCAAGTAAATAGATTCTCCATACAAATTATTCCAAACTTTTTTCTCATTTTTCTTTTTACTCGCTTCAACAGGAGTCATCTTAATACTAGAATGTCTCGTATTATTATAATCATTAACCAGTTTATTTATCTTATCCGCGTAAACAGTGTTGTTATTTACAGTAAACATCTTCCACATCTTGTTTTTCATTGTTTTATTCCATCTTTCAACAACACTAGATTTCTCTTCATTTTCAGTGTGATATAGTTTAATATTTTTCTTCTTGAGAAAATCTTTGAAATGTTTGCTGATAAACTCAGAACCTTTATCAGTCCACAACATCTTTGGTTGTCGCCCTCTTTCAAAAATATCATCAAATGCTTCTTTCACAGTTTCAGTTTTTTTGTCTTTCAGACCTCTTATCCAACCATACTTGCTAAACACATCAATAACCATCAGCAAATATTTAATACCTTTGTTCCACTTAGCAAACTTTTGCATTTCAACCAAATCAGCAGCCCAGATATCATCAATTCCATTTGAGATTACTGATCTCTTTTGAAAGTTTCTTGTGATTGGTTTGTGAAGTTCATCGGCCAGCTGTTGAGACCAATCACTACTCAACGCCGACGCGCGTTTTTTTGAATCCCAAGTCCAAGTTTTTGTTTTGTATTAATCATTGTTCTGGCTAAAGTATGACCCCATTGTCTCTGGTTTCGAGGAATTGCATCCAGGGCTTTTATCATTTTCCTATCTGCTTCATTTTTACATTTCACTTGTTCGTTTGTTGGTTTGTTTCCACAGACAGAGTAATCAACATCATGTTGCATACTTACTGCATCTGTTCTCCCTGTTGGTTGTTCAAATATTTCCAATATCTCGCCAGTTTGAGGATCATATCTCAATTGAGATTCCAGTGGATTACCGGGGCCAGTATAATTATGCCCAGGAAGTGTAAATCCTTTTTTTGGTGCAACTTTGAGAATGGCTTTATGAATATCAATTGCTCCTCCCTCACTTGCCAGAGGATTATTTTCCCAGAATCGATCGTCAACGATAATCTGATATTTGGTTCTCAGGATCTGAGGCCATGTATCAGGATTGGCAGAAATGATATTATTCATATCTGCCAGAGCTTCTGGATTATTTTCAAAAAATCTTGTCTTTTTCATTCTTCTTGAAGGTTTTTCAAATCTGAAAAATAATTCAGGATTGGAACCTTTTTTTATTATTCCCATCTTGGCTTCTTCAGCGGCTGTGGGTCGTCTCCAGAATTTACCAGAAGTCACACCATGTTCCGATCCAAAAGCTGATTTCATGATATCACCAGATTTATATCGATCGTAAACTGGTTTCAGAGATGGAAACAAATCTTGAGTAGTTGACATTGCAATTTCTGGTGCTTTTTTTACAACGGTCATTGGATCAATTCCAGCTCCATCCAAATCACGTCGATTAGTTTTATATCTCTTTTTGGGTCTGACTTTGGAAGAAAGTTGATCCAATGCTGATCCAACAGAATCTTGAATAAAAGGCGTCAGTTTATTGATTCCGTAATTCAGGGCTTTCTTTTGCAAATTTTTATTTCTCATTAATTCACTTGCTCCATACCGACCCATTTCGACTGTTTTTTTTGCCATCCAAGGAAGAGCATGTTCAACAAAAGCATCTGCAGCTGTCCCAACAACAGTGTCAAAGACATCTCCTCCAGTTTGCTTGCCCGCCTTCTCAGACGGGCTTATTAGTTTTTTGTCTTCTTCTTAGTTTTTCTTTTCTTTCCCCCAGCTCCAGTTTGGGATATTTTAACATATCTCACCTTTTTAATTCCACAAACAGCACAATGACAAAAGAATTGTTTTCTTCCTCTTTTATCAGTTTGGTAACCACTTGGCTCGGTGCAAGGAGTTACCATTTTATCTTTAATGCAATATGATTCTTTCATTTAGTATAATGTTTAGATTAAATGTCAGCGAGAGTTGAATTGGTAAAGATTGAACTTAATGAGATATATAATGTGCTTAATGATAGTTTTGAATATCTTAATATTGCTATGTTAAAGAATGATAATCGATTCAAGAAAATAATTGAGTTGATAATGGAAATCAAAGGTCATTCTGTTTTATTAAACAAGTTAATAAAATGAAAAAATATTTTTATTTAAAAAGATAAAATCAGAAATAAAATGGAAGTAAGAAAAAAATTAGGTTTACCTCCTTTATCAAACAAAATAGATCTTAGTGGAGGAATTGATTTTACTCCTTTAAACAAAATGGGTATTGATCTTAATGATAAAAAAAAATGTGTTTTTAAAATCAAAAAACGAGGCAATCTATTAAAAATAATAAAAAAGTTAAAAGAAATTGATGAAAAGATAGATAAAAATCAAGAAAAAATTGGAGAAAGATTGGAATTAATTGAAAAAGGAATAACTAGAAAGTTGGAAGAAGATACAGAATGTTTAATAGAACATATATGCACAGTACAAGACCAAATAGTAGATTTGAATGAAGAAGAAAGTGAGAGTGAGAGTGAGAGTGAGAGTGAAAATGAGAATTAGTATAAACTAAGTATAAATGGAAGCTAAATTCTTTTTGGAGATAGAGAAAAATATGGACGTTGAAACTATCAAAGATTTTGAGAAAGAAATAAGGACAAAAATAAATGATGAGTTTGAGTCTTTGAGAAGTAAAAATGCAGATCTTTCACGAGTTTTAATGGCTGGTGAATGCGAGATGTGGGAAAAAATACGAAAAGGAGAATATTCTTGGTTGAAAATCAAATCTGATAAAAAGAAGAAACTTTTTAGACTTATTGATATTTACACAAAATTTGATTCTATAGTTGATACTGTAAAAGAATTGGAAAGAAAAGTTGAGAAGGTTAAAAAGATGAAGGATTCACCAGTGGATTCAGATTAAATATAAATTTTATATTTAATCTTGAAAAATATTATTACAAATTATTATTCAAGGAATCTTTTTTATATATAAAAAACTTTTATTTAATTTATATTTTGTAATAATCTTTATCCTCCAAAGTATTCTTTTATAAAATCACTGTTATCATTATCAAAATGAGGATTGTGAATTACATCAAGAATACTTTTTCCATTCTGTCTTTCAAACAAGTAGTAAAGACACCAGTAACCGCATAGAACAGTGTTTCGATTTTGTATTTCATCCAAGGAATAAACAATATGTTTTCCAGAAGACCTGAAATACTTCAAAGCCTCATTCGGCATTATCAGACCAAATGGATCAAAATACTCAACAACTGAATCCAAGTTTCTGTAACAAACCCAGTGCGTGCCAGGTCCTTGCATATCATCAAGATTAATTATTCCACATTCTTTTTTTATCTTTTGTGGAAGGTTGTCTCGACTGTAAATACCTCTGAGATGTCTCAGGCCAAGTTTTTTCACCCATTCCATCAAGTCAAAGTTTGAAAGGGGTTTAATTACAAAATGTCTCCTATCAAGGGAATTGAGTTGAATGGGCTGTTTTTTCCCAGTAGCAAACCTTTGCCTTTGGTCTTTTTTTTTGCCTTTTTTTTTACCCCCATTCCTATTGGATTTTCCCAAGTTCCAATAAAGGGAGGTGGATAGTAACCCTCTCCTTGTGTGGTTGGAACATAAACATTTTTCGTATTAGTAGATGATCTCCTGTCAACCTGAAGACCAGATCCAAACAATTTTGGAAGCAGACTAATTGCCATTGGAATTCCGATTGATGCAAGTGTTCCCAGGAATCCACCTTCTATTTGTTTTTGAGTCGGCTTGATAACCAATCTTCCTCCTGTCTTGAAAACTCTTTTAATTTGATCTATTTGTGCCTGAGTAAACTCATTAGAAAAAGGAGGAAGAAATTTCCAAAACCTTTTTGGAATTGAAATACCTCGTCCAAACAGTTTTTTTAATCCTATTTCTCCAAGTGCATTTGCAGCTCCAGTAGCAAGTGCAGGAGCAAGTTTTGAAACTCCCTTTACTGCAAGGGGAAGAAGTTTTGAACCAAGACTTGCCAGACTTGTGAAAAGGTTTCCTCCATGTTTTACTGAACGTGTAATCTGTGTTTTACTTATTTTCAAGTCTGATCCTGTTCCATTTGCCAATGATTTTTTTATCTTTGCTATTTGTCTTTGTGTCAACATTAACTCATCAGGCCCCCTGAGATGAGAATGTTTTAATCGAAGTGTTAGTGGTGATTTATTTTGAATTGCACTCAACAGTTTTGATTTTTGTCCATCTGAAAGCTTTACATGATATTCAATATAAGATGTCATTTTATATATTAAGTTATATTAATTTTTTTCTCAAGCTCTAAGAAGTAGTTTTCCACTTTTCTGTTCTATTTCTGCTTCTCTCTCATGTAGTATAAGAGCGTAAATATTATAATTTGCAGCAGTCGCTCCAGATAATTCATAATGAAAAGATAGTTTAGTAACTCCGTCCTTTATATCTAATTTCTGCTTTGTCAAATCAAAATACACAAATGGGAAAATATTCTCAAAATTTTGTCTATTAAGAAGTGTTCCACCTTGAAAATCATTGTTGGCAAATACATAAGACATTACATCTCTAAAAACTCTTGAGGGATCTTCTGAAGGTTTGTAGTGAATATCAGGGTATTCATTTCCATTTCCAACTTCAAGATAGCATCTATTCAAAGTTCGAGGATCTGTGGAAACGCTGAAAGTATTGTATAAAAATGGATTTGCTGTCTGTGATTCAATATTTGGAGTATTGATAATAAAAACAAATACATGCCGTGGTTTTGAAATTCCGTTTGTAATTCTAAAATTACCAACAGCTTGGTTGCTAGCAATGTTAGGTTGAATAACTTCATTGAGATAAGTCCATTTGTAAGGTTTGAGATACTCACTCATATAAATCTTACTTCCTTCTGAATTGAATATTAATCGAGGCACAAACAGTTGAAGACGGGTGATGACTACTCGGCAACGATTTCCCCCAGTTCTCCATATAAGATTATCATCTTTTTCAGTCTCAAAGTTTATTTCGATTTTAGTGTTTGGAAGTAATTTGTCTTCAAGTGCCTCAAAGAATGAATATCTATTGAGAGGAATTTCACAGTGTACTGTGCTTGAAGTTCCAAGCAAAGCTTTTCGTTTTGCAAATCCTTCGTTATATGTTGCAGGGGTGTTATCTATCATAAGACCAGGTTCATCTGCACCATTAACTGCATTTCGTCGATGTTCAACATTTCTTCTTGTAAATCTATTTTTATTAGCACTTGTGGATGTGTCAAGAAAATAAAATTCATTTGTTGCAACACTATCAGCGTAAGATTTGTTATATTCAAGCAAATTTTTTATATTTACACTATGATTGGCGTAATTACACTGATAAAGTTCCTTTCCATTCGCCAGCACAGATAATCTTGAAATAAAAGAATTAGAGCCATTTACTATTCCCATTTGGTCAGCTTCATAAGCAGTAATTTGCACTCTATTAGCTTCAACAATGCTATCATCATTTACATTAGCACCAATAACAAAATCAGTTCCATCACGTTGCTCAACTTTAAAATCCAGTGCTATTCTAGCATTATACCAATCAAATGGAGTGACTTCACCTGTATTGTCGGCAGTAAATTTAAGATTATTTCTAACTTGATCGGTGTTGTTTGCTGGAGCAATATTAATAGGGTTTTCAAGGTCAAAAACAACATCTTCATATCTTTCAAGATATTTTGGGTTTCTAAAAGACTTCATTTTAATAATTAGATTATATTATTTTTTCTTTCCAGATCCAGTCATAATTTGTAGTACTCTATTATTGTTTTCTTGCTGTGTCATTTTCCGATTATTTGTTTTACGAGATGGAGGATTTTTACCAGAAAGCATTTTTACTATTTTGTCACCAACATTTTTATTTGAACTGGCAGGGGTTGGTTTGGGAGGTGGAGCAAATGTTACATTTTTTTTGGTTGGTTTTTTACTAAAAAAAGATTTTACTGTATCCATTATTCCTTCTCCATATATATGTTTTCTTGAAAACTTTCCTGTGTCAGGATCATATTTTTTTTTAAACTCTGATTGTCGCATCATTTTATTTATATAATTATACAACATTGCTATCTTCTGTATGGCGAAGCAACAGTGTCATAAACCAATCAATACCATTCAAGTCAACAGGTTGACTGACAGAATCAGTTATTTTTATATGCATTTCAGAAATTGTATTAGAACTTACAGGACAATAAAGAGGCCTAAATGGTTCAAATGTGAAAGGATACGACCTTGTTAAATTATCCGTTGGAATAACTGCTATCGTGTTTGTATTAACACCATTTACAACGGAGTCTTTTATAGCACTCACATTAATATTAAGAGAATCAATAGATTTTGTAATATTTGGAAGCTTGGTTCCATATTCAGTTTTAGTCACGAGTTTCTTCTCAAATCCAATGAGTTCTCCGAAATCTGTTCCTCTCAGATCGAGTTGAAAACTTCCCTCAAGTGTTATCAAAACACGATAAGTGGAAAGAATGAAATTCAGATTTATTGAGTATTTTTTTTCACCCTTAGCGTCTGTTGTGTGATGATTCTTTTGTTCCATGTACTGATGAATGTAGTCATTAATGTCAGAATAGGAATACATACCGTCTGTGAAGGTGATAGTCTGCCATGTTGTTCCATCATGGGTGTATTTGATTTTATTGTTTCCGTAACTACTTCTGATGTTATACCAAGAATAAGTCATCGATAACCTATCCAAGGCGAGAAAATGCCTGAATTCTGGGTCAAGTTTCAAAGGAGGATTAAATTTAACCAAGAAATCATGAGGTTTGTTTACTCCTATTTTTTCTCTTTTAACAGATGAAATATGAATAGCGCTTTCATTCATTTATAATATAATTAGATAACTTTTCTGAGGAGAGTATTAAGTTGGTTATTAGACAGGATCCCGAGATCTCGCAGTCGATGAGCTATTTGAATGTATTCAGGCAGCACACCATTGTTTCCTGCAACAAGCGATCCATTGAGTAATTCAAATCTATGAAGTAGTTCTTGGGGGGAGAAGAAGAGGCCCTGCCCTACTTTATATTCAAGTGATCTTAAGTAAAAATCAAGAATTTCTTTATATTTTTTTTGTGTTTCCCGCTGCATAATGTTTAATTCAAGTTCTTTTTCTTGTTCCTCAGTTTTATTTTTTGTTCTTTTCAAAGCTCCAATTTGATAGCCTATTTCTTTTACATCATTCTTTACAATTTTATAAATTTCGTTTATTTCATTAGGATCTTTTTCTAAAAGTTCATTTGGTTGCGGATAATCAAGTAATTCTAAAATCTGTTTATCTTCTTCATCAAAATTTTTTTCAAGGTTATATTTTAAGATTTCTTTTTGTCTAACTGGATTTAAATCTAGATCTATTTCATCTTTATTTTCTACCTGAGGCAACTCTTGTATATCAGCCAAACGTTCAAACTGACTAAATCCATCTGTAATGGCTTTCTGATTTTCTTTGAGACCTTCCGTAAGAGCCAACTGATTTTGCAACATTTTCTGGTTTTGAGTAAATATATTTTGTGCTTTTGGGTCATCAGGTTTTTCAAACTGAGAAATCAGAGGTTTGAATGTTTCACTAAATCCTTCTCTCAGATTTTGTTTTTCCCAAGTAGTCTCTTTTATTCGTTGTCTCACCTGCTTAATAAGATTATCTGCTTCAATCTTATTTTGTGAATATTTTTTCATTTCTTCGATATCCATTTATATATTTATTATATAAAATGGAGATACCAAATTATGATAGCAGAAATAACAGAGATAAAAAATTCAAGCAGTTGTTTCCTTTCATGCCATCGGATACATTTCGAATGCTGATTTGTGGAAATAGTGGAAGTGGTAAAACTAATTTGCTTTATCACATGTTAATAAAACCTCTGCTATATTACGATAAGATTTATCTTTACGCTCGAAATTTGGAGCAAGATAAATATAAGAGACTGATGCAAAAAATGAGAGAATTATCGCATAAATTCGGTTGTGAAATACTGTCTGTGAGTAATGATGAAATAACTCCTGTAACAGAAATGGAATACGAAGACAATCAAAAACTTGTGATATTTGATGATTATGTCTGTGATAAAAATCAGAGACAAATCGTTGATTATTTTATTCAAGGTCGACATAAGAATTGTTCGGTCATTTATTTGAGTCAATCATTTTACAAAACTCCAAAAGATATTCGATTGAATTGTTCTCATTATTGTTTGTATGAATTTCCATCTTCCAGAGAAGCAAACAGAATATCATCTGAATTAGGGGTTGATAAAAATGTGTATAAAGAGGCAACTAAGAAACCATTCTCATTTCTTTACGTTAACAAACCAAAGAAAACCATTTCAAAAAACTTTACTGGGATTATCTAAATAATAAATAAGATGGGAATATTTAACGAACACTCTTCTAATCACTTTCAATTTGCAAAAGGAGTTCAAGGAGCTCCAGGTGTTGGGTTTAATCTCACCGCAGATGGAAATTATGACATGGTTGGAAAAAAATTGACAAATGTTGGAGCACCAACATCAGATACCGATTCAGCAACCAAGAAATATGTTGATACCAATTCTGGAGGTGGAAAAACATCACTTTTGACAGTAGATTCAAATATTGACATGAAAAGTCAATTCTCAATTACAAAACTCAAAACACCATCAAACAATGATGATGCTGCTACAAAGAAATATGTTGACGATTCCAAAGTCGATGGAAGCGTATTTTTGAAACTTGACGGAACAAGAAAAATGACTGGAAATTTGGATATGAATAACAAAAGAATATTTAATATTCCAAATCCAACTGCTTCCAAACAACCAATACCATTGGCTTACGGTGATCTTGCTTATCTTCACGTTGATGGATCAAATATGATGACTAATCATATGAATATGAATAATAAAAAAATAACTCACTTACAAACACCAACAAATAACACAGATGCTTCCTCCAAAAAGTACGTGGATGATAGCCTTTCTAACCAAGATTTCAGTTCTTTCTTTAAAAAAGATGGAAGTAGGGTCATGACTTCAGATCTTAATATCGGTGGACATAAAATAATTAATCTTGAAGATCCAACTTCAGATTCGGATGCAGCCACCAAAAAGTATGTTGATGGCCATCTGCACCAAACTCAAGTTCAACCAAGTCATTACAAAGATGAGTTTGCTTTTCTGATGTCAAGTCCAACTCAATGGACAGATGAAATAGATAATAGAACTAGTTTTATTCCAAAAAAGATAACATTCCTTCCAACTCTTAAAGGAAACTTTCACGAATACAATACAAGAGTTCTTTATACAACTATACTAAAGAATTTTCAAGGTGGCTATAAGTATAAGATGGGACTTAATTTTTACAGATTAGTTGGAGGTGCTGATTATACCCTTTGTTTAGAAATACTTAACACTGATTATTTACTATGGCATAAAACCCAGATAAGTGTTGATAACAACACGTCACAAGGATTGCAGCTTGGAAATGTTAGTGTAAAAAAACTTCAACATAGTTTCATCGATTCAAAAAGCCAAACACAATTTATGTATTACCATAGAGTCATTATTAATTTCAAGAAGTTGACAACTGGAAGCAGGTTCTTTATTCACATTTTGGTTAATATTCCAAATAATGGAAATGATCTGGCTGTGTATCCATTACAGTTTTCTGGAGTTTACATGATTGCTTATGGTATTATGAGCAAAGTTAGCAATATCGACCCAGATAAAGTTTATGATTATCATAAATCATTTGAAATTTATAGATCGCAAGTAAAGTACAATGTTGACATTAACGCAAATAATAAAAGTATATTGAACATTGCTCTCAATAGAAATCTGAATAGTAGTGCTGCAACAGTTGGAATGGTAAAAGAGTTAATTCCTTTTACGGTAAATCATGTTTATAGTCGATACTTTGAACAAATTTATGATTTTACAGATGCAAATAATTACGAATTAAAAAGAGGAGCATCTGGTATTATAATTAGTGGCTTAAATCACTTTCATAGTTTAAATGGTATTACTATCCCAGATAAAGACATAAGTAATATCAAAAAGGAAGGATTAAATATTAATAATTACACTATTAATTTAAATCCCTCTGATAATTTTAGAAATTTTACCCTGTGCATGGTTTTTTATCATCGGGATGATAGAGATTTTGCTTTAGTTAAGAAAAATTCGCAAGATAACCAACATTTATTAAATTTAACTTATTCTAAAGCTGCTGGTTATTTAACTTTACTTACCTCGAATAAAAGACAATTTTTTAGTTTACCAAATAGTTTTAATGGAAAAAAAATTGTTTTATGGTTGGCGCATAGTGTTGATACAATTGTTACAAAAGTTAACTTGAGTAACTACAGCTCAACATTATCTATAGATAGCGCTAATTACGTACCTGACCAAAATTTTGACTTTATAACTGAAGATGGAATTATGAATAAAATTATGTTTTCTCCAAATTTTTACGACTTTGACTCTGAGGCATTTAAAAGGATAATGATACAAGAGAAACTAAATGAAAGTTATATATTATAAAGGATAAATGAAGGACTTGTTTGAATTTAATCACATTGATAACTCCCTGTCAGAATCAGAGATCAAAACTCTCAAAGACTTCTATAAACATTATCACAAGAAATTCT
The DNA here is from genome assembly GCA_038088405.1 of Porites divaricata. Taxonomy (NCBI): domain Eukaryota; kingdom Metazoa; phylum Cnidaria; class Anthozoa; order Scleractinia; family Poritidae; genus Porites; species Porites divaricata. Next base: position 29,886,449 of record JBBMOI010000003.1, on the reverse strand, counting down.
GGTGTTTTAAGAAATCTTACAAGCGATACAAAATTCTTGATGAATCACTTACTCTGTCTGGAGGAGGACTGGTTGTAATTGGCACAATTGCTGGAGGAATAACACTCAATCCAATAATCCTGGGTGTTATCAATGGTCTTGGAGTCTTGGTGAGCTCAGTTTCAAAAATGAAGAATTACAAGAAAAAGATTGAAATGTCTCAAATAGCATTTACTACTTATGAGAAAGTATTGGTAGAACTGAGATCAGCTTTGAGAGGAGATGAATTCAATAAACAAGAGTTTGTTGATCGAATGAAATTGATAGATGAAATGATAATTGACCAATCTCCAGTTGCAGATAGATTCTCAAAAAAATATAATAAAAAATATTTGTAAAAGATTATTACATAATTTGAATAAAGAATTTTATTTTTTACTTAAAAATAAAATTGATTAAATATAAATTGTAATAATCTTTTTCGAAGAGATATAATAAAAAATATTTGAAAAAGATTATTACATAATTTGAATAAAGAATTTTATTTTTTACTTAAAAATAAAATTGATTAAATATAAATTGTAATAATCTTTTTCAATGACCAGATATTCACATCCGTCTTATTCTAATTTCTTCACAACTGATAACGGTGGTGTTTATAACTCCAAAACAGGAAAAGAACTTGGTAATAAACCATCTAAGAATGGTTACATTAGAATTTCTATCAGACCTCGAGGAGAAAACCCGATTAGCCTGTTGAAACATGAATTTATTTGGGAAGCCTTTAATAACGAAGAAACAAATAAATTCTTCAAGATAATTCACATTGACGAAGATAAACTAAATAACAGACCAGATAACCTTAAAAGGATTATTAATGAATCCTCTAATCCAGAAGGTCAACCCAGAAAAATATTGGCAACTAATCTGACTACCGATGAAAGAAAATTTTTTAACTCAATATACCAGGCTTCTAAAGCACTTAAGATTAACGCTGGATCTATTAAACTAATCGCAGATGAAAAGAGGAAAACAGCAACGTCCAAATTAAACGGTAATAAGTACACTTTCAAATATTCTAATCCGAACGATTTAAATGTTGTAAAAGTAATCAAAGATAAAATAAAAAATAATATTGAAAAAGGTTTGTACAAATTATAATTAGAAGAATTTATTTTTAATATAAAAAAAGATTTTAATTAAGATAATTTGTAATATTATTTTTCATCTAAAACTTAGATAGAAGATGTTAGAATCCATTCCAAATATAGATAAAGATTATTACAAATTATAATTCTTAAAAGTTTTTTTATATTATAAAAAGATTTTATTTTAAATAATTTGTAATAATATTTTTCATCTTTTATCTAAAGATAGATAAAAGAATGTTAGAATCAATAGTGGCATATGTTAATTTCTACTTTCCTTCTCACAAAACAAAGTTTTACGATGATAATTTTATTAAAGCTTGTCTGGTTTATCAGTATTTGTATATAAAGTATTTCACTCAAAGATTAAACTTTAATCAAATCCTTTACAAACTATCTGACTTCAGACACAGTTGCGGATCAAACTCATCAATACTATCTAATCATCTTATATTCAATCTCGCTTTTCGAGAATTTCAAAAACACTTCAATCTCGGTCGAGGTTGTGTTTATACTTTCAATTCTCCTATCAAATCTGAAGTAATTGGTTATTTGACAGGGATCATTTACTGGTTTTTTCACAGAGGCGTTATTTGAGTGATTTGTAACTTTGCCACCACTTTTGATAATTCTCCAGAGTTTGATCACCAATACTAAGTTCGACAAGTTTATGTTTGGGATTTCCAATCTCTTCCAAGATTTTTTTTATTAAGAAAATTATATTTATTGTTCTTTTTCGATTGAATTTCTTGTTTAATATTTCCATGACTTTATTGTCTATTTCTAACAATTTTGAATACAAATCATACTTTTCATCTTCAGTAAGATTTAATCTTTTAGAAATTTGTTTGACTTTCTTCTCGTAATGGTACTTCCGCTGGTAGATACTCTTCTTTCTAAAAAGCAGCCGATCTAAGTCTTTTTTATCAAGAGATTCAAAATAACGGCCATTTTGTGTTCCACATTTCATGCAAAATACAAATCCTGAAACCAAATCAAATTCAGTTTCTTGGCAATTCGAGCAATGGGTCTTTCGATCGGTTTCATTTTTTGGAGATTTTGTGTAATTATGTACTATATCCAAATATTTTTTTATTTCATCATCAGAGTAACTCATTTTATTTATAATTTAAACAAATAAATTTATAAATAGAAGAACTGATATCGCTGTCCGTCTCTTTTGGATTTGCAAGTTTTCATCTTTTTCTTACAAATTGCAGAAATATTAGTTGCAAAAATATCATAAAATTTACCAGCTTCTTTCAAAGAATCAAAAATTTTTTCTTCTTTAGTTTCTATGTTAAAAGAAATCACTTTTTTGCAAATTGATTTGTTGTGATTTTCTTTTGGAGAAAGTATCTGTAAATTGTTGATTGAATTATTTTTTCTATTAAAGTCGCAATGGTCTATATGCATACCTTCTGGAATCTCTCCCTTAAATGTTTCAAAAACGTAACGCGAAACTTTGTAACATTTGTAAAAATTATTCTCATATAAATGGAAATAAAAATAACCGTTACCACTTAAACTTAATTTTAAAATCTTTTTTTCCTTTCGTTTTAAACTAAGTATTTTTCCGCAACGACTAGCTAAATAATATTTATATTTTGGATGCCAATAAAATTTAATATCTTTAAATTCAATATATTCTCGATTTGTCATGATTTTATATTTTTAATATAAAATCTTTAATCCATTTTATCTAATAGCTTGCGTATTCACTTTATCTTTGCATAAAATCCTTTTATCATCATCTGCACTCAAAGCTAATTTATTTACTTCCTTACTATAAATATCATGGTTCTCGCTTCGAATGATATTCATACTACGCATCTGTTTTTTACCCTTAAACAAACAATCAACGTAATCGTCAAATGATACGCATTTTTTAACAACTGCCTTTTTTATTCCTTTCAATTTTTTGGTAGTACTTGATTCTTCAACTTTGAAAGAATAAAGTTTGGGTCTAAGTCCGACAAAATGTGTTATCTGCCGACCAGCCACTTCATCCTTAAACTTACCAATAACTTTTTTATTTACTCCTGTCAGTATTCCTGACTCATGCCCCGGTGAATAGTCTGATGTATCGAACCTGGTTTTAATATCGTCTTTTATATCATCATAAAAATCTTCAGTGTTTATCTGATACATTAGTGAGTCAGTATCCGTGAACAGCAACTTGGCTTTTTTGTAAGAATATTTCTTTTGAATAAAATTGTAATGAAAATCGAACATCAACAGCTTAGACAAATCCAGTATCGCCTGCCCAACGTAAACAGGTTTGTTAAAATACACTTCAGTCTTTTTCAGGTGAATCGCAACTAATTTTTTATCAAATATTGTTACCCGTTCAAAGTTTGGTCGGCATGTTAATTTTGCAGCTTTTTCTCGATTATCAACCAGGAACACATTTTGTCTTTTCCGGATGTTTTCTATCGTCTTTCCAAACACAGAATTATTCATCAGTTTAAAAAAGTCTTTCTCAAAACTGTTTACCGCTGTTTTTCTGAGTTCAGTGTTTTTCCTGATGTAAGGCTCCATCCAAGAACTCTGATTAAAAGAAATTCCTCGATAAACAGATGTAATTCTCAAACCCAGTTCAAGACATTGTCTCAAATTACGATAATGGATAACATATTTTTTATGAAGTTTAAAATGTGAAATGAGTTTCTCAACTCCCCCCACTTTAATCTTCTCCGGTGCAAGAGGATAATCGTTATGTGACTTCCACAATTCCTTTGGATATTCCAAATCTACCTCAAATATATAACCTCTCTTTCCCATGTTTGTCATACTGCTATTTGCTTTTTCAAGAATTTCCATCGTCTTTTCTTTTGTGAGATTTGTCATCCATTTAAACCCACCCGTAGGAAGAGATTGACTCATGGCCCAGCCGTATAAATTATTAGCATCTAAATATTGTATAAATTTAGAAGGTTTGTCAGGATCGTATTCTTTCATGTATTTGTTATTTGCTTCTGAATATCGTTTTGCTATATGCGTCATTCCACCTCTGATTCCTCTTTCAAATAACATCAGCATATCGTAATCACACAGTAATTCAAGTTGTTGGCCCGTTTCTTTCAAACAGGCATCCCAAGCCAAACCAGGTGATGTATAATAATGCGCCGGATCCAGTTTGTAATGCTTCAGGCATGTTTTACGAAAGTTTTCAAAAACATCCGCCAACAAAAGAACGTCTGTTTTAAGATAGAGATCGTGATAATCTCTGATTGTTTGACAACCAAAAGTAATCCAAACATTTTGAGCATGTTGGTAATCTTCATCTGAAATTTCTTCGTCGTTTAATTTTGAATAGAATTTCTCTTTGGTTGGAAGTTGTGTTTCAGTTAGTTTTTCAAGAGACGAAACGTAGTCATAAGGATAAACACCTTTTCGAGTAAGAAGTTAAATATTATCTTTCATTATCTCTTTTGTATTTTGAAAATCATCCTGTTGCAGATTTCCAACAAGATTCGCAAGACTGGTCTGGAGAAACTTGAACGAATCAATGAATCTGATTTCAAAATTCAAAGTCGCCATCTCTCCAGTTCTCTTGGATCTGTATTCATCAACTTTGATCTTTTTGGAAAATGAGATATATTTCTCTTCAGTCGATGGAATACAGTTTAACTCACCTTGAATACCTGAAAGTTTTTTTATAAACAAATGCGCGTCATATCCTTGAAGATTGTGAAATACTACAGGCAATATCAATGGTTTTCTACACTGTAGATTGCAGCTGTTATGCGCAGCTCCACGATATTCCCCGGTAAAATGACAATGATCCCGAACTTTATCATCTTTTAATTCTTTGTTGCAAATATGACAGATCCTGGCTTCTTTAAAAGATTTTTGTTCTTCTTCCGTTAATTTGAGAGGTTTTGGATGACGATAAAAATCATCGTAAAGTTTTTGAGTTACCTTTGCAAGTTTTGAAACAAATATTTCAGCAACATTATCACTTTCTCTCTGTTTTGTAAAACAGATTGGTTTAAAAATATTAGAAACTATTCCCTTTATATAAAAACAAAATCCTGACGGTTCGTGCTTCTGGTAACCAAGTGAATATGAACCTGCTGGATTGGGTTTGCACGTTTCTATGGATTTGGTAAAACATTCAAAATCAGCGTAAACCACAAAAGGTATTGGAAGCTTTTTAAAATAATTTTTAAAACCAAGATTCGAATTTTTTGGAGGCATTTTTACAAAAACTGATTCATTGGACAAACAATATTCAATATGTCGCTGAAATAATTCTTCCTTTGAAAAATAAGAGAAGCATCTTTTGCAAATGTGTATTCGACCATTCGTTCTCGATGTTATTTGAGATCGGAATAATCTTGAAAAACTTTTGATAAGAGAATAATGGTATTTGCCATCTTCCTCAAAGAGAAACAAATCGATTGTTTTCTGTGGATCTCTCTGTGCCATTCGGAGAGGGTAAAACTTGTTTCTCTCATTGACTGAAAACACGTTTATCCCTGGGAGATCTGGATTGAGTTTTTCGAATTTTGAAATGTCTTTTAATCTGACAGGAAAAGCAATTCCTTTTGTATTCAAACTATTTTCTTTTTGTCTCAAATCTGTTAATAATTCCGCGTTCTTTCCCTTTGGATGAAGGTATCTCAGTACACACCAGAGAAAGCATTTCTCATCTTTATTTTTAATATTTAATAAAGCTTTCTTACGCATTATCCAATCTGGAAGTTGAATGTAACTAGATCCTCTCATTGGATTGAAATCAGCAGTGTGAATCTCAAAATGTACTATTTCCCTGAAATACCATCCACTTCCGTTCTTCTGATAAATTGCAATCTTTTCAAGAATAGAATGAAAAACCTTGAAGAGTATTTCTTTTACATCAGTTGATTCAAGATTGATATGTGTTTCAGAATTAAAATAAGCTTTATCTTGAATGGAAAGACTTGACTTTCCATCGCTTGACTTTCCCATTTGTTCCATCATGCAAACAAGAACAAATCTGACTTTGATATTTCGATGATTTCTGAGAAACTCTTTAAGATAAGCAGCCTTGGATTTGAAAAACTCAAATGGAGTAATATCAGTTTTGCCTTTTACTACGTATTTATTAGCAAATCCTTCCAAAGATGATTTCTCTTTTTCTATACCTTGGTCGTATTCTTTGAGAGCTCTCTCAAGTGCTTTGCGCAGATAAGATGGAGTATCCGGAGGTATTGTTTTATTCTTTATACAATCCTGGAAATACTCTTCAAATGTTTTGGGTTTGGGTTTTGTTTTTGGTTTTGGTTTTGGTTTTGGTTTTGGTTTGATTTTATCTCTTACTTTTTGTAGTTTATTTATATCATCTATCAACTTTTGTTTATAATCAGCTTTGATTTCTTTTTTTATATCTTTTTTTATTTGTTTTAATTCGGCAATAGAAAGTTTACTTAGATCACTAGCCATCTTTATTCTTGATTATTTAATTCTTTAATTTTCAATTCTATTTTTCTGGCTGAGAGATAAAAAAAGTTTTATATCAGATTTGATATAAAACCTACAACCTTGGATCTTCGCTTTCGTCATGAATTACTCCAAAAATACATTCGAATAAACCATAATCGTCTTCAACTTCTATTTTAAAATATTTAAACAAATTTTCTCCAATAGTGATATATCTTCGTTTAATCTTATTTGGTATTTCTTCTATAAAACAAGGTTTAAAATTAAAAAACGGATTATCACTATAGGGAATTTTAATAGGAGAATCAAAAGGAGCAAATTCTGAGGCTTCTTTCAAAAATTTAAATAAATGTTTAAATTCAATATTTAAATAATATTTAGAAGGAAATAAATTTATTACAGGGCCACTACCTAATGCTTTACTACATAATTCAACTTCATCCAATATTCTATTAATCTTTTCTTCGTCTTGAAAACTTGTTAAATAAAAAACTTCTAATTCGTCATTAATTCTTGAAGCAATAGCATGATTTTGATTTAAATCGGCTCTCATTTTATTAGTATTTTTACAAATATTTAAACTAAAAATTCATTTTTCTACTTCCCCGACCAAAGCAGGTTAACACTCCAAAAATTAGCCGATTCAGGATTTTCATAAGTCAACTCACCCTTCTTATTCTTTATCTTCATCGCCCGAGAAAGATATTTTTCTTTTCGCTCGTTATCTTTGTGAATTAAATAGTCTGGATATTGCGACGAGCCAAAATGCAAATTCTTTCCACTTGGCAGCTTGACAACGTACTTGTTATTTTTCCGCTTTGAATAATCAAGAGATTCGGCGCCGAGTTTTTTAGCCTTTTTGCTTAATTTTTGAAAATCTTTTCCTTTTACAACATATTTATCATCATCAGATGATGATTCCTCTTCCTCAGGAACATAATCAGGATCTTCATCATGTTTATAACCATCTTCAACAATAAAATCTTGGTCCTCGGGGTTTTGATATTCCATTTTAGTATTTGTTTAGATTATTTTGCAGGGAAATTACCCTGATTATGATCTCATCAAAAATAACCTCACGTTTCATTGAAAACAATAGATTGCATTCCAGAGTTCCCTAGCAACCAGCAAAACTGAAAATAGATTTTGTGTTTACTTTCATCGATTGAAATTGCTAGGGAACTCTGGAATGTATTGTCGTCATAGAATAGTTTACTTTAAATTCTTTGGCTTCTTTAAAAATAATATTTTCTGGTGAGAGACGATCGTAACTTGACAACTGCATTTTTATTTTTTTAAAGTTTATGTTCTTTTTCTCCTTCATATAAAGATTCATCTAAAACAACACTGTAATATTTAAATTTCCTTTCATCTTCTTCATTATCATTAGTATATAAAAACATACTATTTATATCATAATCTTTGTGATAATCATATTCATCTCTATCATATTCTCCATTAAAAAAATCTTCAAAAATTTCGTCATCAGAAGAACAAATACCATCATAACAACCAAAAGATCTTTCTAACAAATCTTTTTTATAATTAATAATATAAAATTTATTATCAGTACCATTAGGCGACCTTAATGGAAAAATAAAGGTTCTTTCTTTGTGCATTTCGTTCTTATCAAATTCACAAAAAATCTCTTTCAATATTTTAATTAAAGGGTACAATTTCTTCTTAATATATTTAAATTTTATCCCTTTTGTTTTATTCAACCCATTTACCAAGATGCAATATAAAATTAAGTTAATCTGCATTTCAGTAGAATTCATTTTTCTACCTTTAAATTGTAAATCTATCAATTTGTTCATACTATCACCAATAGATACACCTTTACTCATCAATGAAGTTTTAATATTCCTAAAAAAATATTCTAAAACATCATTTCTTTCTTCCTTAATTTCACTGTCATATCTGTTAAAGTAATTAAAATAAATACTAAACAGAAAATTATCCACATTTTGTATAAAAGCATCATTTGGATCAACTAAATCATCTTTAATAAAATGAAAAAAGTGATCGTACCCCATTTTAGTATTTGTTTAGATTATTTTTGTTGGGGAAATCCCCTGATTACTAATTCAGATTATGATCTCACCAAAAATAACCTCAAGTTTCATGGAAAACAATAGATTGCATTGTGTTTTTCTCAACCAATCAAAAGCTTCAGATTTTCTCTTCAGAATTGTGAAATTTTTTCAATAAAAAACATTTCATTTGTGAAATTTTTTTGTGAAAATAGAATTCGATTAACCCCGTCCCATCAAGAATCTATAATCGACCCACCCACCCTCCCCCTTCATCCAAATCTGATAAAGGTTTCTACAAATATAAATAAATCAAAATTATTTTTATATTTAAAATTAATCTTTTCCAATATATTTTGTAATAATATTTTTCGCGATTAAATTCTTCCTGAGTAGTTATAAGAGGATGACTTACGCCTAACTTTTACCACCGATAATTTCTGTCATTTCCGCGAGCCACGCAGTGGCGAGCCATTAATGTCATAAAGTGTCAAATAAACACAAAAATGACAGAGTTAATGGGAAATTTTAAATATTTCAAAAATTCTTTTAGTATCAAAATATGACAGAGTTAAACTTGAAATAAAAAGTGGGTGCATGACGGGCTAAAATTTCCCATTAAGTCTGTCATTTTTTGTACTGATGAAATTAGTATGGGGTTAATCAGAGAAATGACAGAAATTATCGGTGGTAAAAGTTAGGCGTAAAGCATCCTCTTATAACTACTGTCAGCGGTTAACATATATTATTAAGACCATCCTTAACGAGAACACGCATATCAACACACATAATGCTGACCTGAATAAGTAGTTTCTTGTATTGGTCATGTGAAACAGACCCTCTCCCATCAGAAGCCGATCGGTTTCTGCTTGCACCTGTTTTAAATTCAACAGTCCATTGAGTCAGCAAGAAGACCAAAAAGAGACTGCAAGAAATTCCTAAACGTCTTCGGTAACCTCGAACCAACATCTCCACGGCAGAGGAAAAGGGAGATCTCACTTAAGACACAGTGACATCTGGGTAGGAGAATACATCATAGTATTGAGACACGATGAGTTGTCGTCGAGGGGTGCGTAACACTGGCGGAAGCCAATTAAAGAGCTCATGAGGAGTGAAAGTGCAAGACGGAACACGCTGGAAGGCGCTGAACTAGTGATAAAGTGTGATAACTTATGAACGACAACGACAGATGGTGGAGGTGGCGATAGTGATGATGATGATGAATGGTGATGATATATGAAGATGATGATGATGATAATTATGATGATCATTCCTCGCGAAGCGACGGCCGAAGGTTATCGAGTGAAGCGAGTAACTCCCACGAGGATCGCTAAGCGAAGAGTAATCTTGGCCACAAATCGCTCTCCCTACCGGTTTGGGCGTCCGCTTTGCTCAGCAAACCTAGAATTCATCACCACTATGAATTATTTCCCAAAGAATTTCATATGACGGATTGACGAATAAAACTGCTGCATCACTGCTAGTTTAACTGGCAGATAAGCTCAACTGCTTGAACAGACAGAAGGTATTTGGGAATCTTCCCAGGAGGTTCTGGATGGGGAAGTACAATTGTCAGTTGCCAGATAAAATTTGCCCGTTTGTCAGCTGTCAATTGCATTTAAGGCTTTTTGTCAGTTGTCAGTTAAATTATTATTTTTGATGCGAAATGGGTTTTTCTCGTGTTTGTTCTTCAATCACTGTTTTAGTGATCAGATCTTTCCTTTGTGACCGGGCAGTTCTCAGTGTTTCTTGAGGTTTTATTCGTCAAAAGATACACGTCCTGCAACGCTTTAAGCCAGAACAAGCAAGTCGATAAGTTGTTTTGAAAACTAGAATAAGATTTGCGAATTTGCCCAATTAAGGCTAAATATTTGTTTCGGTTTGCATCTATTTTATTGTTGTAGTTTCGCGGTTATCGTAGCTTTCTTATGCACTTTTTTTTAAAGAATCCTACTCTTAATTATCCTTCCCCTTTGGACCGTTTTGGAGTACACATTGATTTCGTATGGAGGAATATAAACGGTTAAGTTTGTAAGGCAAATAAACGTCAGTCAGTCATATCGCTTCCAAACGATCATTTATAGAAAAATAATACATGGTGCACAACAAAGCAATTTATTGAAAAGTAATTTTAAGGCTATTATTATTCTAACCACCACGTAAGCGCTTAAGGGAGGTTGTATGCCCTTCCCACACAGCGCAAACGAAGCCCCTTAAAATGTGTTATTACTGGGTTCGTACAGAGTTTTGGATTCAAAATTCAAGACTTTGTGCAGACTTTTTCTTCCAGAACAATAATTTCTTTTTCCAGACTTAAGGTTATCAAGTAGGTGACCCCTGGTAAAGACCTTAAATGACGAAGGAAAAAAGCTTTTTTCATGGTGCACTGCAAACATACGGGTGAGATTGAATAAGATTTGACCAAAACGAAAAAAAAATTACTCATAAAGCACTTATTGTACCTTTGAAAAAGACAAAACTTTTTACCATTTTTTTTTCCAGGCTTTATTTCTATGTTCCAGACTTTTTCCAGGTCTGGAAAATAGTTGGGTAAATTTCAAGACTTTTTTCAAGAATTCAAGACTCTGTACGAACCCTGCATGTATGTACGAGGGAGGCTGTCATTAATACGAATTCCATATAATGAAAATGCCGGAACTAATACTTAAAATTTTTAAAATATAACAAGTAATAGAAATCAAACCAGGCCTTAACCCTCCAAGCCCCCATATCGGCATACAACTCTCCAGACCAGTGTTCGTACATTTCCTTAGAAGCTCTTAGAGAAGTAGCAGGTGATCATTTTATTGATTCTCATGACCTTTCCTTGATTATTTTTTGAAATTGTTAAAAGAAACTTTATGCTCGTCACTTTTGGCATTTTAAGGTAACTAAGACCACCTTGCTTCGGTTATTTTTTGACCAGTTATTCACGGTCCTTGACGGTCGCATTGACAAGCTTCCATCAAAATATGTGAAATCTTTCTAACAAATTCATGCATGCAATAGCTAAAAGAAGTTTAATTTGCTGCGCGGGCAAAAACATTCGACGAAGACATTTTCAAGTAACCGAACGAAGCAGCTTGGTCCTGAGATCTTAGGTACTATCCACTAAGCTAAAATCAATGTTTTCTGGAAAAAGGATTTCCATCCTGCTATCGGGACGTTTTATACCAACAAATGTCCTATAAAACAAATAGAATTTTCGCAAGAAAATTTAAATAGTAAGACGGGAAGACAACAATCTTATTTCTCGTTTTTCCACTTACCCGGAGCCTCCTTCCTCCTTTTGGTGCGTTTTTTTAGCTAAATACATTTTGTCCCGCCAAAGAGCTCAAGTCGCGGAACAGATGAGTCCTTCACGACTGAGTGAATTAAGCACTGCCATTGAGAACCGTTTTATTTCTACCTTTTCTTTTAATTCTGTAGACTAGCCTTAATTGTTCTTAAACGTCCGCTATAGGCAGCCAACAAAAACGATTTGTACTGTCCAGCCAGATCTTTTTGGGTCGCACTACGTCAAATACGTCTAGCAAATTAAGTCCTCTTCGCCTTCTGTGACATAATATCCTGACACACAAAACTAAATACTACTACATGCTCGCAAAAATCAACGAATTCCTACTACAAGAACGATTCGTATCGACAGTCACAACTGAAGATAAAAAGGAAGCTAGATACCTACTTAAGAGCCAGTCTCTGTGAGATCCTCATATCGAGTTTTGCCCACAAAATAGATTTCGCTCATAATTTTTCTGTAGACTTCTTTTAATAAGTATATAACAAATATGAAACTAGATTGGAGAAATTCGCTTCTGTAAAATTTTTTTAACGAATTTTCTTTCGGCACCACATGAGGGCCAGAGATGCTTGTGAAATATGCAAATTTTGTCAAAATTCAACCGATTGTTCCGGATAAAAGAGTGCGACCCAAAGCTTCCAATTTACTAGTTATTTTAATTGAGCCTTTATCTTTAAAATTATACAGGTCAGAATCATCGACACCTTTTTGTTTAGAAAATCTGAGGAAACACACTTAGCCCCTTTGACCCATTTAGCGAAACATGTGATTTTAGCCAAATTCAGTGGATTAAATCTCAAAAGTGGCTCACACTTACTGTCTCTCTTGCATATCACTGTGTAGTTCAATCCTTCAGCTACTGAATCGTGTTAAAAGTTTTAGCGGCCATTCAGTTTCGGTCGAGGGGTGAGTGACGAAACTTGCCTTACTTGGCCATTTCGCCGGCGTTTCTTCATCGCGAAGTCCAGAAGGATTGTCAGAATAGAAAGTGAGAAATCGGGTATCTGCCACTCGAAAATTGTCCATTCCTAAAGACTCCATACTTTAAATCACTGTTTTCCATGTGGCTATGGTTCTAACCCAACGAAGAAGGGGTAGAAGACGGTAGAACGTGAACTCACTGTCCGCCATGTTTTTGTAGGGGTTTGTGGAACGTTAGGAATCTGGAACGGCAGCACTAAAACATGGAATCCGGAATCCGGAAACGAAATCATGGAAACGGAAACGGAATAAGGAATCCGTGAAAGAAGGTTCCAAGTGATCGATTTGAAGAAAAAATGTTAGCAATGACAATAAAATAACTAAACAGGTGAAAAAAAGACATAAATGAATAAATTAGCTGAGTAGAGGAGACTGCTGTATCACTAGAGGAGTCGATTCCCGTGAAAAGACTCTTGATACCACTTCCGGCAATGAATGCAAATTCTCATAGGACAGCAAAGCGAGGAGAAAAACGGCAATGGCAAAAACTAGTTCCTTAAGAAAAAGGTAAGTTATATGGAGACAGACTTCGTTTAAATTGACAGAGGTGTCGTTTATATAACTGAAAGGCGTCGCCGTCAAGTTTTCCTGAGTGTCTTTTCTGGGTTGTCTTCAACAGCGTTCAGCTTTATTAGTCAAGAGAACCATGGCATTGTGGAGTCAAAAGAGAAGAGAGAATTGTGCATGCATTTGCTTGATTCCGCAACTGATTACATCAAAATAATGCACCATGTTTAATAAGCCTCTTCAACAAAAATATGGACGTCAACGTAAACTCAATTACTGGTACACCAGAATCCATCAGTATTCAGCTTGGCGAAAAAGTTGAACTTATTGCTAAAACACCAGAACTGTGGTCATGTCACGGGTCGGTCATGTGTTGAGCATTCAGTTGGGGACAATCACGTGGTGTGGTCTGAGGCCAACTACTACTATTCTTGACATTTAGCTACAAAGGCAATATTTAACTGTATTATCGAACCGATAGACTCGTGAATAAAAATTAATCGTAAAATTACTTTCATCGGCCTTGCAGTGCAATAACCCACACTACGGCAAACCTTATCAAGACACATTAACAAGAATATATACCAAAACAAATTCTCCTTGCATTGTACTAAATTATGCAATGTGAAATTCTTTAATTTTCTATCATTGATATTTGATTCCGTATTCCGTATTCCGTTTCCATGATTCCATTTCCGTTTCCGGATTCCGGATTCCATCCTTTAGTGCTGCCGAATTTGGAATCAGGAATCCGGAATGCGTAATTCGCAACCCTTTCAAATGTCACCTGTTGGAGCAGTATTGTACAGTTTTATAGTTTTTTTTTCGTTAGCCGAAGCTCAATCCGCATTACAATAATTATTTCATCTTTAACTTAACAGGATATTGAACATAATGTCTCAGAAACCTTGGCTGATCAAGGTATTAAGGAACCCCTATCGAGCTTAGCTTTTTGCTGCTACATGTATTCAAACTTGTCCTCAGCTGTTACATAAAATAATAATTATAGAAAATAAGTTGTCAAAACAGCAAACAACTATGTATAGTTCCATTCTTCAGCTCCTGAATCATTCTCAGACATTTATATTAGCGGTCATCCAGTTTCGTCTGAAACCGAGGGTTGAAAGTTGCGACACTTAGCACGTCACAGCTGCCCCGCTTAGATTACAAACTTAGACTTAAACTTCTTCAAAGCGGTCCATAGCCCACTGACCACCTAAATCGCAGTTTACGCTACTGGCAAACAACCAAAATGGCACATGCACCTGCGAAGTGTTCCTTTGCCGGAATGACAAATATTGCTTGTGCTTCCTCGCGCGGTTAAGACAATTTTTTTTCCTCTAAATAAGTGCGTTGTCCAAGTGAAGAACCCTCTAAGAAGCTGTAACCTTTCACCTACGAAGATCACCGAATATGACCTAATTTTGGCAAGGGCGGGAAAGTTTAATCGTTCGTATGAATAAGTAGAAAAGATGGTGGTTTGCCTTGTCTGTAAGCACAGTCTCGGTATAGTTGTACTGGCGGCAAGGTAAAACTGTCCGTATCCTTATCCTGGCCATGAAGGAAAAAAGACTGCCCCTCACTGTAAAAAACCAATTAACTGGCAAATAGCGCATTCAAGAAATCCGCGAGATTTTTGTTACCCTTGTTCATGTGAAGTCACGTAAGTATCTTCAGTTGTTCTGTTTTTACCCCTGTCCTTTTTTTTATTAAAGAAGTCGTTGGGCATAAATAAATGGGGGAAAAGGATAAATTAAGTGTAAGGAAGATTCAAATTTTGCTTCGTTTTCTACATAAAGTACCCAGAGGAGTCGCGTGTCACCCGATGTTTACTACAAAGTGACTATTCTACAGGCTTTAAAACAATTGGCATTCCTAAAATAAATATATACAAATAAAAGAAACCAAGTGAAGAAAAGTGTACAGAATGAAAAAAAACAAACTGTTTCTAAGAACATAGAATTATTTCATAAATGGAACTGGTTGATTTAAAAGCTTATTTGCATTTTTTCATGTCTAAGGTTTATTTGTGCTGTAGTAATTCAATTAACATCCTGTGAATGCATTAAAAGCAAATGAAGAGCCTGACTATCTGCCAGGCTTAATGTTCTAACATGACATAACATAACATTTTATATCATGTTAGAACATCTAAATTGTATTTTATTTCATTGCAATTGTGAAAATTCCGTTTTATTTGCTTTGTGTGAGAAATAGAGATCTGCACTTATTTATTAAGCACATCATAAACTGCTCAGTTAAAGAAACCCTCTTTATTTGAACCATGTGGTAGAGTCTATTTATCGTAGCTGTGAAAACGTGTTGTATTTGTTTATGCTGTCACCCTTACAAAGAAGATTATTAAGTATCAAGGATAAGTCATAAAGGGTGTCAAGGCCATTTACCCAGCCCTCTTGCAAAATTTTCCAGTGTTCGGACATTGAAGATTTCTGAGTTGTATCATCGAATGAACTTCATGCGAGAATAGCCAGGCCACTAAGCAAGTTTAAGATTTTTGCATGACGTGAAAAAAAGCTGTTTGCCTAATCACCTAATTGCTTTTTGAAGGCGACCTCATGTGAGAGGCTTCATGTTTCAATTCAGTTTGTTGAAATGTTTTCCACAGCAAAGAAAGTTTGCTAAAAACCACGGTAAATAAGAGCTGAGACATCAGCGGGAGTAAGGGCGCAGCGGCACGAGGGAAAGAGGGCGTTCCCTATCACAAGCTAGAGCTTGTTTACAGTCATCCCCGTTAACTTTGTGAGCCTGAATTAATCTCAACAGCGATTTGTTCTAAACTCCAGAAAAGTCATTCTCAGGCTATTCAAAAACATTCACATTTCTTGGAGTGCAAAGAAGTAACAACTTACTGGTAATATTACATTATTAGGCCAAGAAGGTTCGTTTCTCACTGATCCCGAAAATCACGCACTTAGAAAGGAAAAGACGAGGAAAAATAGCGAGAGCGAGGAAAATAATATAAGTTTAAAATGACATATTGACACTTCACATCTGCACTGTTCAGCTGTTCTTCAATGAGAAGTAAAATATTTAAATTGAGACATCTTTCAAC
>JBBMOI010000003.1:29677500-29867500 GCA_038088405.1 Porites divaricata | reverse complement strand
AATATACAAAGATCCCCTTGAGCAGGATGAGGCACAAGGAGAAAAAAGACACGGTGTAAGGGAATAAATGTTTGGCGAGTAAATTTAGCTAAAAATTGGAAAGAAAGGCAACTTTGGAAACATAGAAAACTTTTCAAAAATAGTACCTTTTGACTAGTTTACTATTACATTTGGAGCTAAGCCTAATTACATTAAGTTGGTTGATGTATAACATTTACCAATTAAGTTTATAAGATTTGTGTTGGGGTAAGATATTACGCTTAGCGTTAAAGTTTATTACATGTAAAATTGGTAGCCTACTTACTTCGTTAAACGTTCTCTGAGATTTCTCTCTTTTGTGGCTTTACTCTTAGGCTCGATTACCAGCCTCTCTTCGGGAAATGAGCCCGCGCTCCTCCCCCGGGGAGGACCTAGAGAGGTGCGGAAATGGAGCCTACTCTATTCTATTCCTAACACTTTCATTCTTCCCACAACGGGCAAAAACATCAACAATCCAGGTCACTAAGCCTTGCCCCAGCCTTTGATATTTGAGAACTATAACACCAATACTAATACACAAGATTACATTGTATACAATAAATTATAAAAAAGACTGAGTCTATAATACTCTGTAAATTCAACTCTCTCTGCCAGGCAGAATTAGATGTAACTCAAAATCTTATTTAAACGTTTAAGGCGCTGCAGCGGTAAAATTACATTTTTTGACTTATGAAGTCAGCCCTATATATTTGTTGCAGGTTTTCATTTCAAAAAAACTTCGAAGAACAAAAAATATTTAATATGCATAATTAGAACTGAAAAAAGCATTTTAATTCAAACACAACTATACGCATTCCTATACTGCTATAAAAATAGCCACCCATGAACTTTCGGCTTGAAATGATCTTCATCTACGTGGGTGTGCGTTTCTTCTTATTTGAATTGGAGGTTGTTTAAGTAACTTGAAATCAGCCTCCCTGAGGGTGAAGAGAAGGAGAAAGTCCCCAGGCTTTGTTAGAGATGTTTAATAATGTATCGTTCAATGTTGTTTTATTTCCCAGTATAGGGAGCAGCCAATCAGCGACACGACTTGAATACGCTATGAAAAGTCCTTCTGCCTTACTAACATTAGGGTATAGGTAGCTCCTCCCCATCGAAGACACGAAACAAGAAATAGCACGGGTTGGTAAAAAGTCAGTGAAAAAGGTAGGGTTGGGCGGGGGGGGGGGGGGGGGGGGGTGTCTTATATAATTAGCAGCTTATACGTCATCACGATGGATCATGAATATTCAATGAATAGCTTCTCTAATTTGGCCTACCGAAGTTTATAAACATTTTCGTTTGTTCTAAATTATTCGGAATGAAGAGTAATACATTGAATTATTGAAAACGAGAAATATACCTCCATCGATATTTAATTGACAGTTCTTGTATGGCATGGAAGTATATACGACAAGAACTTGAGTTAGGGCCCGGCTATCTGTTATCAACAGCTAAACGCTAGATTTTTAGCTGTTGACAACAAGGTAGTTTCTTTTTTGCTTGATTGTCGACAACCATGTGATTGACCTTTTTTTGTGCACGTGCGGACGCCATTTAAGGGTGAGACACGCTGTTTCATAAGCATTTATAGTCAACGTTAGTTTCCAAGTTTTCAATGTCTTGACTTAGCTATCGACGACTAATATGTGGAAGGTTTGCATTATACAGAATGAGATGACAACAACATTTAGCTGCCGATGACAAATAGTTGTCGACAACTCAGTAAATGTAGTGTCGTCCTCCGTGGAGGCTCTTAATTATGGTATGTAAAGAGTACTGTATCACACATCAAGTACGAAAAATAAAATGCAAGAACTTCTTTAACAACTTGCTCTGCTTTATTTTTCACAAGAACTATTTCAGCCTGCCTCGGAAAAATCACAGGTTCTTGTATATGGGCTTTTACCATATACATCAGAAGAATTTTTTGAATGGATAGGCGTTATCAGAGTAGTTTTAAGAAGTGCTGGCGCCCTTATGTATATAGAACACTTAACGAAGTCGACAAAAAAAGCTTTTTTTCAAGAGAAGAAGATCGAAATCATGTAAATTCAGTAGTATCCATCTACACCAAAAATGGAATGAAGCTTAATCTATACTTACTAAGAGCGCAAAATATATACCAAAACAATGAATGAGGGGCTTATTTGCACTTGATTTTTTTCTACCTGACATTACGAATTTAATTTAAAATTACTGGATCCTAATCTATGGAGTAAAAAATTCAAGGAAACACCCACTTGGACAACTTTTTTGCTGTATGGACTTTTTGTACAAGAAGAGTCAAGTCTACACACCTATGATGATTCCTCATTCACCCAATCTTCAAGCTCCTCTACTGCATCCATTCTCTGCATCTCCTTCAACAATTCAATCAGTTTTCCAACCGTTGCTTCTTTGTAACTCTTTCTCACCCATTCCTTTAAAATTTCAGCAGCAGGATTTTTGGATCTCTGATCGAAGAGCTCTGCATCATTCCTTCCTAACCCCATTTTTTCTGCAAGCCCTCTGAAGTCGTTGTAATTTAAGTAATCTTTAATGTTCATCATCTTACAGACTTTACTAAGCACAGCATACGGTATCTCTGTGACTTTAACTGACAGCTTCTTTCTTTGGTTTTCAGTCAGCTTGTTTTGAGCATCCACAGTATCATGACCTGGTGTCTCACTTTGGTCTGCAAGTTAAGCATATAACTAAAGGTTATAATGAGTAAAAAGGCTTTAAAAATGTTTTGAACTGTTACTTATTCACTAGAATGACCAAACTTGGCAAAAACGTCCAGAGCAAAAGCATCAGATGTAGCCTGTCCCCAGACGTTTTTATTCTTTTCGACAATTCGACAGTTTGCGCTGGCGGTAAAATAAACTGCCCCGGTTTTTATTTTTATACATGCGCTCGACGGACCCTCATGTGTTCAAGTGTTCGAATTTAGCCTGAGCGACACTGAGACGCATGAAAGTGTGAGAAAACGTACGTGATAAAGCTTATAATCACGTAGAGAGCGAAAATATAATGAGTGTAGAGCGATAACCTAAAGATTATAATTTAGGGACATAAAACAGAAATTAAAAGGAACTTTCTTGACCTTTCTTAGGCTTTACTAAACTCATTAAACTCGTTGCCGAATGCTTTGAACGTCCTGGACTAACACCTTTAACGGTTTCTCTAACGCTTCTAACAGCAAGGTCAATTTTTCTAACGGTTTTATTAAGGGCTTGAACGCTTTCCCAAACCGTCTTAACGCTTCGTTAACGGGTTCTTAACACTTTAAGCCGTTTAACGGAAA
Organism: Porites divaricata; assembly: GCA_038088405.1. Taxonomy (NCBI): domain Eukaryota; kingdom Metazoa; phylum Cnidaria; class Anthozoa; order Scleractinia; family Poritidae; genus Porites; species Porites divaricata. Next base: position 29,864,193 of record JBBMOI010000003.1, on the reverse strand, counting down.
ATCGTTTGGGTAAGATTTTCTGGAGAAGGTCACATATAAAAGGGAAACACTTGATCCTTGCATCGATGATTGACCTTGTGGGTGTACAGTAAATTCAGGCTGATCTGTAATAAGAAAAGAACAACTAAATGCACCCTCTTAATCAGAATGATGTACTGACGCTAACGGGTTCTTAACACTGTTAGTACGATCGTGAAACACACTGACAAAACAACTTTTAAAAAGATTTTCTCATAAACGGTGACGAAACAGAGTTTAGTTTGGTAGCAGTGATTTCAAAAAAAAAATTGCCGATCGCTAGATGTGTTGACAAAGGCAACTAACTTAAGTCTGTTAAAGGTAAGCGTGATACTACGATGTTCTATGCTCACAGTCAATTTATTGATTGACAGTTTGATTGTTGGCCTTAGCAGTAGTCCTGACACTAAGGGCCTGTTTACATGGAGGTGGGGGACCCCAGATAGGTGACGTAACATGCGGCGGGTCACCCCACCTATCACGTCACCTACCTGGGGTCCTCCACCTCCATGTAAACAGGCCCTAAGTCCAAGACCAAAATCATTCCCGTTAACTGCATCCACCAAAAGTGACTGTAAACGGGGAAATAATTTATATCCAGGTTGTTTGAATCTGCCGAGTATAAAATTAATTACGAGGTCTAGCAACATCTTAAAGCTCAGATTTTCTGCTGGCTGAAACCAATGCTGGCCCTTTTAGTACTCTACAGGGTGTCCCAAAAGTTCGTTCCTCTAATTTCATGCACTATAACTTTTGATCAAACCTTCATTTTTACATGAAATTTCTAGATGTTTATTTCTCTATCAAGTACATGTATTCAGAATTTCAGTAACTGGCATGTCCTATTTGTTTTTTTATCACATTCTGTAACCGTTGCGGCATGAAGTGGGATACAGCGTGTAGACCCACAAATGATCCATTTTGAGCTTTTTTATCACCTGGTGCGCAGGATCCAGTTCAACCCCAAACAACATTTGTTTAGTCTAGGCAGCTGAAAAAAATTTATTTTGGGCATTCATCCAAAAAAGATAATTCTGGCCCCCTTCCACAGTAAGGCGTTTGTACTTCTTTACAAATTTGAAACGAACTGGGCGTTAATTGGAAGACTAAGCAGAGGTTTCTTTTCCATCTCAGAGGCCTCTAATTTTGAACATTTTAAACAGCTTTTCATGACCCTTTTATTTGGCTTGCTAACAATGTAAGACTGAGCTTCCTTGTCGAGTCTCTTATTGTGTATCTAGCCTTCTTTAAAACTATTTTAGCTACTTTATTCAGGGCTTTTGGTCTTCCCCTTAGTTTCTTGCCTTCAAAACCTTCATTTCTCCATGATCCTTCTACCACCCAACATTCGCATTTTTCCAGTTTTTAGCAATTTCTACAACAGATAAGCCAGTAAATCGAAGTATACAGGCTTATGCTCTCACGCAGCTGAACGTTTTTGCGTTAAGGGGGTTTATCTTTCGTGATATTTACAAAAAATCAAGGAAGGAGTTCGAGCAATTCGGGCTATAAAATTCAAAAAATATGTGACTGGAACATCACTCGCACACGAGCACCATTGGCGCGGAAGTACACAGATCGAATATTCGAGTCAAAAGATGGCACAACAACTATGAAAATAGTGAACTACATTGAAAGAAACAACTTTTGTTGAAATGATTTGCTTACCAAGCCCAATCGTACTGAAATACAGACTTATGAAGTAGAGGAACGAACTTTTGGGACACCCTGTACTTCTGTCCAGGTCAAGCAGTACAATACAGTATTTCACTTATCGCAAAAAAGTCAAAACAATAAACCTTTGAGTTTTTTCAGCTTTTTGCAGTTCTCATCAAAATAGAAAACTGTCACCTTTTTTTATTAATTTGACCTTCTCGATTGACAGCTGTCAAAAAATGGCGCCAAATGAAATGCTTGCAATTTGGCTTGGATATTTTTGCACTTGTCTTTTCTGCATTTGAATTTGGTGCCTTGTTACATTATGGAATATTTTGAAAGTAATGCCAACATAATAAAGAGTGAAGTTATAGCAAACAGAACATATACACTACAGGGATAATCAATACAGTTTGATGTAACATATTCTACTCCTGATCCTAGCTTAAAACCAACTTCTTTTTTGAACTGTCGGGCAGCGTGCCCCATATAGTTTGATGTAACAAATCCTACTCCTGATCCTTGTTTAAAACTAACTTCTTTTTCCAAATAGGATGCGGCACGCCCCATACAATTCTAAGTAACATATCCTACTCATTATTTTTCTGGTACTTTCCAATTGACAAACTATACTGGAGTTTTGTCAACGTCAAAAGTGCCATTCGACATTCGACACATAGGTGATAATTTTTTCAGGAATTAATCTGATTAACAGATCAATAAATACACTTGTGCAATTTTCAAAGAAGAATTAAATGGGTGCTTATTTAAAATCGCAATAAAAACACATTTTACGTATAAAAAATGACAAAAGTCCTCTCAACTCATTATATTTCAATCTTTACAGTGCTACCACACAGACCGAGGCCACCAAGACAAAATTTTGAGACAAATTTTGAAATTAGCCAATCACAAGTCAAGATTTAAACAATGAAATTGTATCCTCTCATATAAGAACCACGAAAGCGGCAAATTCCAAAGCTTTCACGTGGAAACTGCGTGACAATACAACAGTAAGGGCCTGATCACGTGAGCCGGGCTGGCCCGCTTTGTTGGGCTGGCTAGCTCTGCTAAGGTAGACTACGAGCAGTCTCTCTTTTTTCTTGCTCCGTCGAGCAAAACACCCCAGACACGCACATGACCACGCGCACGACTGAAGGCTTCCCCGCTCAACGCTCGCGGGCGCGTGCACTCCCCCTTACTAAATCTGAAGAAAAACAGAGACTGCTCGCAGTCTACTGCCAAGGTGACTTTTATCCCGGCGTTACACTAAGGTGCCGAGATCTCTACAAAGCGAGCCAGCCCGGTTCATGTTATAATTATCAGACCCTTAGTTCTATAGCCAGATTTTTGCCCTCCCCCTTGACCTCACCGATTCTTTAAAGTCCCCCGAACGCACACAAGAAATTTCAGCCCCCCCCCCCCCTCAAAATCTCGATACCCCCTTATCTATATTAAATGAACTTTCCCTTATCCACGTTCCCTACATACAAATATTATCCAAACTAACCGAAAAGCAATCCTTAACAGAAAGCCTAACAACGTTTAAAATAAGTACAAGTATGTTTTCGACTATTGATAAGATCTTTCACAAACACCACTTCATTTCAACAGATTGTAACTATGCTATCTCTTCATGACCAAATTAGCACTCCCACAACTACCTCACTGCAACACCTAAAATCACCTTCCAAAAAGTAATCTTTTGTTACTTCATATTAAATTCTATGAGAAACCATTTTCACTGATTAACAAACTCCAGCCATTATCTTATCAATCCACGTAACTCCACGCACTTCCACTTCACACAACCAACACACCCCTACATACGGTGGCCCATATATGCAATGCACAAATAACAATTTCAGTGCATAAATATTGATCTTAATACATTATTTAACTTATTCAGTTCACGATTTCATTTTCTAATACACGGGCATGTTTCTCAATGCACAAATATATTTTTCAGTGCACAAATATAATTTTCCGTGCACAGATGTATTTTTCCGTGCACAAATATGTTTCAGTGGACAAATATATTTTCCAGTGCACAAATATATTTTTCAGTGTGTTGTGTAAAAAAATGGTACCGTAAGAAAGCTGTTTTTTTACACTGATATATATTTGTAAAAGGACAGCTTTTTTACAAAAATTTATTTTGTAAAAAAACGGTCCCACTCTAAATGTTGCTGGCGAATTAAGCTAGTGTTCATATTAAAGTTGTTTAGCCTTTACAAGTGTTTTATGGCTTATTTCTCGATCTCTAAAATAAAACACGCATTGCCGTACGTTACAGACGCCTTTATAGTCCCTAATTCTTAGAAACGAATCGGCTGCTGGTTTTATGGCCTTACAAGTTGTTCTGTGTGTTGCAAAATTTAGACTAACAAGCAAGTGTATGTGCGTTTGTAGGGGAGCGTTTTCTTTTGCTTGATTAGCCGTCGAATGAACATGTTCCTAAGTTCTAACGTAGACATGGCACTCTTGCATGCAGCCACATGGATTTCGACATAGCTTGAATCCCCTGATAGAAATCTAGCGCAACGTAATACAGGAAATTGCCTAACAATCGCTAGAAGTGTAGTTATAATTTATCCAGTGCTGAGAGCATCAAAGCAAAAAGAAATGGCAAACTTTAATAAGCGATTATTAAGTTGCCTTTATTTGCCTTTAATTGGCTTTATTTTCTGTATACCGAGTTAATGGTGTTTTAACTGTGCGCGAGCAATGCTCAATTTTTAAAAATGATGTGCTCTCACGGTATTACGTACACGAGTAACTCGCGCTATCGCCAATTGTTTTGTTGACAGCTAAACTGGTTATTGCAGCTGATAACCTTGGAAAAAGGATGCATAACAGTACAGTTTTCGGCTCGCACAATAATAATTAATAGGAAACGAGAGAACTTCTACAACCAACCTACAGGCTGTTGTAAAACAGGGGTTCGAACTTAATTAAAAAATCATTGAGAAGCACATCAATGTGGTTCAGTAAAAACCAAGAAGCTGCCTATTTATGAGTGCGTAAATAAGCACAATATTACAAATAAGGCATGATTTACAGAAATCGGCTTTTTTACATAAAAAAGCTGCTTTTTTACACAAATATATTTTGTAAAAGAAACATGCCCGTGTATTAGAAAATGAAATTGTGAACTGAATAAGTTAAATGATGCCTTAAGATCAATATTTATGCACTGAAATTCTTATTTGTGCATTGCATATATGGACCACCGTTACCCTACAATATACAACGCAACTGCACTACTCACACATCCCTAATGCACAAAAAAAGATTTATCATACGTCTAGTACAGCCAAATATATGCTCCCACGTGCACAGCGCACAGCGTCTTGTTAATATAGGTATTGCAGATACTTGACCAAAATCGCCTCGAATAGCCCCTTGGTGTTTGGAAAAATGGCAAAGCGAGACTCACAACTGCACACGTCGCAGTTTTGTTAACAAGGTACATGATTTGAGCGGGAGAACTAGCCAAGGGCATGCATTGGCTTGTCAAATTCATAAAAATAACTGACGGAACTCCTGCAGTTTGCAATTCAGACAGGCAAGTATAGAGCTATTTAACTTCCCAAACCTAGGTGAAATCCAGTGCGTCAAAATTAAAAAAAGCAGGAACCTGTTCCTGATTAAGAAAACGATCTTTCGCACAAAAAATTCCGCGACTTTTGAACAAGTTTTATTTTCAGGAAAATCCTCACTTATTTATATTTAAAAAAGCATGGTTTGGGTCCAATAATTTATTACTATAAACACCTTCTATTCACAGGGTAAACTGATAGTCTTGTAAGACGGTTCTAACTTTGGAGTCAATGGATGAAATCCTATGGTGTACCGACTGTTCAAATGCCTCTTTGGAAGTACTTTCACATTGAACTATTTGTTTTTCAACACTTTACTAGCACAGTAACTGCCCACGTTTTTTTGTTTCAATGTCAACTGCATTACAGATTATTTACCAAATGCAAGATAGAATCCATGTCAAAATAATGCACACTTGAAGCATATATGAGCTACTGGGCTCAAGTATTAAGTAAGCAAAAGTATTGTTACCTTCCACTTTTAACGTAGCAAGATAGGATGTAACTCTAATATTCACTTTATTGGAAGCCACACATTAATATTTTCCACTGTCTTCCTTTTCCACACCTGTTATCCTCAGTTGTTTCTTATTTCTTAAGAAACTGATTCTGTTACTTTCAGCTAAAGCAGTTCCATCTTTGATCCAAGAGAATGTTGCTTCCGGAACACCACGTGCATTGCTTGAAAAGTCTACAGATGATCCTTCCCTCCTCGTCTGACTCTCTGGGTGTGCAGTGAATTCAGGTTGATCTGTGATAAGAAATTAATAAATAAATGCACCCTCTTAATCAGAATGATGTACATTTTCAGTTTGATATCTGCTGTACAAAACACTTAGGACTGAAGTTACTGATGTACTTAAATGATCTTAAAAACTAGACACACTCACAAAACAAAACTTAGCTCACAGAAATTGCTATATGTGTTGACAAAGGAAACAAAGTCCTTTAAAGGTAAATGTGATACTGCAGATATGTTCGATGATCACAGTCAATGTATTGATTAACAGTATCAGTGTTTACCTTAGCAGTACTCTTGAGACTAGTCCAAGACCACAAGAAACTGGGTTTACTTGAGTAACATACAGGGTTGTTAAAAGTAGCCGGCTGCCGGCAAAAATAGCCACCTATTTGCTTAGTTCGGCCAGCTACTCTGCTTGGCATTTCTTTATGGTTCAAATTTTTTAAATAACATATCCCTGGACTGGCCGCTTACTTTGACAACTCAGCCGTCTACTTCAAAACTTTCTTACAACCCTAATCATTATATGTACAGACACTTCTCATATAAACATATAAAATGAATAAGAAAATAGACAGGGCTCCTTTGATTAACAAAACAAACACATACAAAATAATTGTTTTCTTGCATTTAACAATTTTTTTGATTCTGAATAAAAGACTAGAGAAAGCTAATCAACTTAGAGCGGCACCCAACGAGCCCTTTTTTTGAAAGGCAGTGCTCAATTATGGATTGACTGAGAGATATCCAGGATAGGAGCAGTGGACGGAAAGTAAAAGAATGTTTACTTAGTGCTACAAGATTTTTCAATTGGGTTTAAATAAAAATTGAGTAAAAGTTTTCTTACAATGTACTGTTAATGTAGCAGGATTGGAGTTAACTGTGCCCACACTGTTGGTAGCCACACATCTGTATTCTCCACTGTCTGTCCCATTCACATTTGTAAGGCTCAGTTCTTTGTGATCTACTGATAAACTGATTCTATCTTTGGAAGTTACAGAAGATCCATCTTTGGTCCAAGTAAATGATGGTTCAGGGATGCCATTTGCATCACTTGAGAAGGTTATATTTTCCCCTTCCCTCGATGTCTGAGGATTTTTAGGATGTGTGGTGAATGCTGGCTCTTCTATAAAAAGTAATGTCATATTTTAACAAAAACAAGTAAACATTTTTCAGAAATAGGGTATATAATAAGTAAGTTTAATAGCTATTTATCATATAATCTTGATGCTAAATGTAAGTACATGTAAATCAGATCATTCGTACTAATTCACGGTTCATACAAAAAATTGTAACCAGTTTTCAAGAGCCTTTTAAGGACCACATTAGATCTTCAAGGACCACCTTCTATGTAATTTCACACCTTGTACAAAAGTGCATATTCCAAGTATTTTTCTTATAAGGCTTTAATTTAAGGCCTGAACTATTTGCTTCACCAACAACTCTATACTTTTCAGTTCACTTGTCTTAAATTGACAGTAAATTCTTGCATAAAACATAGAGCACTTTATCAAAATAACATTTAAATTCTCTGAGCTATGATTTATATTATGTCTTGCATAACCAAATACCAATAATTGTCTGGATTGTGTAGATTACCGGCAAGTTGTATCAAGCTTTTCTTATAATAGTAAACTATAACAAAATTCTCAAATCTGATTGGTCATCAACTGTCCTGATTTCAGCACTAACGGACAGTACGCATCATGAATAAATAATTGCACATTGAGCACCAGTACACCTGTGTTCTTAAATAGCTTTTTGGCTTACTGCTAGCAAAAAAACTCTGGGAATTTCTTGTGTTTTAATTAGAAAAAAGCCTAAACTATCACAAGTTTTGTTATAGTCGTGATTAGTTGGTTACACAACTTCCTGTCATCCAATTCGTTCTGAAATCATACCTGTGATTAACATTAATGGAGTACTAAAGTGATTACGTCATAAAAATTGAATTTGTGAAATTATGGGATTCGTCAGGATATTCTGAAAGAAAAACATCCAAGAGGCCTTCTTGCCAAAAACTAGCATTGTGGGGCAAATTGTCTCTGAGATATTAGCCCAGTTATGCTCTGATAACTCCATACAAATCCTTCTAAATTTGACTTTGTTCTAAACGTTTAGAAACAAGTCAAAGTTAGAAGGATTTGTATGGAGTCACCAGAGCATAACTGGGCTAATATCTCAGAGACAATTTGCCCCACAATGCTAGTTTTTGGCAGGAAGGCCTCTCGGATGTGTTTCGTTCAGAACATCCTGACGAATCCCATAATTTCACAAATTCAATTTTTTATAATGTCACACTTTAGTACTCTATAGGACTCCCGCTTGTTAATCACTTGTACGATTTCAAACTGAATTGGACTCCACTCAGTCCAATTACCATTACTAATCCTCAAATAAATGGTGCATTCTTCTTATTGGGTGTGACATTTAATCGAGGGAGGCGTTTAATAATTGTAATTTTGTCTCAATCTCAGCATTTAATCAAGATCAGCATTTATTCTAGGGTTGCATTTATTCAAGTAAAATACGGTATTTCAATCATCATTATTAACAATACTCACCTAATACCCCCATTAGACAGGAAACGAGGAATAGCTTTGCCCTCAGCGTTGGTCGTCAAAATTCCCACGAGATATTTTTTAAACTTATCCTCATCAATGATTGGGCATCCGCATAATGTGAGATCATATAAATCATTGTCAATAAGTTCGTAACTACCATCACTGTATATTAATTTCAGGACTTTACATTTATCTCGATAAATCGTGTAAACCCGGAAGTTCCTCCTGAGCTGCTGACCACTCAAACACTTCTTCTGAAGACTTTTTATCTCAAAGCTGCGTTCACGGTCAGGTGCAAAATCACACAAAACTAATGAGAAGTGTCCACGCTGTGTAATGCTTATAGGTTTAAGTCGATAGTCTTGGAAGTGTCGCTTTTTGCTTGAATAGCGGTGCAATCGACACCCCGTGATCGGTTCTTGGCCTCTCCCAAGTGTCAGTGACTAACAGAACAGAGCCTTCGTTTTGACCTTCAATAGCAACCGCACATGCCATTCCTTTTGTCTGGCGATTATTCCCTCTGATGGCGTAAATGGCCTTTTTAAAGTCATTGCTGGTAAAACCCCGCCCCTCGCCAATCCTAGCCATCTTGCATGGAAGCAATTACACGGCGAAGTCGGTTATGACGCTAGGTTTTCAGCAGATATTGTCAGTTCCGTACTCGTCAACATTTGAATCCCGACACGACTGACCGCTCATCTGAGGTGCTGGCGCTGGATAAATATAACTGAATGGCCTGCGGAGCAACCGTTTGTTCTTACTATACTGCCAGGTCTGAGCGCATTCTCACAATTTATGTATCCTTCCTTCGCCCACATCATATCCACATTCTTCTAGAAGCTCATTCTCCTAGCCATTCTTCCAAGGGTGAGATGGGAAATGAGCCCGCGCTACGATCGGCTCTTCCCAGGCTCTCTCGATTGACCCGAAAAGTCACGAACTCTAGTCCAGCGTGACATAGACAAATAGAGTCAAAACTGAACTCGAATAAATATTAAAATATTAATGGCTCTTGTTGCTTTACTGGTGTTGTTGACCGGATCGCACGGGATGTCTGCAACATGCGTGGAACGGGAAGAGCATATACAACGCTATTTAATTTCATCGCAGCCGCCGTATGATAACTACTACAATATTTCTAAGGCTGTTTATCCATCTGTGGATTTGCCGTCTTTGCTGATCAAGGTCACTGTTACGTTCCGACATGGCAACGACAATCTCACTCATTTAGCCGGATCGTCCCGATCTCCGATCAATGGTAGTACTTCCAATATCTCACAGACAGGGGAAAATGTCCGCGAAAATATCACGACATACAAGTTCACGTGGAGTGCATCCTGTTTGTATGTCAGTGGAGGAGACATAAGCTTGACTTCCATGAATGTGTTTTCTTTGTGGGCTATTTATCCAAACAGGCGAGAAAGACAGCTGCACTTAACATTACCACAGTTCTGCAGGGGATTTTCTGCTGACACCATGATCTACTTCCTTTCCACGGTAGGACTTTTGGGCATTTTATTATTATTGTTAAGTGTCATTGTCAGAGAAAACCGGGCAGGGGCCACGGATCGAGGTCGGCCGATTCCTTTGAAATTCCTACCACAGATTACCTTTCTGATATGATTGTAAAATATTCCCTTTTTAATCTGATTGACGATTTTTCATGTGAGTTTGACCACCCCCCTTGTTTTTGGCTAATTTGCATAAGATTACCGAGTCAATTTGGGGTAACTTGTACAAGCTATTTCTCCTACCTCTTGCTAGTTTTCTCTGCAGTTTTGATTTATTTAGATTATTTGAGATTCGATCAAATTGTATTCATGTGATGAATGATTTTGGATTCTTCTTACGTTTTTCGCGGGCATGCAAATTTCTGTCTCGTGTGACTTTGGCAGATTCGCCAATTTTAAGCCATTTTCAAATTACATTTTCTCAAATCTGCGCGGATAAAATTTCAAATCAAATTGGTTTTGGCACAGTCCATTTATAACTGTTTAATGTTCGGTAAGTTTTAGATTGGGATCTCCGAATCCTTTTGCAAGATTGACCACGTAAGTGCGCCCAGATCGGCAAAAATAACATGAAATTTCCCGCCATTTTTTACGTACCAGACAGCCTTAGCGAACACGCTTCTTCGAATACTTGTGTTTCATCCATAAATATGTTCTCAGTCCGCTGTTTCATTGAGCCTGACAAAAATTAATATACCCTACAGCTTTTGCACTTGTTTTTTTAGCAATATTTACCTCAAAATGTAAACATTACTTTCACACACCTTCATTGAGTTTCACATGCGATGTTTTCTGCAAGATTTATCCCTAAATATTGAACATAAAATCTAGTTTGCGTGTGTTTGCGTCTAATTTACCTCTAAAAATGTCTAAGAAAATCCGTCGATATTGTTACGGAGAGAGAGAATTAGCTAGACTAAAGAAAATTGTAAAAGCACTGATTTCGTGTCTGACAACAAACGTAATGTAATTTGAGCCGCCAGTTTTACATCGACGACACGTAATCAGAACATTAGCATTCCCTTTAAAACATAAGTACTCTAGTGATCTGTTGTTTTTAAACGGGGATCCATCCGGTGACAAAGTAGGTATAGGAAATCGAAGAAGTCCCCACAATCTCGCTGCACCCGGGTACTTCGATGTTGCTCCTTAACAAAAGGTTAAGTGCGATGACTTTTTTTCCAAAGCATAGAAGTCCACTTGGGACAAGTGTAATGGGTCTACAAAGGAAGTTAGCTTATTCACGCCGAGTAACAGCTGCTTTTTGCATGGAAATTAACGAAATACATAGCAAAGCAGTTCCCACAGGACTGTTGGATCAGATAAGAAAATGATTAAGTTCACTGGGAAAGAGGACTGGTAGCGCGTCCAACAGAAAAGTGGGCAACCAACATGTTATGATGAAAAATAATTATCCTTGCTAGCTGAAGGATCGTAGTCTACAGAACTTACTGAAAGTGGCATTTTATACAGAAACTCCGATCCTCTAACTTCAATTCATTCTTTCATTCCAAATCACAAGCTCTGTGCGATCCTTGTTGTGATGAATTTAGTGCTATTTTTTTTAGTTCCTACTTCGACAAGACAATCAATTAGTCCCGCTAATGGTCATGAGACATGCACTCCTAGTAACCGTATAAAGGATATATAAAATAAAGAGAATAGCTTGAAAAGGTGCGTCTATATTGAATAAATCCTATGCTAATTCTTTTTCTCGTGCAATCTGAGAGGGGGGAGGGGGACACAGGAGACCCAGATACAGCAGCAAGTGTAATTGCATCTTCTGCAACCCAGCATGTTTTCGGGGCGTCTGCTTTACCTACACCCGTCGAACCGTTCCAACAGATGAGTTTGGAGAGAGCTATTTACTTACAATAGGTCTTATATTGAAGAATCAAGAAGCTAAGCAAGATGTGCTCAGTAAACTGGACAGTGAACTTTACCTGATAATAATGGATCAGTGTACCACATGGCCATTGTAAATATTGATGCTATCATTCCAAAATTTTGGTCTGACTTTCCAAATCCCATTTGCAATTTTAGCTTTTATTTCGTTTTTTTTAAGTTCTTAGTTTGTTTTTCATGAATATTTTCTGGTCTTAAATTCTGCAATTACGTTACGTTTTCTTGAATTCGTGATCGACCTTCCGTGTGTTGCCTCAACGCCCGGTCTTTTCCTGCATTTCTGTTGATATCTTGTAAGGTTCTTGTATTTAGTCTTTTTCATTCCGTAAATATCTTGCCACGTTTGAATTTTGGTATTTTGCATTCTGTAATTTTGTTGCCTCGATTTCATGTTCCTTGATTTTTTATATATTCCGCGTTTTGCTTTAGCCCCATGGGGTAAGAATTTTTGGTACAAACCTACATCGACTCGAGAAGTTTGGTTTGTGACGTCAGCGCCATCTTCCGCACAAACTCTGGAAGAGAGGGACATACCAAAAATTTTCCTTGGAGGGAAATTACGCGCTTTTTGTGGGCTGCACCTTATCGCTAAATGAAGTTGCTTTATCTATGTTATCTCGGATTTATTCTGTCGAATGTCCATACACTTTTTTTTAAGTCGCCTCGATTTAAAGTTTGATGCAGTCATGACTCAATGCCGGGAAAAGGTCACATTACCTAAAAAGGCGGGAAAATCGGGAGTTTCATTCCGAATTATCTAGCATTATGGCGGATCTGGTTCAACTGGATTATGAAGGCAAAAGTGTGGGATTGACACCAATGAATCTTAGCAAAAGAACAATTGCTCGATGTCTTAGGGTGCATGAAGACGGTTTGCACCTTAAAATCGTAAAAAATGGCAAGTGCGAAAATGTATGGCCGCGATGGAACGGCAAGTTTTTATTGCCAACGGGAACAAAAAATGCACATGTGGTTACCTTTCCTGCTGAAGATCAAGATTTACAAGAGGATGATGATGATGATTTTCAGGAAACATTTGGTGCTCGGTACGTATGCACGTTCTTTTGTGTTTGCGATTTATTTTTTTCTTCAATGTTTTATTTCGGTACTTTATAAAGAAGGAAATATTTTAAAAGCGCGATTTGATCGCTTACGCTAGAAAATTTTAACTTAACTTAAACTTATTTTACATTTCACTTTCTTATTTTTATAAATCATAAGAGCAACCTCGCATCCAATTCCTCGCCCATCAATTAGTGGCTGCGGCCGAGTCTTAGCCCACCAGTAACTAGTGCTAAGCCCGTGTAACTCTGTCGGAGGAATCATCAAGCCAGAAAGTTAGATAGAAAGGTAATGCAAAGAGATATAACTCTTACCAGGAAAGAGAACTCGGAGTCTTTCACTAATGGATTTGTAGGAAAACCCCCGTTCAACAAGCTCTCGTATAAACGCCTTGTCCACTAAGTCCGCTAAAATCATTTTGAAAGTGACTTTTTTCAAATAATTCTGCCTATCGGTTCCAGTTTCTCACGCTTTAGCCTCGCTCACAAGCTATTTCCAGGCCGCCTCGTTCTAACTCTATGGAATCGAGGTAACATAATTACCGTGTAGTAAATACGTTGAATTCCAAATACGGTGCGTAAATAATCAGTGATTATGGAATCGAGGCAACATAATTCCAGAATGGGGAATGCAGAATTTTAAATTCCGTAAATGAAAGAAGGAACATGTTGTAAATAAAACTAGAATCATGAAATCGAGGCAGCATAATTCCATAATTCAGAATGCACATACCGTAGAAAGAAAAAGGAACATAGAATCGACGCAACATAATTCTAGAATGGGGAATGCAGAATTCAAATACCGGTACCGAAAATGAAACAAGGAACATGGAATCGAGGCAACATAATTCCAAAATGCGGAATGCCAAACGTCGTAAATAAAACTAGAATCATGAAATCGAGGCAACATAATTCTTGAAAGCATAGAATCAAGGCACCATAACTCTAATAAATATGCTAAATACCATAAATACAAAACAGATGGAACAAAAGCATACAAGGAATGGCCATGTGTGACACTTATTATAATGGATTTGGTAATGACGTTCTTCCATTCAGTAGTGCGAGCTTATGAGTGACTTCTTTGGCAAGCGAGGAAGACGTTTGCATGTTAGCGCGGTAATCACCAGTCAAGGCAGCATTTATATTAACAAGTTTCAAGTAGATAACTTTGTTCTTCTTTTTAACAGTTGCACACAGAATAGTTTCGCAGTTAATTTTGCCTATTATCTAGCATATGCTACACACTATCAAGTTTTAACATTATGCTCACAGAACCTTTTTATTCATTCTGATAACGCTGGCTGTTACCATAATGGGCCACTCCTTGTCAGCTTACCCCAACTTGGAGCGAGAAATGGTGTCTGATTAATTTGTCATGTCATTTCTGATCAGCAAGCTAACTGTAAAGGACATAGCAATATCGTAATACTTCACCTATGAAGGTTCCTATTAGACACCACGTGAACGAGAAACACAACTTTACTACTACCCGCGAAATGAAACAGGGATTAGAGTGATATGGTAGGCTAAGGGGCTTTAGTAAAATCCAACTAGTTGTCTATTAGCAATGCTGCGTTCTGATTGGTTGAGCTACTACTAGGCTATATGTTATAGCCTACCAGTAGCGAAAAGCGCTGACTAGTTTGGCGGCAAAAATGGATTTTTAACTAGCTAAAGTTGTTTTGTCTCAATATTTTTTACCAAATAGTTGGATTTTACTAAAACAATTATTCTTCTCGCCCTCGTGGCCTCTGAGTCAATAGCCCATTCGGCCTTCGGCCTCATGGGCTATTGACTCAGAGCCCATTCGGGACAGGTTTCCCTTAAGTCCTGGTTCTACGGAAAAAAAAAAACCTTTCTGCGCGCCCATTGAAATGTATGCAAAATAGTGCTTATGTCTAAATAAAAGACTTTTTCTTTAGAGAAAAAAATTTAAATGCAAGTTAAAATCGTTTCTATAGGGTTAATTCACAAAGAGGTGTCAAATGAAGCAACATATATTTAGACATCACAACAAAATACAGTGAACGGTTTGAACCCATAACCGAGGATTCATGTCATAAATTAGTGGAATATAATCGTTCGGGAAGGTGTAGTTCTGAATAGGACTGTTGATGACTACCTGTCAACCACAGTCGTATTCAGGACTTCACAGATCTACACTCACCAGAAGGATTATATTCCATAAACTTATGAAAAATAGAAACGTCGTATAATTTTAGACAATGGATGCAAGCAGTTGAAAGAAATCACTTCGCATGTTCTGTTGCTTTAAAAAATGGCAGGAAACCTTGTTCTGATTTTGCCGATTTTGGCTGACTAACATGCTCTGTCTTCCAAAAGGGTTCCTAGGTCCCAATCTAAATCTTACTGAATGTATATTTAATAAACACATGTAACATTGTCGAATCCCCTAAATTAACACGAGTCGAAAATTTTTACGTGCTCTTTGATGCAAAAGTAACGGCTCAAATTACATTGCGTTTGTTATCAGATACGAAATCTGTACTTTTACAATTTTGTTTAGTCAAGCTAATTCTCTCTCTCCGTAACAATATCGACGGATTTTCCTAGACATTTTTAGACGTAAATTAGACACAAACACACGCAAACTAGATTTTATGTTCAATATTTAGGGCTAAATCTTGCAGGAAACATCGCATGTGAAACTCAGTCAAGTTGAAAGTAATGTTAACATTTCGCGGCAAATATTGCTAATAAACACGTGCAAAAGCTGTAGGGTATGTTAAAAAATTTTGCGCAAACTAACTTTTAAACTTTGTCAGGCTCAATGAAACAGCAGACTGAGAACATAATTATGGATGAAACACAAGTATTCGAACAAGCGTGTTCGCCAAGGCTGTCTGGTACGTAAAAAATGGCGGGAAATTTCATGTTATTTTTGCCGATCTGGGCGCACTTACGTGGTCAATCTTGCAAAAGGATTCGGAGATCCCAATCTAAAACTTACCGAACATTAAACAGTTATAAATGGACTGTGCCAAAACCAATTTGATTTGAAATTTTATCCGCGCAGATTTGAGAAAATGTAATTTGAAAATGGCTTAAAATTGGCGAATCTGCCAAAGTCACACGAGACGGAAATTTGCATGCCCGCGAAAAACGTAAGAAGAATCCAGAATCATTCATCACATGAATACAATTGGATCGAATCTCAAATAATCTAAATAAATCAAAACTGCAGAGAAAACTAGCAAGAGGTAGGAGAAATAGCTTGTACAAGTTACCCCAAATTGACTCGGTAATCTTATGCAAATTAGCCAAAAACAAGGGGGGTGGTCAAACTCACATGAAAAATCGTCAATCAGATTAAAAAGGGAATATTTTACAATCATATCAGAAAGGTAATCTGTGGTAGGAATTTCAAAGGAATCGGCCGACCTCGATCCGTGGCCCCTGCCCGGTTTTCTCTGACAATGACTCTTAACTTATCATCATCATCACGAACATCATCATCATCATTATCATTATCATCATTATCATACTGAGGTGCAATCAAGGAAGCAGTGACTACCCCTTTTGTTGTAACTAATTTTCTTCTGCACTTCCCGAAAGTAATTTCCTGGAGATGGTGATAAGATGTCTTTCCTCTCACCTGACCCTGTCTAACTTGCCTTCTCAAAAATAGCTGATACAGATATAGCTGACACTTCCAAATTTTTCAGTTCCTAATTAACAGTTACTGGACGAGGTTGAGCAAAATATTGTGATTTGTCAGTGGCGAGCAGATATTAGCTTAGTACCCTAGCCTCTGAGTGAATGTGAGGCTGAGGTTGACCTTGTTTTGCTACAAACCTCTTTTATTTTGTTATGAAAATTATCCTAAAAACACTAGTTAGCAAAAGAACAACTTAGATTAACATAATAAAGAAGGAAGGGTAATTAATCAAAACAAGGTCAACTCCAGCCTCGTTTCCACCTGTAACTGTAAAATGGACTATTATTTGGCTGAGGCAAATAATTGGTCTGCCAGACACTGACAAATCACAATATTTTGTGATAACCAAGTTCAATAATATTGGTTCATCATTCACTGACCAAGTTTGTTTTTTGATAAATATCTTCAGGAAGTTGCCATTTTCACGCAAGAGCAATAGCAAAAGGAGAAAAGCATGGTTTCTTTTGTGCATAAGCAGAATATTATTTGCAGCCAAACACAGTTGGAAGACATAATTGCGCATTAGCAGCCCATTATTTGTAGGCAGTTATTTGCAGGTCACGTGGTGGGCTGTCAGCCAGTGAAAAGGAAGAAAATTTGCTTCGAATGATAATTTAACACATTATGCATTTTTCAAATTATAAGTCTGTTTCAGTGCCAGGATGCCTTTTAAAAACAAAAGGGTACCTAAAATATTAGTAGCACTGGTTTTCTTTGTCTTGGAACATAGAATATTGAGCCTCTCAATAAAGAAGTCCTACCCAAGTCTGGGTAATGACACGTCATCAGTATGAAGTTTCTGTGGTTGTTCCTTAGACGACATTTCACAAGGAAACCAGTGGTGGTGTCCTGACAAAAGAAAGATTTAGAGTTGCGTTTACGGCAAACATCAAACATGAATTTGTATCACATGACCAGCTTTACATGCTTTCTGTTCATTATTTCTACCCCACAATTAGTAGCTTCATGTTAGTCTTGTTTATGACAATTGTTTTCGTCCAGTTTGAGCTTGTCATTTTTTGTTTTGTGAAATTCTCAACTAGAATCTGATGTACTTTGCCTTTTGCCGGCGTCTCTAAAATTTCTCTAAATATCATATTTATGAAATTCCCTATTTTTCAGAAAAAAAAAGGATCTTGGGGGTAGTGGGAAAACTGTGGAGCTCATTGTTGATTTTTCTCCATAACATATGATTTTATGAGTAGAAATTATTATGGGCTTTTCCAGTCCCTGCATTGGCACTCCTGGTGGTTTTGAGCAGGGTGGTATGACAATTATCAGCAATGGCAGTAGCAGTAGCCATGCTGATATCAGTAGCATTAGTAGTAGCATCAACCTCATTCCCAAGGTTCTCTTCTACAGTCAAACCCTGCTTTATGGACATCCATTTATTATGGACACCTTGTTATCATGGACAGTTTGCTTTGTCCCTGGGGAAAGAAAGCCCTTACACTTTCTCTAAATTCAAGTCGCATAATAAGGACACCCCATTAATACGGGTACTTTCTGTGGCCCCTGTCTGTCCGTATTAACGGTGTTTGACTGTACTTGTCCCCCAAAGTGCAAGGTCTCTCTCACACACACACACACACATTCCAGGGGATGTTTGGGAGAGAACCAGAGAATTCTGGGATCAATTAATCAATTAAGTGTATGTAGCAGCAACAGCAGATGTTGCTGCAGTAGCAGTAGGGGCAGCAGAAGCCATGCCTCTAGTATCATTAGCAGCAGTAGTAGTACCCAGTAGCAACAGCAGTAGTAACGCAGTAGGAGGGAGAGCAGCCATAGCAGCAGAAGCAGCAGTAGTATAGTAGTTGTCATCATTTTGGGTTTCTCATTTTTTTATGCTATTTTAGGCAACTTTTTGAGAGTGTTGTTTTAGTAGTGCTGTTCTTGCTTTGATTTGTAGTTGCAGGACATAGCAATATCACCAAATATTCCTGATCCAAGTCTGAACACAGTAGAGTGTGTTACCATGGGTCATGGGAAAGCTCCACCTTTTCCTGATTGGAGGAATCTGCTTCATGGAGTGTGCTGGTGTATTCTTTGCATAAGTTTGGTATTCAGTCAAATTGCTTCGCAGTGGGTTATAGTGCAGCTAAGGGAATGGAAGACCAAAATAAATAGCAGCAGAGTTGAAGCAGAAAAAAGGAAAAATGACAGCCAAGTTGCTGCTGTAATGATGTTATCTATAGTTGTTTTTATTACTGGACTTTTATTGATTTTTTGCACCTGGAGTCGTTCCTCTTTTAATCAAGATTATTACATGTGGGCATTCTTCATATTTGTGATGCTTGTACTTGCTCGAAGGGCACTTTGGTGTTTCTGGCGTATCTATAAAAGCGATAATATTGATCTATACAAGTTGAGCTTAACAAATGGCCATGAGAGTGGCCCAAGCGGGAATGTTATTTCCTTCTTCACACTTTACCCAGCAATATTCATGGCTTGCCATCATTTGCTGTGGATATTGCTGGGAGTTATAACAGAACCATTTTGGGGTGTTTCAGTTTTAGTGGCTGTTATTTCTGTTTCTGCTATTCTCGTTTTCTTTTTTTATGATTTTTATGAATATTATCTTTCCCATGAATGTAGTGACCGCGAAAACGAGTGTGAAAGATGTTCTGCACGTAGAGATCGGCGACGTGAGTACTGGTTTCCGTTTTTTATGTCGCTGTTTCTTGTTCTAGGAAGTTGCGCTGCATTTGTACTGTTAATAATTGTTCTGTTAGTAGTTGCACAGTCGTTCCTTAGTGACAGCCTTGTTTCCACGTTAGTCCAAAATGGTTTGGTGTTTTTCTCAACTTTGTGGCTTGGATATCTGAAGCTGCATCAAGCAAAGAAACCAGCAGAAACCAGGAACGGTGGTAATGCAGGAAATTCGAACCAGTCCTGTCAACCCAATGGTTATGAACTTGTAGACATTCAAGTGCAATAGAGACCTTAAACGGCAAACCACGGTTTGTAGTTAGCAGCTTCATGTTAGCCGTCTGCCCAGATTCGCGGATGGTAGCTCGCGGCAGCCTTTTTTGTTTTCATTCATTTGGTGCCTTCTCGATGCCTTCTATTTTAGCTGAGAAATTATGTTCACATGTAAAAAAAATCGATAAGAAAAAGAGTTCTAAAAAGTAGTATATCCTATAACTATACAAATAACTTGAACATGCTTCGGAATCTACTGATAAATCTATCCCTGTGAACTGTTGAAGGCTTGTAATAATTCCTTCTGCTTTTGCTCTTTCTCCGTATAAGTTAATGCGGTGGTTGTCAACTGCATTACAACAACGGCAGCCGTTTCCATTTTTCTCTACGATTTTCTTTGGAGTCGTAGCCTCCGCCATTTGACTAACGCGCCTTCGCGCCAATAACTTCCGTTCCGAGAAATTGACAGGTTCTTTGTTTTTTACAAGCCAATCAGAGGTGGCCTAATTTGGATTCTTCCAGAGGTTAGGGATCCCCGTCGCTGTACAAAAGGATCGCGGCCTCTGGGAGCCAGATTGGCAAGGGATGCGCAGAAGCTTGCGCAGAACGTTTTTCCGCCCTGAATGCTCGACATGTCGACATGTCCAAGCCTGCTGCAATGGCTGTGATCGAGCTTGTGTTTTTCGTTGCGTTGCTCAGGGCACAGAGACTTTCTGCAACTTGCATGGAATGCGAAGATCATATACAACGCCATTTAACTTCATCGGAGCCTCCATATGATAATTACTACAATATTTCAAAGGCTGTTTATCCATCGGTAGATCTTCCATCACTGTTAATCAAGATCACGGTAAAGTTTCTGGACACAACAGCAGATGATAATCTCTCCTGGAGATCTCGTTATACGTCCAATGTGTCCAAGCAGACAGGGGAATATACTCGTCCAACTACTGACAACGAGACCAACGAGACCAAGACTTACAAGTTTACGTGGAGTGCGTCTTGTTTGTATGTCGGTGGTGGTGACATAAGTTTGACTTCTATGAATGTTTTTTCGATGTGGGCAATTTATCCAAACAGACGAGAAGAGAACCTGCACTTAACATTACCACAGTTCTGCAGAGGTGTCTCCCTTGACACTATGATCTACTTCCTTTCCACGGTAGGTTTTTTTTGGAGTTGTTATTTTTGGAAACTTTTAAATGCCGCCAGGAGGGATGGTTTGGGCCGGGGTAAAAAAATACACTTTTTAACAATTATTCCTCAAGCCCGAATGTGCTGAGTCAATAGCCCATTCGGGCTTTGGCCTCATGGATTATTGCCTCAGAGGCCATGAGGGCGAGAGGAATAATAGGCCATTTGCACTAAGAGGTAATGTGACATCGTTTTTATGAAAATGGAGGTTATATGATTTTACCTTCGAAAATCAGTTAGTGGGTCATATCTTAAACAAAATAATAGTGATTTGGTTTTTCAAACCCGCACCATTTTCTTAAAATGAGTAAGTTTGTATCTGGTCACGTGACCAAAATTTGATTTTTAAAATTATGAATTACCTCTTTCTGAACGCAAATTTTACACTTAAACTTCAAGAAAAATGTTGAAAAGATGATGTGGTAACGTTTACGGTACATCTAAGGGTAACTATCAAACGTTTAACCAGATATAAGCAAAAAGTAGTTTTGGCCGCCATGTTGGAGGGCAAGAGTATGCCCTCCAACATGGCGGCCAATACAAATCATACTACTCTGCTGAAAAATCAAAGAGCCATAAAATAACTCCCTTAAATGCATTTCCTCTCAAATTTCGAGTGTAAGATAATTCTTATTTGCCCTGTCGATTTTTTGGCATCAGCAAGATTCCAACTCATTGTTTAAAGGAAGCATTGGTCACGTGACCTCTTAGTGCAAGTGGCCTATTGTTGTAGTATAATCCAACTAGTTGGTAAAAAAAAATCGAGACAAAACAACTTTAGCTAGCAAAATGTGATTCAGTCGCCATTGTTTTGGTGCTTTTCGCTAGGAGCACTGAACAACCCTCATGAGTTTCTTAAGCTCAACCAATCAGAATGCAGCATTGATAATAGACCACTAGAGCACTCTTCTTCGTAAAGTTTTGTGCATTTGAAATTCAGTTGACTCCCAATAACTTGAATCTTTCAGGGAACTTGAAAAAAGTGCGAGTTTTTGGGAGTTCGAAGTAAATAACCAGAAATAAGGAAACAGATGGGGAAGGAATGCAGGTATCATGCACACTACACTTTGAGGTGGCTCGACCCAGTATTTTTGTAGGTACACCCGGCGGGGCTAAAGTGCAGGTCACAGGTCAGGTCACAGGTTACAGGCCACAGGTCAGGTCACAGGTCAGGTTACAGGTCACAGGTCAGGTCACAGGTCACACAAAAAGAATATGACACTCGAGAAAACTGTTCTGGACTGACGTTTTACTATACAAAAATAAGCCAAGGAACCTTGATGATATTTTTGTCTTTTAAACACATGGAACAATATTTTCATGCTGATCATACAGGATATCCAAACTTGGTAACGAAATCACAAAGGTGTGCAAAATCATGTTATGTGTACAAAAAACAAATCACGTTTTTCACTGAAAATGAAGTATTGTCATGTTATTAGAATGTCATCTCCACATAACCCCGTGCAGGCAAGATAACTTGGAGCGAGTCATTCACATGCAGCACTGTAATCCTTTGATACATCTTCAGCAGTTTACCGAGTCAAAGATTCAAGTTGTAATGGCGGAATGCTCCCACCTAAGGGCCACGAGGCAAATCCAACAGTTATTTCAAGCTGTTGTGCAACAGAACGTGAGAGAATTGCAAGCTCTTGGGAGAAGAGCCAAGAAATATGGTCCAGCAAGTATTCGAGAGGCCTAAATAGCAGTGCCTGAAGTTTTTGGCCGACTACACTTTAACACAGCAGCATTTTGTGGCTGGTACGAAGCGCGAGCAACAGGCCGCCATCTTCAAAAGAGGTGGAAGACCGATCTAGTGGCAAGAAGAATTAAAGACGAGGAAAGTCTGAAGAAAGTTGCCGTATTTCAGTGGTCAAATAAGTTTTAGACATTCCTTAAGCTTTCTTTCCGTCTTCACATCAAATGCTTTTCAAAACATCCACAAACACGTCATGATATTCCTAACGCAACAACCCTTCATTTTGAGATTTGTTTTTTCTTACAAATCATGTGACTTTTCGTTACCAACTTTGGTTACACTGTGATGCAAGTCCTCCTTGCATGATCAGCATGAATGTATTTTCTCATGTGTGGAATTTGGCAAAGTTCAGAACAGAAAAAATATAATAATTGAGGTTCCTTGGCTTGTTTTATTTTTGTATAATAACTGAAATGTCAATCAAGAACAGTTTTGTCCAGTGTCCTATCGTTTTTGTGTGTGACCTGTGATCTGACCTGTGACCTGACCTGTGGCCTGTGACCTGACCTGTGACCTGCACTTTAGCCCCACCGGTCTTTATCAGTCATTTGTTTTGTAAACGACCTTTATACACTCTACAACCAGCTGAGTGCAAGGATACTTGCATGATTTCGAAAAAAAAACATGAAAACGTGTGAATCAGTCAAACACAATGCAGAACTCTTTTTGTATTTCTAAGGCTATTTCACGAAAACAGCAATTAAACCAAAATTCAGCAATAGATTTTCTTTAAAAAAATTCAGTGCTGCAATTGATCAGTGTACTATTAAATCCCCAAATTTCGTGTCCAATGAAAACTTTTTAAGTTGGCTAACATAGGCCCAAAATTGAGAAGATATTGAAGTGATGTCAGTAGATCTGGCTAAGTTTTTGCCCTGGGATTTCCTGATGTCTTGAGTTAGCACAACATCAAATTCCCATGCAGCACGCAAGAATTTATCATGCTTCATTGCCCTCTGAAATCTTTCCAAAATATGGTAATGCTGTAGCTAGAATGGGAGAAAACAATAGTGAATAGATTATGGCCCGAAGGGCAATCAAGCGCAGTAAATTCTCGCGTGCTACATGGGTATTTGATGTTGTGCTAAACTTGAGACAATAGGAAGTCCCAGAGCAAAAACTTAGCCAGATCTATGACACTACTTCAATATTTACTGAAGATTTACTGCTTCTCAGACATTATTAACTGAGGTTAGTGCTGTGACGCAGGCTTGTTGAGTAGGATCTGGGGGACTAAGGAAAGGAGGTTTTTGGATGCTCAATTCCTCCTTCCCCTTCCCCATTTTAAAACAACTGACATGCAGGCTAGAGGGACTGTGACCAGACCATGTTCAGCTATACCTCTTGGGAGGGCCCTTTTCTAGACAGGGCAGCAAACATCTCTACCCTATCCCAGAATAGCTATGAATCGGATTCTCTTCATATTACTTTATTAATCTCCGATTGATAGGTAATAACCAATTCTAGTCTTAAAGACCTCTGATTTCTATACCCTATTCTGAACTTTACTGCTGAAGAACAAAACACATACCAGTCTAGTACCTAAATAACCAATGTAATTGGCAGTTCCTTTTCCCTGCCCTGTTTCTTGGGCATTATATTTAAAATTAATTTACTCTTGAACAGAAAACATTGTCTAATGAAAAATTTTGCTGTCTTGGAAACATTTGCTATTAATACTCTGTGAGCAGACGTTTCTTTCCAGCATAGCTTTTAGCATTTACGAAGAACGTTGTTTAATTTGTGTCACTGTTGTCAGTCACTCAGTTGATTGGTTTATTTACTTTGTGACTAACAAGCCACACAAACAACTTCGTAAATGCTAAAAGCCATCCCCAAAAGAAACCTTTGCTCACAGCCTGGGTAGTTTGCTTAATAATCAATAGCTAAATATTTTGCTTTGAATGACTTATTGTTTTATTTCAAGCTGCATGCCGATTAGAATGCATTGTACTCCACTGACAGATCAGGGTTTTTACTTGGATGCATTAAGTTTTGTCTTACCTCATAGCAGAACCTGGAGTTAAGAACAATTACCTTAGTGCTTATTAGCACATCTGGTAAAGCCGGTAAAAAGGGGTCAAGGGAAAATTCTGGTTTGCTTTTGCGGTGTCACAATGCATGGGCATCACTACTTTTGGGATTCATTGTGTAGTTCTAGAAAATATCCATTTCCCCCCCCCCCCCCCCCCCCCATGGAGGACAAAGGAAATTTTGAGGGGAGGGGCTTCCAGAAGGAGGAAATTTCCGTGGGGGTGGCTTCTCAGGGTCTTTTTTCTGAATATTCAAAATAAGATTGATAAATTATCAAAAACTGTCAGCTGCTTTGTTGAGCAAGCTATCAGTCATTTTACTGTTAACAGTCTTTTAAAACAAAAATTATTGTTTTCATCAATGATCTTCTATTTACGGTTGGCTGATGCTTATACGCTATAAATAGTTGTCATCAGCTCATGAAAAAACTTCCGGTTATCTACTTGTTGCCGTGTTACGCAACATATCATAGTATTTACCGAAATGTGGTTGTGTTCTAAGCCCTCTTCTAACGTGTTTTTAATGAAGGTGAGAAATTAAAGTCCACTCAATCTTTAGTGTGAATTTAATTAACTGGTTCTCATTTGTGTCATACAAGGTGTCACCTCTATGTTTCTCATTGACTTACCGTTAATTATTAACTAAGGAAGACCTTTACAAGGTAAAATTGAGATGATTAGAAACTTTATTTACATGAACAAAAGGATTTTTCCTCCCTTTATCCCAGAAACAATTAACTTTTGCATTTGTATTGTCACTGTGCAACACTATTTTTGTCACAAACCTCTTTTCCAGGGGTGCCTACCCTACTAGAAAAATTACAAAAATTCCAGAGGGTGGGGTGGGGGGAGGGTCTGACAAGTACCCACCCCCTGGAATGAAAATTCTAGGGGGGTGGGTGGCTAAAGCAGAATTGCCCTCCCTGGGAGTAGCGGGGGTATGGATATTTTTTGGCATTACAGATTATATTAGTATAATTATGTGAATTTTCAACCTTTAAGTTAAAACTGTGGTACCACACTTAAATTGTTTACAAGCAATACTGTAACTGGGTGAATGTCCCCTCCCTTGTAATTTTAGTCAACATTTGTGGATATCAATAGGCTGTCCTTGCTCTGAATTTTAGTTGCAGGACATAGCAGTACTACCACATCTTCCTGACCCAAGTCTGAACACAGTAGAGTGTGTTATTATGGACGATGAGAGAGCACAAAATTTTGATGGGCCGAAGAAGCTGTTTCATGGTGTGTGCTGGAGCATTCTCTATATTAGTTTATTTGTTGGCCAGTTGGCTTCTCAGTTGCTTATTGTGGAGTTGAGGAAGTGGAAAGAAAATCCAAAGAATGACAGGGAGGGAACTCCAGTGAATGACAGCAAAGTTGCAACAGTGATGTTTTTATCTTTTATTGTTTTTGCTTCAGGATTTTGCTTAACTTGTTATGCCTTGGTTTCTCAGCGTGATGTTTATGTGTGCACATTCTTTGTTGTTCTGATACTTGTGCTTGTTCGTCGGGCTGGTTGGTGTGTTTATAAATACCGCGAGACACAATGCATTATAAAACGTTTTCATTGGTCCTTAACCAAGGGTAATGAGAAGAAAACCAGCACAAATATCATTTCTTGTTTCATACTTTACCCAGCAGTATTCATGGCGTGTCATCACTTACTGTGGATATTGCTGGGTATTATAACAGAACCATTTTGGGGTATTTTAGTTTTAGCAGCTGTACTTTCTGTTTCTACTGTTTTTTGTTTCCTTTTTCATGACTTCCACAAACATTTCTCTTCTTCAAAAAATATGTAATCGTAAATATCTAATAGCTTTGATCCTTGACGTAGGAGGTTTCTGTGCATTTCTCTTGTTAATTTTTGTACTCTTTGTAGTTGGACAGTCCTTCCTTAGTGAAAGCCTTATTACCACTTTAGTTCAAAACATTTTGGTGGTTTTTGCAACATTAGCGTTTCGATTTGTGGAGTTAGATCCAAAAACAGAAAAAGAAGATGGTGAAGAAGAAAATGGTGAACAAACGGAATTAATTACGTCCAACAACAAGATGCAGTTGAATGAAATACAAACTTCAGTACAAGCTAGCACAATTATTTATATCTCAAGGTCGATTTAAGGGCACCCAACGGCTTTACTCTGTAAAGTAATTGTTCGAAGGAGAAAATATCGCCTAGAAATCTCTAAAGCTCAAGAAAGGCTGAAATATTTCTGGATAACCGTTAATTCCATTAGTCTAAGGGTGCGTTCCTTTGAGATTATCCAGATGTAGTAATAATTTAATTACTGAAGTCAAAACAGCCTTTTCACTTACGGTCTGCATGGAATATAAATGGCAATCGTAAGTCTTCCCCCACCCCTACCCCCTTGTGCTGGCGGTCAATAAATCGCCCGCTTTTTTTTTTTTTTATCACGCGCGCTCGGCGGACTTGTAAGAGAAAATAGAGGGTCTGTGAACAGGCTATATCGACCTAAATTTTTCTTCCCCTGGTACAGTCAAAGTTTTAAGTTAACGAATATAGACACCCATTAAGTAAAGTGTCCTCATTACAGTGGTGTCCGTATTATTCTTGTTTGTGTGCCGTTGTTTACACTGAATGGCAACTTTCGTAGAATAGTGTCTAAGGGGCTGTTTACATGTAGGGAGGAAGATCCTAAAAGGAAGAGCAACTTTTTGTTGGGTTTACGTGCGGAAATTTCGGCCCGTGTGGCACCCACGTAGAGAAGGTTAGAGAAGGAATTAAAAATGGCGGGCGACAAAAACGAAAATGCAATTTGGGCCTTTCAGCAGAATTATCACAATAATAATCTCGTGGTAACGCCAAACAAAAGGGTTGGTTATGCCATTTAAAGGAATTTTCATACCTGTTTAGGGCGAAATACTCCAGTCAAAAATGACGTCATGACAATTCACCAATAGGAAAGTGAGTTCTATTTAACGCCACTCCGACACAGCATATTTCAATCAATTTTTCCTGCCTAAAAATAAGATTCAAATCCATTCTTCAGGTGAAACAAGTCGACCTCGCGACTTCGTCGCTTGCCTCGGTTGCTGCGCGACATTATTGAAGCTCCTTTCGCTCGCTTTGTAGAACTTATGAGCGGTCGACTTTCTCTAAAGCTCCCTTCGCTCGCTCTAAGAACTTACCTGAGGTCGACTAGTAGCAGGTCAAGTATCCTCCTACCTCTTAGCTAGGAAGATCCTTGCACTAGGGACAAATACAACCCTTTGCATGTAAACTGAATACAGAAAACATATGGCGATAGGATGATCTGTATTCTAGGATCTTCCTGGTGCTAGGATCTTCCACCCTTCATGTAAACAGCCCCTAACTCGAAAACCTTGCTGTTATTTTAGATACTATAGCTGGGCATTTCTTCCCTAGCAACGTATACTTTTGCCTGCCTGGTTATCCAACTTGGTAGTAAATTCTGAATCAAAATATATGTGCTTGTAGCGTTTGGAAGTGTGAATAAAATATTGTGTTTGTTAAAGCGTTTAGACTGTGTCAAAAGTAAACCCCCCCCCCCCCCCCCCCCGTGTATAATTCTTTAAAAGTTGTTAAACCGGAGGAATTTTAGCTCTAAGAAGAGAATCTTTTAGATATTTTTCCTTCCGATAAGCAGCAATTGGGGCATTAGGATATATTTGCGCGAGCGTGCTGTTGCCTGTAATAAGGTGCTAGTGTTTGATTAGAATCTTCTTGAGATTCGAAGTAGCACGATTGAAAGTGGTAATGCCTTTATTTGAAGAGGGTAAACACGTGACAGTTACGACAAAGCTGATAAACTTGTGGCCCTCTATAAAACATAAAAACAAAATTAATATTAAAATAAAAGACGCAATTTTAAAACAAGCAAGGATAGCAGTTAGAAAACTATCTAGAATCTTATTTAGAAAATTTAACTATTTAAAAACTATTTACTATCTAAAACAAGTTATTTTACAGACTTAATATTTAAAAGGTATTCAAAACTATTTAGAAGATATTCAAAATTACCTGTCTCTTTTTGCTTAGTGATCAAATTCGTGTACAATTTTAGTCTTTTTCAAAGATTTCACATTTTCATCTTCTTTGCGTCCATGGACAGTTCGTTCCAATTTCTAATAGTTCGCACGCTAAAGGTCCGGCCTCCTTCCGTGTTTTTCTTAAAAACAGGACAATGAAAATTCAAATTTGCAAAACGAGTGGATCGGTTATGAATGTCAGAATTTGTCTTTAATATAGAATTAATATAATCTGGAGTTGTACCCTCTATTAACGAATGCCAAAATCTTTTTCGATATTTTAGCTTTATTTTGTAAAGCTGTTTTGCGTGATTCGAAACGAACTTCGGCTAGGATTGTTTCGACGAGTTAATAATTTTTTCTTCTTCCTTTATCAAAGCCGTTCTTAACATTAAGAGGGTGGCATGAGGAGAAATGCGTGTATTAGAATGTTTTGTGTTTCAACATCAAGTATTTTACCTTGAATGAATCGTGGTTCTTTAAAAACTTCAGTGTCAAGGAAAACAATATGTTTTGATGACATTTCGTGTTTAAATTTAATGGTTGCGTGGAAAGACTTCCACCACTACCAGAGACGATAGGTCTGTCGACGGGAATAGCTTTGCGTATCTTGGTCAGCATGTAGAACTAAACTAAGCCACTTGTGAGTGATTTGGTCAATATGCCCGTTTGTAAAAAGAGTGTTTATAACTGTTACCACTCTAGTGGCCGTTTCGGATACAATAGGTCGAATAAGAGGTTTGTAGAAATTCTTCTTAGAGACTTGTTGTAGGCCCTCTTGAATTTTCTGTTAGTATCCATTATAACAGTAGTATTCCCCTTGTCGGCTTTTTTAAGGTTTACTTCGCTGTTAGTTCTTAAAGGTTTTAGTGCTTGTCTTTGTTTTGCTTATAAGTTATCTCTAAGTAAAAAGAAAGTAATAGAAGCAATCTCATACTTTGTGCGTTCCAAATAGCTTTCTAAAGCAACTGATGGTTGTGGCGGCGGTTGCCAAGTAGATTTAACATGGAACGAGTACATGAGGCTTGCTCTTAGAATTAGCAAAACTATTTTGCAAGCGCATAGAGCGAGAAAATGCTTCAAAATCTTTTAAAAGATTTTTATGTGAAGCCGGTTTGGTGGTAGTGGGAATGAATTTTAGCCCTTTTGCGAGCAAAGCTGTTTCGTGATCAGTAAGAATTTTTGTGGACACACTTTTAACGTATTTATCATTATTTGCCCTAAGGTTATGTGTGTACTGCCCTTTGCGGCCCTCGACGCAAAGGATAATGATAATAGAGAGATTAAGATTCACGTTTACGCCAAACGGCAAACGTGAATTTGTACCACGTGACCAAGTTTTCCCCTTATTTTTCGTTTACTGTTTATTGCTTCTACACAAAAATAAGTAATTTTATGCCAGTTTTGTCCACAAGAATCGTTCTGGACTGTTTTTATCTGCTTATTTTCTATTCTGAGAAATTTTCAACTGACGTTTGCCGTTTGCCGTAAACGTGAATCTTAATCTCTCTAATGATATACTTGCCGCTGCTACGATCATTCTTCATTTAAATTTGTATTTCCGCAGTTCATATCATCTTCATTCTATGTTTTCCCTCAACAAATTGGCCTGCTCCCAATGTATGCGTCCTTACAGCTCAATAGGGACTTTAAGATCCAACGACGCGGACGGCGACGAGAACAAAAAAAACAAAAGGTTTAATAAGCAAAACTGACAACAACTTTGTACGTGCATCACGCTTTTTTGTACATTTCTTTCCTGTTTTTGCACGACTTCGACGTGAAAGTGCTTAATTTGGCGTTTTAAGGAGGACGTAAACAAGCAACGGCGAAATTTTATTTCTCTTTCTGAGCTTGAATATGGTCCCTTCAAATTCAGCTTCAGAAGGGTTCGCCTACATTTGACAAAGTAAGTGGGTAGGAATAATCGCTGTAAGGACTAAAAGAACGCAGATTCACTTTTTAAGCGACGTTCTCGCTGCCGTCTCCGTCGTTGGATCTTACAGTCCCTACTAGTTAGTAGAGCACTGCAGCGCTGTCGCAGAGGCCATGGGTTCGAATCCCGTTGAAGGACCTTGAAGGACCTTGAAGGACCTGGGTGCCAGAGACTTTTCTAGCGCCGTTTCTGGTTTTTGTCAAGTCTTTTTTTTTTTTACGATCACTCCGATGATAAAATACAGTAAATTTGAAATAAATATTCAATTAAGAAAAAATGCAGATTTATAATGAAGAAATTGACGAGATTTACATCTCAAGCGTCACATCTAGATGGGGTCACAACAAGGTCGCGCGTTTGTTGCACATTTTCCGCTCTAACTTTTGATTGGCGCATAGAGCAATGCTGAAACTTAGCCGTGAGGTATAAGACAGGGGAATGGGGAAATAACACTAAAATAGTTTTTGTCACGTTTTTCACTGTTTTTTTGGCGATTTTTGGATTTCGGCCAATCAGAGCGCTTGATTTAAATGAAATTAATGATTAAAAGTTAGCACCTTTTAATTGCTTTTTCCGTTCGCCTGCCTACCTCTTATACGGACCATTACTTAAATGATATAACACAAAAAAATCTTCAGATTGTTTTGACTAGAAACAACCCTACTTAAATCAATCAAGCCACCCGAAAAAATACTTGCACAAAATGCACAAATACCTACACAAAATGCTCCTGCAAAGTTACGAAGAACATATCAAACAAACTTCATCAGCGTGCATTAACCATTAAATTTGTTAGTGATTTTTGTATATTAAAACTTGAAAAAGTTGGCTCAATTTTTTCAAGTTTCAATCTATTTCCATCCCCTATTGCCACCCATAGCAACAGACGATGGGAAAACAGTTTTAATGACTAAAATTGATACGATAACACGTTTTAGATCTCAAAAAGATAGCAAATAATTTGACAGAGCCCCCTTCTAATAATTGCAAACTGAGTTAACTTGTTGTTCAACTCGCAAGACTCGCAACCGAAACTCAGACTCGTTCACAACTGACGCAGTTCCCTAACCTAGTGTTCTTCAGTAAAGTGCGTCCGTATTCCATTAAGATTATACTGTTAAGTCGCGGGCGTGTATAGCCACCTCGTTTATGCGGCCCATATAAATCGAGGTGGCAACAAGGGAGTAAAAAAAACGAAGATCTAAAACCCAAAACGAAGTCCCCCTTCAAAATCATTTGAAACAGCTCCCCTATCACTTGGAAACAGTGGTTCTATCTTATAGAGAGGAGAAGTCCTTACGTCACGTTGCCATGGTAGCAAAATTTTTGGATGACAACAAACCGATAAAGTCACTTAAAAGTCTATTCGCACTATTTCAAACTTTACCGATCTTATTCGGTTTTATTTAATTTAGCAAATCTTGGCGAAATTTTCATTGGGACCGTATCTATCGTTATCTAAGTTTAGTAAACGAAAGCGACAATTTTTGAGCTGTGTTCACCTACTCCATAAAGTGGGCTCGTGAAATAAGGAAATTTTTATGTCGTAGTGGTGCAACGATGGCAAAGAAATGTACAAAATAGCGTGATTCACGTCGTTATTTGTTAATATAAACAATTTATTTGTCTGCCGTTCTTCTTGCCGTCGCCGTCGTCGTTGGTTTTGTTGTCATCCAAAAAAGGGCTACCGTGGTAACGTGACGTCACACTTCTCCTCTCTATTGGGCGCGCACGGGAACAATCTCGGAACTTTGCGAGGAAGTTGGATCCTCCATTATATTTTCAGTGAAATACACCTTTTCCTGTTCATTACGAGAAAATACGCATTCATTTGTGTGAAACGGCGACCAACAGCGCGATTGATTATACAAGTGCAATTATACAATTATACAATTCAATTGATTATACAAGTGCATTAATGTTTGCCTTATCCATCCTAAAGTTGTCCAGGAATGCTATTGAATTGCAAACAGTGTCATAAAAATGTTAATGAATAGCGTTTGCACTTTAATGTTTGTCTGTTGTCCCTATTGACTTTCAAGATGGTGTTAATGACTTTGATGTTGGCGTTAATGAAAGTATGTTTTTCTCTTTTGTATGTCGAACGACGCATATGAATGCCCATAAGTGTTATTGATTGTTCATTAAAATGCAAAAATCGTTATTGAATCTGATTTATGCGCAAATGGTCGTATTTTCGCGCTAATGAATGTATGTTTGCACTATTGGTCGCCGTTTCACGCAAATAATTGCGTATTTTCTCGTAATGTACAGCAAAAGGTGTAGTAGTGGCGGATCCAGGGGAGCCCGCCTCCCCCCATTTTTTAGACTAAACTGATTCCCGAAGGGCCAAAAAAAGTTTTTTTGAGACCAGGCGCCCGCCTTATCTAAGGGTCTGGATGATCGCACCCCCCTCCCCCCCCCCCCCCCTTATCTTAAGGTCTGGATCCACCACTGAATAGTAAAGTTATTGTATGATTGTTGTAAACCGGTGTTCTTGTTTACATGAAATGTTCTAGAGGGGTTTTTTTCAACAGCTGGCTATATGTAAGAAGCCGCTTTTAGAACGAAACAAACATTCAAGGAAGAAATTTAGGTGGGTAGATAGCTATTCCGAAAGAGTCTTGTTGAGCCATTAGTCTATTGTATTTTCCACGATTAAGAAAGTATATCTAATGATATTGAATGTTTGTGAAGGCTTCGTTATTCTTGGACGTTTGCTTATGTTAAACCTAACCTTGTGTTTTCATCGCTAAATGCGCGTGTGGTAGAAACGCGCGCGATCAGATTGCTTTCATACATTTCTTTCATTCTTAGTGGAAGTCCAAACGAATGCTGGCTATATACGTGCCAAAAATGCGAAATAACAATTTAAAGATTATGATTGCGGGCTCCTCTAGTCTCCCGCAATTACACTGCGGCTAGTCTCTCGCTTTTCTTTTAAAATAAATATGCATTGTGCAAAACACGCTAGCGGTGAAACACGCGAAAAGAGAGTGGCCAAGAAAAGGGAAAACCGAGAGCATGCTCGTAGTCTAGCTCTATATCTGATAGTAGAAGTAGCTGTAGAATAAACACAATTGTAGAAAATGGAAAACTGAGTTTTATTGAGCATCGTGAATTGATTAACCTGCTAATACAGCCGTCTTTCCTTGCTCCTCTCCGCTAGCCCGCCGTGGCCGCTAGACACGTTTCGTGGTAGAGACGTCCTCACTACAAACGTCTGCGAGTCGACTCCAAAAATTCCATACTGATGACGTAAATTAACGTTTGCATAACTAATGTGGTAGCCATGTATGTAAATTTCATCAAGTTTATGCCGTTTCTCCTGGTCATTTATCGCAAAATTGTTGCGCGGCAGCAAAACTCAAATGCTTCTTGTAAAGAAGATTTTAAAAATTCCAAGAATCATGACTGTCTTTTTTAGATTCGCGGCGCTTACATCTGATCTCTGTGACCATTTGTCTTGCGAATGCCATTCTTAAACAATCGCTGCGTGATCAGCATGGATTTTTTGGGGTCGAATCGCAAACGTCTCTCCCGCGAAACGCCCTTAGATCCCCTTAGCGGCGAGGAGCGAGGAGAGACTGCTGACAAGCTATGAATAGGCCATTTGCACGATGGCGTTATTTTACTACTACGACCAGAATCCTTTTCGTTTTTCGTTTCATATTTAAATTTTGTAATCCCAGCGAGGTTTGAATAACGAAAGCCCTAATTAGCCCAAGAAAGCAAAACCTTGAAGGATTCTGGTCGTAGTAGTAAAATGATGTCATCGTGCAAATGGCCTATTGATCTGATCCCCGTCGAGGTTCTATCGACAGAAAGAGCCTTCATAATTGTTTCTTCAACACTGGAGAAACTTACATATACTCTAGCTAAGTACAAAATACCTGAAAAGTTAAGATAAAAGTAGGTTTTAAGCCAATTGTTCGGTTTCGCTTTTCTCTTGACTGCTGAATAAAAGTATCGGACTTATTTCACAAATGTCTGGCAAGACGACCAGTTAATGACACTGAATTTAAAATTTTCAAATTGTAAATCTTTTAGAACTAACTGAATGAATGTGTGGTGTTTTTTCAGCGGTAATTTGAGAAAATAGATTATTCACTATTTTATCAAGAACTTTTTAAAAATTTGTTTTGAAAATAACCTAGGAAAATGTCTGAATGGTTATATATCATTTTGGACCACCGACTGTCCGCTTTGCCTTGTTGTCTGGCGGCTTCAGATTCGTTTTTGATGGTTTTTAGTGTAATACTTAAGAGAATGGTACCAACTGTAAGCATCTGAAAGTAGCTACTTTAAATTCAGTTTGAAACTCGGTCTACTGTTGTTTGCGACAATGTGTTATTACCTAAGCGAACTCAACATTTTTAACTTCCTTAACTTTAATTAACACCTTGAATGTCCCTCTTAACACTTGAAGCAAAAAATCTCGTAAAATCGCTGATCAAGACTAAGACGGAAAATTTGATAACTCCGTCGTTTTTAAACTGTGTTTGAGTTCTTATTTAGATTTTGTAAATTGTGGCTTAAAAAACCTCGAGGCCCAGTTGTAAAAAATGCTGGATAACGCTATCTATGCACTGAGTAAATCGTTACGCAATGGCGGAGGACTGTTGTTCATGTCCTTTTACACAGTTGTGTAAATGTCCGCGTGTGTAACCTACGTATACATAACCTGCACCACACAGGTCATATTGGAAGTTATAAACTACACACTGTTCATTTACGATCGGTGGCTTTGCTTCTTTCAAATTCAGTTCTTGTGTTCAATTTTCCGGCTGGCAAACACAGGCTGGATGGTGGTTTTTACTTTTAGGCTCAGATTCTTGAGTTGTTGTTTCACAATATCTGCTGAGATTTGGTCTTTAAATGGTAAAACCACTCGAACCGTGTCATCCGTCTCTTTCGATTGTGATAAAGGTCGCTGCTGGTCACAAACCCTTGAGTCAACGAAACTTTTGATGATAGAGTTAACGAGGTGTTTGGGGTACTTTAAACGCGAGAATGCTGTCTTCAATCGGTTACATTCGTCTGAGACGGTGTGACCAACAAAAAGATAAACGATATGCTCGATCCAGCATAGTTCTCGGTAACCTCTGTTTGTACCGATTGTCAACATGACTCCGATAGTGTAAGAGTAGACTTCAATTCGTGGGTTTTACGTAAACCTTTGTCTCTATTTGAGGCGATCGATTCAATAACTGGATGCCCAGAAATGGGAGCATGCCATTGGATTTGGTTTCCATCGTGAATTTTACGGAGGAATGTGCCTTGTTAAGCGTGTCCAGGAAGTTTGATGCTGTTCTATATTCGGCATGATGGTGAGCGTGTCATCAACATACCTCATAGAAGGAAGGGAGTTTACCCTCTCGCTCAAAGTTTTCTTTGATTGAAGACATGACCACATTAGCTAGTAAGGGACCAAGGGGAGAACCCATAGCCACGCCATCAGCTTGTTCGTACAGGGTTCCTTGAACTGGAACAGTACTATATATAGTTAAAAATGTTGTAATTATTTTAAATTACAAACAGTGACTGATTTTTGTGTTCCAACTACACAATTCTGGATTGTATCTCTAATGAACAGACGTTCACTTTTTATGTATTGGATGTGATGGAGAGGACATAATGTTTATGACAGTGAGGTAATTTGTACACTTGCCAGTATAAATATTATGAACTGTGATGACAACATCTGTATAAAGAATAGTTAGTCTTTCAAGAGCATGTTCCTGTTTAAATGAGCTTTGAAAAGACAATATCAGTAAACCTTTTACTGTCAATAAAACAGAACACAGGGAATGCTACAATAAACTGTCACTGCAATCTGCTCAAAATGTTCAAACAGTTACATCACTAAAATTCTCAAATCTGATTGGTTATTAACTGTCCTGATTTTTAATGTAATAGGACTGAGTGGAGTCCAATTCGGTCTGT
Organism: Porites divaricata; assembly: GCA_038088405.1. Lineage (NCBI taxonomy): Eukaryota > Metazoa > Cnidaria > Anthozoa > Scleractinia > Poritidae > Porites > Porites divaricata. The sequence goes on along the minus strand of JBBMOI010000003.1, from coordinate 29,827,648 downwards.
AATCATACGAGTAATTAACAAAATCGGACGACCACGTAGCAGGAGTCCGATTTGTTTAATCACTAGTATGATTACAGACCGAATTGAACGACACGAAGTTCTGTTACCAAAAAATCATAACTATGACAAAATTTGTGATGTCTTAGCCCTCTTGAAAATAAAAACACAAGAAATTCCAAGAGTTTTCTTGCTAGCAGGAAAACAAAAACCCATTCAAGTGCTCGTGCGCAATGGTGCGTACTGTCCTATTACACTGTCATATTTGTGTTGGACTCCACTCAGTCCTATTACCATTATTCTTCGAACCTGAATTGGCTATTAACTCAGAGGCCATGAGGGCGAAAGGAAAAATTGTTTTAGTAAAATCCAACTACTTGGTCAAAAATATCGAGAATAAAGTCATTTTAGCCTTTTTTGCCGCCAAAAAGCCCAAACTTTCCCCTACTAGTGGGCTATAACATATAGCTTAGTAGTAGCTCAACCAATCAGAACGCAGCATTGATAATAGACCATTAGTTGGATTTTACTACTTGCAGTTATAACTTTTTTGAGACAGATTTAAGGTTTTACTGGTTGCATACAAAACTCCAGGAAGAGCCATTGCTCTCACAAGTGTCTCCTGCCAATCCAGTGAGTGCTTACATTTTGCTAGCATTATTTGAAAAAAATTGTTTTGCCTTCCTTGTTTATTTCAATAATAGTATTATAAGCTGAACGAAGTTAATAACAGGTTTGCTTGCCTGACTCAGTCTGTAGGATTTTAGAATGGCACAACAGTAATGCATCCTAAACAGAAAACAAGCAACTTCTTTCACACTGGTGTATCTTAGTAACATTCTATTGGTTGTTTTTTGTAAATTTTACTGTTTAAATTCTTTTGTTTTTTACCTTTACTTGTGACCTAAGGACAACCTACAGTGGTTCCCAGGACCTCCCTTCTCTTATCCTTTGGAGCATGGAAGAAGAGAGACCTTGGAAATGTTTTTGATCTGAACAGCAGTGTAGTTCATTTGTTAGTACAGGTTCACTAGTCTGTCTTACTGTTCCTGTCACCCAAGCGCAATTCACCAAGCATTGTGTTCAGTGACTTGTGAGGTGAGTTAGTCTTTCAATGTTAGAGTCCGTCATAATACATGTAGTTTTAGGTTTTAACTCAATAAAAAGGTAGGTATTAATAATGCGATACGATAATATATTGCCCCAATAATTATATAAGCGCAATCTCCCTCCAAGCAGCGGCACTGAAGAATGGTTGTTTGGCATGAGTGAACTCAAGAAACTACCCATGTAGTATTCTCTATTACTAAATTCGTGTTTGATGTGATTTCAAGAAATACAGTTATGCAAATCTCGGAGGCTATTACCTACCTTAGCGGATAACACCTTCCTCGATCTACATACTCATTCAATAATTGTTAATCGTGCAGGGGTATTGAACACCCACTAAACACACATGTAACATTATTTCAACACAGTTCACTTTCATAATTTTCCAGATGGATGGAGTGCTTTTCTTTCACAAGGGAAAACATTACATTTGTGGACGAACGCCGCTGGTTGGTTGGCTACGGCCTTACATGCTGTCCGAGATACTAGGGGCTCCCGTACCGACGTCTACCTAGCAGCGGGTCCCTCCTGTCAACACACCTACACTGCTAAAATCAAACAAGGACTCACGGGCAGGTGAAGAAGAAAAACAGACAATATCGCAGTTATATGCTGTGGATGAGAAAATGGACACAGGGTCAAACAATAAATCAAAACGAAGACAAAGGAGAAGGAAACAAGAAAACGGCAGTTTGAAAATTGAAGTGCAGGGGCAAACACAAGTAAGAAGATGGAAATATTCTCTTCAGTGCTTTGGAACAACGTAACGTCGACCCAGCAACCCAACGCAGATAAATAGGAAAAGGTGATACAAGTGATACGTATTAATTGTCACGATGACGTGCAAACGCAGTCATGCGAATCAAAGTTTTTTAATGCACATTGAAATATTATGTAAAGGAAGGCTTGCTTCGACTGAACGCAGATGAAGTTTAAAATAAGGTTGAAATAATCGTGGCCCAAGTTCTACGGCAACTCAAGTAGTATAAGGCCTGGGACTAAAGGGTTTACCAGTAGAAAATGATTTATTGGCTATAACTTTGGCATAGATGATGGCGCTGGATCAAAATTTGGCACACATAAAGAGCTCATCGTCCCTAACATTTTAAAGTATAAATATTGTGTTTGTAAGTCACGTGATATGTCACGTGACCATTTTGCTAAAAATCGGAGATTATTGCTCAATTGGTGGTCGGTTTAATAAAAAAAATCGAGAAATACATTTTTCCGATTCATATTAAATATTTCTAACACTTAACGTTTGCAATGTCCGTCCATTGCCCTTCAATAAAACAATTATGAGGGAAAACATCATTTTAAATACCCAAATTTAATCTTGAATTATTTAGAACTTTAATTTTTAACTTCGCGTACATTCATTCCAAACGCAGAAAGTTAGGTATGTTTATCCTCTTTCAGAAATGCTAATTGTTTATCCAAACAAAGTAAATTCGCCAATTTCCTTCATTTTTTAATTGAACGTCAAGGCACAAGGAAACCTCGAGATTTTACTTCTGGGGAAAAATTTATTTTGTTGTAGGTCTCCTAGCGACAGATATTGCCAATCATTCATATTCTCAGAACACACCTTTGACCCAGGCCTTAAACCCCTTGAGAAGCAGAACGAAGTAATTTTAAAGTATAAACCTATGGGGAAAACTGAACAAATAAGCTAATAACAGTGACAGTAATAAAGAAAAAAAGTGTTTACGTTTCTTTTTTCGTAACTAGCCAAGCCAGTTTCTGTCCTTGGCTTTAAGAATATTTGTCGCTTTACCAGGTAAAACTAATAGAATTATGCTTTCTTTTAGAATGTTTTCATATTTACAATTCAATGACTTTCAATTTAGGAACAAAAAATGTGAAAAGGAAATAAAATTATTGCAATTTTCGGTTGATTGTGTAGAGTTTGGGACACCTAAATAGTTCATAGAACTGGCGGAGCAGGTGACCCAAAACAAGAATACGAGCAGCAAGAATACAGTGACAAAATAGCTGTTTCACATAAAAAGCATTACTTCACAAACTAAAGAATAGTATTTTAAGATAATGTAATCATAAAAACCTCTGGAATTAATAACACTATTATAATCGTCAATTAATCATACAATTCTTGATATTTTGACGAAATCTAGAAACAGGCTTGATTCCCTTGACATCAGTTGATACATGAAATGAATTCCAAAGGTTGGTACCATTGCAACGGTAAAAACGAATGCTGCATTGAGTGGTGTTAACAAACAGCTCATTCTGTGATTGACGTGTAGGAATGAATGGAATATACTGGATTGAAATAATCAACAACAAGGGCTTAATTCAAGGTACCACTGATAGACAAAAATGTTTCTCCTTTTATTTATTTATTTATTTATTACTAATTCACTCCACTACATTACAAGCAAATAAGCTAACACTACTATGGAGAAGGAGACAACCAAAAGCGCAAATGCGCCATACTAGGGATGCCCCCGACTATCTAAATATAACAAAAATATATACAAATAGAAATGTAAAAGTTCTAGTTATCCTTAATAAAGCTTAAAACATTTTTTTAAAAGTTGCAATACTGTTTGATTCTCTAATATGATTGGGTAAACCATTCCATTCATTTACAATCCGGTTAAAAAAACTATATTTAAAACCATCAGTTCTACTAAAATTTGGAACAAGGTCCTGTGTGTTATTTTTCCTCAACTTATAACCTGTATTTCTGTCCTTACAAAATATGAGCTTATTTGAAATGTCAATATCATAATGTCCATTAATTACATTAAAAAGAAATGTAACATCTCTAGTGAACCTCCTACTGGATAATGACAACAATCTTAGCTTAGATAGTCTAGTATCATAATCATCATCAGACCCAATGATCCATCTGGTAGCTCTTCGCTGAACAGCCTCCAATTTATCAATGTTACGTTTAGTATGAGGGTTCCAAGTTTCGCATGAATATTCTAATAAAGGTCTCACAAGACTACAATAAAGTGTGTTCATGGTATCAATATCCTTTAAGTCCCTACAAGTCCTCTTAACCAACCCTAACACCCTATTAGCCTTGGCAGTTATTTTATCTACGTGTTGGTTCCATGAAAGATTACTAGCAGTGAATAATCATAAATCTTTATACACATTAACACTTTCCAAAGGTTGACCTTCAATATTGTACTCCCCAAATATAGGGTGACTTTTTCCTGGTTATTCGCATGATCTTACATTTCTTGGTATTAATTCTCATCTTATTCATCTTGCACCAATCTGAAATTTTATCTATGTCACTTTGAAAAGTAGACAGATCTTCTTGAGTACTAATAACCCTATACATTTTACTGTCATCAGCATACAAAGCAATTGAGCTGTCCTTACTAATTACCCCCGGTAAATCGTTGATGTAGACTATGAAGAATAATGGTCCCAACAGAGAACCTTGTGGGACACCAGAGGTTACAGTTAACCAGTCGGAAGCCTCTCCTTTCACTACAACACGCTGTTGACGTTCTGTCAAATAATCTCTACACCAATTTAGCAAGCCTCCATGGACACCATATTTGTAAAGTTTGGTTAATAGAATGTTATGACAGACAAGGTCAAAGGCCTTTGAAAAGTCTATAAATACTACATCAACTTGACCTCTCTCCTCGAATGTTCTTAATATTTCTCTACACGTGCACCAATATGATGCTCGTCATATTTGTCTTCTCGTGCTATCTATAAGATTTTCTCTTAAATACGAATAAGGGCCTGTTTACAAGGAGGTGGGAGACCCCAGGTAGGTGAGGTAACCCGCCTGTCCATATAATCTCTCGTTTTAATTTGGTCACGTTGACATGATAGGTCTGCCACACCGGGTATCCCTCTCAGCCGGGGTCGGATTCGTGATACATCAAATTCTCGCAAAATTCACCTTGGCGATAGCTTTGCATCATTATTAAAGGTAACAATAGAAAGCCGCAGCACTGAAGGTTGCAGTAAGAGTACCAAGTGAGTGTAGAAGAGCATGAATCGCCCGCATTTTTCTTGTTACGTGCTTAGTGACCATTCAATAATCTTGAGAAAGTGCACCCCGGGATAGCGGGGTTGTAAGATTACATGTAAAGGAGGGTTATTTTTTTACCCCACCTAAGTGGGTTACCTCACCTACCAGGGGTCTCCCACTTCCATGTAATCAATGAATGTTTTCATTTACATTTCTCTTCACGTGCTACCAATAAGCACGGGATCAGTCTTCTGCCATCCCTCTTCTTCATGAATGATTAAACGCTGCAGCGGTACTTCTAATACTTCCAATCTTTTGGCACACTCGCCAGCTCGTTCCATTTCCCTCTCCGCCTCCTCTTCGTTCCCCAGATCTTTCAGGACAACGGCTGTCTCTTGATGACTAAGTACCAGTTCTTCGTGGGTGTCCAACACTTCTTCTTGTAATTCAATCGCGTGTTGAAGGTGTTTGAGAGCCCTGAAAGTTGCCCATAATCAGACATAAGTAGTACTGGAATCAAAGGCCTTAAAGCGCGCATCTCTTTCATTTTCACATGTAAGAATTATTTCGTCTCATTTTTCCATGTGAGTGAATTTGACTTGGGCAAAAGAGAGGCTGGGGAAGTGGAATTTAGTTGCTATGAATTACAATTTTCATCCTCGTTTTCATTGCCCTCTATAAAAATTTACTTAAACGGTGCAACTATCAAGAACGAAGAGCTTAATATTTAGTCTAGGTTAAGGGGCAATTAATATTCAAGTAAGTTTGACATTAGCCAAAACGCAAGGACGGTGTAAAATGAGCTTCGCGCCTTAAAAAAAGCTTCATACCCTATGTGAGCCTCGAACGGGCTTCATGTAGACTACTTCGCATTTTTCAGGCTAGGGAAGGTTTACGCTTTCCATGAAAAACGTGAAAAAATAACATCTGTTCTGCGGGCTTCACGATTTTTAGGTACAGTAGCCTACGTACAGACCACCTCCCCTCCCCTCAGAAATAATCGAGTGGGAAGAGGGTCTGTACTCAGGCTATTTCCACAGCAATCAGATGGGGGAACTTTCACAAAAGTTCAATTTTATGGGGGATCGTTTCTAAAAAGATAGAACAAATTTGGGGGTTGGTTTGAAAATCTTCAAGCTTTCTCAAATAGCCGCCCCCTCCCGGTCACAGGTAATAAACGACCTCCCCTTAACTGTCCACCCCATATCGAAATTGTAGAAATCAACTCTCCTCTCTCAGATGGCGATCCTTAAGAGTATGGTAGGGATTAAATCATCCGGTTTTTTTTTGCGCTAGAATATCATTAACTTGCGCAGGAATACATTAAGACCGATAACGTCATAGCCTTTTGTCTTTAACTCATGAATAAAATGCGGTTCGATGTGGGGTCCACCTAGGGTCGATGTTTAGGTGGAAGAGGAGGAAAACAATAAATACGTGGTGTTGGTGAAGGAAGAAAAACAATTGAAATGTAGAGAGCAGAAAAAGGAGGAGGGAAATGAAAAAAAATTGTTTTTGGTGACAAAGAGCTAGTTTGACTTCGTCCTCAATTAAATATGCAGGATGTAAGCGCCAAAGATCAGTACACCGGAGCTTTAACAATTGTTGGACAATAAAGCGGCAGCATAATTACGTTACGACTCAGTGATGTAAAGTCACAAGCGAGTTAGCGCTTATTCCTTCAGTTTGATTCTCGACGTTTGTTAGTGGCACACTTTGCCTCGCTTTCGTGTGGATCAGCAACACAGCTGACCATTGCAACGTTGGCTCAAGCACGTGCTTTCTCTTCAGCGAAATTTACAAATCACAAGAGCGACTTGACAATTCGTGTTCGTGAATGTTGTGTGAGTATAATTTGTACTGTTTTGCTACCGTGTTACTTAAGGAGTTGTTCGGTTTTCTTTTCTTTTAAAACATCATTGATTTAAGATCATTCTTGACTGCAAATCATGCAAAAGGAGCGACATAAAGTGACCTACAGACCAAATCACGAGTTGAGTCGATTTTCTTTGATCTGTTAATGATATGTGAAATAAATCATATGTGAACTGCGGAAATGAAATGATATGAAGGAATGATCGTCGCAGTGAACACAATTTATGCAATTGCGTAAAGAAGCCTGGAAGAAAATTCAGGACTTCAACGGAGTTTGAACCCGTGACCTCGCGATTTACCGGTGCGATGCTCCACCAACTGAGCTATGATGCCACTGACTTTGGGAGCAGGTCAATTGTGGGTTCATATGTTTCCGTGAAAGAAATGAGTGTTAATGTTGGAGTACAGAGAAAAGAATGTGTCAATTATTGGCACATCGGCCACCGAGTACATTCGCTCAGTTCAGTTTGTTTGTCACAGATAAAAGAAATGATATGAAGGAATGATCGTCGCAGTGAACGCAATTTATGCAATTGCGTAAAGAAGCCTGAAAGAAAATTCAGTACTTCAACGGGGTTTGAATCCGTGACCTCGCGATTTACCGGTGCGATGCTCTATACAATAAAATTTAGACATTAGTACCGAAAATCTCCCAATATTTTCTCCAAGAATTAAGAAATATGATAACTAAACCCTCTGCTCGAAGCACTTCACCTTCCAAAAGGAACCACTAGTTTAATCCCTACTACACTACTGTTTAGATCCTAAATCAGTCTTTTGTCTTACACTAATGTGATACAGAAGCCGCTATAAAGACCCCGGGTCGCTTGCAGGTGATTGGAGGAAGATTTTCTTTGGAAAAGAACAAAGCGAACCCACCGTTACTGACCGAATTTCAGTCTAGTTCTTGGGTGTCTTGAGTCTTCGAAAATTCGGCATGGAAATTTTTGGGGGGGGGGGGGGGGGTGGGGGGGACTTTTTAGTCCAGGGATTTTTTCACTTTTGTTGGAAACCCTAGGAAATCCAGAGTATCCCCTGCGGTTATTCAATATTTAACACATCCGACTGGTATAGCATGCGTACCGTTCGCTGTCCTTTTTCGCAGAAAGGGCCACACCCAAGTCATAGTGCGATCTCGCTGTCTCCTGATGGCGTCCTAACAGAGTTTGCCGGATATTCAGCGCTAATGTGGCATATTTAATGGCGTTGTCATACTCGCCCAGTTCATGGTAACTTCTGCCAATCCAACTGAGGGTTGTTGCCACAAAGGCGTGGTCTTTGCCAAGGATTGACTCATATAATGGTAAAACATCATTTCGTCTGGTTTCAATAGCTGCCAAATGCTTTCGTTGTATCATCAGCGAAGCTATACGAAAAAAGGAACGTAAATTTACTACTGGCGTACACTGAATTGGAAGTGTTATTATTATGTAGTTTCGATTAAAGATACCATGTGCTTTAAGATAACGTCTTTAGGTTTTGGAGTAATAGAGATAAATATTAAATCCAATGCTGATTTACATAATTAATTAATTTTTTAGGCCGTTAACCCGAATGAGCACTGATTCAGTCAAAGAAGCCAGAGGAAAACGCAAAAAACGAGCCTGTAATGTTGAACGGAAAATCAAAATCAAAATCTTTTATCAATACCCCATTCGCACTTCCTTCAAATTAATTTCACGATTCTTGGGTACGAGAGCATAGGAACCCCTTGACATTTTGCGAAAAAAACGCCGTGACAGTATATGGTAGTTGAGCCGTTTCGGTCGCCATCTGGCCGAAACAAAATAACGTCGAGAAGTTTTATAAAAAAAAAGTCAAGAGATTGGCCAGCTTTTGTTCCTGAAACCAAATTACAATAAAAGTTTGAGTATTTCAGTAGACAAGGGAAAATAATTCGCGTTCTGTCCTCCTCGCTTTTTTGCTTGGCGTTTTCATTTCGGTGTTAAAGGTTTTCGCAAAAACGCCGAGGGACACGGTTAAAATTTCCAAAGAGGTAAAGTTCGGTAGTGGAAAAAAATTTTGTTAACATTTTGTAATGGAAGTTACATGATTTGTTGTATTTTTTTCTCTGGCCTGTTCGACCGATTGCCGCTCATAGTGGTTTGATAATGGAAGGTCTTTGTCACCTATACAACTTAGGCGTTAAAGTTTCCTAAGTCTTTCAAATTGATGACGCTGTTTCAAATGGTGGCACAAGGGACGTGACTCGGTGAGAATGTGAGTAAATAGTTAGTTACGTAAGCTAATACCAGTAAAACATTTAAATGAAGATGTGATCGTCGCAGTGGTAATTGCAATTTAAGAAATTGCAAATCAACCCGAAAAAAATTTCGGGACTTCAACGGGATTCGAACCTTAGGCTAGGGCCTCTACGTTAGCGCAGCGGTGCTCTACCAACTGAGTCATGAAGACACATACATTGGGAACTGGGCAATTTGCTTTGCAACGGACCATTATTATTATCATTATTGGGTCAACTGTTCTTTGAATAAGAAAGTGAGCTTGTACTAAACCTGCTATATCATTCCGACAAGCACCAATCATGACTTTGTCCATATCTTCCTTTGATTGCTCCCAGCGCTTGTTACGCAGTGCTAGAGCCTGGTCTAGATATCCAAAGCCTTCGGTAAACAATCCCTCTCGGACAAGAATAAATCCAAGCTTGCTTAAGCACTGGGCACGAGTCGCATCATCTACTCTCTCTACTAATTGAATTTCATTGGCTCTAGAGAGAACCCTTTTTGCTCGGTACCATGCTGTACAGCAGATGTGTGGTGTGCAGGTACAGCTTAAAACTATCTTCGTTCCAACAGCTGTCAAGCAAGCACTGTGCCGTTTAGAATCATGGCGGTAATTTTGAGAAAGCTTACAGAAGAGGGACTCGAATTCTTGCCTTCTCATCACTTTGACGAGGAACACGGCTGCTTTGATAAAAGCATCGATACAATAGTCTGTCGCTTCTGAAGGTAAGTCATGATGTTCAACCTCGCACCATCCTGTGGCCTCTTTGATGTTCTCTCTTTCACTTCTGTATTCGTCTATGGCGCACTTCGACTCTCGACTGAGGAATTTCTTAGTCAAGGCAATAACGACATCACTATAATGACGAATAAAAGTCAACTCTGCTTGCTTGTGTGTAGACTGATTATGCACTGAGCAAAATTTCCGTATGAACGGGTGGATGCAAAAGTAACAACTTTCCTGTTCAAAACGCAAAAGACTGGTGTGCTTGAGGAAATTCAAACACTTCCCCAGTTTTTTACGGTCGGTTTTTGGCTGACTGAACACTGCATAAAACTGTTCCTGAGTGAACCTGTGCGGAAAAGTAGAGAGCTTCGTCAAAACCTCTTGATTTTCTTCGCTCAGATGATGAAAGGAAACTTTAAGACATAAATCAATGCGATTCTCAGGCTGCAAATAATCTGGGCTGAGTTCTTGCAGGAGTTCAAGAGGTGTGCAGTTAGAGAGCCTGCGAGTTAAATTGTGAGCATTCCTTGTCCTAAGAATCAATAATACTGTGCAGATGATCAAGGGAATACCACCGCAGATATCGACTAGTTTCTTAATAGTGTCCTCGTCTAAGCTCATGTAACGCTCCTTAAACAGTTCGGACGATTCCGTTTCGCTTAAAGGCTGTAATTGAATTATATCAATGGGAAAACATACGCTAAAATCATTGATTTCTGTCGATGTAAGGACAAGACATATTTTTTTAATTTGTCCTATCTCTGAAATGAAATTTAAAAAATCCTCTTTCGTGTTCTTTCCACGAATTTTAGGGCAGTATTCCACACCCTGTAGATCTGATTCATGTTCCTGGTTGTCCTCCAAATGTAACAAGTTGTCAAGGTTTTCGATCACCAATACCACGTTTTTGGCGCTGAGGGATCTTATACGATGCAAGGTTTCCTGGATAGTGTTATCACCGGGCACTTCACCCAGGGCTTCGATAATTGTTACAACCAAATCTTCCACGCAGGTCACTCCTCGAGGATTCACATAAGCAACATATTTTCCATGGTATTTAATCAGTCTATGAGCAGTTTCCACCACGACCGAGGTTTTCCCATATCCAGGAGGTGCTACAACCTCAACTGCCTTGTTTGACAACAAACTTTTTATAATCTCCTCACAGTTAACTTCTCGGCCTTTAAGAACATATGGAGGATCTGGCAAACTCCCACAATGACCTGGCTGTTTACAGTCGTCTGAAAAATGTAACAGAAAGAATGAAATAAGCCTAAGTTGACATCAACTAGGAACACAATGCCTCAAATGTTGACTGGGCAGTTGTTTGTGGTTTCAACCACAGCAGCGCATCTTACGGTGATCGACTCGGAAATCCAGATTGACTGACGTGGTTAAAGCGGGGCAAAGATGGACAGAAAAGGATTTTCATGCTTCTCACATACTCTCCTAGCATGCATCCGCGTGGGTTTACCACGTCGATACACCAATGCATACTTCGTTTTTAGCTCTAGAATACCTCTTTTTAAACTCTGAATACGACGTTTGTTGAAAAACTCTTACCTCGCTTAAGTGTGGCACTTGGCTGGTCGAAGCTCATTTCATAGCTCAAAGGAGAACTACGTTGCTCTAGAAAAGAATCTGTAGATCGTGGAAGGATGATTTAGTCAGTAATTCAACCTCAAGGCGTTCGTCAATTTACCCTCTCCCAAGTAATCATCACTAAACTGCGTCTACTTCACCACAGCCAATGACTGAGCTCCGAGTATTGCATTTTAACCAATATTGTCAAATAGCACGGAATATACACCTAACTACCAAGCAAGCAAATTCCCTTCAATCTCTGACTAGAAATTCTACTTATCTAGGAGGAGGATGTAAGGTCTTCAGCCCACAGGGTATCGATCTGAAAACAAGTCTGTTTCTGAAACATAGTTGATAGTCGATAGAGATCTTCTGGTTCAATTTTAGCCTTTGCTTAAATTTAATTTTTTTTTCTGGAGGATGAAAGTAAATCACAATAGGTATATCATTTCTCTTTACGTTAACAGGAAAATTTGCGCGAGTCATCCAGCTGTGTATCAAATGCAGTCGACGCCCTCTTCACAGACAACTCTATAATTGACGAACACCGCTGTAAAACGGACACCTAGAGTTGGCCCCTGCCTTCCTTACTCCCTTAATTTGACTTTCTATAAGACGGGCATCTCTCTAAGACAGACACTCAGCACCGGTCCCAAAGGTGTCCGTCTTAGAGGTGACTGTATGACATTTTAAAACAGAAGATTACACATATAATTTATAAATTAGTGATGCCCCCAACACTAAAGCCCTTGTTTCGATTTCATTCGGTTATTAGGCATAAACGCTCCAAATAAGGCTGAAGGGAAGCTGCGAGTGGGAAGTAAATTCACCACCATTACATTTATGTGCAGATATGCACACAACGCGGACCTTGGCTGCTTGATATAAAAGACAATTTTTTGTACTTTTCACATGGCCTTATGTTTAAAAGAATTGCTTGACTTTAATGGAGGATTTTGGCAAGGGGACACTATCAAAAAGGGTGTGAATCTCATTAGCGTGTATTTCTTGATATGACCCTAAAAATTACGCAAAAGTGTTCAATTAAGTACTTACTGACTGTGTCTGGAAAATGCTTCGTTATGATTTGAATGACATCATTACGTTGGATTTTGTCCAATGCCTTAACAATATCAGTTAACGTTATACCAGGAAAATGTACCACCAGCCAGCGAAATACTTCCATTGTAGGACTTTCCCGCTGCTCTCTTGTTTCAAATCCTCGGTACACGTGTGAAGGGATTTGCAGACAACAGGCCAGTTGAAGCCAATTTTTTTCCCAAGGGACCTTTTCGCCGTCGAGTTTATCTGCAAATATTTGTAGAAGCTCTGACCCAGGGCGCATGACATCCTTCAAGAAGATTTCACCTCGATAAAGCAAATACAATAGCGTTGTTATAACTACAGTTGAACCTCTCCAAAACGGTCACCTTGGGGATATATGACAACTGTTTTTTGGAGCGAGGGAGAGAGTTAATGTTTAAGAAAAATTTTTTTTTGGTTAATTTTCGAGACCAAAATGAAAAACTTTCAAAACTACGAACTGGTAATAGGGGATTCCACCGTCGACCGAAACTGGTTTACTTTATTTCACAGATGAAATCCTTAAGAACATGGAGAACAAAAGGTATCCGTGGCAGTCCTTTTAGACATGTCTAAGGCGTTCGATAGCGTACGTCACGATTTGATGCTGTTAAAGCTTCAGAGTATAGTTGTGTCCAGTGCTACGTGCGACTGGTTTGGAAGCTACCTTTCACAACGAAGCCAAGTTGTCGGTCGTGGCCTAGGGCTTTCCACAAGTTGCTCGAAATTATTCAAAGGTTTCCTGGAATTTCTCAAAAAGTTGCTCAAAAGTTGCTTAGAAAACAATCAAAGTTGCTTTTTGTGACGAAAGTTGCTCAAAAGTTGCTCAAAAAAATAAAAGCTTTTTTTGCTCCGATGCTAAAATGTGAAAGTTGCACAACAAAGGTAAGGTTTCTAAGCATGTTTGTGCAATTTTGCAGCGTAACCAGCGTTTCTAAATGACTTTGTCCTCAATCAAAACCAAAAAATGTAATGAGCCAATAAAATTGTTGAATGACCTTCATCACCCGAGACACTCAATCAGTGGAGTGTGAATTTCCTCTAAAAACCCCTGACCGAGCAGTCCAGCTACCTTTTGCCGAGCAACTAGTGGAAAGCCCAAAATGTGGCCAGTTTCGTCTCTCACCCCTTTCCTTGACTAGGGGCGTACCACAAGGCTCTATTCTCGGATCAATTCTTTTTTTCACTGTATGTAAGTGATCTGCTAACGGTCCCTACCTACTGCCAAGCAATGGGCTATGTGGACGATACAAAAATTTTCCTCAGCCTTCCCCCAAATCAAATTTCAGACGCGGTTATTGCACTAAATGAGGAGCTTTTGGCAATTACAAGATGTTGTTGTACACATTCCCTAGTCATCAACCCTGATAAGACTAAGCTCCTGGTTATCGGAGCTCCGCAGATTACGAGAAGCCTACCATCTTTTCCGGCGGTCAAATTATTGGGCAAAGAGATTAAACCTGTAACTGTGGCCAAGGATCTGGATGTAATAATTGACTCCTCTCTAAGTTATAATGAACATGTGACCAAAACAGTTTCAGCTTACATGCATAGATTAATTAGGATCAATAGAATCAAGCACCTTCTTATAAGAAAGACGCTACTTTTACTAATTAATGCTTTGTTTTCAGTAAATTGTTTGCACCGTGTGGAGCAACACCTCTAAAACATATGTAAAAAAATTGCAATTGGTTCAGAACTCTGCCGGCAGGATAGTTCTTGGTCTCCTGAAGTATGATCACATTTCTGAGGGATTGAAGTCACTTAGATGGCGTCCTATAGCTGATAAACTAATTTTAAATGATTCTGTTCTGGTCCATAAGAGCCTAAATGGTCAAGCACCAGGGTACCTTAGTCAACAACTTACTCTTAGACAAGTTCATCACAATAGAAATACACGGTACAAAAAGACCTGAAACTACCCAGATGCAAATTAAAAACTGGGCAGCGATCTTTCGCCTTTAGAGGGGCTACTTGTTAGAACAAATTACCCAAAGACATGAAGTAACAGATTGCCGAATTTTTAAGAAGAGATAAACGAACATGTTGAACTTCTTCAAATGACTTTCATCATTTTAATACTTAAAATTAGTTGACTAGTTTACTAAATTTTTCTTGTATCTAGTTAGTTGTTAAATAGTTAGTCCATTGTGACTGAAAAGCCCTGAAAAGGGAGTCTTTATAAATGCACGTATGTATCCGTGTATGTATGTGTGTATGTTTGTATGTATATAGTGCAACATGATTATTGTGCCAAGATTGTGCTTACTGTAGCCTAATTAAAATGGTAATCTAATCTTAAATGAGATATACTAACTTCCAAGTTAGGATTTCGAGTAAGGATTTGCCTTTTAGATTCCTTTAAAACCACTAAGTATTTTATCTTTTTGGAATTGTTAACAGCAATTAACTTGATTTCTTGTGTCTTAAGAAATCTGTCTGGTTTTATTGCCAGCATTTATTAGTCGCGTGTTTCAATTGATCTTTCCTATTTTTTATTGTTATTGTGTTTTTATAATAATGAGTCAAGGCTGTCCCTTGGGAATTAATTTAATTGTTGTATGCAAATGTAAGCACAGTTCCTTTACTCACACAATCAGCTGACTTTAACAGAGTGTGAAACAAGACTTCAGTAATTAGTGCCTTCCTCGGGATAGAATGGAGAAAACGGTCAGCAGGAATATGGCCCGAAAGTCCTTTTTTCATTTTTGGCCTGGGTTTGGCTGTTTTGGCCTCATTTATGCTGTTTTGCCCTGGTTTTGGCCTTTCTGGCCTATTATCTAACCTGACTATTTGCGAAATAGATGTCATTTGTGTTCAGCCATCGAACCGTTAAGCAAACATGGTTTACAAGAGAGTTTGTAGAGACTGTCCGATCTCATCGCGCGGATGTTCATCAGATAGACTACATACAGGGAGGACAGTTTTTACCAGGGGCGAAACTGCAACCTAAAATTAGAGTTGTCGTTTACGAAAGTAAAGCAGATTATTCAAGAAAAACTCATGGTACTACTCTGGCTTGGAATACAGAACAAACACAAGAAACGGTGTACGAACTGTCAAGATTACAAAGAAATGAAGCGTCTTTTGAAGCAAAGGCTAAAGAAACGGTGTACGGACTGTCAAGATCACAAAGAAATGAAGCGTCTTTTGAAGCAAAAGCTAAAAGAACAACTACAAATTAAGAACAAGCCAAACCGCAACAAACAAATGAAGTCAAACAGTTGGCTAAGTTAGGCAATAGGGATGTCTATAGGGAAATGTGTAGGCACGGACGGACGGATTTATTGAGAACACACGTAATGCACGAGAAAGCGAAAACGTCAGATGCTCACAAAACGCTCGGACTAGAGAGAGCTGTTTTGTTAATGGCCAATCATGATTGAAATAAAGAGTTTAAGCTCCATTTTGAGTCTGAACTTTGTTTATATTCGAACACAACCCATCCTTTGCGTCTCTGACGTCATAACCTAGGCTCAATTGGCCTATTATTATCTATGACGTTACCCCATCGGTGGATCCACACGATCCACCATGGGCCACCGGACGTAGAAGTTTCTATTGCAGGATTGGCCATTATGATACCCAAATAAGGATATGACACACGATTTGAATAAACCATGACATCATTATGATCAAGTAGGGATATGATATCACTTATGATCTCAACATTTTTTTTATGACGTCAACCCCTAGGGTATTCTGACGTCACTTGTTCCTTGCCAACTGAAAATAAACTATGATATCATCCTATCTTAATGAGACGTATGACGTCATCGGCATTAATTTATGACACTCAAAAAGTAGATTAAATCCACAAGAAACGGACTAACCGGTCCTTACCCCAGTACTTATATCCTACCTTGAAAAATCCAACTCGAAATCGTAACTCGAATACTAACTCGGCAAATAGATATCCTCATCATAAATAATATATGTCAATAAAATACACAATAAACTTTAAATAATGAAGACAAAATGAGTCAGGTTCGCAGCATTCGCTATAAGTATTGTAGACATTATTTTTCTTTGCCGAATAGCGTCACGTGTCAACATAGTGGAAAATCGTTGTCATTTATTATTCTTTAAGAAAGCTGCTTAACTTACCTTGAGGGCTTTTTTCGTGTAAAATTGCAAGCAAGTCTTTCCTTTCCATTTTCGTCAGTGCTTCCTCTAGAGTCTTTACAGTCATACGTGGACGAGTGCTTCCTAAATACTCAAACAATTTGTTGGTTGGGCTCTGTGTTGAACGTCTTTCAAACTTTTTTAAAGTTTCTCTTGGCACTTCAAGCTTCACCGCCAAGCTGCTCCAGTTTGCTAAATTCATTGACCGTACATCGAGTTTCAAAGCTATTTCATCTAAAAGACTGACATTAGCTATAGGTGAAGGAGCTAGACGTCGTGGTGTGATTGCCTCACTAACCAACTCAGAGTCGCTGAGGGCAGCTGCAGAAAAAGGATAAAATTTGAAATTTTGATAATTACGGTTGAACCACACTTTGGGACACCCATTTATTACGGACACGGACAGCTTTACATTTCCTCTAAATTCAAACCCATTAATGCGGACGAAGGGCGCTTGTTTCTCGCCCAATAAACACATTCTCATGATAAAAATTCAACCTTGCCAATGCCACTTATGTCCAGAAATGCATGCAATAGCGAAAATGGCGACAACTCGCCAGCCTCTGACGATTTGAGTTGGATGCCAAAAGTGGAGACTGGCGATTTTGGCAAAAATCGCCAGAGGGCTGGCGATAACGGCGAAAAACGTCCCGGCCCCTTTGGAGACTGGCGATTTTGGCGGAGGTGAGTCAGGTACAAAAGAAGGCGTGAGGAGAACGGAAAGTAGAAAACGAGAAAAATGAAAACACTACATACTACACTATACTACTTATTCCGCTTTTCTTACTTTAATTTAAGGGTTTTATTTACTCCGCTTGCCTCTAGTTTTTTTAGATAAGCAAGAACTATATTTGACAGTCCAGGTGATCTGTGACGTCACTGCGGGGGCCTGGGGAAAGAAATTTTAATGCCGTATCCCATAAACCAAAGCTGACGGGAACAGATTGAATTGAATTGAATTGGTGCGCGCGTTGGTTTATGGGATACGGCATTAAAATTTCTTTCCCCAGGCCCCCGCAATGACGTCACAGATCACCTGGGTAAATATGCATTTCATTTTCCCCTTCGAATGACTAGTATATAATTTATTTATAGTCTACAAAAACTGCGCGGAAACTGTTGTGTAGTGCATTCATGCAGGCTAGCAAAGGTTAAGCTACGAGTCCTTCGTTAGAATAAACGTTTAACTCTCTTATATAGTGTAGGGGTGTGTTCGAGCAACTCGCTCGCTACACGATGAGGTACCAGGAATCTGATTTACATCTTGGCCTTTATTCTTCTTTGACTTCTGCTGACAAACTTACTCTTCTTACTCCTTTCTACTTTTCTCTACTTTACTCAACCTAACTCTAACTTACTCTACCCTTCTAGTTCAAGTATAGTAGCGGTATTATAGCCAAAGGTGGACATGTTTGGATTAGCTGACCGGAAGAGTTTCTAAGACTATTGTATATCTTATCGCGTATACTGCAACAGGTTTGCTATTGTTAGGGAACCAAGGTCAGCTCTAACACCACAAACACGACCACCTGTTAAAAACATGTCACGCGAATAACATTTCTAATATGGCAATAAGTAAATTCGCGAGCTAAGCATGAACTAAAGTACAAAGAAAAACAAAAGATCAAAACAGGAAAACAGTACCTGGACAAAAACAAGACTTAATGGAACAAAAACTAAACTTAAAGGATAAGATAGATCCGTCTTAAAAATAATTTTCAAAATACTCCACAACAATAGTATAAACCGCCATTGAAAAGCCTCAAATGTTGCTGACCAATGAGATTTAACAAATTGGTCCATGGTGGCAAATCAAAACCAAGAAAAAACACTTCAATGAGCAAATTTTGCAACTTCAGTTTGACACATTAAACTTTTTAAATGTGTTTAAAATGGTTCGTGCAGATGGAGCTCCATATTCCGATAGTTTCTCGAAAAGTTGTGAGCCATCTTTTTGCTTTGGAAGCTGTAAGCTGATTTAATAAGAACTTTGTACTTTGATATATAATTCAGCCCTAATTAATCATAATTACTCGCCTGATTACTCCTTGAATTGTACTCCACTCAGTTCTATTACCACTACGTTTAAGTTCGTGTGTTTTAACTTTTAAACCTGATAAAGTGAGGAGATGTATCGTCTCAAATCTTGAAAACATTCATTATCGTTGTTATTTAGTGACATAAAAGCGTAATTTTGCTCGACTTCACTCTCAAGTAAAACCAATAAAAATACATATAAATAACCAGACATTATGCCGGACATAATGTAATTTATGTCAAGGAAAGGTTGCTCACATTGTTAGGCTGTACCAGGTACTGCAAATCTAGCCAATGAATTTATAGGGCGGTGCCATGGCTAAGTAAGTATACTGTGGTAATTTCCCCAGTAATTCTTCCTTCTCTCCCTCGTCATCAACTCGGTCAGACCACGAGTAAAATCTTTCTCTCCTCCTCCCCTTTCACCTACTTGCGGATTATTATTCTTAAAGGTATTTCATATTTTCTCATTTAGTTGTGTAGGTCGGGGCGGATTTTTGTCACTCATTATTTATTCAGTAGGTTAATCGGTTTACATATATCGCTGTATTGTGATTCTGCTTCTGCTAGCTTTGATTTCATTTAACCTGCCACAACCGTGGCCAGAATTATCCAACACAGTTGTTTATTTCTATATAAATCTGTTCCTTATCGGAAAGTATCGTAACCGAAAATGCAAGCAGAGCTCGCCCAAAGTGACGGCCTTGTTTTGGTAAAACACGTGCCTTGATATAAAGATAGATAAATACACACGCCAACTTGAGAATTTAAAACGCAGAAAGTGAGGTCAGAAACTTCTAAGCTGTTGAACGTCTGGAGTCATTGATTCCCGTTGACTTAATACGACGTTTCCCTCAACCAAAAACCAAATAAACAAACCATCACACCAGCTTTGTTTCACAAAAAAATTCATTTTGTAGCGGCGCCATAGAAGTACACGAAAAGCTAAAAACTTACAATAACAAAAAGCTTCAGTTCACTTGACGGTAAACAAGATGATGCATAGTTTTTACGCATGAATTTACCTGTCAAAACTTTGACCAGTATGAAATAAGATTGGTCCTGGAACGAGACCAAAAGCGTGTCTAGGCTAATGGCAAATCCCTAAAAGTTTATTTTCGAAAGCGTTTGTCGTAATTCAAACACAAGAAACTTCAATCTAAATTTTTGCTGGCGTTCCTCCATTGGTTTTCCCTAAAGTGGTTAATTTCACGTCAACACAAACTCAAGTTGCATGCCTGGGACTCCTTTCCCCTTTGAGTCTCCTCTACGTTACTTCCCGCGGGCGAACCGGCGTACGCTGACAATTTCTAATAGTAATGGAGGTTCCCACGCCCTCGGACGTTCCGCTAATAAATCAGAAAACCAAATAGTCAAGTAACGAGTATAAGTAAAAATGACCATCTATGTGACATATAACATATGGTTAGTTTAACCCATTCGCCCCCTGGAAATTTTGCCGAAAACGCGCGTTTTGAAGCTAGTCGAGCGGTTTATGGTCACTGTCGTGCTGTAAAGAGCTAAACTTTAACACAAAGCCGTTTACAGGTCGCACACTTTGTGGCCCTGATCCAGATGCAAAATATTAGCTTGCGAAGTTCGGGCATGCACAGAAAGGAAACTTTCGAGATTCTTGGATTTAAAAGTGACGCTGCAGTCTTGATTTTTACTTTTCTCTTTCTCTCCGCTCCACTTTTTTCGCTTTTTGTTACCTCGTTTTTTTTAATTATTTTGCTGGTCGTGGGAGGCTTCATTTTGGTAGGAAAAGCTTTTAGGACTTTAGGAGTAAATGAAAGGAGGTGGGTAGTGGAACAAGATTTTCATCGAAAGTTTCTGGTCAATGTTACGTGAGGTTTTGCCTTTTTCTCCAGTGTCCTTGACTAAATCGTGCTCATTTTGGTGTGGTTTAAAAGATCTCTTTACTACTTCACCATTGTGACGTCACAATCGGTAGAAGGAACGAGGATTTTTCCCAGGGGGGGTACTTCGGATTTCAAGTGACAGGAATGATCGAATGGGGCCAAATATCAAAGCCCAAGACAATCCCAAGCCGAATTTCTGAGCCTTACAAATCACCAGAAAGGAAAACAAATTTGGATGTACTTAAATCGCAAAAGTACGCTGCCGGGATATGCGGGCACTATCATGTTCTGAATAGCCCAGAAAATCCCTGCTTAACCAGGCCAACCCAAAAATACTTGCCAAATTTTACTACCCGAAAAACTCCCGGAATCGAAAATTTCAAACCGTGTCCCTGTTACCTGAAATCCGGAGTACCCCCCTGATGGATTCGTACGGGTGTTTGCGGGTGGTTCAGGGGGTTAAAACAATGTTGAAATTAGACATGCAAACCTGTTGTTGTCAGTAGAGTAAACAAGTCGTTCCTCCTGATTTCCAAAAATGCCTGTTTCAGTTGTTGAATGGTCAGGTTTGGCTGCGTAACCTCTAGAAATTCAAAAAGTCGAATGGTTGGACTGAAGTCAGCGTACTGCTCCAAGCGCTTGATTACATTTACGTCCACTTTCAGCTCATTGGAAAAGTGCTTCCAGTTGGGTATTAGCCTCATTTCCCTGTCCAGCGACAGCGCCATTTGTTCTATCAGGTGTGGTTTTGTCGTCAAAACATAGGATAATAAAGATCCTTTTAAAAGTAAAAAATGCAGCTGTGATCAAAAGGAAAGAAATTATATAACTTGATTAAAATTTAAACCTTATACAATACAGTGCCACCCAGTCACGCTTGACTGGTTTTCCATACAAGTTGTTGTAAATTCCAAAATTTTTAAACTGTCGTTAAATGTTTCTTTAATGGCTCAAATGGCCTGTAATGCTAAAGGAAATATTTCACGACAGTTTGAAAATTTCGAAATTTACAAGGATTTCTAAGGAAAACCATGACTGGGTGGCAAAAGTTTTTTGTCTCATACAAATCCTTCTAATTTTCAGCGGCCGTTGCAATCGCTACTTTTGAGATATACGGCTGAAAATTGATAGGTTACCTAATTTTAATATGCTCTTTCAGCTCGTGTTAATAAATTTTTCGAAAGCGAACTGTTTTCGTTTTAACCGAAAGTTCATCACGTGATCAACTAATGCAAAAGGCCTATTGCTACAACGGCGATGGCGACATGAAAAGGAAGAAGCCACTTCATGGTATTTATAACCTGCCACAACCAGTCGCAAAAGTACTTGAGACACTGTACCGTATTTTGGCATAGTGGCCTGTCCATGATCTTGTGTTTGTGATCCCCCCTCCACCCCTCATCAAAGTCAAAACCGTACTCAAAACTTGGAGGAACAACTTTGAATGGGAGGGAGGAGGGAGGTCAGTATTATATCTCACAGACTTGTGACCAGGAGCTATTTGAAGCAAGAAAGGTCGTTTTTTCGTGAGAGTGTCAACATTTTTGCAACTGGTTGTAGCGAACAAGCTCTCCATGGGACTCGCGAAAAGTCACGCGAGAGCAGCACGCGAAAGGAGACGCGAGTTCGAGGGACGCCATACATGAAGAGCTTGCTACAACCAGTTTTCTCCAAGTTTTGAGTACGGTTTTGTATTGCTAGCAACTTTGATAAGGGGTGGAGGGGGCATCACAAGCACAAGATCATGGACAGGCCACTATGGCAAAATACGGTACAGTGTCTCAAGTACTTTTGCGACTGGTTGTCTCATTTAAGGTTTACTTCAAAAAGCGATTTCCACGTCTTAAATTCCCAAACCGAAGACTATAGCGACATAAATAAATAGAATGGCACTTTCTGTTGCTTTTCCCAACATCATTGTCTTTGATAGCAAACTGCCTAAAAAAGCGCTTAATAGAATGTAGCGACTTTTGCCTCAGTTTTGTTGTAACGCATGCGCCATTATCAACCGTGACATAGCTGAAAGATTCGGCGTTGACCTTAAACTCTGACAAGTGCGAATGCATAATCACAGCATAATTTTCCTTTTCTTGGTATTTAAAGATATTATAGTTGCGAATAAAGCTGCAAAATCTTCATTTGTTTTCACCCCTGTATCTGTAACGCAATGACATTTGATATGCAATGGCGTTATGTAATCGGTACACCGCGTAACTTATTTTTCAACATCGCTGTTGAACAAAACCGTTCAGTTCTTTTTTTCATCTACTACAGTAAAAATAAGATGGTAATTAAAGTCCGTTAGAGCTAGAGAGCAGAAAAAGTTGTGGACTATGTTAGTTTCTATTTTCTGATGGTCTACCATCAATCGAAGGTCTACCATTCTGCAACAGTAAGAAATATAATATACTATTTATATATATCTCATATGATTCCTGACATTGCTGCGCTGGAAAATTGCTATTCTTAGGGACAGTAACTTCCTTTTTGAAAAGAAATAAATTTCGTTACTAAGTACAGAATACACTGAGCCACGTAATATGCGAGCTCTCGCGACTATGTTACTGAAATACGCGCATGAATTTTCATGTTATCTGATGACTAGCCACAGCCGGGCTTCAAACTCGAAACAAAGTTGTAAGACAACCAAAAAGTAAACACAAATCCAAACTTGTCTCAAGTAAAGTCGACAACAGCTGCTTTTTAGCGTAACGTTTTTTTCCTGTAGTGGTGCCCAGGCAATAGAAGAGGAACCATGTCCACGTACTTATCAGAAACAACAACAAAAAGCTATCTCCTAGATCTAGCGGAGCATCTTAGGTCACCTTCCTTTCATAAATAAACGTCTTTTAACCGAGTTCGAAGAAAATATATTATTTTTCGCACCTTTGTGGCGTTTTAGGACTAAAAACCCCTTTCGTTGCAGCTTACTTAAGATGGTGTGGCATCTTTTTCCACGTGTTTCCTTTAAAAGCCCAATTTCTTGCATATTACCACATAAACAAAAGGGCCAGAAACTGTCTCGCCATTTTTAGTTGCTTGGCTGTACTAAACTATGAAATTGAGTCTCATTGGGATGGGAAATAGTAGCTAATGGATACATGATGATTTTCCATAAAAAATTCTATTGTTCTCGCGAGCTGGCCAATCAGAGAGCCGTTTTGGATAGATGTTGGACGACCGTCCATCCTGTGTAACCGTTTGGACCAAAGTACTAACGAACCGTAACAATTTCGTGTCCCTAGAGACTTTCTAATCATCATCATGCAGAGGAAATTTACTATTGGCTGGGTTTTCTACAGTCTTAACCAGGGCGGATAAAGGTTCCAACATTTATCCGCCCTGGGGCCCGTTTCTCGAAAGTCCCGGTAACTTTTCGGGCCCGATATCAAATATTCAAATCGAAATATAAAGGATAAGAGCGCGTGTCCTGGCTAGCAAACCACTCTGTCTTGTTTCATTAACTGATAGTTTTATCACGTTAGATGCAAAACTATTTAAACCTCTATCTTGCATGAAAACAACAACAGCTCTACGGGCCCGTTAATTATCAGGACTTTCGAGAAACGGGCCCCTGGTCTTAACCGAGTTCTAACCGGGTTATGCAATTCAAGCATGAACAATAGATTTTCCTAACGAGGTAAAGTTTTTTCAAACCACCTCGTGAGGTAGCAACGCAGGTTAACCTTATCAATCAGTCGATCATCTCCGCCTACTCATGAGAATGGTCCAAATTTTGGCTTTACCATGCACACAAGCACACCAGTTTCGAAATTACTTCTTTCGCTCCAAGTTCAGTTTTTCTTTGTTAACACAACTGAGTCAAGACTTTTAAGAAGTCGACCTCTTTTTATCAGTAATCAGAGTTTAAACTTTGTCAGTCACTATTAGGCCATCGTTATGTGAGCGACTCTGCCGAGGGAAAAAAAACCGCGCGACATTGAATGACTTTGTGAAAGTCTAAATAGAGTCCAGCCGCTGATAAAATTAACCTGGGTAAACCCTTCTAACCAGGTTACGTTCTGAAGAATTTTCTACCGGGTTTTTCAAAAACTATTCCAGTTAAACCGCCAAGTGCAGCCGCAGCCATTTCTCTCTCTTGTTATAGAGTTAGTAGATCGTAGTAGTGGGTTGGAAAAGAACAGATTTTTCGTTAAGATTCGTTTCGTCGTTTATAGTTTGGTCTTGTATAAAAACAGGTCTACTCAGGAATATTTCTGGTAGCACAGCGAGGTTCTCAGAGCTTCTCGGAGGTTTTCGGAGGTTTTATGGCGCGGTCATGTCGGTGGTCGGCGAATTTGAAGAGGACGTCCGTGAGGCGGCAATTAGCGACGAAGTCGAAGAACGT
This sequence comes from Porites divaricata, assembly GCA_038088405.1. Taxonomy (NCBI): domain Eukaryota; kingdom Metazoa; phylum Cnidaria; class Anthozoa; order Scleractinia; family Poritidae; genus Porites; species Porites divaricata. Next base: position 29,802,684 of record JBBMOI010000003.1, on the reverse strand, counting down.
ATAGAGAATTTGAAGCAAGAGAAAGCAAAACACAAATTATAAAGGATGAGAGACGAATGTCTTTGAAGACGTTCAATAACGTCCAGTACGTGTTTTGTCGGGTCTAAAATCACGGGTCGAAAACACTGCTCCTCGTTAAATCAACATTACATAACACATTTTAATTCTCCCTTCTTAAGAGGAAAACGCAGAAGACATGCAATGTTCATCCAACGCACTGAAAGAGTCAATGAAAGGCATCCAGTTGTTCTGTAGGCTGCCTGGCAGGCGTTAAAAGGGGAAGGGGGAATTTGAGCGCGCGAGGGAGAAAGAAAAGGAACGCCTGCAAGGACGCCATTGGTTTCTCCATTTTTCACGCTCAGATTCTGAGCGTAAAAATAGTGATTGGTCAGAATTAATTAAACATCAATCTTCGACTTAACACCTTTTTCTGATTGGCTGAAATCAACATCACGCCATTTGAGTAACTAAACATATGTCGTTAGTGAAGCGTAATGAGATTTCTCTACGGAATTCATCGTTAGAATCGGGGGTGGAAGCGGAATCATGAATTATGAATCATACTTGCAAAATATGTAAGAATCTTGAATCTGTTTTAAAAACTTGGGAATCATGAATCTTTGCACTTCGGCTCGGGAATCATGAATAATGAGACTCAGAGAAAAGCTCAACAAAATACACGTATAATTTAGTTGCGTTCGATACAGGGAATGCAAGATATGGCGTTATCTGCTGTTTGACCTGCGTTATCAACAGCAAGATAATTGAAGACGAAGCGATCTATAACTTTGGCGATTTTTAGTTGAAGACGTCTTCTTGCCGGTTATAAAACCGCCAGGAAATTACTTTAATGATAAATTGTTGCCTTCTTGCAGATCTTCGAAGTTCAGCTCTTCTTGCCCCGCCACCAGCGTTCTTTTGTGTGCTCTCCTGGATCCAATTCGTCCTGATAGAAATTCAAATAGTTCGTGACGGCAAAGTGTTTTAATTTTTCTTAGACAAACATTGCATTGAAAGTTGCGAAGAGCCGCTACATTTCTTATTAAAGGGTTTTCCAGCCCGATTCCTTCAGCAACAACTTGAATAGATTTATGATGGATTTTATGTAACTCGGCACGCGTCGTTGCAACTTTCAAGGAAGATTCCTTCAATGGACGACCGCATTTGAACTTTTTTTTATAGCACCTTTACTTTAGATTTCTTGTTTTAGGAAAACAAAAGAAAAACAGTGCGAGAAATACGAATAGAATACGTGCATCGCGGCCAGAATTATTTGACAGCTAGTCATTCACAGTTGCGTTATTTTTGTTATATTTTTAATTAGTAGGCGGGATGGCGAAAACAATGGCTTCCTTGCAGGCGTTCCCCTCCTCGCTCCTCCCTCGCGCGTGGTGTCGCGCCCTAATTCCCTTCCCCTCCCTTTCGAACACCTGCCAAGCAGGGCTAGTCGTTCTGTTCTAGAAGAGGTCTTAGTTGTGAAGAAACTGGAAAGAGATCAAACTCTGCAATCAGTAGAGATTTTTACTGACAAGTTATCACAGCGTTTATTTTCTTTTTGTAACAATCTCTACAAAACTAATATGCTTTCGGTGATAACATCAAGCGAGTTTTAAATCGGATTAATAACATCGTGACGTAATTGGACAAAAGGACTAATGAACTAGCGATGGTGGTGAAAGACATTCGTGCGTTAAGGGACTCATTCGAGCCCTGATTGGATGAAGTGTGATAGAAATTTGCATGGACCGAGATTAAAAACTCTAGTGTTAAAAAATATAAGTCAGAACAGTTGGAAGGACTTGGACAGAGAGACAATTTTCGTTTATTCGATTAATAGTTTTTGAATTCGCTTGATAGTTTTTTTTGTGAATTTGAATTCGGTCAAATTGTAAAATTCGTAGCTAAGAGTTTGTGAACAATTTTGAATATAGTTCATTCTCGTGAACAGTAATTGACCAATCAGATCAATAACCAGAGTGTAATACCATCAACTGACGTGATACAATTCACTTTGACTCTGAAGATGGCTACCGCACAGGTTGTCGAAACGTCAGTCACTGTCAACAACAACAGTCCTATTCAGGACTACGTTCACCCGGACGATCAAACTCAACCTACTTTTGAAATGACTCCTTGTTCAAACCTTTCACAACACCAAAGGAGTTATACACGGATAGGGTCGAGTGACAATATTATTAAAATTCTGTTTGACTGACTCTTCTTACGCTAACCCTACCCGATCCTAGACTAAAAGTCAAAAGCGATCACTTTGCGTAAAGCAAATAAAAAATCAGTACACCCATAACCTCAGGACAAATAATGATAAATACATGAAACGTTTGCCCACAAAAATCCTTACTGATCACGAAACAGCTTTGCTAGCAAAAGACCTAAAATGCATTCCCACTACCGAGAAACCGGCTTCACATAAAAATCTTTTAAAGGATTTGAAGCATTTACTCGCTCTGTGCCCTTGCACTATATTTTTGCTAATTCTAAGAGCAAGCCTCATCCGTTCCATGTTAAATCTACTTGGCAACCGCCGCCACAACCATCAGTTGCGTTAGAAAGCTATTTGGAACGCACAGAGTATGAGATTGCTTCTATTACTTTCTCCCCAGTTAGTGATAACTTATCAGCAAAACAAAGACAAGCACTAAAAACAGCGAAGTAATCCTTAAAAAAGCAGACAACGGGACTACTTCTGTTATAATGAATACTAAACAGAAACTTCACGATGGCCTACAGCAAGTCTCAAACGAGTATTGCTACAAACCTCTTACTCAACCTAAAGTCATAACAGTTATAAAGTAAACGCTCTTTTTAGAAAAAAGGCCATATCGACCAAATGACTCATAAGTGGCTTAGTTTAGGCCAAAATCCACCACAAATACCGGAGTTCTACACGCTGACCAAGATACACAAAGCTACTCCCGCCGGCAGACCTATCGTCTCTTGTAGTGGTGGTCCCATAGAACGCATTTTTAGTTTTTTGGATTCGCTTTTACAACCAATCGTGCAAAAACAAGTAGAGTATTACATCAGGGACACCACGCACTTTATAAACTTCATTGAAAACACTCCACTCTCAGAGGCAGCTATTTTAGCAACACTTGACGTGTGTTCTCTGTGTACTAAGATCCCCCATGAAGAGGGAAACGAAATCATTTGACGTTTCTACGAAGAACATTATCAGTCTAATCCCTACTCAATTTTTGGCTGATACTAACACAAAATTCATTCAAATTCAACGACAAACACTATCTACAGACACACTCCACAGCAATGGGCACCAAGATAGCGGTTGCTTTCTCAGTCATTTTCATGGCACACATAGAGAAACAACTTTTAATTGCAAGCCCTTACAAACCATTCCTCTGGAAGAGATTTATTGATGACATATGATCGGTGTGGACTATTCAGTGGAAACCGAAATCAATAATTTTATTGCCTTCGCGAATTCTTTCCACGCAACCATAAAATTTACGCAACGAAATGTCATCAAAACAGATGATGTTCCTTGACACTGAGGTTTTTAAAGGACCACGATTCATTCAAGGCAAAATACTTGATGCTCAACCACATTTTAAGCCAACAGAAACATTCCAATACACGCATTTCTCCTCGTGCCACCATCTCAGTGTTAAGAAAGGCTTTGTGAAAGTAAAAACTTTACGCTTACTTCGAACGAACACTCACGTTAAGGAATCATTTGGTAATGTGTTAAAGAAGAAAGAATTCTTAACTCGCCTTATAGAACGAGGCTACCCTCGAGAACTTGTCGAAACAATCCTAGCCGAAGTTCGTTTCGAATCACGCAAAACGGCTTTACAAGATAAACCTAAAACATCAAAAACAATTTTGCCTTTCGTAACGACTTCCAATCCTGCTACTCCGAATCTCAAAAAGATTCTTATGAAACACTGTCACCTTATTACAGGCAACAACACGCTCGGGCAAATATCCGCTATATGGAAAATTCTTAACCGCTCTTTACCTCAAAGTAAATCTGTCAAACGACATGGAACGCAACGAGACCCCAACGTTTTGGCCAGTGAATTCAATAAGTCTTTCACGTTTCTGGGAAACGTAACTGCAATGAAGGCAAGCCTGATTGCAAAAAATCAACGGGCTATGAATCACAGACTCTGCAGACTTTAATGAAACTGAATCTCAGACTGCTGAGGTAGCTCAACTGGGTTCTTCTTTCTCAAGCTCTCTTAACAATGTATCGGAGAATGACGTTAAATCTGTTATTAGAGGTTTATCTGCTAGTAAAGCTCCAGCGTATGATAAGATATCGGCGAGAATCCTGAAGTCGAGACAGCTGCCTAATAACTGCTCCAGTGATTGCAGAACTGATCAATAACTCCGTCCAACAAAGTACCTTCCCTGACAATAACAGACCAATTTCACTATTGACTATCGTGTCGAAGGTAATAGGCCATTTGCACTAAGAGGTAATGTGACATCGTTTTTATGAAAATGAAGATTATATGATTTTACCTTCGAAAATCAGTTAGTGGGTCATATCTTAAACAAAATAATAGTGATTTGGTTTTTCAAACCCGCACCATTTTCTTAAAATGAGTAAGTTTGTATCTGGTCATTTGACCAAAATGTGATTTTTAAAATTATGAATTACCTCTTTCTGAACGCAAATTTTGCACTTCACCTTCAAGGAAAATGTTGAAAAGATGATGTGGTAACGTTTACAGCACACCTGAGGGTAACTATTGTTGGTTTTCACATGACGTCACTAAAATTCAAACCAAAACACTATCAATCCTACCGAGATTTTACTTTCACGATGCATTAGAGCAGCTGAAAACTAATTTCCATACAAAGTTTCGCTTCGAAAGGGTTCCTGGTTTTGTGATAGACTACGCTTGAATTTCTAAGCTTTTGCGTGACGCGACATTTACATGACGGCCAAGAGAGCTGTCATGTACGTTAAAAAAATGACTTATTTCAGGAAATTGTACTATCTAAACAGTTCATGTATTAGAAAAACTATTACTTTAATGTTTATGAGTTTTCGAAGAATAAATTCACGCTTTTGTAGCAAAACTCGGTAACAGATGTTACTGTTGGTTTCCGTCCGCCATGTTGGAGCTCATCCAGGTGAGCAACAGCATGGCGTCTCCATGCAAATCTCTATAAGTTTGGGTAAAACATTTCTTCGGATATCTCGTATACGAAATATTCCTCTGACCTGAATCTTGGCGAGGGTCTTTGTGTATGTACCTCCTTTAATTTCTCAGATTCTGGACTTTATCTATTGAACGGTTTTGATTTTAATTTTGATCTATTTTAAATGGCGTGACACTGAAAACCAGCAATACTCATTGTTTCCTACTTTTCTTCATATGTTTTTAAAGTATCTTTGACCATGCAACTTTAAAAAATTATATCTCAGCTGTTATCTACAGTACCATATCAAGCTATACATCATTGAAAAGGGCAAAAATTAAACTTTCAGAAAAAGATATTTCGGCCTCGGGAAACCCATAATATTCCGCACAAAAAAATCAATGCATATTACTAGATAATTATTTTTAAAAAAATTTTAAAGAGTGTAATTTTTGCCACACAAGCAGTACATGTGGTCTAATACAGTAGAAAAACTTTTTTTTCTTCAATATCTTAGTAAAACAGCCTGAATATCGGTAGAAAATATAGAGCGACTAGAAATATTCTAAAAATTTATTTTGTTGACCTAATCGGATTATGCAAATGACGTCAGAGCTAATTAGCATAGTGAAACTTGATCTCTTAGCGTCCCTCTGTCACGATGTTTACTTTAGAAAGACGCTGTATTTCTTTAGTTTATCGGTGAAATATCGAGTTAAAAACAGCAAACATGAATTCACTAATATAATTCATCAAAATAAGCAAGGATTTGACGGCAAAAAGCGAACCGAAGGCCAAACGGGAAGGAATTCATTGCCTTTCAACAACATGTGCTCCAGACTTCAACGAGTCGGCTATCGGCACCACAGGTAGCCCAAGCTCGAAATATGAGCATCGGCGAGCATCGGCATTGTTGCGTAACATTCAAAATATAAGGATTTGTATGGGAAAAAACCTACAGTTTCTGTAACCTACGAAAATGAAAGGATTTCAATAAAAAACAGCTTACCTTACTTAAAATGTGTGTTACGTCTCTCCTGTGTGGTCCACGGGCCGAATTATGGCCGTTTTATGGGTTTTTATGTAAACGGTTTTCTCTCTATATAAAGGTTTACCAAATAAAAACCCATAAAACGGCCATAATTCGGCCCGTGGACCACACAGGAGAGACGTAACACACATTTTAGGTAAGGTAAGCTGTTTTTGATTGAAATCCTTTCATTTTCGTAGGTTACAGAAACTGTAGGTTTTTTCCCATACAAATCCTTATATTTTGAATGTTACGCAACAATGCCGATGCTCGCCGATGCTCATATTTCGAGCTTGGGCTACCTGTGTCGGCACACAAGATTCAAACTGTTTTTCTTACCTCGTTTTCCCGTTTGTTTTCCTTGTTATGCTCCAGAATCCTTCAAAATAATTTGCTGGACTTGTATTTGGTTGAAATTCGTCGATACAAGCTTTCATTCTTCGCAAAAGAAGTCACAAAAACATCACACGCATCGACAGACATTTTGTCAAAGTTGAAAGATAGTTTGTGAAGCTCAAACTCCCCGGGGGCTAGAAACTAGGCCCATATTTGGCTAAGCCTATTAACTTCCTGTGGGCCAAATTTGGGGGCAATCGGAAGTAACGCGATTTTCTGCGAATGTATGACCTCATCGTTCCTGAAGCTCCGATTTTTAGAAGGCCGGAAGACAAAGAGTTTTAACAAGGTATAAGCAAAAAGTAGTTTTGGCCGCCATGTTGGAGGGCAAGAGTATGCCCTCCAACATGGCGGCCAATACAAATCATACTACTTTGCTGAAAAATCAAAGAGCCATAAAATAACTCCCTTAAATGCGTTTCCTCTCAAATTTCGAGTGTAAGATAATTCTTATTTGCTCTGTCGATTTTTGGCATCAGTAAGATTCCAACTCATTGTTTAAAGGAAGCATTGGTCACGTGACCTCTTAGTGCAAGTGGCCTATTGAGAGGCTTGCAAAAAGCAGTTTTCTGACTTTTTAACAAGAAATAACAAATTTCCAATTCATCAAAGTGGCAGCAAGAAACACAATTCTACAGAAACTGCCCTTGTATATGTCTCTGATCAACTTTTGAAAGCAGTTGACGAAAAAACTGTATCACTGTCAGTATAATTGTATACCGTATATCTTCTGAATAAGTTGCCCAGATTTGGCCTGATGCAGTCGACCGTTTCCTGGTTTTCTAGCTATCTATCATTTAGAAAGCAGAGGGTCCGCTATGTAGATTCCATCTCAGAAATACTTCCTATAGAACAAGGGGTACCCTAAGGCTCAATTCTCGGTCCAATTTTATTTACCATTCATGTTGATGATCTTATTAATCTAATGAAATTAGTTATAGTCAACCCGAAATGTGTGTTGATGATTGTCAACTGTTTCTCAAGTTTAAGGTATCAGGTTCAGCTAATGCTATCTCAGCTGTGAACAATGATCTAATTCTTATGAGTACATGGTGCTCTCACAATTCTTTACTTATCAATCCCGAAAAAAAACAAAGTCATTAGTCGATGGTTTATACCCCAACTTACCAGTCAGTTACCTGCTATATCAATCACAGCACCAGGTAAAACTATCTCCCCGGTTCTGGGTGCTAAGGATCTTGGGGTATACCTAGATCAATGTCTCAACTATAATATTCATATAACTAAGTCAGCTTCCACTTGTTTTCTTCAGTTGGTACAGGTAAATAGAGTTAAGTATCTCTTAGACATAAAGTCACTCATTTTACTTTGTCTTTGGCAAGTTATATTTTATTGTTCCTCTGTACGGAGAAATACAGTTAAATCAATCATATTAAATAAGCTGCAATTAGCTTGGAATTTCGCTGCCAGGATTGTTTTTTGCACATATTAGTGTGGGTCGTAGATCTCTAAAATGGCTGAATGTTTATGAGAAGAGTTTATTCAATGATTTAGATTTATAAAAATGTCTAAATGGTCTAGCACCAAGTTATTTATTTAATTACTTTACCACACCCTCGGCAATTCATAGCAGAAACACAAGAGGGTCTGGAGACTTGAGCCTTCCACACTGCCAGTTGTCAGCGGGGCAAGGAGGTTTTTACTTTCGCGGGGCTAAACGGTGGAGTGACCTACCAAAGGACCTTCAGAACATTAAAGACATCAAGGTTTTTAAGAAAAGATTATTTAATTGCAAGGAATGTATTTAGGAAATGGTTAGTGACCCAATGGTTGTATTTTTAGGATTTATATAATTCTTAATGTTACATAGTGCTTTAAACTTCTTACTTCAAATATTTCTGTAAATTATGTGCATATTTTTAAAGTTGAATGAAATTATTATTATTATTTTTATATTTAACGAGTAGATTGCATTAGCAGGAATCATGTTCTATATCTAATTTATTGTTCAATAGTATATTTAATGAATGCTCTAGTTTGGGTTCTAAGATTTTAGAGTTTATTTCTGTAAAGTTTATGCAATTAGTTAATTGTGTCAGAAAAGCCTTGTAAAGGGAGACTCAATAAAACGTATGTACGTATGTATGTATGTATGCATCCATGCGTATCCTAATGCCCCAATTGTTGCTCATCGGAAGGAAAATTCTCTAAAAGATTTAAGAATTTAACATTGCGATTTAATTAACCAATCAGGTCAATAACTAAAAAATTATACCATCGATTGATGTGACACAACTTGCTTATAATACAGACAAATGCCAGGTAACAGTAGTGATATTTGCTTAGGTCAATCTTTATAAAGGCGTCAAGTCTAAAACTTTGTGCCAAAACATGGCTTGTCCCAGGCTAGCTCGCCTCATGTAATACCGGGTTGAACTGAATGCACCTCCATGAAACATCGAGCCCACCAGGGCCCAGTTGTTCGAAGGCCGATTAGCGCTTAACCCGAGGTTACATTTAACCCGGGTTCTTTTTCTTGTGTTTAAAAGCATTTTCTCGGATGATTTTCTCTGCTACTTTTGAAGCTTTCGATAATCAACTTGTAGACAAAAAGAATTAAAACTGAAATGATTTTTAAGCTTTCATTTCTGAATTCAAATCTGCCACTAACCCTGGGTTATCTTAACCCAGCTTTGAACAACTCGGCCCCGGCCGTCAACAATACCCCATGCAATTAATTGTGTTAAACCAAAGAAATGTTTATCTTAGGGCCGGATATCAATCAAATGACTATTCTAAAACGACGATGACACATCTCAAGCTTAAAATGTAAAAAAAACTAATCAGAGTGGAATCTTTTCGGTACGAAAAGGAATCCGAGTTACTTTTGATCACTGATTTAATTGCTTATGGTCTGAAAATCGTTTGATCCATGATTTCTATATCTTGGACGAGTTATTATAAGCACGACGATGTTACAGGCATGAAAAAAAAAAAGAAATACCACAAAATTGCCGCTCACCAGGTGTAGCCGCACCTGCAGGTATTTCACCCTTTACATCCTCATCCTTCGTATCCTCTCCTTCCGAGGAAAGCGTTTGGCAAACAACATGTTGTATTCCTGGATCTAGAATTTTCAAAGAAACATGAAAACAATTATTAAGACTGTCCCACTTGTGACACATGTTTACCAAACACCTTCCAATGAAAGACATCTAATAAGGGGGAAAATATGGCATCAATAAGTCATTCTGTACTTTAAACGGTCTGAATAATGGCGAAAGCGCAGAAAAGTTCAAACTAGGCTTGAACAATTTCGCAAATCCGTGCAGATTGTTTACTGGAACGTTATTACCGATAGAATGCACCGATGATTGGTCAAAGAAGAAAAATGAATGATTACGAAAGAATTATCTTCCCCTCCCCTTCCAATACTAATGCAAGGTTTGAAATTTATCTGTCATTTATTTGAATTCTAATAAATAGAATTTTTTTATTCTCAACGAGGTTACTTGTCAAACACAAAACTTTAAGTTCTTGATGCCGAATTTTCCATGGCAGGTTATGATCGCGCAAAATTTACCAGAATACCAGTTACCGATTTTGCAGCATGCTTCTTGCAACTTGAAAGCAATTTCAAACCACAACATTTGATTTTTCCTACCCTTTTTCAGAGCCTACCTGAAACTCGAAGCTCCGTCTCTTGCTGAGTACCTAGAAACACGAGTATGTTCGCTAGCTGTTTCGATTTGCGTCTACATTTGCGAAAAGTTTAAAATCAGAAGTATATAACTCTTGATTATTTTATATATAATTAATATAAAACGGCTCAGCGCTTAATACTGAGTTATGGAGTTACTTGGAGGAGTGTTGAAGACTGGAAAACTCCTAGATTAGCTATTTTATAGAGAGAGATGCCTTCAATTCTCTGATTCCATATTTGAGCAAGAAAATTTCCTTCCTTCTGATTGGAGGGCTAAAAAACCCAGCATGGTTCTACACAAATAAGCGGAATTTAGAAGCTTCAGGGTTATGTGCTTCTGTTGAAATTAATCAAAGGGTTGTTCTCGAGTGCTGTATAAACGTAAAAGCATATTTCTCACGGAGGTTATTCCCTAAACATCACACTTAAAATATACCGGTATACAAAATCCCTTTTTAACAAAAAAAAAAACGTGGAAAACATGTTTATCAAACGCCATCCAACACACAAAACAATCAAAGACCACATTGAAAGGGAAAATAAGCCATCCAGTCCTTCTGTTCTGAAAACTGCCTGAATGGTAAAGAAACTAAAAAGCGTTCAGACAGGCCATAAGAACTGTGCAAATCCGTACAGATTCATTTTTTTACAGACACGTTTTTATGGATGCAAAGCACTAATGATTGCTCAAAGAAGAAAAACAAACAAGACGGAGTTCATCTCCAGGTTACACTAAACGTATTGAGTATAAAACCAATGATACAATTCTATTGAGTAAAAAGCCGGGTTAACATGGCTATTTGGTAATCATTTCCAAATCAAAGTCATAATAATAATAAAGCAGTGGCCAGGCATGTTTGTAAAAGGACAAATAAATTTGGAAACGCACTTAAAAGGGAAGCTTATGGGATCGATAGTTTATCCGCATTGCCAGCATCAGCAACAAAAACAAAAACAAAAGACTATAGAGACATCTAGGATTTTGTCACTTATAGAGCCTAAATACAAGGGGTTGGGTCCCATGTTAAAACTTTGCGCTTTAACCTGGCTTGCCCCAGGCTAGTTCACCTCATGTAATACCGAGCTGACATTCACCTCCATAAAACAGCCCGCCCGGCTGTCAATACTCAATGAATTAACTGCCTAAAACCAAAGAAATGTTCATCGTAGGGCCGGATATCAATCAAATGATTATTCACAATATGTCATTTCTAAAACGATGTCAAAACATCTCGACTTAAAATGTACAAAACTAATTAGAGTGGAATATTCAGTACGAAAGGGAATCCGAGTAACTTTTGATCACTTATCTAATTGTTTATAGTTTGCTATCGTTTGATCTATGACTTCAAAAACTTGGACGAGTTATTCCAAATCTTTGTTAGTCTGACGTAGTTTATGCTCAAACTTTGGTGGTGTACCTGTACCAAGAAAGATGATTGAATCTACCTTTTTCATCCTATATCTACAACTGGTTTTTTGTGCGAAATTGGGTATTGCGGTACATAAATGAAAACGCGAAACGCTCAGTCGTTTCTCATGCTATATATTCACTTTCCTCTGTCTTTCCCTAATAGCATAAACAAATTGTTACAGTTCAGTAAATATCAACTCACCAAACGTTGATTAGAAAGAAAACTTTAAGGTTTCCTCGCAATTTCTTAAGAAAATATGGCTCATGTTAATACCGATTAGTTACGAAATACCAGGATTTTTATCATAGATGGTTGCATCATCATAATTCACGAGGTTTTCACGTGCGATTGTACTCAATGAAACAGTCTTTAACTCTGACAACTTAATTCTTCATGTTTTAAAAGCCATTGCTTCTTAAAAGACAAGAACCCTTTTTTAAGGCATTGGTTACAAAATGAAACAGGTCTTCATACGTTCAAGTTACTATAATAATTATTACTGGAAAAAGCCACTCTACATGAGATGTACAGTCAGACAGCTGGGACGTGAAAGTGTTGAACTTTGCCCCTGTGGTTTCGTGGTTCGTACGTGAGGCAATTCGAGTTATCACAAAGTAATCTACTGAACAGGGCCGGCTTGTTCAAAGTTGGGTTAAGATAACCCAGGGATAGAGCGAAATTTAATTCAGATTTGAAAGTTTAAAAAGTAAATTCAGTGTAATTCTTTCTGTCAACAAGTTGATGATTAGATGCTCTTAAAAACAACAGAAAAAAATAACCGAGAAAGTGCTTTTGAACAAAAGAAAAAGAAACCTGGGTTAGACTTAATCCTGGGTTAAGCGCTAATCGGGCTTCGAACAACTGGGCCCAGGATTATAAAAATAACTCATACACACAATTCACACGTGAAGATGTTGGACTTTGCCCCTTTTAAAATTTGTACGCGAAAGAGCGCATATTGTTTACGAGATTACTTTGCTCAAACGATTTTAACAAATCACCTCCTTTTCTAGCATCTGCAATAAAATTATGCATCATTCAATGTTAACGGATTGATACCTTAACATCATTACTTTACTTCCATCGAAATACCGAAATACTGATTACTATTCATTCCCTGTAGTCCAGCCATATGGTGTGAAAAAAAATAGCTGAATTGTGCACTTTGGGGTAAAAGTATCAAACTTGGCACAGTGATAGTAGTACTAGTTGTACTAACAATTTTAGCTATGGACCCCACTCAAATGTGCGCAGGGGGAGGCGGGGGAGGGGTCATGGCCTTTTTGTTATGATCCGGAAAAGACTCAAAAAAGGGAAGAAAAAGGTCTAAAAAGCTTTCGCATTCCCATTTTCTTAACAGTAGCACAAAATGAACCCTATAAAATATATACCTGTTACCTACTTTTCAGAGAGATTTTCTGAAATTATTTTTAAAAAGTGTGTAAATGGTTCTTGTCAGAAGGAAAAGCCAAGTAGAAGGAAGTTAAGTCCTGAAGGGGGGAATAAATTTGAGTTAAAGCACTACAACATTATACATGCACCCACAGACACTTCAAAACACTTTTAATTATTAAATATTTTTGACACACTTCCTGATGGAACAAACAAGACTGCAAACGGAGGAAACAAAAGGCCAGGCTACTCAAGGAAATTCAACATGGCGGACAGGAATGGCTTGTCTTTTTGCTCTCTCGTTTGTGAGAGGCCATGCCGTTTTTCACCCCTGGAAACATGTTTCATTTTTATACTTTGATTGAAGTGAATTGCACTTTTTGGGAATTTAATTGCTCCGCCAACCTACTGCAAAAATAAAACATGAGACACTTACAGAGACCTTCAGAGCGTGATCGAGTTGGTCCTGTTATTTAACAATTAATGAATTAGGCTGAGTATCTTATGAATAATTATGGAGATCGAGGAGGGTGTTATCCGTCGAGGCCGTAGGCCGAGGCGGATAACACCATCCGAGATCTCCATAATTCTTCATATGATAGGAAAGCCGAATTCAATAATTTTTTTATTCAAAAAAATTCTTAGTTTAAAAACATGGCTAAAACATGCTTACCTCCATCGATCCATCGATGTTAAGTTCATCTTCGATAGTGCACGTTTAGGATTGTTCAGTCTGCAAATATTCTCCAAATAGCAGATGTCGCCCTTCGAGTTGTCTTCTTGCTGTTCTTACCATGTTTTGAGCTATTTTTTCGCCTAGTTCTTACTACTGAAATGAGTGAAGTGTCCGCCATTTTTCAAGTTCTCAACCAAAACAACTCAACCTCGTCCCCAGCTCTTCTCGGTTAAAGGGGCATTGCAAGAACGCTGCATTTTTGACGTCATTTCCTCACTAAACACAAAAATATTCCAAATTTGTTCACCAGTAACTGGTTATGGTGAATTAAACGTGTGCTTTTAGCCAATCAGAATCGGGCAAATATTTTGAATGAATAATAATTTGATTTATGCAGCGGGGAGTTATTAACAACTTTATTGCTGGCGACAAGAGTTGCCCGCAGTTTTAATCTCCAGGTTATTATTATGCATGCATCGGAGGTTTGTAGCCAGCATTTGTTTGGACTCCCACTTATAAGAATGAATGGAATTCACAGAAAGCAATTTGATCATTCGCATTTGGATCTTCTCTCGTCACTTAGAATCTGATCAAACGCGATTGAAACATACGTCACTTGAAACTTGCGCGAAGCATAGCGTTGGAGTAAAAGCGTTTTCATCTTCCAGCGTTGTCGTCCTCACTCCGTAACCTTTGTTTTTTCTTGTTTTCAATGGTATATTGATCTCTCTTACACTCTACTATGATCTTTACAATTATCAAAAATAAAAGTGCTGAGCTGAGGAGAAAAGGGAGAAAAGAACGAAAAAGCTTATAGTTCACATCAGTTAACAGAACCTCTGGTTTTATCCTAAGTGGAATATAAGAGACATTTCTCGCATCCTTAAGGACAACACTACTCGGTAAACTATTAAGTGCAGGTTTTGTAGTACGTGATGCACTACCAGTTGTCCATGCCAGAAGTAAAAAATCAAACAGTCAAACAAACTTATGACGACTTCATATGCTACGCCGGCACTGCGCTCGTAGAACTGGTTTCTTCAGTTCCTCGAAGAAACCGAAATGATTTAGATTATTCAGTGTTCAGATTTCTTGAGCAATCTAAGAATGAATGCATCTGCAGAATGGAGCAGTGTGATATTTGCTTTGATATTTCAGAGCAAGTTCACAACATAAATCTTAAACACATAAAGTAAAGAGCATTTGATAATGGCAATGTGTGGATTTAACGCCATATAGAGATGGTCTTGAAGGCTCTCTTGCCTCAAGTGAAGACCATGCAATTGTTTAGAAGAACGCCACAGAAAGAAATACTGATAGTGAAGAAGCATCACATCTCTCAGTTTTTAAGAAGTTTAATTGAGATCATCTTAGGCTGGTGGAGCTAGTATTGAGACACAGTCAATGAAGCAACATCATACAGAATCGAGCTGCTCTTTATAGCTTTTAAGATTTAGCTTTGTGATTCGAAGTCGCAACGATTTATCATGAGAATCCACCTCAAACTTAAGTCTCCTGGTGTTGATAAAATCTACCATGACCTCTGTTCTTTCCTCTGCAACTGGTTCTTTACATGGCACAGCAGTCATATTGGCTCTCGAGATATGAAAACTGTTATAAGGTGTTGTTCCTTTATCACTCAATCACAAAATGCAATCAGATATCGGCTTTCTTAGGAAGAAAAGACCGCCTGGGCCACAAGGCTGCCTACTGGAGAAGTTACTGAACTTTTTACATCCCTTCGGAAACTTTGAAGGGTGTTTAAGACATTATTTCCCGGTGCTTTAGAGATTTGTTGTCCTAATTTCTGACCACACAGACCGGAGTCAAAGAGTCAATGATGCCCAAAAATATTCTGGCTATTTTCACAAAATGAAAGAAACCTTGAGAACTTCTCCACTATTTCTACACACCAAAGGAGTTGCCTAGCAAAGATGTCTTAACGCGACCAAAGCGTAATGTGACAATGGGCTACAGGGCATCGGAAAGCGATGCAGTGCACCACAAAGGATTCTGCGGACACTTCCCTTAAACATGTACCAAAAGGAATTACCTGTTGGAGAGAGAGTTGAGTTGGAATACAATGACATTAACGGAATTCAGAAGAAGACCGAGGGGCTTCTGCTGATCTTGACAGCATGCGATTAATTTCCTGTTGAGATCAGTAATATTCGCACTCACTCTGGAAGAGTTATCTCCTTGTCGCATTAAGAGGTAGCTTCGTACCAATAGACCCGACTAATTCCTTGTATTTTTCAATGAGACGATGGTTTCGAGAGTATTTTCCACCCTTTAAGATCGCCTTGCCGACTCGCTGATAAGAAAAGAAGCTGCCATTGTTTACTGAATTATGAAGTGTGTGTAACAATTATCAGGCCCCGGTTGTTCAAACGTTGGATAGCGCTATACACAGGATAAATCACTATCCAGCGGATAAGTATTACGGAAATCAATTACGCTATCCGCTGGATAGAGATTTATCCGGTGGATAGTGCTATCCAACGTTTGAACAACTGGGGCCAGGAGATTAAATAGCCTAAAAGCTAAGAGTGCCTTAAATCATGTAGTTTATTTCGGCAGGTTGATTAACTGATAATATAGGAAACATGCGCTTACTAAACCAGGACGAACGCACCCCCAGTCCCATAAACACCACCACCACCTCCATCACCACTACTATGGAGATGAAGGAGAAGTTCAGAGGAAAAACTAATCACTAAATGATTTAAAATTAAGCCAGAATTCGGGAAAGGTCATGATTGTATTCTTCCTCACAAGAGAAACTTATAGAAACATGCATACAGAGACACTCTTACCCCTCCCCCTAAGCTGTGCTGAGCCTCCCCCCCACGCCACCTAGAAAGTTAGATTAAATAGACCTTGTTAAACTTCCTTAGGACACCACGCCTTATTGATATGGCAAGATACGCTTAACTTTGCAGCTTTCTTTTCAGTAACAGGAGTTAATTTGGAAACCGCAACCACCCCACCCCCCCTGAGGACAAAATGTTCCCCCTGCCTGGGGTCCATAGCTAATATTGTTCAGCAGCCCAAGTGCTATTACCATGCCTAATTTGGTGTTTTTATCCCTTAGTGCAAACGTTTTTCACCATATGGCTTGACTAATGTTATTCCACTTAAAAACAATCTCTAATTATTTCGTCAACTTGCTACTTAGACGTTTATTCGCTAACGCAAAACTTAACAACTGGGTAAACTAAATACGTTTTAATTAGTTTTATGACAGCAAACATGTATCAGATATGGTTGCAATTAAGTTGCCGGAACGTGAGTTTAAAGGTCTTTTGAACTTTGTGTGAGAGAGAATATTAAAGCATGTTTACGGAATTAATTTACTCTGTACAGCTTTAAAAAAATCAGCTCATGTGTTCAATCTACTAAAAACACAATTACGCGCATACTTCCAAGTTAAAGTCAGTATCTAAGTACCAATTTCTAAACATTTTATGCTTCACTTTGAAGCAGGTGAAACATAATTCACTACGTTGTGCCGTTCGCGATAGCCGAATTAGGTCATAAATGTCTTGAACCAGCAGGCACACTAAAATATGAACCCTTAAACAGCTGCATCACTGTGCTTGCAGTTTGAATCATGAAGATATTTAAATGTTACGCTTGTAAACACCTTTAGCCGTAAGAAAAGACGACAAAATTGTGAACATTCAAAATGACAGTCTCAAGGTGCCCTTGTTTGTCCTTTAGCATAGCAATTTCATGTTTAGATGCCAAAATCTCATTGGTTCCTAAGCACCAACTCATAGTACCTCCAACCTTATTGGCCCCTGCAACACACATCCGAACAGACAAAGCCACAAAGCCACAAAGCCACAAAGATACATACGCTCACACCACTGACAATAGCTGCAAAATTAAGTTAAAGGCAGGTTTTAAGCCATTACACCTTTTACACATTTACCCGCCAAAACTTTGCATAAGCATTGTTTTCAATTTTTCTTGGGACGGCTGTAATACCCAGGAAAAATGAGAAACAAAGGCTACGCAATTTTTTTTTTTTTTTGGGGGGGGGGGGGTGCAAATAAGGTGCGTTACGGGAAATGTGAAAGTGGCGTATTGTCTAGTTTCTTGTTCCTCTTGAACGCTGAATAAAAAAACCGGACTCAAACCGTCAGTCAATCTGACGTTTAAATATTCAAAATACCTGGCAAGACGACCAGTGACACCGAATGTAAAAACTGGAAATCGTTTTTGAGATGAGTGGTGTTTTTCAGCGGTAAATGGAAATGCGAAAATGGGTTATTCACCTTGCAAAATATTTGAATGGTTATATTAACATTATTTGGACCACCGACTGTGCGCTTTGCCTAGTTGTCTGGCAGTTTAAGATTCATTTGTGATGGTGTTTAGTTTATTGCTTAAGGGAATGATACCAGTTTTAAGCATCTTAAAGTAGCTACTTTCAATTCCTTTTTTAAAAGGAATTCGGTCTTCTCTTGTTTGCGACAATATGTTATTACCTGAGCGCACTCAACATTTTTGACTTCGTGAATTTTAATCAATACCTTTAATGCTTCCCTTAAGTAACACTTAGAGCAAAAATCTCTTAAAATCCCTGATGAAGTCTAAGACGGAAAATTTGCTAAATCTGTCGTTTTTAAACAGTCTGTATTTAAGTCAGTTATTGAGATTTTGTAAAATGTTGCGTAAGAAAGACCACGAGACCCAGTTGTTAAAAGACTGGACAACGCTATCCATGCACTGAGTCAATCGTTACAATGTAAACACAGGATAGTTATGAAGGAAATTTACTTTGCTAAACAAGGAAAAGTGATTTATCCAATGCCCTTTTGGCCGATCTGCACCTGTTTGAAAGATTGCTTGTGATTGGCTGGGAAACCAATAGGGATTGTGACAACAATACCCCTGTCCCTGAAAACAATGGAAGTACAGATTAAGGGGGACCAATGAAATAAGAGGTTTAGAACGGTGCAGTTTAACCGCCTTCGGCGTTATCCACCTTCTGAACACCTGAGTTAGGTTCCAGGCCTATAGTACAAAGTTACCATCACTATCTACTTTCAAGGATTCTTTGATGGTGATCTTATGAGTGAAGTCTTCGTTCTCTGCAAAATTATATAAAACGCACTGACAGTAACTACTGGCAACCGATGTTCCATGCATACACAAACGTGTTCAACAAAGGTTAACCATGTGTTTTGTAACGTAAATTTAAGAGAAAACGTTTGAATTTGCTAACCGATTGTAGAGAAAAGAGGTGAGTGTTGTTGTTGTTGTCATCTGCGCGAGCTGTGCGGACTATTGCCGCGTGTTCAAATCATTACTTAGTATTTGCAACATTTTTTCTTTCAAAAAGATTTTTCCGGCACCTCAATATGGATTTACAATCTTTTTAGCTGTTATCTTAAGCGACTTGATTAAACTTTCTCTCACTTTCAAGACAAAGACATAACTGCGAGGTAAATAAATGTAGTCATGTAGACATTGACGTGTACTGCTTTGAGTGCGGGCTATAATAATGCAAATTTAAGGTAACTGCTGCATTGATAGCTTTGATAAAGTTATAAAACAATTAGTTCATGCTTCAGCTGTGCATATGTCGAGATATTGAGCACTTGGGAAGTTTGGAGAGCACTCAAGAGGCTAGATTTGCTCTCGGCTGCGCCTGGAGCAACTCTGACGCCACTTTCGTGCTCTCCAATCTTCCCGCGTGCTCGATATCTCGACATACGCACGCTGACGCATGAACTAATTTTTAATTATATTACAAATGTGACCCTCTTTGGGAAAACGGACACTAACGCTTTTCCTTTAAACGGTCAAGAAAAACGGTTCCAAACGGATAGTAAACGGTTAACTCAAGCGTTTAAACGGTTTCCATAACTCTTTAAACGGATAGCAAAAAATTTAAACGGTTGACCAAAGTCCGAAAACGGATAGCTTGAAGCGTTAAACGGTTGATCAAAAATATAAACGGTTAGCTGGAAACGTTAAACGGTTGACCAAAATCCACAAACGGTTAGCTTAAACCGTTAAACGGTTGACCAAAATCCACAAACGGATAGCTTAAACCGTTAAACGGTTGACCAAAATCCAAAAACGGATAGCTTAAACCGTTAAACGGTTGACCAAAGTCCACAAACGGACAGTTGGAAACGTTTGAAAACGGATGAGTCGGCAAGATCGTACCAGGAAAAACAGTTACTTAGAACACTAAACGGATAGTAAACATGGAGCATAATAACTTGAAGTGTCTTGGTAAAATGTAACCGGAATACCGTCTGACAAGCCGTATCTGATGAACTTTATTCATTTGTTCGCTTCTCGTTTGCCCTGAGCTAAAACCCGAAGCAACAAAATGAAACCATCGAAACGAAACGAGCGAAAGTACCAAAACGACCAAAACCAAAACAACGAGCGAATCAAGCGAAATCGTTTCGGGGGTTTCGCTTGTTTCGGTCGTTTCGTTTTTATTTTTTCATAACGATGATAATTATCTCAAAACTATTTCCGAAACATGCGTACAATAGGCGTAACTAACTCTTTGTATTGTCATGAAACCGTAGCTGTTATATCGCAAATAAACACTCCAGGTTTAATTCATAATCTCCTTCTTGAAAACGAACTTCGAAAAAAATTTGCATACGCAATGAACCTTGTCACAAGCCTAAACGCATCGGGGTCAAATAACGCAACACGCTGTGTCTGACGAACAGTGTCTGACGAACAATGTTAGTTTCTGCGATAACAGACTTGAAATGAACTAGTTTAGAAAACATGATTCTAACAGTATCTGTACTGAAGATTGAAGGCCGCCAGCGTCGACCGGTATACAGCTCCCTAACACGACGACGACGACGAAGAAAAACGAACGAAATTCCTAGACTCGGACCTCCGAGAGGAAGTCCGACTTAAAATAAAAGGTTAGTTTATTATTTCCCCTTGTTTGTATGAAGTTCCATTTCAAACAAAAAAGTCGAATCTATGGCCTCGTCCACACTACTACGGCCGGATAATTTGAAAATGCAACTTTATTGTTATTGTTAGGCCTGCCGTCCACACTACAACGCACATATCCGCATAAAAAGATCCGCAAAAATGGAACTTTTTGAATACGCTCTCCAGAGTGGAACAATTTGAAAACGCAACTTTTTTGTATTAGTGTGGACAGATAACTTTTCGTATCCGGAACTTTTTTAATATCAATAAGCCAATTAAGTTTAGACAACCAAGAAAGATGGATCGAGATGGCGCACTGCGGCTGAATTTGTACCACTGAAAACGCCGAACACATTCCGATAAATGCAAGATAACATAAGGTCAGTTCAACTTTATTCAAACTTCACTACAGTAAATGAAAGAAAACAATTTCCAGGCCTGCTATGGTTACAATTAATAGTCGCAAAATCAAGTTACAAAATTTAATTCCTTAATTTTCCTTTTCTACAGCATGCTTATTTGTGTGTTTACTAAGGCGACACTTAGAATTAATTTTGCTTTTAATACATTTCCAAACTTTGTCCTTTTCCGTGGCAGATTCAAGGGGAAAACGGCTAAAAACCAGCACCTTTAAGGCTTGAAGCTTTGTAATATCCAGCCGCTGTTTGTTGTGCGTTCCCTCAGTGTTGCTATGGCTCAGCTCTTCCGTTGTAAAGAAGAAGGGCAGAAGCTTGAGGGCGCACCGGTGCCTCTCTTTTTCCCTCTCCAACACGTCTCGCACCCCTTTCGACTTGCTAGGCGTTACCAACGATCTGATGACATCTTCGCCAACTTCTTGGTCATCCTGGGAACTGGATGGCTGGAGTATCGACGTCTCAGGTGTTGAAGGCACTAGTGGGGTTGAAGGCAGTGGGTCAAAGTCTGCTAACATCGAATCATCGCTGAGCGATGCGAAAGCCTCGTGGTCTATGGTCGGTAGGCTATCGGTCAGAGGAAGTGGATCAAAATTCACCTTTGGAGCACTGAACTGGAAAACAAGAAATATTTTCTCGTTAGTTTCTTACCAATGACACTAAACAAGGTCGATTTCTTCATACATTTAATAAAACGTGAAACAAGGAACCCGGGTTAGCCAATCGAACAGAACAGAACCAAAAACCAATCGCATTCAATCGTTCGACTGGAGTTCGATTGGCTCCAGTAATCGAACATAATCGAACTGGAACTTTTCGGTGAGTTGGATTAAGTTCGATTACCGAACCTAATCGACGCGATTGGTTCGATTTTGTTTTCTAGAAAAATGAAACGGGATACAAAAATTGATAAGCATTCAATCTCAATGGAATTGAAAGGATTTCACTCTTTAACCTAGTTCTAACTAGAGGAGCAAGTGGGAGAGATATTAGCACATTTCAATTAACTATTGTTTAGGTGACTCGAAATTGATAAATTCACAATTAATACTGGATAACACCGAACGGGGATATTCTAAACAGATTTAATCCGCCGTCGCTAAAGTTTTGGTTTAGATAACTAATAAACGACCACTGACACTGGATCTTGAAGAGTTCGATTACGTTCGATTGAGTTCGGTTATGTTTGATTTTGAAGTCCTGGATTGCTGAAGGTTCGATTGTGTTCGATTGGCAAGTTTTTCGGGTGAGTTCGATTAAGTTCGATTGCCGAAACCAATCGTACTCAATCACTTGATTGCGTTCTATTACCGAACGTTCAATTGGCTTCCCCAGGAATGAAGAACGAGTGGGAATAAAGTCGAAAATATACGTATTCAGTTTCAACTATAAAGCGTAATTACTTCCTCCGAAGTCAATTTCCAGTCCAACTCTTTTTCATCCGTTCCGGTGACGAAGGCAAAGATGCTCTGTATCCTAGCGCGATTTTCTTTTTGACAAATCAATTCCACGACAACCTTACACATAAATTATCCTATGAAAGAACAACAACTTACCACTTTTTCTAATGAATTCAGGCGGTGCTCAATTTTGTGTAGCCGTTGGGACATGTTGTCCTCCATTGCTGACAGTGTGTCCTCTAATGTCTCCATCATCTGTAGAAATGTGATTTGGGTTAGTACCATAGATTAACTACGATTAGGAGGCGTCAATACTGACATTAAAGCCTGCTTTCTGGCTGGCCACTAGTTAAAAAGATTCTTGGAATTTTGGTCTGATAAGGTAAATTAGAAGATTGTATCAAAATAACACCAGCGCCTGATTCTCAATCATAACCTCAATTACATTCGGACATCTTTGAAGTAGAAAATGAGATCATGATATTTTTGTGATGTCTCTTTATGTGTTTTTGAAAATGCAGATTAAAAGCCATCATTGCGCTTACCTTGCAGAAGCTTTCCTGTACTTTGTTATGCACAGCTTCCACAACAGAAACATTGGCACGCTGAAGACAGTCGAGTTGGCTCTTAAGGGTTGTACACTCAGCTTCCTTGGCGGCTAACTGCTGCTTCATTTCTTCGAAGTCTTTGTTTTGCGCCTCCGTGATTTTTGCTTGCTTCTTGGCTCGATGTGATGACCACTCTGCCTCCCTCTTCCTCTGTTCTGCCAGAAACTCAGCGTACGGATCCGGAGCACTAGTCACTGGACTTGCCTGGGAATGAAGGCATTGTTTATATAAGACACTGTTTACTTCTTACGAGCTTTATGCCATAATCGACTCGCAAACAAACGAGCTACTTAAACATGCAACTGACGAAGGAAACCAGTCTTAGATTTCGGAAACCGATTTTGTAGGGCGAGCAAGTCTCTTGAAAGATCTTCTTTTTAGAACGAAAATTTCCTCCACTTATACGACAACATTTAAGGAGTTACATACGATAAGAGTAAAGCGACAATTATTACAAAATACTGATGAACTAATCGAACCCAATCGAGCTCAATCATCGTGCTCAATCAATGTTTTGGTGAGAGCTCGATTGTGGTCAGTTGACTGACATTCGCGACACGATATGAGGTTTGCGAACTGGCCATCAGGCGAATGTGAACTGATCGTTGGCGAATTAAACGAAAATAATGTGTCCATTTGTTGAAAATCCGATGCGTTACACTGAGGTAATCTTACCTGAAAGTCTTTGCGTTTTACAGACTTTCAATTTGGATTTACATTTCTTAACAAGTGGAAAAAAAGTTTTGACCGAAATGAACGGTAAATACCTTATGGACACTTGAATTGACTTGAGTTTTCCTTGGCTGATTGCTTGTTTTCTGTTTTTCGGCTGGTGAACTGGGCTGTTTGGAACTTGGGTTGGGTTCAGTGGCAGATAGAAACTTCGACGACCACTCAGCGTCTTTTTTATTGAGAACCTCTTCGTTATCTGTAACCAAGGACACAATAAGGGTAATTTTGCTTAGCAATACATGTAAAACAATTACTGACCAAAAAAAATGTACTTAAAGTTAGAACTCTTAGTGTGATATGTGAGGAACTCATGCAAAAATGGCTGAACAGAATCTTTGTTTTGAGCGAAGTATTACAGTAAGGTTATAACACTTACCATCCAAAGCTACAATCTCTGCTCGTATCTTCTTGCCTTCCCAGTTGACTGTTACCATGGTCCCTTCCTTATATTCTAAGCTTTTATCTAAAATAAGCCGTGTAGGGGCGATACCTGTTGTCATTTCGTGTGGAAAATACAGCAACGCTTTCGACGGCCGTTTAGTGGTTTCTCTGCATAGTTGCCTAAGAGACATGTTTATGGAATTTTCGACACGAGCGTAGACTACCTTGAAACCGTTTCGATTGTTGCAAGTAATTTAACTAAGATGGGCACCCTTTTATACACAGCAGATTGAATAAACGGATTATCGATGATTTGATCATTTGCGTATGAATGCGTCAATTCACAACTCTCTATCTTTTTAATTGCTTAATTACTGTAAGGTTCGCCCATTGGGACTTGAGTTGAGATTTTTTTCCGTCATTGATCTTTTGTCAAATAAGCAGTAGCAGTTTTTTTTAATTCTTTTGTGGAGATTTGATACACCGCGGACTCGCTTTTTGCCTCTGTTTTCTGTCGCGCCCTTAAAATGAAGCTGATCGCATTACTCTACGGACTATTCTGTAAACACTGATATAAATTTTATTCAGATGCGTCCAGTGGAACCGGAGTTAAACAGTTTTGCACTTTGAACGTGCTGATGAATAGGCAGCAGGTTGCTCTCTCCAAAAAAATTCTTTTGAAGCAACGAGAGCTTTCCAAATTTTTTTTCTTTGGTCCGTTAAATCGGTTTTGTTAGAGAGATGCTATAAAGCAAAGTGCTTCCCTATGACAGAAGCGTTTTAGTCAAATTTATGAATTCGTTCATTACTGTAAGGTACGCCCACTGGGACTCCAGACCAGAACTGTGATCCATTTGTCACAGAAACAGTTTAGTTGGTTGGTACTCACTGGCCAGGCCGATTCCTGTTGAACCTATAAACTCATTTTCCGTGGGTCTAAAATAATGCTTGAAAAGGAGAAAAAGTAAAAAAGATTCAGCCAGTTTGCCGAACTGTCGGAAAATTTTGTATTACGGTGACGCTGATATACACAATAGACATTTACAAACAAAAGTTCTTAGGCTCCTCCTCCATGAAGCATAGCACGCGTCAATACATTTAAGTAATTACAATTTTTGTCGGTTGGATATTGTGTGAGTTATGAAACAACTTTGCTAGTGCCTGGATTGCTTTAATTCTAGATTGGTGTTGTATAATAATTATTTACATGGCTATGGTCTGGAATATGAATTAAACATATATTTCAACTGCGGATTAAAGAATGAAGATGTGAGTGATCATCACAATTCTTGGTTTTCACTGTCACGCCATCAAGCTAAAGTTAAGAATCTAAGGGAGAAAAATGTGTCATTGAGTTTAGCTGTAAAAAACGAATTCTCATCACTCAAATACTCGTAAATGTTAAAATCAAGACTCATTGTGAAAAACGTACTGCTTAGAAAGTGAAACCTCAAAAGATACGTCATTTTTATCCTACATGACAGAGTGTTTCGGCCGCCATTTTGTTGTCACGTTACGCAAAAGCTTAGAAAGTCCAACGTACTCCATCACTATGAATGAAAAACCCTAAAGAGATTAAAATTTGTAAAAATTTACGTGTTTATCTGCTTTAAAATCTCAGCAAATTAAAAGTTTCGAAGAACTGTTAATTATTCATTTCGAATTTTGATTTTGATTGATTGTCATATTATTATTACGTCTCATGTTCGTTAGCACAAGTGTCAAGTGTGAGCATTGGTAGTCGTGATCGCCCCAACGAGCACAATTGCCATGACAACAAATGACGCTTTTACTGTCACAAAAGTGACGAAAATTAATATGGCAGACGGTGATATTTTAGAAAGAGAAGAAAATCCAAGCGAAATAATCGAAAGAGCAAAAAAATTCCTACGCAATGGCTGTGGTTGTTCCCGTGGCTCTAAAGGAGGTGCATGTTCTAGAGAATTCAAAGAAGAAGCGGTGTTATTTAATCTGAATAACTGTCTCGAGTTGACAAGTGGAGAGCTCGACTTGATTATTTTAGCAAACATTCAAGCCTTCAGCCGCAACGACTGCATTGGAACTAAAAGAAGTAGAAGTTCCAGGTGTACCTATCACTTTCAATCCGTTGTCATCTGCAAAGAAATGTTTATTCACCTTTATGGTATCGGTTATTCCCGACTTCGTCGACTCAAGGAGCATTACGAGAAATATGGTATCCATCCGCGAACTCACGGCAACACGAAAACGCTTCCCAGTAACACTCTTCATCAGTCGATCACCGAGAACGTTCACAGTTTCCTTACAAATTACGTAGAAGAGAATGCGTTTGTGCTACCTGGGAGAATACCTGGATTCAAGCGGGAAGATGTTCAGGTGCTGCCTTCAAGCGAGACAAAAACGAGTGTTTGGCGCGTCTACACAAGAACTTGTGAAGCTTCTGGAGAACAAGCTATTAGTTACAGCAAATTCGTAGACCTTTGGCATCAGTTTTGTCCGAAAGTTGTTGTGGCGAAACCCATGACCGATCTATGCTTGACTTGCCAGCAGAATACCATCAAGCTTGGTCGGACAGCAAACCCGCTCTCTGACCACGAAAAGGCTGACTGTATAAAAGCACAGCAAGAGCATTTGGACTGCGCCCAGGTCGAGAGAGAGTTTTACAAGAAAACTTGTTCAGATGCAGCTACGACTTTCGGTCACACAGTTGCAGAGACGAACTTTAACGAAACGCACGAACCGTGTTCATTCAATGGCACTATGCACTATTCCTTTGACTATGCCCAACAAGTGCACTTTCCGAGTAACCCAATGCAACCCGGACCAATCTACTTTAAGACGCCAAGAAAGTGCGGGATTTTTGGAGTCATGTGTGAAGCTGTTCCGCGTCAAGTGAACTATTTAATTGACGAAGCTGCAGCAGTAGGTAAAGGAGCCAACGCAACCATAAGTTACGTTCACCACTTTTTCGCAAGTCATGGTCTCGGGGAAACAGACGTTCACTTACACGCTGACAATTGTGCTGGCCAAAATAAAAACAATTACTTTTTATGGTATTTAGCATGGAGGATTGCTACTAAACTTCACCAGTCTATCAAGTACTCTTTCCTGATTGCTGGGCATACTAAATTTGGCCCGGATCGTTGTTTTGGAATGCTGAAAAAGTCCTACAAGCTCAGTTTCATTTCGTCGATTTATGAACTAGCTCAAATGGTGGACACCTCAAGCAACACAGGCGTGAACAAGGCCCTACTGGTGTCGACGCACGATGGCCGTGTCATAGTACCTGTATACGACTGGTCTACTTTTCTTGGGATATATTTCAAAAAAATCGCGAACATAAAAAAATTCCACCACTTTAGATTTTCTAAGGATGAACCAGGTGTGGTTTACTGCCGAGAATATTTGTCATCTCCGGAACAAGCGTGTGTGATACTGAAGGATGGTGCTGTCATCCCACCAGTTTCAGTTCTTCCGCAGAAGATCAATCCAGAAGGATTAAGTGACGAACGCAGGAACTACTTATATCGCGAAATAAGACAGTTTTGTAAGCCTGGAACGGAAGATTTAGTTGCACCAGTGCCATGAGTTAATCATTTTTTCGAGCTTGATCAGCTGTTGCTCTTACTATGCATGTAATAAATTGGCTTTAGTATTTATTATTTTTTCTTCCTATCAAATTGAACCCTACACGGTAAGAAAATTAATTCGAATTAATGATTCTTAGGTAATTATTATACATACATGAAATAAATGAAATTCTGCTGAAAAATTATTTTAGGATTACCCCTTGTTGTTCTTCATACAATAGTTATATCGTTGTCCTCATGCAAGCTCGTACGAAACCGAGCGAAATTCGAATCTCGGTAAGTCACAAAAATCCTTGCGTATTCGGTTCCTGAACTCTCGATTAGTAAAATAAAGCTTTAGATGCCAAACCAAGACTGCTTTTTTTAATCGGGAAACAGAAAAAGCAATAATGAATAATGACGTAATCAAGATTTCAAATTCAGAATTACCAATCCCTCTGACCTTTCAGTTACATGCTATGACAGTTGTTTTCTGTTTCGGATAACACGCGACCTGCAAAACGTTATGTTTCTGTCTTCAAAACGTGAAAGCATTAAATTTGACAAGCTAGGATTGGATGCCATGGTAACGGTTTCATTGAATTGACGTTGCAGAAAAACCGAAAATCTTAAAAGGTTTTGACCCCTGGTTTTGACATTGCAGGTCGCGTGTTAACCATCTGAACACTTGCCCTTTCACACGTTTTCAGTTCGATAGGACTCTTCGTCATGCGATAGAACACATTTGAATTTTAAAGCCTTCGTGTCACGGGACACTAAATGGCGGCGTAGAAAGCTGTCACACAGGTAAATATTACAGGCTTTTTAAAACAGCTCTATTTCCTCTTCAAAGTCCATCGAGCGCGGGTGATGAGGGATTTGTTGGCTGCCAGCTCAAGGGGGTAGTCGCGCGCTGGAACAGAACGGAAAGAAAAATGAAACAACGTCTGGGTACAGGCTAGATTAGCCGTAGCCAGGCGGTGTGCGTCACAACCCACAAAGGTTCATGGGTAAAACTGTTTATGTGCCTCATTTCAATCGTGACACGGTCGAGTTCGCATCTCGCGAGAGAGATTATGGATCAAAACCCGGGATCAAAGTTCTGCTTCCTTTTCTGAAAAACATTGAGGAGGAGAGCGATTTGGAGAATTTTCAAGATCTCATACTGGCCTTATATGCTTGCTATTGGCTTCATAATTATGGTAACTTCCATAAGTTTATCGCGATTCGAAGACGATCGAAGGTGCGATTTTAGCCGGCGATTTCCTGCTTCTCAGAAGATTTAAGGTACTGTTTAGCGCTGTGCTTATTTGTATATTTCTATCTCAGAAGAGTGAAAGAGATCTATAGTTCATACCTAGTTTTTGTTTCCCAAAGCAGGTCACAGCGTCGTCGATGTTTTCGGCCCCTTCCAAATCGACCTGTCCATCGCATAGCGTAAGTGAGGATAGACTGAGGTCGTCGTAAACGACTGCTATCAGTGTCTTGGGAATGCTTGATTTAGTGTTTTGTCAGTGAGCGTTTTATAATCATTGTTAAATGCGAGGAAGGCAGTGAAGTGACATCACAATCATCACGAATCAAATGAGCGCGCGCTCGCTATTAATTTTTTATCTTCTTCCCGTCGTCTGGTACTTGGCTACAGAATAAGAAAGAAAATCTTCTGGATAACTGTAACCCATCACAATCCCACCAAGCGATGACCTAAATTTCGGCGCTAAAAAAATAATTGTCTTCGAGGAACGATTCAAAATAATCACACGGGAACCAAGAGAGCGTGATTTTATTCGATTTCACCAAATCCGAAACAAGATCAAGTACAGAACCACGGTCGCCACTCTCCTGTCAACGAATGGCTTCATCGGCTCTCGATGCAATACGTTTTAACTTATTTAACTTTTTAGCCGTTTCTCCAAGGATACGACGATTACTCGCTTTCTAAAAACAAGGATAAGTTAGAACTAAAAATACGTAAAAACTACTTTACGGTTCAGCAGTTCACGTATCGGCGAGTATCGAGCGACCAGCTTTACAGTTCTGCTCGCAGTTCTAAACAGCTGCTTGCTTTCCTCTTAAACGGATAAGCAAACCGTTTAAACGTTTTCCCTAGAGCGTTAAACGGATGAGCAAACCGTTTAAACGTTTTCCCTAGAGCGTTAAACGGATGAGCAAACCGTTTAAACGTTTTCCCTAGAGCGTTAAACGGATGAGCAAACCGTTTAAACGTTTTCACGAATGCATGAAACGGATGCTATTTTTTTAAAACGGATAAGCAAGCCGTTTAAACGTTTTCGTTAAAGCGTTAAACGGGTGCAACTTTTTTTAAACGGATAAGCACACCGTTTAAACGCTTGCATGAACCTATTAAACGGATTTAAACGGATAGTAAACGGTTTCCCCATTTAAACGGAAAAGCGTTAGTGTCCGTTTTCCCAAAGAGGGTCACAAATAAATATTATTGTTAATAACTAAAACTTTGTACAAAATAACCATCAAAACGGTTTTATACCAGTCCTGCGGCGCACGCTGCAAAGCTTTGAAATGGCTTTTGAGAGTATTTGATTTGGTGCCGAGGACCATCCCACACTAAAATTACAATTTTCCGACAAAATTTACAGCTAAAGAAAATTGATAAATTGCGTGGGAAACGCTACTTTTCATTCGATCACCACGTTTTCCTGCATACCTTGAAGGCGTTGAATGACCTCTTCCAGTTCTTTCTTGGTACTGTATGCGGAAACAAAAGAAAACTTTCTTGTAAAAGGAGAATACAAAAAAGACGGCACGAAATTTAAGGTATCATGGCAGACCTATTTAAAGGGGCGGAGGCACGGGGATTATTGTCATAACCTTGGGAAAATTGCTAAGCAACATTTTAATCTCTTGGCAAACATAAACGGTCCCGTAGCAGTACGAAGAAGAAGACGCTAATTTTACATCGGCGCGTACACTTGGTCGTCGTGGTATCATGCGTACGTGAGGTATTTTGTGTCAGGCACGTGTGACTGCCCCAATCTTGTTAATTGCTAAGGTTTGGTTAAAATGGGTGAAAAAGGAGTCGTGGAGCCATATGGACGTTGCTTAGCATGTAAATAGGCCGAATTTTTCCTCTGAATTCCTAATGTAAACTGAAGTGGGTCACCGAATAGAGAATTCGCACGACTACTACTACAGTAGGGCTTTTCTTAGGTGTAATTCGTTTACTAATTCAGTGTACCAAGCGGTGATTTTTCCTTCAAAGTTTTGCAAATTTTCATTGGTTTTTAAAAGTGCTGAAGATAGCAAACCTCGGTCGATTCAGTTTTAGCAGAGTAAAGAATGCTGAGCATTATCTTGCAATATTTTCCCAAATTCGCCACTTTAGAAAAATGATTGCTTTCGCTCCATTTATATGCGTTTGTATGGCTACCTACGATTACGCTAATCTTCATTTATTTAGTAGTTATAATTTACCGTTGAAGATCTTCTAGATTGTCCTCTAGAACCCTCTCCTGCATGTTTCTGCTTTCTTCCAGGTAAATAAATGCCTGCTGGAAGTCCCCCTTTTCTTTATGCACCATCCCAAGGTCAAACAAGGACTTTGCAGTGTCCATGTGATCATTCAGCAATTTGTGCCGTATCTTTAAGGCATGCTCTGAATATGGTTTGGCTTGATCAAATTCACCCAGAGCACAAAAGTTGTTTGAAATGTTGTTATAGATAGTGGCAGTAAAGGGATGTTCACCCAGTTTTTCTTTGTAAATCGGTAGCGTATTTTCTTTTCTTATTTTGATGGCTTGACTATGATCTTCCTCCAGCGAGAGAGCCACTATACAAAAAGAAAATAACAAAACGTCAGACTCCGGAAACTCTGGTGCCTTTTAAAATGTACGACTTGACGACCTTTACTGTCGGACATTTTTCGTGCCAACCTAAAAACACTAGCTTTTAACGCTCTTCAGTAAAAGACGAACGATGCGAGAAAAATTATACAACTGTTAAAAATTGTGATAGATTACTATAGTCAAGCATCTTAGCAGACCACCAGTTGACAATGAAGATTGCAACTGAAATGGCCGTTGAATTACATCCAAACTGCCAAAACAGTCAAAACTAGAGGTAATCGTTGATTACGGATCCGCGTTCGTCACTTACGGAAACGAAATTGAGTCGAAAGGAGTTCAGTTTCTCGGCCGAAATGCCCCTAATAAAATCAGTGGGGGCCGCTAATCTGCAGTCGCCCACGATACCTCGAAAATTTGTTGCATTGTACCACAGAACAACCAATCTGAGGATGCGTTCTGACGAACGCGATAAGGTAACCCCTCCACAACGACAATGCGACCAAGGCAGAAACACTTCCCTTGCCTTATTTTGTCTGTTTCGTCAGTCACAACTCTCAACATCGGCCATATTGGCGACGGAGGTAAAGCCTGTCCTCAACCCCCCTAGGACTTACCTCGGTCGCCAAGATGGCCCATTAAATATCTGATCTTAAAAACGATCGTATATTAACATAAAAAGGATATGGCACATTATGAGACTTTGTTGGACCCTTTGCATTAAACTTCATTTCGTTTCTCGCGTGAAGGACGTGTTGTGGTGGCAAGTCATTAGGGATGTTTTGTACAGCTGTCTTGGATGTGATAACATCGTGAGGAATGACCAGATAAGCGGACAGAAATCAGTGCCGGAAACCAGACCCTAAGGTAAGGGGGTGCCCGGTCTCCAAATAATTTTTCCGGTCCTTCTGGCCTTAGTTTGGTCTAAAAATAAGGGGGCCCCTCCCCTAGATCCGTCACTAGAAATGCAGCAGAGGAAGCTACCCTGTCCGCAAAAGCTTAGGTCCACAGCCACCAAACTCACCTGCCATATCGTTGTATGTAGCTCCAAGCATGACCCTGCATATGTCCTCATCACTGTGGTCGTTTGAGCGAATGCGAATGGCTTCTTCTATCTTGGGCTTTCCCTGGGGATCGCGTTGTTTTGCGAGACAACGGCCAAGTTTTGCAAGACACTGAGCCCTGCTATTACCAGAGGTGATTTTCAGGTCATTCTGAATCCTTTCAGCTTTCTCAAGATACGCTTTGGCTCGTTTACTGGCCTCATCGCACAGGCCAGGTGTACAGGAACAGTTGAACACTTCTTTGATTCCCAGGGAAGTTAGGCATTCACTGAGTCGCCGTTGATCACCCTCATCTTCACATTTCTTCTTTAGCAAATCGTACTTTGATTTAAACTTCCTTTTGCTCATCATCTTGGCAAGCAACTCCCCAACCATATTAAATGCATCAATGCATGTCATAATTCGTTCTTCATCCATTTGATCCTTGTCAAGCCACTCAAGAAGCTCCATGATGTTTTCCTCTTCCTGCTGAAAGTTTGTGATAGCTTGCAATGCATTTCTACTCAGAAACATCTTGAAGGTGTCTTTCAAGAAGTTCAGAAAGTGGTCAATGCACTGATTGCGAGCACTGTGGAAGACCCTAACAAAGCGTTCCTTCTCCTCCTTTCGTTTGCAGTATTCGCGAATTAGTTACAGAAAGGTGTTCCAGCCGACACCTTCATCAGTGGTATTTTGAACTAAGAGAGAGCAATTGGCTAGTTCCAAGACCTCACCAATTAACTGGCGTTCGCTTGAGTGTGAGGATTGAAATACCTTTGCGGCTCCAGACGGGGTAAACCAGCCTTTGAGAAGACTCAGACACACGAGGGTGTTCTGTTTCTGTGGACTAAGTCCACCAAAGCAAACATCTAGGCAGACGTTTATTTTTTCTCCTTCCGGGACAACTTTAATCCTCTTCACGTGTTCAAAGATCTCCTCTCGTGGTGAAATTGCCATCTGTAGCAAGCGACTTTCTAGGTCATTTTCCGAAGATATCAAGGTGTAGAGGACTAGAGGAATGCCACTACAAAAATCTGAAAGTTGATCTGCCCATTTTTTGTCAACGGGTCTATTCTTCCATACAGTTTTCAAGAGCTGAAACGTTTGCTCTGGCTTAAATGCATCCAGCGTGATCTTCTCCCCTCCCAATGAGGGGAACTCAACATTCTCTGACGATGTGACCAACAACTTCACATTCCTGGAACTAAAGAGACTTGCCACAAAATCCGTGATGGCTTTGATCCGATCGACCGGCTCCTCTATCTGTTGATTCTCTATCCAATCATCCGCATGAAGTAGAAACTCAAAGTTGTCCAGCAACATAATTGTGTACTTGTTAAAATCACTGTTTTCCAAGCGCGTTTTCAATCCAGATATTGGGTTATTTAAGGGGTAATGATAAATTTGAACAAGAACCTTTTCAGCGAAATCGTCGGCTGATTTTATATATTTGCAATTTACGTACACAACCATGGTATTTTTGTCAGTCTTCCTTCGATCGTTTGTTGCTTTAATGGCCAGGGCTGTTTTCCCTATGCCAGGGGGACCGTGCAACAATATGCATCTGCATTCATCTTTTGGGTCAAGACATCTCAAAATACTTTGGCACTCACGTTCACGACCGACGAAATGTGGCACCGTTTGAGGAAGGTGAGATCTATCGCTAGGGAATTCTGTGAACCAGATGGGACAATAATAATTAAAGTAAAGCAAAGGAAGAAAATCATTAATGGGTTTCTGCTTAAATTAAAACTTTTGTAAAAGTGTAGATATTGTTAAAGCTGTCTGAAATATAAAGCCGGAAAAGATTGCCAATTTTATTATGAGCTCCACATTTTTTAGTCAAAGGGAAGCAATATAATTACCTATTCTCAGACATCCTTTTTTAATACTTGTATCTCTAATACAAAATATTAAATGACACTATCAAAAAGGAAAACAAACCATCACCAGTTCTGGTCATTTTCCGACAAAACAGGAGTTTTTTTCTCGTCTTAGCTATATTTCCTAATACACCCATTATTCCCCTTACTGCGCTTTTCAAAACACACGAACGCCATCCTCGGAGTCCCAGGGGCAGTCAGTTGGGCCGGGAGAAAAGGCGTGACGAAAGTTTCAAGCGCAGGCGAAGGAGTGGGTACCGACTCTCACTTGACCATTTCCAAACGGTCAAACGAATGCTAACTCTTGATTGGGCACAAAAAAAATGCTTTGTATTATTGTGCCCAATCGGCAAACAACATCGCCTGAGTTCTTTTCGTTTGTTCGCTTGACCGTTTAGAAATGGTCCAGTGAGTGTCGTTCCCCAGGGGCTCTTCGGCCCGTGATTGAGAACTTTCGTCTCGCCTTCTCTCCCGACTGACTGCCCCTGGGTCTCCGAGGAGGTGCGAAAGCGAGCCATCTAACATTTGCGTTCTTCGCTGCTGTCAATCATCTTAGTAGACCTCTTAGGAAACGGAACATTTATTTCAACGAGTTTAAAGTTCATGGTTTGTGATTTGTAATTGGTAAAAATTTCAATCCGTTTTGTGTTTTTCTGTGTTTTAAGGCCCGTTGCTTGTGATCGTTATTATGATTGAGTGCAGTTCAGAGTTCGCGTGCTATTATTGAAAAGCGCAAACGTCAAACGCCAGATTCAAGTTGATAATGTCTCAAAATAGAAAATGAGCGGATAAAAACGGCTCAAAATTAGACTTATGGATAAAAATAGTAGGAAACGACTAACTTTCTGTGTACATGTAATGAACAGTTAACGAAGAGAAAAGGGAAAACTTAGTCAAGTGGCACAAATTTGCGTTTGCTGTAAACGCGACTCTGAATCTCTCTATTGATAAAAAACAGTAGCAATGTAAATATTGTGTACACGTGTTCCTTGTACCACCCAATATCTCCTTGTAATACTCCAACAACACCGATCCTCAAAGAAACTACTAATATTGCCTTAATGTCTATACTATATATTGTTAATGATATATAAACCCAAAATTGACCAGCTCCCAACGTCAGTGGCTTCATAGCTCAGTTGGTAGAGCATCGTACCGGTATCGCGAGTTCACGGGTTCAAACCCCGTTGAAGTCCTGAATTTTTTTTCAGGCTTCTTTACGCAATTGCATAAATTGCGTTCACTCCGACGATCATTTCTTCATTTCTTTTCATACTATATATTGTCATATAGCTGGAAATTTTTCCCACCAGCGAGTGCTCTCATTGGTTACTTCGATGTTACATAACATTTGATAATGAAGCTGTTTCCCGACAAATTCTCTGAGCGGGCAACATTGCAAAATCTATCACGTCAGAGGGTAAAAGTGCACTGTTACCCGTGATTGCTAACTGCTCGCGAGAGTTATTTTCATAAATTTGTACACGAAAAAGGGTTTTCTTCGTGGGTTGTATAACAAATCGCTTAAAGACTGGTCCCGAGCAAAACAGTTAAAGTTCGTTTCATACTTTTGGCTATCTTCAAAGATCATCTTACAAACCACTGAGTAAAGGAATTCATAACACGTAAAAAGACATAAATTAGCTTTAGGATATATCCTTCAAATCCTTACCAAGAACACACAAATAACAACATACTACCTGAAGTAGTTTCTTGAATCGGCTCATGTGGAATAGGCTCTCTCTTACCAGGGGCTGATCGGCTCCTGCTTGCACCTGTTTACAATTTAACGGCCCAGTGAGTCAGTAAGAAAGACAAGGACGAAGCTGCAAAAAAAATTCTTAACCTCCTCGACAACCTCGTACCAAGATCTCCACGGCCGAGGGAAAGGCGTAAGACAGAGTAAAA
Source organism: Porites divaricata (assembly GCA_038088405.1). Taxonomy (NCBI): domain Eukaryota; kingdom Metazoa; phylum Cnidaria; class Anthozoa; order Scleractinia; family Poritidae; genus Porites; species Porites divaricata. Next base: position 29,766,305 of record JBBMOI010000003.1, on the reverse strand, counting down.
TCTGGGTAAGAGATTACGTCTTAACACTGAGACAGGCTGGGTTGTGGTCAAAGGGCGTGTAACACTGGCTGAGAAACTGCTGTAAACTAATTTTAAAAATTTGTACTCGATAGTTGTTGTAACATTTCACAGTTTATTAAGATTTAGCCTGGGACCAGGCTCCACAGTGGGAAAAAAAGCAAAAAACAGGGTGAAATATGAAAAATAACGGTTTGGTCTGAGTCGAAAGAGAGGCGGCGCCACCCTTTCCCCTCCCCAGACTACTGCTCGCCATTTTTTTTTTTTTTCGTGCACGCCGATTTTTTCCTCTTTTCTCCCCCAATGCTGAGCCTGGTCTCAGGTTAATGAAGATTATAGCGAAGCTCTCATGTGCACGAAGCGTGTGAAGCGGAGAACCATGGGTAAGAAAATGTGATTATTTATATGCATCCAAGAAATTTTGGTTCTGAGAAAATCGTTCTGTCACCGCCGGGGTGAAATTTCGCATTTCAAGCACCCGCGCGTTTCAGCGGTAAATCGCATGGCCACCCCGACCACCCGGACTTTTAGAGGGGAAAAATAACCACAACAAAGCCGAGTTTCTCTTTCGACTAAATTTGTCTTCATTGACGTGGATAACAGAGAAAGAACAAGAGCCAGTCGAGAATGAAAAAAACAAAGGAGACCAATTTTGTTGGAAGAAACACATGAAAAGTTTCTAGCAGCGGTGAGAAAATGACAAATGCCAGCAGCCACCAAAGTGAAAATGAGCGGCAGTAAAAAAACAAGAAAAAAAAAAAGCAAACAGGAACACATACTTGTAACCAGAAAGTTTCTTGAAGTTTCCCGTTGTAGTCGTGCAAAACAACGGCAAGGAAATGAGCAAAAAGTGTGCTACACGTGCAAAGTTGTTTTCTTGGCTATTTAAACCTATATTTTTTGCCGTTTTCGTTGCCATCGCAGCTTAGCAAGCATTACACAATATTATCTACAGGCTAAATCTATATATTGAAGTTCAAAAGTATTGTCTGTTGAAAGCTGAAGAAGGCTCCAAATACCTGTGTTGTTTTCTTGGTCACCCATCCTTTCGACTACGCTTCTCTCAGATAATCAAAGCATCAAAAAGTTAACGAGGTATTCCTACTGTGGAAAGTAAAGTTAGTTGATGAAAGTTATTTAGATGGATCAAAGATAGTAATGACTTTTTAACTTTTTTAGGGATAATGATCCCTTCAAGTTTCAAACAGTGTTGTTTTAAAAGGGGGCACTGGTTGTTCAAACTCCGTAGGACTTGTCTGTGCAACTTAAATTCTGGATTTCAATCCAGTTCAGCAGGATTCCGGATTCCAAAGCCACAAGCAAAAAGTTCCCCGGTTCTGGATTCCCGATTACATTGAGGAACAGTAAAACGGGCAGGAAAAACGGGCGATTTGTTTTGCGACAGGCTGATTTAGCAACAGAACGGGAACGTCATTTGACGACGGGAAAGCGCGCGGAAAGGACTAAACTCGACTTCCAGTGCTCAATTTGCGGCTCAGCCATTGGTCAAGCCAGTTGTTTGATTTGCGCGCGCCGTCGTCAACTGACTTTCCTGTCCTGTTGCTAAATCAACCTAATTGCTGCAAGTCGAGTTAAATTAGCGATGTTTCGCGTTTTACCACCTACGAATCAACCCTGTCTTGCAACAAATCAGCTTGTTGCAGGCTGCGAAACGTTGTTGCAGGAAGTGGAGAGTAGTTCTACTTTCTGCAAGAAAATCTTTATATGTAGCGCGTTTTACAGGCTCAGGGCTAGGCTTAGCCACAAGTTGCTGGGCAACTTTTGATTTCTTTTAGCATTTTTAAATCATTTTTTTACTTTTCTCGCGACATTAAGTAGCTTTTGAAAGAAAAGTCAGTTAAATTCAACTGTTTTATACTAATGTGTTAGTGTGTGGACTCCAGGATTGGCCCAATTACCAATCATGCCAGTTTGGTGTTGCAGCGGTATCACGTTACACGTTTTTCAAGATGGCGGACAACACTGTCAGTAACTCAGATTCCAGCTAAGAAGAACGTGCAGATGAAGGGCCAATTAATCCTATTGGAAAGGCTAAAAGGCTGGAGGCAATTCTCACTACTCAAGAGGACGCTAAAATAGCTCAGTAGAGAAAGAAAACTCCAGATGAATCTGGCCGTGAAAACCGCAATAAAATCAACTTCAAGTGCAAACAAGTAAAAAAATAGCAACTTTTTGGCAACTTTAAAAATAAAATAGCACCTTTTACACACTTTTATCGGCAACATTTTTGGGGAATTTATCGGGAACTTACGGCTAAGCCTACTGAGGGCAAGCTTGTTTTGCGGCAAGTGACTTAACTTGCACGTATAGCGCGACTCCTGCATAATTTTATCCAATCATGATCTAATATGCACGCAACTTGCATCAACATGATTTGTTGCGAGACAAGATTAAGTCTGGGTGGTAAAACCGTGACGCGCAACGTTTTTGTTGTCCATTTCACAGTAGCTTGAACTATGCATGGGGCGAATCAGTCTATAGAAACACAATATTATAATTAAACATTTCACCATACAACTCGATTTCTGATTGTTCCCCACTCCACAACGACGTTGATGTCATCTTTGCAGATAAATACGCCCTGTGTAGAGGTTTGTCTATAACAGGAATTAATGCAAACCATCATGACGGTCAAAAACTTCCCCAAACATCAATGCGACGATGATCTTATAATAAGAGTTTTTGCAGCCTTCTTTTAGTTCTCTGTCACCTCCACAAACCAAGAATGCAACGCCACTATGAAACGTTTTCGCATCGAAGTCATTAATTAAGATGCATTTCCAAACTGCTACATCACCGCTAGTTTGGCAGATATTTCAACTGCTTTAATAATCAGAAGGTATTTGGGAATCTTCCCAAGGAGCAAACGGTGAATTAGAGATATCCAGGAGTGAGTTTTTGTTCTGTAAGGCATGCTTTTGTTTTTTACAATTGTTAAGTCGATTTCTGTACTCGCATTTGTTACTTTAAAGGAAGCAGGTCTTGAAGGGTATGGCGTCAGATCGGGGACAAAATCGATACTCAGATTTCGTGGCCTTGGAAACACTTCTTCGCTTCGAAAATTGTTCTTCGAGTCATTCTCTGTTGTCTTCGTGGCGTCGGTTCCATGTTTTCGAGTCGTCGCATCCCTCGTTTCATCGTGCTGTTTTCTTCAGGGCACCGCTGGCTTTTCTTTTTGGCGTCGCTATGGGCTTATGTCGTCGTTGCGTCATTTTTATGTCTTCGTGTCGTCGGGTCTTCCTTTCGTCGACTGCGCAACATACTTGGGCAGGTACTTGATGTATGGGGACATATATTGTACCGACTTTACTTGCATTAGTTATACCTTCCCTTTTTTACTTGGTACCAGTAGTTATAAGAGGATGCTTTACCATTCAATTTCACCCCTGATTAATTTCTGTCATTTCCTGATTAACTCTGTCATCCAACCACTTAGTACAAAAATGACAGAAATTAATCAGGGTTTTTTTTCCATTTTTTCCCAAAATTTCTACTTCAAAAAAATCTAAAAATCCGATTAAATTTGAAGATTTTGAAAATTGTGGAAAAGACAGAAATTAATGGCTCGCCACTGCGTGGCTCGCGGAAATGACAGAAATTAATCAGGGGTGAAATTGAATGGAAAATCATCCTCTTATAACTACTCTCAGGAAAGACTCTGAGTTATCACAGACAGTGGGTGATGATGGTGAGTTTGCAGGCAATTCATCTTTTTATCGGATTTGGGGGCGGGTGGGTGGGTCACTTATAGGTTTTTGAAAGTTTTGCAAGGTTAATCGAATTTTTAAGTCACACAAAAACGACTTACGCGTAAGCTCATTTTTTGATCCATTGTTGGTGATTAATTTGTGAAGGATGAAGGTGGTTAGTCAAAGTAATTAGGTAAAAAATAACTTAAAAATTTTTTTGAAAGGTAGGTAGAGATATGAAAGGTATCGAGACTTTGATAGGTTTTCATCGTCTGTTTTTTCTCTATAATCATGTTCTTCATCTATTATTCCTGTATATTCATCATTTCCTTCATTAATACGGTAAAAAAGTTTTTTCACCATATCTATTTGTGTTTTAAAAAATTTTTTATTAAATTTATCACCGGGATAAATATCAATATACATTAGATTGTATTTATATAACCAACTATTATAATAATGATCTGATTGCACCATTAATTCTTCGAAAAGTTCATCGTTATCATGAACATCTGGATCCATCAATGCAACTTGCAAATATTTATTTTTTTGATTTCTAATAAATTTTCTTTTTGTTTTTTCCCATTTTGAAAGGGGATTAAATCCTTTGTCATATTTATTCAAATCAATTTTTTTTACGTTATTGAATAGAAGTTCTTTTTTATCGTAATATTTACTTACTATTTCATACTTTCCAAAATGTTTAAATATTGATTTTTTGGAAAAATCATTTTCCTTAACATATAAAATATTTCCAGGGTAAAGTTGACTTTCACGACTAAAACTAAATCCATATCTATTGTAATCGTCTAACCTTGAAAAATAGTAGTCGTTAATGTCTTCATAATCCCATTTACTGTATCCTGGGGGGTGTTTTTTAAGACAATGTAAAAGAATTTTGTAAGGATGATTGAGGCCTATCTCTTTGAATAATTTTAGTTCAAATGGAAGGAATTCCATCCATGATTCAACTTTAAATTTATCAAATTCAGAGCCACTAGTGATCATTTATTAAGGAATTATATTATTCTATGACGTCAATACATTCCAGAGTTCCCTAGCAATTTCAATCGCTGAAAGTAAACTCAAAATCTATTTTCAGATTTGCTAGTTGTTAGGGAACTCTGGAATGCAATCTATTGTTTTCCATGAAACGTGAGGTTATTTTTGATGAGATCATAATCAGGGGGTTTCCCTGCAAAATAATCTAAACAAATACTAAAATGGAATATCAAAGCCCCGAGGACCAAGATTTTATAGTTGATGATGGCTATAAACATGATAAAGATCCTGATTATGTTCCTGAGGAAGAGGAATCATCTGATGATGATAAATATGTTGTAAAAGGGGAAGCTTTTAAAAAACTAAGCAAAAAGGCTAAAAAGCTTGGTGCCGAATCTCTTGATTATTCAAAGCGGAAAAATAACAAATATGTTGTCAAGCTGCCAAGTGGAAAGAATTTGCATTTTGGTTCGTCACAATATCCAGACTTTTTAATTCACAAAGATAACGAGCGAAAAGAAAAATATCTTTCCCGGGCAAAGAAGATAAAGAATAAGAAAGGTGAGTTGACTTATGAAAATCCTGAATCGGCCAATTTTTGGAGTGTTAATCTGTTTTGGTCGGGGAAATACAGTTTTGAGGTAGAAAAATAAAATTGAATTTCTGGCTTAAAGGTTTCAAAATGATAATAAAAATGGGAATCATGTCACCAACGCTAATCATAAAATATCGATTTAGTAATAATTATGGTATTTCCTTCAAAAAAAATCTATTTAACCATCAAGCATATCAATAGAAAACTGGAACTGCTTTATTCACCAGCACCGCAAGGAAGTTTGCGGCCGACAATAAGATATTCTATAAAGAGAGATAATGAGGAAGAATTCAATCATATTCTTGATAAAGTTGAAGAATTGGTTGATCGATTTGATGAAGAGATTAAAATTATTGAAACAGTCGATGCAGCTTTTAATAATGAGTTTCCTGCTATAGTTGATTTTTTGTATGAAGCATCTGCTTTTTATTGTGAAAAAGAAGATGGGATAATTAAAACTGCAGATGAGATAACAAATAAAACTCCAGATGAAATCAAGGAAAGATTTATTTTTATTAGTCAAAAGTTAGTGGATGTTGGTATTTTTCCGGCTGAGTTTTAAGTCTTAAAACAATTTTGTTTCAAGACTTCACTATTGTGAATCAGAAAAAAATTGAAATTTAAAAAATAAAAAAACCAATAAAATAAAGATGGCCTCCACTGATCTAACTAATCTTTCTATTTCAGAGCTAAAAAAAATAAAAAAAGATATTAAAAAAGAAATCAAAGCTGATTATAAGCAAAAGTTGATTGATGATATAAATAAGCTACAAAAAGTAAGAGACAAACTCAAATCCAAACCCAAACCCAAAACATTTGAAGAATATTTTCAGGAGTGTATCAAGAATAAAACAATTCCCTCAGATACACCATCTTATCTGCGTAAAGCACTTGAGAGAGCTCTCAAGGAATACGAACAAGGAATAGAAAAAGAGAAATCGTCTCTGGAAGGATTTGCAAATAAATATATAGTAAAAGGGCAAACTGATGTTACACCGTTTGAGTTTTTCAAATCCAAATCCACTTATTTAAAAGAGTTTCTCAGAAATCATCGAAATATTAAAGTTAGATTTGTTCTTGTTTGCTTGATGGAACAAATGGGAAAATCAAGCGATGGAAAGTTAAGACTTAATATTCAAGATAAAGCATATTTTCATTCTAATACGCATATTAATCTGAGTTCATCAGATGTAAAAGAAATACTTTTCAAGGTTTTTCATTCTATTATTGAAAATATTACAATCTACCAACAAAATGGTAGTGGTTGGTATTTCAAGGAGATAGTGCATCTCGAAATTCACACTGTTGATTATAATCCAATGAGAGGTTCTTCCTATATTCCACTTCCAGATTGGATAATGCATAAGAAAGCGATAGTAAGCATTCGAAACAAAGATGAAAAATGCTTTTTATGGTGTGTATTGAGATATCTCCATCCAAGAGACAAAAATGATTTTCGATTGACAGATTTGAAGCAATATGAAAATAGTTTGAATACAAAAGGAATTGCTTTTCCTGTCAGAGTAAAAGATATTTCAAAATTCGAAAAACTCAATCCAGATCTCCCAGGAATAAACGTGTTTTCAGTAAATGAGAGAAACAAGTTTTACCCGCTACGTATGGCACAGAGAGATCCTCAGAAAACAATCGATCTGTTCCTCTATGAGGAAGATGGAAAATGTCATTATTCTCTTATAAAAAGTTTTTCAAGATTATTCCGATCACAAATAACATCGCGAACGAATGGAAAGATCTTTATCTGTAAGAGATGTTTTACTCATTTCTCAAAAGAGGAGTTATTCCAAAAACATATTCAATATTGTTCATCCAATGAAATAGCTGCTGTAAAAATGCCTTCCAGAAACTCAAAATTATGTTTCCTTAATTATCATAAACAGCTTCCTATTCCTTTTGTAGTTTATGCTGATTTTGAATGTTTTACTAAATCTATTAATACTTGCAACCCTAATCCATCAGGTTCATATACGATTGATTACCAGAAACATGAACCTTCAGGATTTTGTCTCTATATCAAAGGAATAGTCCCAAACATTTTTAAACCAATCACTTATACAAAACAGAAAGACACTGATAACATTGCTGAAATATTTGTTTCAAAACTTTCAATGATAACTAACAAACTTTATAACGATTTTTATCGTCATCCACAACCTCTCAAATTAACAGAGGAAGAACAGAAATCTTTCAAAGAAGCTAAGATCTGTCATATTTGCTCGGGAGAATTAAAAGATGACAGGGTTCGTGATCATTGTCATTTCACTGGCCAATATCGTGGAGCTGCACATAACAGTTGCAATCTACAATGTCGAAAACCATTGATACTCCCAGTCATATTTCACAATCTTCAAGGATATGATGCGCATTTGTTTATAAAACAACTTTCTGGTATCAAAGGTGAGTTAAACTGTATTCCATCAACTGAGGAGAAGTATATCTCATTTTCCAAAAAGATAAAAGTTGATGAATACAAATCCAAGCGTACTGGAGAGATGGTTTCTTTGAATTTTGAGATAAGATTTATTGATTCATTAAAGTTTCTTCAAACCAGTCTTGCAAATCTTGTTGGAAACCTTCAACCAGATGATTTCCATAATACCAGTGAAATATTCAAAGACAATGTTGAACTCCTTACTCGAAAGGGTGTTTATCCATATGACTATATTGATTCTCTTGAAAAGCTATCTGAAACACAACTTCCTGTCAAGGATCAATTCTATTCAAAATTGAATGATGAACATAATTATATCAGACGAAGATTATCAACATGCTCTCAATGTTTGGAAAACATTCAAATGTCAGACAATGAGAGATTACCACGATCTTTATCTCAAATCAGATGTTTTACTGTTGGCAGATGTATTTGAAAACTTCAGGAAAACCTGCCTGAAACATTACAATTTGGATCCAGCGCATTACTATACATCACCTGGTCTGGCTTGGGACGCCTGCTTGAAGGAAACGGGTCAAGAATTACAATTACTCCATGATTACGATATGCTAATGTTGTTTGAGAGAGGCATCAGAGGTGGAATAACACATATCTCCAAAAGATACTCGGAAGCCAATAACAAATACATGAAAGATTACAACTCTGACAAACCTTCAAAATACATTCAATATCTCGATGCCAATAATCTTTACGGTTGGGCGATGTCTCAATCATTACCAACTCATGGTTTCAAGTGGATGCCTAATCTCACAAAAGAGAAGGTGTTGGATATTCTTGAAAAAACAAATAGTAGCATGAATAACACAGTCAAGAAAGGTTTCATATTTGAAGTTGATTTGGAATATCCCAAAGAATTGTGGAAATCACATAACGATTACCCACTTGCTCCAGAGAAGATGAAAGTCAATGGAGTTGAAAAACTTATTTCACATTTTAAACCACATAAAAACTATGTTTTGCATTATCGAAATCTGAGACAATGTCTTGAAATGGGTTTGAGAATTACAGCTGTTCATCGAGGAATATCTTTTGAACAGTCACCTTGGATGGAGCCTTATATCAGGAAAAATACCGAACTCAGAAAAACAGCAGCCAACAGCTTTGAAAAAGACTTTTTCAAATTAATGAATAATTCTGTGTTTGGAAAGACTATTGAAAACATTCGGAAAAGACAGAATATAATCCTTGTTGATAATCGTGAAAAAGCTGCCAGATTAACATGCCAGCCAAACTTTGAACGGGCGACTATTTTTGATCGAAATCTTATTGCTATTCATATGAAAAAGACAGAGGTATATTTCAACAAACCAGTTTATGTCGGCCAGGCGATATTAGATCTGTCAAAGTTGTTAATGTTCGACTTTCATTATAATTTCATTCAAAGAAAATATTCTTATAAACGAGCCAAGTTGTTATTCACCGATACTGATTCACTTATTTATGAGATAGAAACAGATGATTTTTATGATGATATAAGAGATGATATTAGGGACAAGTTTGATACTTCGGATTACCCGCAGGGGCATGAGTCTGGTATATTAACTGGAGTAAATAAAAAAGTAATTGGGATGTTCAAAGATGAAGTAGCTGGAAAACAGATAACACATTTTGTAGGGCTTCGACCGAAATTGTATTCTTTTAAAGTTGAAGATTCAAATGCAACCAAGAAATGCAAAGGAATCAAGAAAAACGTGGTGAAAAAGGGGATTGACTTTCAGGATTATGTTGACTGTTTGTTTTCAGGTGAAAAACAAATGAGATCGATGAAAATCTTGAGAAGCGAAAATCACGAAATTTATTCAAAGGAAATAAATAAAATAGCTTTAAGTAGAGAAGATGATAAGCGAAAGGTTTTAGATGATAGAGTGAATACAAAATCAATTAGATAAAAATAAATTTAAAGATTTATAATTAAATAATTATAAATCATGGAAGAAATCGAGTTTCAAAATATATTATTTTTCTCTCACCCAAAGTACAAAAAATATCTTGCAAGCAAATGTGGTAAAATTCTTAGTTTAAAACGAAAAGAAAAAAAAATATTGAAATTACAAGTAGATAGTTGGGGTTACTATCGCTTCTTTTTATATGAAAATAATACTTACAAAAATTGTTCTGTTTCGAGATATGTTTTCGAGTGTTTTAAGGGGGAAATACCAGTTGATAAAGAGGTTGATCACATCAACAACGATAAGAAAAATAATAATATCGCCAATCTCCAACTACTAACTAAAAAAGAAAATTTAAGAAAAAATCATTTTAAAAAAAAGGTTGTTTCTTTCAACATTGAAACAAAAGAAAAAAAGATTTTTGATAGCCTAAAAGAAGCTGCTGAATATTATCAAATTCATATTTCAACAGTTTGTAGAAATTGTCAAAAAATAATTAATAATACAAAATCAAAGAAAAACAGAATGAACTATAATTTCAAATATTTAGATTAAATTATTTAAATAAATTATAAAATGTCTTACACAGAGGAAGAAATGAAAAAATATATCAATATTCTTCAAAAATACACTAAACCTCAAGAAGAGGAATCTAGTGAAATGAGGCGAAAGACTAGATGTTGGAATTGCCAAAGAGATGATTGTTTTACTATTGTTTCAGGATTTAAACTTTGTGAAAACTGTGGTTGTCAAAATGAACATGTTCTTGGTTATTTTGATGAAAAAGATAAAGATCGTTTACTTTTTCGAAAGAAGAGTGTTTATCAGAGAAAATATCATTATGAGAAAAAGGTTGATCAAATGATTCAGTTGACAGAGGATGAAAAGTATGAATTGTATAACAAACTAATGGAAATAGATAACAATGTAATGGAAAAATTAAACAAACAATTTAAACGAAAAAGAATGATCAGTATTGGATATTTAATAAAAAAAATATTGGAAGAAATGGGAAATAAAAAGTACAAACTAGTTGATCTGAATATTGGAGACCAAACTCTGGTGAATTATGAAAAGTGGTGGCATAGTTACAAATCTCTCAAACAACCCCTTGATGAAAACACCAGTAAATAATACCAGTTAAATAGCCAAGTAACTCAGATTTTAATGGCGAGTTGATAGTATAAACACAACCTCGATCACGGTGGTAATGTTTTCTAAATTCTCGAAAAGCGAGATTGAATATAAGATGATTGGATAGTATTGATGAGTTTGATCTGCAATTATGCCTAAAGTCTGTTAGTTTATAAATAATTTGGTTCAAGTCTAATCTTTGTGTAAAATACTTTATATACAAATACTGATAAACAAGACAAGCTTTAATAAAGTTATCATCGTAAAACTTTGTTTTATGAGAAGGAAAGTAAAAATTCACAAAAGCTACAATTGACTCTAACATCTTCTATCTATTGAGTAGATAGAAGATGAAAAATAATATTACAAATTATTTAAAATAAATTCTTTTTATATAATATAAAAACTTTTTATAAATTATAATTTGTATAAACCTTTTTCTATATTACTTTTTATTTTATCTTTGATTATTTTTACTATATTTAAATCATTTGGATTAGAATATTTAAAAGAGTATTTATTACCGTTTAATTTTGATGTTGCTGTTTTTCTCTTTTCTTCTGCTATCAGTTTAATCGAGCCACTATTGATCTTAAGTGATTTGGATGCCTGATATATTGAGTTAAAAAATTTATTATCACCAGTTGTCAGATTAGTTGCTATTATTTTTCTGGATTGACCTTCTGGATTAGAGGATTCATTAATAACTCTATTTAAGTTATCCGGTCTGTTATTTTGCTTATCTCCATCAATGTGAATTATCTTAAAGTATTTATCTGTTTCCTCTCCATTGAAGGCTTCCCAGATAAATACATGCGCTAGCAAGCTAATCGGGTTTTCTCCTCGAGGTCTGATTGAGATTCTAATGTAACCATTTTTGGATGGTGTACCAAGTTCTTTTCCTGTTCTGGAGTTATAAACACCACCATTATCAGTTGTGTAAAAATTAGAATAAGATGGATGTGAATACCTGATCATTGAAAAAGGTTTCTACAATTTATATTTATTCAATTTTATTTTTAAGTAAAAAATAAAATTTTTTATTTATATTATGTAATAATCTTTTTCAAATATTTTTTGTATCTCTTTGAAAATCTATCCGCAAGGGGGGTCTGATTAATTATCATTTCATCTATCAATTTCATTTTATCAACAAACTCTTGTTTATTGAATTCATCACCTCTCAAAGCTGATCGCAATTCGACCAGTACTTTCTCATACGTGGTAAATGCAATTTGAGACATTTCAATCTTTTTCTTGTAATTCTTCATTTTTGAAATACTACTCACCAAGACTCCAGCCCCATTTATTACACCCAGGATTATTGGATTCAATGTTATTCCTCCAGCAATAGTTCCTATCATAACGAGCCCTCCTCCAGACAGAGTAAGTGTTTCATCAAGAATTTTAAATCGTTTGAAAGATTTCTTGAAACACCAGTATTTCTTGTGGTAATGTTTATAAAAGTCTTTGAGAGTTGTGATGTCTGTTTCTGATAGTTTGTTATCAATGTGATTAAATTCAAACACGTCCTTCATTTATTCTTTACAATACATAACTACCATTTATCTTTTCTTGAATCATTATCCTTTTAAATGGCACAGAGTCAAAGTCGTAAAAATTTGTAGAAAACAAAATTTTATTCAAAACTCCTTCATCAGTTGTAAAGTCAAATTTTTGATCAGTAGAGTAATTAGCGTTATCTAGTGTTAATGTTGAGCTGTAGTTACTTACGCTAACTTTTGAAACAATTGAATCAGCACTCTGCGTCAACCATAAAACAACTTTTTTTCCATTAAAACCACTTGGTAAAGCAAAATGACTTCTAATATTATTGGAAAGTAAAGTCATATAACCAGAAGCCTTAGTAAAGGTTAAACTTAATAAATTATGATTATCTTGTGAATTAATTTTAGATAAGGCAAAATTTTTATTAGTCCAAAAATAAAAAACAAGGCACAAGGTATAATTTCTAAAATTAACAGAGGGGCTAAAAGTAATAGTGTAACCATTAATATTTAATCCTTCTTTTTTGATATTACTTATGTCTCTATTTGGTATACTAATACCATGTAAACCATGATTGTAATAATTTAAGCCATTAATTATGATACCAGATGCTCCTCTTTTTAATTCATAATTATTTGCATCTGTAAAGTCATAAATTTTTTCAAAGTAACGACTATAAACATGGTTTATCGTAAAAGGAATTAACTCTTTTACCATTCCAACTGTTGCAGCACTAGTATCCTTGCCTTTGTCGAGAGCAATGTTCAATATTCTTTTATTATTCGCATTAATGTCAACATTGTAAACTACTTGTGTTGGTTTGACATCAAATGCTGTGTGATAGTCATAAACTTTATCTGAGTCGATATTGCTAACTGCACTCATAATACCATAAGCAATAATGAAAACTCCAGAAAACTGCATTGGATACACAGACAGATCATTTCCATTATTTGGAATATTAACCAAAATGTGAATAAAGAACCGATTACCAGTTGTCAACTTCTTAAAATTAATCAAGACTCTATGGTAATACATAAATTGTGTTTGACTTTTTGAATCGATGAAACTATGTTGAAGTTTTTTTACACTAACATTTCCTAGTTGCAATCCTTGTGATGTGTTGTTGTCAACGCTTATCTGAGTTTTATGCCACAATTGATAATCGGTGTTAAGTATTTCCAAACAAAGGGTATAATCAGCTCCACCAACCAGTCTGTAAAAATTAAGTCCCATCTTATAATTATAACCACCTTGAAAATTTTTCAATATATTCATATAAAGAACTTTATGATTATAATCGTGAAAGTTTCCTTTTTGAGGTGATAAGTCTGCTATCTTTTTTGGAAAAAAACTAGTTCTATCACCTATTTCATCTGTCCAAATAGACGGACTTGACATCAAAAAAGCAAACTCATTTTTGTAATGACTTGGTTGAACTTGAGTTTGGTGTAAATGGTCGTCAACATACTTTTTGTTTGCTGCATCAGACTCTGAAGTGGGATCTTCAAGATTAATTATTTTATGTCCTCCAATATTAACATTTGAAGTCATTTTGGTACTTCCATCTTTTTTAAAGAAAGAAGTAAAATCTTGGTTAGATATGCTATCATCTACATACTTTTTGGGAGCGGCATCTGAGTTGTTTGTTGGTGTAATAAGATTAACTATTTTTTTATTGTTCATGTTCAAATTATTTGTCATTGAATTTGATCCATCAACTTTGAGATAAGCAAGATCACCATAAGCTAATGGTATTGGTTGGTAATTTCCAGTTAGAGCTGGAATCTTAATTATTCGATTGTTGTTCATGTCGAGATTTCCAGTCATTGGTCTTGTTCCATCCAATTTCAAAAAGACACTGCCATCAACTTTGGAGTCATCCACATATTTCTTTGTCGCAGCATCATCATTGCCTGATGGTGTTTTTAGTTTTGTGATTGAATATTGGCTTTTCATATCAATGTTGGAATCTACTGTCAATATTGATGTTTTTCCACCACCAGAATTGTCATCAACATATTTCTTGGTTGCTGAATCAGTGTCTGATGTTGGCGCACCAACATTTGTCAATTTTTTTCCAACCATATCATAATTTCCATCTGCAGTGAGATTAAAACCAACACCTGGAGCTCCTTGAATTCCCTTGGCAAATTGATACTTATTAGAAGAATGTTCGTTAAATATTCCCATCTTATTTATTGTTTATATAATCCAGAAAGTTTTTTGCAATGATTTTTTTTGGTTTATTAACATAAAGAAATGAAAATGGTTCTCGAGTTGCTGTTTTATACGCGACTTTATCAACCCCCAATTCAGATGATATTCTGTTTGCTTCCCTGGATGATGGAAATTCGTATAAACAGTAATGAGAACAATTCAATCGAATGTCTTTTGGAGTTTTGTAAAATGATTGACTCAGATAAATCACTGAGCAATTTTTATGTCGGCCTTGAATGAAATAATCAATGATTTGCCTCTGGTTTTTATCACAGACATAATCATCAAATATCACAAGTTTTTGATTGTCTGCATAATCCATTTCTGTTACTGGTGTTATTTCATCATTACTCACATGAAGTATTTCATAGCCGAGTTTATGTGACATCTCTCTCATTTTTTGCATCAATTTCTTGTACTTATCCTGTTCCAAATTTCGAGCGTAAAGATAAATCTCATCATAATACAACAATGGTTTCATTAACATGTGATAAAGCAAATTAGTTTTTCCACTTCCACTATTTCCACAAATCAGCATTCGAAATGTATCCGATGGCATGAAATGACAATTCTTCACTTGTTTGAATTTTTTATCACTATTATCATTGCTATCATAATTTGGTATCTCCATTTTATATAATAAATATATAAATGGATATTGAAGAAATGAAAAAATACTCTAAAAATAAGATTGAAGCTGATGATCTTATTAAACAGGTGAGACAACGAATAAAAGAAACTACTTGGGAAAAACAGAACCAGAGAGAAGGATTTACTGAAACATTCCGGCCTCTGATTTCTCAGTTTGAAGATCCTGGTGAGGACTCCAAAAAACAAAATATTTTCACACAAAACCAGAAAATGTTGCAAAATCAGTTGGCTCTTACAGAAGGACTCAAAGCCAATCAAAAAGCCATTACTGATGGATTTAGTCAGTTTGAGCGATTGGCTGATACGAGAGAGTTGCCTCAGGTAGAAAATAAAGATGATATAGACCCAGATTTAAATCCAATTAGACAAAAAGAAATCTTAAAATATAACCTTGAAAAAAATTTAGATGAAATAGATAAACAGAATTTAAACTTGTTTGGTTATCCACAACCAAATGAACTTTTAAATAAAGACCCTGATGAAATAAACGAAATTTATAACATGGTAAAGAATGATGTAAAAATAATGGGTATTAAAATTGGAGCTTTGAAAAGAACAAAAAATAAAACTGAGGAGCAAGAAATAGATCTTGAATTATACAAAATTCATCAGAAAACACAAAAAGATTATAGAGACATTCTGAAATTTTACTTAGATTCACTTAAATATAAAGTAGGGCAGGGTCTTTACTTCTCTCCCCAGGAACTACTTCATAGATTTGAGTTACTCAATGGATCACTTGCCGCAGGAAACAATGGTGTGCTGCCTGAATACATTCAAATAGCTCATCGACTCAGAGATCTCGGGATTATTACTAATAACCAACTTAATACACTCCTCAGAAAAGTTATATAAACATAACATAAATGAATGAAAGCGCTATTCATATTTCATCTGTTTAAAGAGAAAAAATAGGAGTAAACAAACCCCATGATTTCTTGGTTAAATTTAATCCTCCTTTGAAACTTGATCCAGAATTCAAGCATTTTCTCGCCTTGGATAGGTTGTCAATGACTTACTCTTGGTACAACATCAGAAGTAGTTATGGCAACAATAAAATCAAATACACTCATGATGGAACCAACTGGAGTACTATTACCTTTTCAGATGGAATGTATTCTTACTCAGATTTGAATGATTACATTCATCAGTACATGGAACAAAAGTCTCATCACACAACAGACTCCAAAGGAGTAAAGAATTACTCAATAAATCTGTCTTTCATTCTATCTACTTATCGAGTACTGGTAACACTTGATGGTAGTTATCAACTTGATCTGAGAGGAACAGATTTTGGAGAACTCATTGGATTTGAAAAGAAACTGGTTACTAAAACAGAGTATGGAACACGACTTCCAAATATTACAAAATCGATTGACTCCCTTAACATAAACATAAGTGCTATAAAAGACTCTGTTGTGAATGGGGTGAATACAAACACAATTGCTGTTATTCCAACTGATAATTTGACAAGGTCTTTTCCATTCACTTTTGAACCAAGGAGGACACTGTACTGTCCTGTAAGTTCTAATACTATTTCAGAAATGCATATAACAGTAAATGATTCACTTGGACAACCTATTGATCTCAATGGTATTGATTGGTTTATGACATTGCTACTTCATCATAGTGAAGATAATGTAAATATATAAATAAAATGATGCGACAATCAGAGTTTAAAAAAAAATATGATCCTGACACAGGAAAGTTTTCAAGAAAACATATTTATGGAGAAGGAATAATGGATTCAGTAAAATCTTTTTTAAAACCATCTAAAAAGGTAACATTTGCTCCACCACCCAAACCAACTCCTGCCAGTAAAAAAGCTGGTGACAAAATAGTAAAAATGCTTTCTGGAGAAAATACACCATCACGTAAAACAAAAAGGCAAATGACACAGCAAGAAATCAATAATAGAGTTCTACAAATTATGTCTGGATCTGGAAGAAAAAAATAATATAATCAATAAAATAAAATGAAATCTTTTAGAAACCCAAAATATCTTGAAAGATATGAAGATGTTGTTTTTAATCTTGAACAAATCCTGCAAGCACCAGCAAATACCCGGCACCAAACCAAAACAGGACATAGATTTATAGCTGATAACACAGGTGAAGCTACTCCATTTGATTGGTATAATGCCAGACTTTCAGTAGATTTTAAAGTTAATCAATTGGCAGCTGGAGCTAATATTGATGCAGATGGAGATAATATTGGAATTGTAAATGGTTCCAGTTCTCTCATTGAAAAGTTAAGTATTCTGGCAAATGGCCGAGATGTTTATAGTTGTAATTACGCAAATCATGTAATTAATATTAAGAATTTGCTTGAGTATAATCCCTCCTATGTTGATAGTGTAGCAACAAATGAATTTTATTATCTTGACACAAAAAGAAATGCTGAAAGATCAGAATTTACTGACAGAGTTGTAGCTGGAGGAGGAAACCCATTAACTGGAAGAAATGCAAATTACAACAAAGGTTTTGCCGCGAGAAAAGCTCTGCTTGGTGACTCAGCAACAGTGAGATGCGAAATTCCTCTCAACAGATATTCATTTTTTGAATCACTTGAGGATAAGCTGCTTCCAAATACAAAAATTGAGATAAATATTGATTTAGAAACGGATAACAATCTCATCTGGAGAACCGGAGGAAATGACTGCAGAGTTATTTTAACAAGATTTCAAATGTTTGTTCCAAGGTTAACATTTAACTCAGAAGGACAAAAACTTTACGCTGAAAATTACCTTAAACCTTACAAATGGACTTATCTTAATGAAGTAGTTGAAAGATCAGGTAATTTACAGCAACAAACGGGGCATTTTAGAATTACAAATGGAATCTCAAAACCACGGCATGTATTTGTTTGGATAATTAACACAGCTAATAATAACTCGCAAACAGCAAATCCATTCTTATACAATACTTTCAGTGTTTCCACAGATCCTCGAACTTTGAATAGATGTTATCTTGAAGTAGGAAATGGAAATGAATACCCTGATATTGCTTACAAACCTTCATCAAATCCTTCAAGAGTTTTTAGAGATGTGATGTCTTATGTTTTTGCCAACAATGATTTTCAAGGTGGAACTCTTCTCAATAGATCAAATTTTGAAAATATTTTCCCTTTTGTGTATTTTGATTAATTTTGACTAAACAGAAATTAGACATAAAAGATGGAGTTACAAAACTAGCTTTTCATTATGAGTTATCTGGAAATACTGCTACAGATTATAATATTTACGCTCTTATTATGCATGAGAGAGAAGCAGAAATAGAACAGCAAAGTGGAAAACTACTTCTTAGAGCCTAGAGAAGAAAAAATTTAATATAACATAATATATAAAATGACAACTTATTTTGAATATGGAGTAACTCTGTCAGATGGACAAAAGTCAAAACTGTTTAGCGCAATTAAAAAAAGATCGGCAATAAAACTTCGATTAAAACATTCTCATCTTCAAGGGCCTGATGAATTAATGTTAACCCAAAGACAGATAGCAAAAATAAAAAAATCACTGGCAAATGGAACAGGATCAGACTTGAATATAAGTCAAACACAGATCAGAAGTCTTGTAAAACATGGTGGAAACTTGTTCAGTAGTTTGGCAAGACTTGGTACTAAACTTCTTCCCCTTGCAATAAAGGGAGTTTCCAAAGTTGCCCCTGCACTGGCTACTGGAGCTGCAACTGCACTTGGAGACCTTGGAATAAAAAAACTGTTTGGAAAAGGAATTACAATCCCCAAAAAGTTTTTCCCATTTTTACATCCTTATTCTAATGAGTTTACCAAAGCACAAATAGATCAAATTAACAAAGTTTTTAAAACAGGAGGTCGACTTGTTATCAAACCAACCCAGGCTCAAATAGACGGAGGATTCCTGGGAACACTTGCAAAAATTGGAATTCCAATGGCAATTAGCCTGGTTTCAAAGATGCTTGGATCTGGTCTTCAGGTTGACAGAGGATCATCTAGTAACACAAGAAGTGTTTATGTTCCACCCTCACATGGAGAAGGTTATTACCCACCGCCCTTTTTGGGAACTTGGGAAAATCCAATAGGAATGGGGGTAAAAAAAAAGGCAAAAAAAAAGCCCAAAGGCAAGGGTCTGTTGCTTGGAAAAAACAGCCCATTCAACGAAATTCCCATAATAGGCTCCATTTTGTGATTAAACCCCTTTCAAACTTTGACTTGATGGAATGGGTAAAGAAACTTGGTATAAGACATCTCAGAGGTATTTACAGTCGAGACCGTTTGCCGCAAAAGATAAAAAAAGAATGTGGAATAATCAATCTTGATGATATGAAAGGACCTGGCACACACTGGGTTTGTTATAGAAACTTGGATTCAGTAGTCGAGTATTTTGATCCATTTGGTCTGATAATGCCAAGTTTGGCTTTGAAGTATTTCAGGTCTTCTGGAAAACATATTGTTTATTCAATAGATGAAATTCAAAATCGAAACACTGTTCTCTGTGGTTATTGGTGTCTTTACTATTTGTTTGAGAGACAGAATGGAAAAAGTATTCTTGATGTAATACACAATCCTCATTTTGATAATGACAACAGTGATTTTATAAAAGAATACTTTGGAGGATGGATAAAGATTATTACAAAAAAGAAATAAATAAAAGTTTTTTATATTATAAAAAAGATTTCTTGATTAATTATTTGTAATAATATTTTTCAAAGAATAAATATAAATTTTATATTTATTCTGAATCCACTGGTGAATCCTTCAACTTTTTAACCTTCTCAACTTTTTTTCCCAATTCTTTAACAGTATCAACTATGGAATCAAATTTTGTGTAAATATCAATAAGTCTAAAAAGTTTCTTCTTTTTATCAGACTTTATTTTCAACCAAGAATAATCTCCTCTTCTTATTTTTCCCCACATCTCGCATTCACCAGCCATTAACACTCTTGAAAGATCTGCATTTTTATTCCGAAGAGTCTCAAACTCATCATTTATTTTTGTCCTTATTTCTTTCTCAAAATCTTTGATAGTTTCAACATCCATATTTTTTTCTATCTCAGAAAAGAATTTAGCCTCCATTTATCTTTAGTTTATATAATTCACCTTCTGATAAATCAGATTTATCTAAACATTATACTAAATGAAAGAATCATATTGCATTAAAGATAAAATGGTAACTCCTTGCACTGAGCCAAGTGGTTACCAAACCGATAAAAGAGGAAGAACTCAATTCTTTTGTCATTGTGCGGTTTGTGGAATTAAAAAAGTAAGATATGTTAAAATGGGGACAACTGGAGCTGGAACAAAGAGAAAGACAAAAAACTAGTTAGCCCGTCTGAGAAGGCGGGCAAGCAAAATGGAGGAGATGTATTTGATACTGTTGTTGGAACAGCTGCAGATGCATTTGTTGAACATGCTTTGCCTTGGATGGCAAAAAAAACAGTTGAAATGGGGCGGTATGGAGCAAGTGAATTAATGAGAAATAAAAAACTACAGAAAAAAGCTGTAAATTATGGAATTAATAAATTGACTCCTTTTATTCAAGATAGTGTTGGGTCAGCAATGGATCAGCTTTCAACCAAAGTTAGACCAAAGAAAAGATATAAAACTAATAGACCAGATCTGGATGGAGCTGGAATTGATCCAATGACCGTTGTAAAAAAAGCGCCAGAAATTGCAATGTTGACTACTCAAGAATTGATTCCATCGTTGAAACCAGTTTATGATCGATATAAATCTGGTGATATCATGAAATCAGCTTTTGGATCGGATCATGGAATTACTTCTGGTAAATTCTGGAGACGACCCACAGCAAAAGAAGAAAAAAAATTGGGAATAATACGCAAAGGTTCTAATCCCGAATTATTTTTTAAATTTGAAAAACCTTCAAGAAGAATGAAAAAGTCAAGATTTTTTGAAAATAATCCAGAAGCTCTGGCAGATATGAATAACATTATTTCATCTAATCCTGACACATGGCCTCAGATATTAAGAACCAAATACCAGATTATTATTGATGATCACTTTTGGGAAAATAATCCTCTGACAAGTTTTGGAAGTGGAGTTGATATTCACAAAGCCATTCTTAAAGTTTCACCAAGAAAAGGATTTACACTTCCTGGTCATAAGTATACTGGCCCCGGTAATCCACTGGAATCTCAATTGAGATATGATCCTCAGACTGGTGAGATATTGGAAATCTTTGAACAACCAACTGGAAGAACAGATGCTGTAAGTATGCAACACGATGTTGATTACTCTGTATGTGGTAACAAACCATCAAGCGAACAAGTGAGGTGTAAAAATGAGGCTGATAGGAAAATGATAAAAGCATTAGATTCTATTCCTCGAAACCAGAGACAATGGGGGCATGCTTTGGCAAGAACAATGATTAACACAAAACAAAAACTTGGGCTTGGTCTTCAAAAAAACGCGCGTCGGCGTTGAGTAGTGATTGGTCTCAACAATTAGCCGATGAACTTCACAAACCAATCACAAGAAACTTTCAAAAGAGATCAGTAATCTCAAACGGAGTTGATGATATCTGGGCTGCTGATTTGGTTGAGATGCAAAAGTTTGCTAAGTGGAACAGGGGGATTAAATATTTGCTGATGGTAATTGATGTGTTTAGCAAGTATGGTTGGATAAGGGGTTTAAAAGACAAGAAAACTGAAACTGTTAGTAAAGCATTTGATGATATTTTTGAAAGAGGGCGACAACCAAAGATGTTGTGGACTGATAAAGGTTCTGAGTTTATCAGCAAACATTTCAAAGACTTTCTGAAAAGCAAAGGAATTAAACTATATCACACTGAAAATGAAGAGAAATCTAGTGTTGTTGAGAGATGGAACAGGACAATGAAAAACAAAATGTGGAAAATGTTCTCTGTGAATAACAACACTGTTTACGTGGATAAGATAGAACAGCTAGTTGATGATTACAATAATACGAAACATTCAAGTATTAAGATGTCTCCTGTTGAAGCGAGTAAAAAAAAGAATGAAAAAAAAGTTTGGTTGAATTTGTATGGCGATTCGATCTTCTTGAAACCTGATAAACCAAAGTTCGAGATTGGAGATCATGTTAGAATTTCAAAGTATAAGAGAAAGGTATTTGATAAAGGTTACACATCAAACTGGACTGAGGAGATATTTGTGATTGATAAAATTAATCCAACAAAACCTGTTACGTATTCTATTGTTGACTTGACAGGGGAATCGATAAAAGGATCTTTTTACAAACAAGAATTACAGAAATCAAAACAGCAGACTTTTAGAATAGAAAAGGTTATCAGACGAGATAACAAGAAAAAAATTGCATTAGTAAAATGGAGTGGATATCCTGATAAGTTTAACTCATGGGTTAGTTTCAAGGACCTTGTTGATTTTTAATACAAAATTTGTATTAAAAATCCAATTAATCAGTTTCTTCCTCAATGTCAGAAATATCTAAATCTGAGATATTAACATTCACAACAGTCTCATCATCACTTTCACTATCTCCTTCTTCCTCTTTTATTGTTAGTAAAGATTCTCGAGGTTTCAGTGGTTTAACATAACACTCATGTACTTTTACTTGAAGAGATGTGACAGTCTTGCTCAAGAATATTCCTTCAACTATCAATGCCATTTTGACATTGCAATACTGATCAACATATTTAAGGGGATTCAAAGCTTTTTTCGCCTTGGTATTAAACAAAGAAAGTATTTTCTTTGACTTCTCAGAATAGATAAGTTTTGCGTAAAGAACTGGAGCAGATGACTCATCTTGTCGTGTTTTCTTTTTCCCTTTTTTATCAGTATATTCAACCTGTTTATAATAGAAAAGAGAAGACAGGGTTGATGCTGTGTCAGCTCCATATTCACTTTCAAGATGTTTGCAACATAATTCCCTGATATTACTCAAAGTATCAAAAAATGCTTTTTCCTCCGTATTTGGTTCACTATCTTTTCCCCAGAGACAAACTGGAATACTATAACCAACTAACTTTCCTGTTTCTTGGTTTTTCTTTTCACTTACTCCAAAAGAAAAAAGAAGTGGAGTTTCAATATTATTACCAGTGGTCCTTTCTTTCCATTTGGATACTTGACTTCAATTGGAATCCGTTTGTATTTGATTTTGCTATCCTTTACTTTGAATTCTTTGGCTTCTTTGAAAATAATATTTTCTGGTGAGAGACGATCGTAACTTGACAACTGCATTTTTATTATATAGTAAATATTATTTTCTTAAATTAACATTCCTCAACACATTCTTTTAAATCCTCAAAATCTTGATCTGATGAGCTCATTAATTTTAAGTAAAAATTATCTATTCTTTCATCTTTTGCAAGAGCAAGTAACGAACCTGTTAAACATCTCTTAAATGAATCTAATTCACTATCCATTCTCTCATAAACTCCTCTAACAAAACTTTTACCAAACTCTTCATAATGGGGAATCTCAACCATTTTCATCATCATATTATCCAAAAGTTTATAATTATTTAAGACTCGGTCTGCAATTTTCATCTTTCGTGGATCGTCTGATTTAATTATGATTTCTAATGCTTCTTCGAGTTCTGATCTTCTATTTTTTTCACTACACCCAGTCTCTATTTCAATATCTTTATCTTTACACAGATCTTTTAGATAATTTTTAAATGCCTCCATTTTTATTAATAGGAAAAATTATTTTTTTAAATCATTTTTATATAATCTTAAAATAAATGCTTACTACTAGCGGTCCCGAATTTGATGAATTTGAAGTTGAACCATGGATGGATTTTGAACCATCTAATCCATATAGTTTTATGGATCTATTTCTTAACCATCCTTATAAAATTCTTTTACTTAAAATTTACAGAGGAAATCTCGATAAAAAATTTAAAGATATTGATTTAGGCCTTATTAACGAAACTGATTTTTACTTCAAAATGTTAGATAACTATAAAAGGTATAGAATTTCTTTTGATCATTATGATGAACTTTTTCCTGATAATAAACTTTACTTTTTCAAATATAAAATTGATAACTTTGACTTTGACTTTGACTTTGACTTCATGAGATTAGTTGAAAATTGGCATGATAAAAAAACTTTATTATTTAATAATGTAAAAGAAATTGATTTAAATAAACATGACCTGGGAAAACAACCAATTTCAATAAATGAACAAATGAAAAGAAATTGGATTAAAAAACAAAAAAATATGAAACTTCAAATTGCATTATTGGACCCAGAAGTTTATAATAATGATGAAGTTTTTAAAAAAGTAATAAAAAATACTGATAAACAGAAATTTTTAATAAAAAAACTTAAACATCGTTTATCTATCCATGGATTGGAAGATTTTTTAAGAATAACTTTAGGAACCCCATTTAAATCTATAGTAAATGAGGAAGATGAAACGTTTTATGAAACTTTGCAAATCTGTCAAAAAATCTATAATTGACCCTCCCACCCTCCCCAAATCCGATAAAAAGATGAATTACCTGCAAACTCACAGAGTAGTTATAAGAGGATGATTTACCATTCAAATTCACCCCTGATTAATTTCTGTCATTTCCCGCGAGCCACGAAGTGGCGAGCCATTAATTTCTGTCTTTTCCACAATTTTCAAAATCTTCAAATTTAATCGGATTTTTTGATTTTTTGAAGTAGAAATTTTGGGAAAAAATGGAAAAAAAACCCTGATTAATTTCTGTCATTTTTGTACTAAGTGGTTGGATGACAGAGTTAATCAGGAAATGACAGAAATTAATCAGGGGTGAAATTGAATGGTAAAGCATCCTCTTATAACTACTGGTACCTTGTTACTCTGTTACCTTATTGTTACCTTGTTACTCTGTTTCCTTGTTTCCCTGGGATAGGGCAAATATACTCTAGCTAAATAATGTTGCAATTTTAAAGAATCATTTTCATTTATAATTTATACATTTATTTTTACAAGCCATGTCGAGTTAGGTTTTGGTGTAAAGATAATTCATTGCACTATAATTCATTCCCGGTCGAAGAGGTGTTGAAAATTGGATATTTTAGAAACTACAGTTATACTAATATGAAAGCACCGTTTTCACTCTTGGCCCTGTTTACAAGGAGGGAGGGTAACCCTGGTGTTGTGGAGCGGGTTGTGTAGTCGGGGTCAAAAATAACTCGATGCCTATTTTCTATGTCATCTTGTCTACTTGTTGTGTCGTTTTGCCGATTTGTCATGTCATCCTGTCTACCCGTTGTGTCGTCGAGATCAGGTAAAGCCGAGAGTCGGCAGTTAAGTCTGACGTCAGGCCTTGTACAACTGACCTCTAGAAGTCACAAAAAAATTTTGAACACTAAATTAAAGTGGTAAATGGAGGAAACCGGCTTGTAGTGATCTAGTATTCAAGGCAAAACTGAACTGAGTATACTAGTTACTCAATTTCCTCGTGTTGTGCGATTTTCAACGATTGTCTCCATAACAGATAAGGTGTGATTAAAAAACGAATTCAATTAAACTTCAGCGTTGTGTGATATTGACTGAAAGCACCCAAACGTTACACCTGTTGTAGGACTGTATAGCACCGCAAGTGATCCCCGACCGCAAATGATCCCGAGACCGCAAGTGATCCACAAAATGGACCACAAATGATCCCGGTTCCTAAGAATATGTGCTGCTCTTTGATTTCCTTTCCTCAGTTTTAATTTAAACATTTTCACCGTTAACGATCACTTGCAGGTCACGTGTCTAATATTTCAACAATGAATTTGTCACATATTGTTAAGGCTACCGAGCTAAACCTGTTTGCCAAGTTTCATGACGACTGATTTCAAATGCCACTTCGCCGAATTATGCAAATTATGAGGTGACCCATGCCTTAACATGCCTAAGTGATAATTTTCATAAAAACCTAGTTATCCGTTTTTTGGTAAGATAGGATAGGACGCACTACTCGTAGTCTGATCCATGTCATGGAACGTTCGCATTTCAGCGAACAAAGGAAGTTCTTGGCTACTGATATTGGCTTCTAGACTTAGATGATAGATGAGATCAGGGTAAAGGGAAAATGAAATCAATGGATAAATTGATCTTATTAGACATCACAGTGTCCTTCAATATGGCGTCAGATCGGAGACAAAATCGATACTCAGATTTCGTGGCCTTAGAAACACTTCTTCGCTTCGAAAATTGTTCTTCGAGTCATTCTCTGTTGTCTTCGAGGCGTCGGTTCCATGTCTTCGAGTCGTCGCATCCCTCGTTTCATTGTGCTATTTTCTTCGGGGCACCGCTGGCTTTTCTTCGTGGCGTCGCTATGGGCTTATGTCGTCGTTGCGTCATTTTTATGTCTTCGTACTTGGGTAGGTACTTGATGTATAGGGACATACATTGTACCGACTTTACTTGCATAAATTATACCTTCCCTTTTTTGCTTGGTACCTTGTTACTCTGTTACCCTGTTACCATGTTACCTTGTTACCCTGTTATCTTTTTACTCTGTTACCTTATTGCTCTGTCCCCTTGTTACTCTGTTGTCATTTTTTAAAGTTTAGTGTATTTTTGCACGGCAAATCACATTTTTTTTCCCCGTATAGACGCGTTGTTTTTTTTTTGGGGGGGGGGGGTGGGGAAGTAAGCTCGTGGTTTATGGTTTGCATTACAAATCCGTCTTCGGTCCGTCTTCGTTCAGAGTAATTATTAGCAATCAGCTTTCGTCGGTATATTTTTCCTCTTATGGTTTCTTAGTTGACGGAAATAAAACAAGTTTCCTTTTTTGAGAACAGCGCTTGGACCAAATTATTCTATTTTTACGATCAGATATTTTGCATAAAACACTGAGTCTTAAGGCGTCCTTGTAAAATGACTTAACAACGCGGTCAGGGTCCTGTACAGTACCGCAAGTGATCCCCGACCGCAAATGGTCCCGAGACCGCAAGTGATCCCCAAAATGGACCGCAAATGATCCTCGACCGCAAGTGATCCCCAAAGTCGACCGCAAATGATCCCGTGAAAAATTGAGGAATGGATTGGATCTTCGGGACTGATTATAAAAAGGAAACTTTTTCTTTTGCCTTCTAAACAAAAAGGCATGGAGAACACCAGATCTCAGGTCAATATGTACAAGGCGAAAAAAAATGGAATAAATCTGAAAACGACATGGTTTCAAGAATGTATTATCGCTGTAAAAGAAAATCTTTAATTTTGTATTTATTTTGTCTTTTAACGCCTAGAAGCTCAACTTGTCTACTGAGGAATACAAAGCCGGGCACCCTTTACATAACAAGCGCTTTTAAAATTGACTTTACAGATCTTTTTGGAAGTGTCGAATTCATTTTCAGATATTTAATTATGATTAATCTCTGAAGTGTTAATTCTACGTGATAAACAGCAAGACATTTGTTTGTAACCCAAGTGCTTGTTACGAAACAAGACATGATTTAAAATAAACAAACGTCAAAATGCCCCCGAACTTATCAATGTTCACTGAATTTGGTTTTATTTCGAAATAGCAACTTCGTTACAGCTTATGAACATGTTGCGAATAGTTATATTGACGCTTATATGTATATTCATTTGTTGTGCCTTTGCTGGAGACAGTTACCAGGAATCTAAACCTGGTAAAGAAAAACACAAAAGCGAACCCAGCCGGAAAGAATGCCAACATTCGGATTACGGTAAGCACATGGCTAGGTATTCCATTTAACAAGTATTTGGAGACTGACGGGACCATAGTAATACACGAAAAAATTGCTATTGTTATAACGGGAATAGTGTTCCTGAGCTTCTAGATTTTCTGCTCCCAGACTCTATACTCGCGCTATCCTTCGCCCTCGGCGATCGCAGGTCTTTCCCATGTCACCTCAAGATTAAGCTTTAAGGTTAAATGTTGCAGGTATACTCCGACGACAGCGTCTTTTGCGATAATTGCCAGATGTTAGAGGACTTCGATTTTATGCAATGAAGAAGGACACGCTAATTCATAACTGCAGTCCATAACAGACATTGTATTACCTCAACGAACCTTTTAATATATAATTTCGTTTTGTTAGTGTTTAAAGCCCGAAAGAGTTTCTCCTAATCATATACAGACGTTCGCAGTTCGAACCTATGACAAGGAATGCCAAGAAATTAACGATCACGTTCACTGTGATAAAAGTTATTATTTTCAAAAGATGATAGTAAGTTTAGCCGATTAATTGATTATGAGAAAATTCTTATCTAATATCCACGAATTCCTTCTTTTTAAAGCGTAGCCTTTGAGCAGTCGGGTGCATTTTAAACTCATTGTCTCCTGCCAGATTTTTGGTATTTTTGACTATGCAACTTTAAAACATCATATCTCTGCTGTTATTTACAGTACCATATCAAGCTATACATCAATGGAAAGGACAAAAATTAAACTTTCAGAAAAAAAATATTTCGGACTCAGGAAACCCATAATATTCCGCACAAAAAAAAAAAAGAAAATTTTTAGATAATTATTTTTAAAAAAATTTTAAAGAGTGTAATTTTAGCCACACAAGCAGTACATTAGGTTTTTTACAGTCAATAGACGGTTTTTTCTTCAATATCTTAGCAAAACAGCCTGAATATCGGTCGGAAATATAGAGCGACTAAAAATATTCTAGAAATTCATTTTGTTGACATAAT
This sequence comes from Porites divaricata, assembly GCA_038088405.1. Lineage (NCBI taxonomy): Eukaryota > Metazoa > Cnidaria > Anthozoa > Scleractinia > Poritidae > Porites > Porites divaricata. The sequence goes on along the minus strand of JBBMOI010000003.1, from coordinate 29,737,531 downwards.
CGGATTATGCAAATGACGGCAGAGCTAATTGGGATAATGAATTCAATACTTGAGCGTCCCTCGTGGTCAAGTGTTGACATAACACAAACGCTTTGTTTTTTTCGGTTTCCATCGAAATATCGAGTAAAGACAATCTACAATGACTTTGCTGATATAATTCATCAAAATAAGCAAGGATTTGACGGCAAAAAAGCGAACCGAAGGCCAAACGGGAAGGAATTCATTGCATTTCAACAACATGTGCTCGAGCCGACTATCGGCATGCAAGATTCAAAACTGTTTTCTTACCTAGATTTTCCCGTCTGTTTTGCTTGTTATCCTCCAAAATCCTTCAAAGTAATTTGCTTGACTTGTATTTGGTTGAAATTCGTCGATACAAGCTTTCATTCTTCGCAAAAGAAGTCACAAAAACCTCTCACAGAGATCGGAAATTTTTCCAGAAATTGAAAGACCGTTGCGTGAAGCTCAAACTACTTAGGGGCTGGAAACTAGGCCCATATTTGGCTAAACCTATTGACTTCCTGTGGGCCAAATTTGGGAGCAATCGGAAGTAACGCAATTTTTTGCGAGGTGATAACCTCATCGTTCCTGAAGCTCCGATTTTGCAATCGGCGGAAGACTAAAAAGAATTCCAAGAACGCTTGATATAAATGTAACGCACACCGACACCGTGAATAGCTCAAAAATAAATTCTAATCGTTTACTGGAGAAAGGTATGACCAGCTAGTAGTATAGAAGTCAGTGCGATAAATGCAGCCGAACGGTAATGTTCATGACAAGAGCCAGCGAATAAATTCCTTTTCAAACTGAACTCCAAGCTTAATGCATGACGGTTTTCAATGACAAAGGCAGGGAAAAATCCCTGAATGTTAATATATACTCGGCAGGAAGTTAAGCCAGCCGATTAGTATTTTCTTAATACTTCCATTTTTCCCTCTGTAAACAAGTTTCAGTTCTTGTTGGTTCCTTTTATAAAGCTGTATACATGTGAAGACGTCACCAAAGGGGAAGTAAATAACATCCAACTGGATGGTCTTCTATAAGACTGAAGGTGATCTGGTTCGCCGTTTTGTGACTACAATTTATTTTCATTTGTGAGCTCCAAATGGTCACTAAGTTTTGGGTCGCGTTGATCGAAGCGAATGCCGTTTTCTGGAACGAAAATCGTTACTTAACAAATCTTTGCAGTTATTTGCTGCTAATAATCATCAAAATCATTTTTCCAAGTGGAAAAATTGACGCGAAGCCGGAAGTTGACACTTTACTCTAAAAACATTTATGAGCGAGTCTTGAACTGCCGTAACAGTTAGCCATAAGTTTAAAAAAGCAAGTTCATAAAATTAGATTGTCCCACCTGTTTAAGTGTGGAAGATACCCGTGTCGTTCAGATTTCAAGTTGTTGTTCACTCTGACTCTAAAATAAAATTTTCTTCCTCTACTTGCCGATGATTTGCGCAATTCAAATGCAGATTTGGGCACTACTATGTGTAAATAAATACTCTTTATTATGACATTTTGCAATAACAATAATCTTTTCTCAAATTTGCTGTGCCCTGATTGGATGCAAAGCCCCCTCCAAATTTCCGAAGGGGGCTCCCCCAAAAGGGACGAGCACTTTTCATGTGGAGCGTTTCAATCACGTGGCGATCAGCTACACAACTTTATTGGAATGAAAGAAAGTTTAAAGGGCAAAAATGTTCATCTCCCACGGGAATGGTTTGGTAAACCAAAATGGCTGTGTTTTCATTGTTCTGGGACAGAAAGGGTGCGTTCGATGGGAAATTTAAAATCCGGATTTCGGATTTGTAATCGAACGCGAAATCCGAAAACGGATTTAAACGCTGAGATATCTGTTTTTTGGATTTCCTTTTTACCGTTCGATTGGGAAATCCGAAAAAGGATTTGAAAAACTGTCCTTAAGAACAGTGATTTCTTGCACGCGCACGCCTAATTAGCAAAAAGGAGACCGTTGTTCACGAGAATAGTTTTGCAAATCCTTTTTCGGATTTCCCAATCGAACGGTAAAAAGGAAATCCTTGAAATCCGGATTTGGATTTCTTAATTGAAATCCACCCAGAGGACGGATTTCTCGGAAGTGAGATTTTGCGTTCGATTCTGGATTTCAAAATCGAACGTAACCATATATAGCGGACTTGAGTCACGTGACGTCATATGAAACCGTTCTGCTGGCCAGTCGAGGCTTGTTATGAGCGTGAGACTGTGCTGGCGTTGTAGTACCTGGTTGCATCAAAACCACGGCAATAGTGCAATTCGCCGCTTAAGAAACGTGAAGGGAACTGGAGCCGAAATGCGTCCCGCAATAGTTTCTGGGATCTTACTGGGGATACGCGGTTTAGCCTCTGTTTCAAAGCGAGGGTGCAAAAGCTATTGATATGAAAATGCCTTTTTGTACGTCAGGCGAAGAAAACTCATTTTTCAATTAAAAAATGTTTTGCACTTAGCCTCGCTTTGAAAGTGAGATTCTTTTTGGAACTCGCAAATGGTCTATTTTTTCGAAAATCCCTCAATAAGAATGAGAAAGACCACGTTTTAAGAGCCCGCGAGACTGAGCTCCCGACCCAAACCCTTGTTTTCGCTAAAACCGCTGTACACCACAACCTGGTTGAGGTCATTTTTTCCCAATGAGGGCCTCAGGGGAATTTGCCTTTTTTTTTTGCCTTTGTCTTTTCATACATTGTTTCCATATGCACAGGAATAGGACAAAATTTGAAAGGTACAGTTCTTAAGAGTATTATCACGTGACCTTTTTGAGAAATAAAAATATACAAGCTAAAGAGGTCAAGTCCAAAGCCGCCTTCTGTTACCTTTGATCAATAAAACTACTGCCCAACAGGAGTACCCCTGGGGACACAGAAAAAACCCACAACTAAGAACCTGTATTTTCTGAAGTTAGCCTAAACAAGTTTTTACATAAATGGGTAATTAGCACAAATTTAGGCTATTTAGGTTCTTAAATAGGTTGTTACTTTCTGAAGAAAAAATACAGTGTAGCTAAGAGTATTAACTATTATTTGGCTCATTCCTCAGGGAAAACCTGCATAACATTATACTGCAGTTGGAGTAATAAGGCACCCATGTCTCCCAAGAGAATCCTGAATGCAGACTTACCTTATTTGCCCAAGTGTACTGAACTTTTTTTATAGATTAGATTACAACCTGTGTCAAGTTCTAGACTTAACAGGTCCTTGTACAGAGTGGGCTCAACTGGCAAATTTTAGCCCAACAGGTTCCCAGAAACCAGGTTCTTGGTTTTGGGTTTTTTACTGTATAGTAACTTTTGGGGACCAGTTAACAATAACAATAAAATCGAGACCAAATTAAGGCTGCATTCATTATGTATCCTACAGGAGGGGGGGCGGGGGCAGAGGATTTTAGGGAGGGTTCTCAAATTTTTAGAGCAAAAAAAGGGGGGATATGAAAACTGTTTAAATATCTCCTGGGGGATGCTTATTTTTTGAAAGATTCTGTCTAGCTTTTGTAATAGTTTTAAAAAGTGAAAAAAGAAATGATATGCAAGGATTGTAAGCAACAAGGGTACCTCTATTATTCTGAGAGACTATAGTACTTATTTTGAAGTTTTTCAAGCAGTGTGCCTGGCCTGTAGATGTAATGTTTCGATACAGTATAGAAAGTAAAACATCTAAAATGGAAACATTTAATGCAACCTCAGTCTAAGCAGTGCAAACTGCAAAGCACGGTTTGTTTTTCTAGCCTTTTAATAAAAATTGACAACGTTTGCGTTATCTTTGCCTAAGAAAATATGTAATTTGTAGCTGTATACAGCGAAATTAATACTACAGAGAAAACTTGTAACTGTGCAGTACACGAGCGGCTCCCTACTGGTCTGGCTAATCGAAGAGCGAACTTGAGCTAGTACCGTGTGTAACAAATTTATAATTTTCATTTTAGCACATATTTCAAGCTCTTCGCAAGATCAGAATCAAAAGATCATCTTTTTACATTACAAGGGAGGGTTTTTTAAGCGATAGATAGGCACGATCAATTTTTAAAGAATTTACTTTTCAAATATTCACCGAATTTTGTTTGGAAGTTTTAGCGGCCAAGTGGCTGAGCCATTGCACATTCATGCAATTATATTTCTGCTCCGTTGCATTTGCCCAATTATTTTATTCAACAATCAAACTTATCTATAAACAAACTATGTTTAGTTAAGTACCGAAAAAGTGCTGTGAGAATTTAAAGACGTTCGTAGCTCAGGCTTAACCATTTTCAGATACGAGTAGGTAAATGAAAGGGGGAAGGATAGTTCTTTGCAACTGTATGAGCCACGATTAAGTTATTTTAATGATAACGCCAGAATTAATTATTGTAAATCTCCTTCAGTTCACCAACATGGCGGCCCCTCGAGGACTCGTCAAAACTGTCATTCCTGTATCTTTGAAACCAAAGAACCTTAGAATATCCATTCAGTATTTAGGACACCATTCTAAGATTACATGCCGAAAATCAGCCAAATCGATGAGGTACCGTGTCAGGCCGAAGTTCGAATTTTCCAGAAAATCACTCTTACGAGTTTTTGCAGCCTTGTAATTGCTTAACTAGTAGCGAAAAGCGCGGGCTTTTTGGCGGCAAAAAAGGATTAAAGTCTATCTTTAACTAGCTAAAATTTTTTCATTCTCGATATTTTTGACCAACTAGTTGGATTTTACTAACTGAAAACAATTATTCCTCTCGCCCTCATGGCCTCTGAGAATTCAATAGCCCATGAGGCCCTCTGCCACATGGGCTATTGACTCAGAGCCCATTCGGGCTCGAGGAATAATTGTTAAATAGCCCTGCTTGTATACAAGTAGAGCAAAACAGGTCAGGTGACTTATAAAAGACTTTAATAACTCCTAATAAAAATACATTTATTAACCCAGCAAGGCTAATTGACGATCCAGACAGTTTGGCTGAAAATTTGATGACAAGTATTTTAAGCCTGAATTTTAACAGCCTTGCCCCGTTTGAGAAAACAGATTTTGTGACGTCACGGTCCAAGGAATATCACGTGATGCTTGGGATGAATTTTCCAAAACTATTTTAGTGAGATATATCTTATCAGATCTTTGTGGGACCCTTTATTTGGATTCTTCTGCGTCAGTTAAAAAGATCTTTGCATTCTCTGTCGGGGGTCTTTTAGCGTTTAACCCATGCCTTAACTTGCCTGAGCAGGCAACAGTGGAAACAATAATTGAATATTGAGATTCTGTAGTCTAGTAATTTTTACTGTTCCCAAGTTTTTTCCTTAACGACACTAAATGGTGTTGACGGCTACAGAGCCCGGGGGGTACTCACGAAAGTTTTACGCCAGGAGGCTCAACCCCGAGATCCAACCCCTTACCCTTTTATATACCAATTTTGACCGAAAAGATGCCCCTTTCGTATAACTTCTATTGACAAATGGTACCCCTTTCACATACCTGGTTTAGAATTTTGCGTTCTTTACTGTAAAGTAAATGCACTGTCTTCGAAATATGAATACATCACTGACAAAACCAGAACGTTTTCTCGACTTTTTTACAGCCAAAAAATGCATCTGTCTAGTAACCCTTTAATTGGGGGCCTTTTTACAGATCGAAATGCCAGATTTCCCCACCCTTTCATATATACTGTACAGTACCGCAAGTGATCCCCGACCGCAAATGATCCCGAGACCGCAAGTGATCCCCAAAATGGACCGCAAATGATCCTCGACCGCAAGTGATCCCCAAAGTCGACCGGAAATGATCCCGAAAGAAAAATAGGAATGGCCTGGACTCAAGTTTGCGGATCATTATCTCAATTTTATTATTATTACAGAAAGTCACATTAAAAGCGAATAATTACATAAAAACTAAATGAAAAAATGTCTTTCAAGACTTTGTTAAATCAAATAAAAGCAAACAAAAAATAAACTTTCAACATACCGTTATTAAAACTTGAATTTCATTAAGTCAAAGAAACACAGCTGCAACTCATCGCAGTGTCTTATTTAGTTACGATTTCAAAATTAAGCTTAAAACAGTAGACTTTACATACTATAGTTAACTTCCAAATAGATAAGAACTTTCTCATAATCAATTAATCGGCTAAACTTACTATCATCTTTTGAAAATAATAACTTTTATCACAGTGAATGTGATTGTTAGTTTCTTGGCATTCCTTGTCATAGGTTCGAACTGCGAACGTCTGTATATGATTAGGAGAAACTCTTTCGGGCTTTAAACACTAACAAAACGAAATTATATATTAAAAGGTTCGTTGAGGTAATACAATGTCTGTTATGGACTGCAGTTATGAATTAGCGTGTCCTTCTTCATTGCATAAAATCGAAGTCCTCTAACATCTGGTAATTATCGCAAAAGACGCTGTCGTCGGAGTATACCTGCAACATTTAACCTTAAAGCTCAATCTTGAGGTGACATCGGAAAGATCTGCGATCGCCGAGGGCGAACGATAGCGCGATAGAGAGTCTGGGAGCAGAAAATCTAGAGGCTCAGAACACTATTCCCGTTATAACAATAGCATTTTTTCGTGTATTACTATGGTCCCGTCAGTCTCCAAATACTTGTTAAATGGAATACCTAGCCACGTGCTTACCGTAATCCGAATGTTCGCATTCTTTCTGGCTGGGTTAGTAAAAATAAACATAACTACCGCTTACCTCGCTTTTGTGTTTTTCTTTACCAGGTTTAGATTCCTGGTAACTGTCTCCAGCAAAGGCACAACAAATGAATATACATTTATCCGTCAATATAATGACTATTCGCAACATGTTCATAAGCTGTAACGAAGTTGCTATTTCGAAAGAAACCAAATTCTGTGAACATTGATAAGTTCGGGGGCATTTTGACGTTTGTTTATTTTAAATCATGTCTTGTTTCGTAACAAGCACTTGGGTTACAAACAAATGTCTTGCTGTTTATCACGTAGAATTAACACTTCAGAGATTAATCATAATTAAATATCTGAAAATGAATTCGACACTTCCAAAAAGATCAGTAAAGTCAATTTTAATTGACTTTACTTATGTAAAGGGTTCCCGGCTTTGTATTCCTCAGTAGACAAGTTGAGCTTCTAGGCGTTAAAAGACAAAATAAATACAAAATTAAGGAATTTTTTTTTTACAGCGATGATACATTCTTGAAACCATATCATTTTCAGATTTATTCCAATTTTTTTCGCCTTGTACAAATTGACCTGAGATCTGGTGTCCTCCATGCCTTTTTGTTTAGAAGGCAAAAGAAAAAGTTTCCTTTTTATAATCAGTACGGTCCTTCTTTGTAATCAGTCCCGAAGATCCAATCCATTCCTCAATTTTTCACGGGATCATTTGCGGTCGACTTTGGGGATCACTTGCGGTCGAGGATCATTTGCGGTCCATTTTGGGGATCACTTGCGGTCTCGGGATCATTTGCGGTCGGGGATCACTTGCAGTACTGTACAATACTTCAACTAGTGAAATCACTACCCTTTTATATACAGTCAAGCCCCGCTTTACACCTCATTGTTACGGACAGTTTGTTTTGTCCCTGGGGAAAGAAAGCCCTTACATTTTCTCTAAATTTAACCTCGCTTAATGCGGACAACAAGTTAATATGGACACTTTCTATGACCCCCTCACTGTCCGGAATTAACGGGGTTTGACTGTACTTGAAGCCTGAAAAAGATTCCCCTTTCGAGCGGAGCCTCCCCGTATAGGCCATTATAGGGAGTACTTCCCCCCCCCCCTCCCCCTAGAGCTGTATCCACGAATTCCTTCTTTTTAAAGCGTAGCCTTTGAGCAGTCGGGTGCATTAATAGACAAAAAAGAATTCCAAGAACGCTTGATATAAATGTAACGGGCACCGACACCGTGAATAGCTCAAAAATAAATTCTAATCGTTTACTGGAGAAAGGTACGACCAGCTAGTAGTATAGAAGTCAGTGCGATAAATGCAGCCGAACGGCTATGTTCATGACAAGAGCCAGCGAATAAATTCCTTTTCAAACTGAACTCCAAGCTTAATGCATGACGGTTTTCAATGACAAAGGCAGGGAAAAATCCCTGATTGTAAATATATACTCGGCAGGAAGTTAAGCCGGCCGAAATAGTATTTTTTTTAATACTTGCATTTTTCCCTCTGTAAACAAGTTTTAGTTCTTGTTGGTTCCTTTTATAAAAGCTGTATACACGTGAAGACGTCACCGAAGGGGAAGTAAATAACATCCAACTGGATGGTCTTTTATGAGACTGAAGGTGATCTGGTTCGCCGTTTTGTGACTACAATTTATTTTCATTTGTGAGCTCCAAACGGTCACTAAGTTTGGGTCGCGTTGATCGAAGCGAATGCAGCTCTCTGGAACGAAAATCGTTACTTAAGAAATCTTTGCAGTTATTTGCTGCTAATAATCATCAAAATCATTTTTCCAAGTGGAAAAATTGACGCGAAGCAGGAAATTGACACTTTACTCTAAAAACAAATGAGCGAGTCTTGAACTGCCGTAACAGTAAGCCATAAGTTTAGAAAGCAAGTTCATAAAACTAGATTGTCTCACCTGTTTTAAGTGTGGAAGATACCCGCGTCGTTCAGATTTCAAGTAGTTGTTCACTCTGGCTCTAAAATATAATTTTCTTCCTCTACTTGCCGATGATTTGCGCAATTCAAATGCAGATTTGGACACTACTATGTGTAAGTAAATACTCTTTATTATGACATTTTGCAATAACAATAATCTTTTATCAAATTTGCCGTACCCTGATTGGATGCAAAGCCTCCTCCAAATTTCCCAAGGGGGTAAGGGACTAGCACTTTTCATGTGGAGCATTTCAATCACGTGGCGATCAGCTATACAACTTTATTAAAACAAAAGAAAGTTTTAAATGGCAAAAATGTTCATCTCCCGCGGGAATGGTTTGGTACACCAAAATGGCTGTCTTTTTATTGTTCTGGGACACAAAGGGTGCGTTCGATTGGGAAATCTGGATGTAGATTTTAAAATCCGGATTTCGGATTTTTAATCGAACGCGAAATTCGGAAACGGATTTAAACGCTGAGATATCTGTTTTTGGATTTCCTTTTTACCGTTCGATTGGGAAATCCGAAAAAGGATTTGAAAAACTGTCCTTAAGAACAGCGGTTTCTTGCACGCGCACGCTTAATTAGCAAACAGGAGACCGTTGTTCACGAAAATAGTTTTGCAAATCCTTTTTCCGATTTCCCAATCGAACGGTAAAAAGGAAATCCTTGAAATCCGGATTTGGATTTCTTAATTGAAATCCACCCAGAGGACGGATTTCTCGGAAGTGAGATTTTGCGTTCGATTCTGGATTTCAAAATCGAACGTAACCATATATAGCGGACTTGAGTCACGTGACGTCATATGAAAACGTTCTGCTGGCCAGTCGGGGCTTGTTATGAGTGTGAGACTGTGTTGGCCTTGTAGTACCTGGATGCATAAAAACCACTCAGATAGTGCAAGAAACGCGAAGCAAAAGCAAACTGGAGCCGAAATGCGTCCCGCAATAGTTTCTGGGATCTTACTCGGGATACGCGGTTTAGCCTCTGTTTCAAAACGAGGGTGCAAAAGCTATTGATATGAAAATGACTTTTTGTACGTCAGGCGAAGAAAACTCATTTTTCAATAAAAAAAAATGTTTTGCACTTGGCCTCGTCTTGAAAGTGAGATTCTTTTTGGAACTCGCAAATGGCCTATTTTTTCGAAAATCCCTCAATAGGAATGACAAAGACCACGTTTTAAGAGCCCGCGAGACTGAGCACCCAACCCAAACCCTTGTTTTCGCTAAAACCGCTGTACACCACAACCTTGTTGAGGTCATTTTCTTTTCCCAGTGAGGGCCTCAGGGGAATTTGCCCCTTTGTCTTTTCACGTATTATTTCCATATGGACAGGAATAAGACAAAATTTGAACGGTACAGTTCTTAAGAGTATTATCAAATGACTTTCTTTGAGAAATAAAAATATACAAGCTAAAGAGGTCTAGTCCAAAGCCGCCTTCTGTTACCTTTGATCAATAAAACTACTGCCAAACAGGAGTACCCCTGGAGACATACAGTACGGTAAAAACCGGCAACTAAGAACCTGCATTTTCTGAAGTTAGCCTAAACAAGTTCTTACATAAATGGATAATTTGCACAAATTTAGGCTATTTAGGTTCTTAAATAGGTTGTTACTTTCTAAAGAAAAAATACAGTGTAGCTAAGAGTATTAACTATTATTTGGCTCATTCCTCAGGGAAAACCTGCATCACATTACAATTGCAGTTGGAGTAATAAGCCACCCACGTCTCCCAAGAGAATCCTGAATGCAGACTTACCTTATTTACCCAAGTGTACTGAATTTTTTTTATAGATTTTAGAAAATAAAAACCTGTGTCAAGTTCTAGCCTTAACAGGTCCTTGTACAGAGTGGGCCCAACTGGCACATTTAGCCTAACAGGTTCCCAGAAACCAGGTTCTTGGTTTTGGGTTTTTTACTGTATTTTAACTTTTGGGGACCAGTTAACAACGACAATAAAATCAAGAACAAATTAAAGAGAGACTAATTTTTTTATCTACCTTTCTTCGACAACATGCTGTGTATTTTTTTTTTAAAAAATTAAGCTTGCTAGCTGATTGCCTCAAATTTAAATGTCCACCTAATAATTCCCACAGTTTCTAGCAAAATATTGAGTTAATTGTAATCTGAAATTAATGCTATACAATACAGAAATCAGGTTCAATGCTCTGGTCCAGTAAATCCTCAGTTAAGGCCCTACCTTTTTTCAGGGTGTGCGACAAAAGCAGACTGCAGACTTGCTAACTGAGAAAATCCTTAAATAAGAATGTCCGACACCAGGTTTTATGAGCAAGTGAGACTGAGCACCCCACACAAACCCTTTCTTTCACTAAAACCACTGGATGCCACAACCTGGTTGAGGTCACTGTTATCTACGGTCTTCCACAAACTGGCAGGTAAACGAGGTAAACATTGTTGTGAAATGCTCTACCAGATTCCCTATCCCTAAACTAGACTGGTAAAAGATTTAAAGTTAAGGGAAGGGATGAGAAATCTGTTAAGGCATTTCACAATATTGTTTACCTGGTTTACCTGCCAGCTGCAAGTCTGCATTTGTTGCACACAGCTTTTTGCATGGTAGGATTAATCCAAATGAAAAGGTGTGTATTAATCAACCCATTGAGACTCAATATCGACATACAAATTTCCTGGACTGACATCCATACATTCTGTACATTTCCTTAAACAATTAGCTGAGAAAATTCATTTGAAGATCAAAACATTTTACCGAAGGTGATCATTTTATTCACAACTCTCATAACTTTTTTTCTTAATCATGTAGTGATATCGAGAAAATTGTTGTTGGTCACTATTGGGATTTAAAGGGTTAAATCTTAGGGTGCATTTCTTTGGCAACAATATTCAAATCTGGATATTTGAATCTGAAAAGCATGGATTCCAGTGGCACATCCAGATCTTCAGATAAGGGAGGGGCCCGCTGATCCAGATCCTGAGAACAGTGGGAGGGGGGGGGGGGGCTGTTTTCTGCCCTTCAGGCCTCAGTTTAGTCTAACAATAACGGGGGGCCCTGGGCCCCCCTGCATCTGCCACTGGATTCACAATATATGCATAACTTTAAAACTGGATCGTCAAAGGGTACAAATGGCAACCGACTTTTTTGCAAAATAAAACAGTGTACGAGGCCCACACAGTGTTTTTGCAGGCACAGTTTGACTAACAAAAACAATGTTTACAAACAAGAATATAGCTACAGAAGCCTTATTTTTATGAGTATCATTTCTTTTACATAGCACCTCCAAACGACCTGAGATCAAAAATCTTAACTTGGATTCTTCCAAAGAAATGCACCCTGACAAACTTAACAGTTCATAAATTTTCACCTAATTCAGAAATTTTGAAAGTTGAATTTTTAATCAATTTAGTAACCAGAGCTGGCGCCATGAAGCTGAAAGAAACCTTTACTTTCACAAGCCTTTAAAAAAATACCTGCTATATTTAGGGACAGGGTCAACTGTAGTCTGCAAAAACAGCTGTCTCTCCTTGCTTTTCACTGCTAAGGACGTTTCACCTGGAGGGACGTCTGCACCTCGCGCAACGGAAATTCCATACTGATGAGGACAATCTCTCCAGAATATGGTCAGGAGTTCTGATCAGTCAACATAGTAGTTATATTGTTTTAGCTTTTGTTTATGACCGACACACAAAGGACAAAAAGGCACAAAGAGCAAGTGTAAACACTATGAACCTACTGCAAAAGAGTCAATATTCGTGGAATATATTATTCTTTGAAGCTTAAATTCAGTCGTTTGCAGAAGAACATAAAATTTATTATAATTGACCAGGAGAAACATAAATTTGAACAAATTTACATTTGGAACCCCATTACTGGATTATCGGATTAATTATGTCAACATTGATTTGCATCATCAGTATGGAATTTCCGCTGCTAAGGCACAAACACTCCCTTCTGGTGAAACGCCCCTAGCCGCAAGGAGTGAGGAGATATGGAGAGGGTATGATCTCAGGCTGGGGACAAGGGTGTCGTTGAGTCATTTATCTATTATCTCATTAGCAATTAGATCCTTGTGGCACCCCATCCAGAGAGAGAGAGAGTTTTCTATTTTGTTTGACATACACTTGCTGGATATCTAAATACCATGAGAGGTATAAAACTACAAAGCATGAAACTATTTTACACAAATTATCGTGGGGATCAGGGGGGAAAGCTTCAAATGAAGGGGGTAAAGGGGGGATGACTGGAACAATTAAGTTATAAGAAGCTCAGCTCCTCAGGTTTACCTTACGTTAAACAGGGCCCTAGTTGTTCATTTAAGCCAGGGTTCAATTCCATGAAACTTTCAAAATTGTAACATGTGAGTGTAGCTATTAAAAGTCTTAAACAATAGCTTTGATTGTAAATGTATTACATTACTTACAAGTATAAAGTATTCTTGACCTCACCCTGGGTTTGTTTTCACCCTGAGTTAAATGTATACAGAGCATGTCAGTTGTCATGGTAACTAGCACTGGAGTTTGTACTAATTTGAATGCTCATCCAACGAATCGCAGAGGTTATATTAGTAAATTGTCATGCAAAACATCGAGGAACAAGCCCTAGCTACCTACACGCGAACTATACCTATCTGGTTACGTTACGTTGACGACACATTCACCGCCGTACACAAAGACGGAATCGACGATTTTCACGAACACCTTAACAGAGAGAACGCGGACATACAGTTCACCAAGGAGATCGAAGAAAATGGTAAGATACCTTTCCTCGACTGCTTGGTCACTCGCGACAACAACAAACTACAAACGACTGTTTACAGAAAACCGACACATACCGACCGAGGGTCGGACCAGTCTTCGTACAACCCGACCTCTCACAAGGCTACTACTATCCGGACTTTGACGAGGCGAGCGCAACTAGTTTGCGATTCACCTGACAGCCTACAAGACGAGACTGATTATCTTAACAACGTTTTTAGTAAGAACAATTACAACACGGACTTTGTTAGACGGAACACCCACAGCAACACTGACACTTAGACGAACGTCAACTCTGGCCCTGTTACGACAGCTACTGTACCGTACATCAGAGGTACCTCTGAAACTATTGCACGTATACTACAACCTTACAATATACGTGTTGCACACAAACCCATAACCACTTTACGACGCCTGCTTACTAATGTCAAGGACAAAGACAAACCGGAGGACAGACAGGGAGCAGTATACAAGATCAAATGCTGCGACTGCCAGGCTTCTTACATTGGTGAAACCGGCAGAAACCTTAGCACGCGACTGACCGAACACAAACGAGCAACGAGGAATGGTAACGTCAACAATCACATTGCTGGGCATCATTTACAGACGAAACATCAAATTGACTGGGACTCTGCGACATGTATAACGTATTCTACAGACTACCATCAACGTCTTACTTTGGAAAGCTGGTTCACTAACTTAGAACAAACGCCACTGAATCGTAGCCAACAGTTACCAGCGCCGTACAAACGACTTATTAACGAGATGAAGCGAAACTAACTACAAGAGATCGACTGGAGAACTGACAATTTGACTAACAATAGACGACTGCTTAACTGTGACAATAGACGGATCGAAACGCACCAATTACTGATTACGAGTCTTCATAGCCAATAAAACCACGGCTTAACTGACAGACGACCAATAACATCTTGACTTTATTGACCAATCAGATCAATAACCAGAGTATATTATACCATCTACTGACGTGATACAACTCAATTTGACTCTAAAGATGACTACCGCACAGGTTGTCGAAACGTCAGTCACTGTCAACAACAACAGTCCTATTCAGGACTACGTTCACCCGGACGATCAAACTCAACCTACTTTTGTTATATTAGTAAGTTGTCATATGGTAACTAACCCTCACTTTTGTGCTAATTTTACTGTCACTTGGCTCAGGACATGTGTTGTTGTAGCAATTAACCCTGGATTTTAAGCTAAAACTCAGCCAACTCATAAGGATTGTGACATAACAATACCTCTATCCCTGAAAACGACTAAAGTACGGGTTAAAGGGGACCAATCAAATAAGAGGTTTAGAACGGTGCAGGTCAACCGCGGCTTTTGGCGTTATTCACTTTCAGAACAACTGCGACAGGTTCCAGGTCTATATTTACAAAGTTACCATCACGGTCTATTTTCAAGGATTCTTTGGAAGTGCAAAATTATGGAAACGCACTGACAGTAACTACTGGCAATCGATGTTCTGTACATCGACAAACATATTCCAGAAAGGTTCTTGTATTACAAATAAATGTTATTGTTAATAACTAAGACTTTGTACAAAATAACCATCAAAACGGTTAAATACCATTCATATTTTTACATATTTTGAAGTGGCAAACGCCCCAAAGCTGTGAAATGGCTGTTGCGATGGCACGTTTCTCAAGGACTGGTTAGCTGTCGAGGACCATTGCACACTAAAATGACTTTTTTCCGACATAATTTGCATCCAAAGCACATTGAAAAATTGCATGGGAAACGCTACTTTTCATTCGATCATCATGTTTTCCTGCATATCTTCAAGGCGTTTATTCACCTCTTCCAGTTCTTTCTTGGTACTGTGTGAAACAAAAGAAAACTTTATTGTAAAAGTAGAACACAAAATAATAATAGTAATACTAATAATAATTTAATGACTTATAATGCGTGTGTTAGATGGAGATAGGCTCACACGAGCGTTACACTAGAATGATCACAATAAAACGTAGTGGAGTATATTACAGTATATAAAAACATATTGGAATTGGAACTCCATGTTATGATCAATTGACAGCTGTCAAGAAAGACTATCCGCTGACCAATGTCACATGACTGTATCGCGGGCTCAGGTATACATCTCATTAAGATGACGTATTTTTGGGCCTAACCAGTTTTTGGTTTTCAATAGATCGCGGGCTCAGGTCCATTTCTTAAAGGTGGAATTCAGTTTGCTTTTTGCTTACGGCAATGGTTGAATTACTTGAGAAAGACTTTTGGCCTTGGCTAAATCTATATATCATAACCTTAACTATGTATCAAACATTCGCCTACCTGTACCAGTAGAAAGAAACAGTAGGCCCTTTGCATGCTAGCCATTCACGTGGTACAAAACCGCCGAGCTAGAGAGCAAAAGTCGCACTGAGACAAGACAAAGAAAAAGCATACATAATTTTAAATGGTAATTTCCTTTGTCTAACTCGCCCAAGTGCGACGTTTGCTCTCCAACATGGCGGTTTTTACCACGTGAATGGCTCGCTGCAAAGGGCCTATTATCAGTCTAAAACAGCGCTAAAACGTGCGTGCCAGAAGTCCTTCGGAGTGTTTTTCCACTACAAAACCCTTAATTTACTGTCTCTGCCACTTAGTTGATTTGCTTTTTTGGGCTCAGTGGCGATGAAGCTTTTCACTGATCTTTCTTTTGAAGGAAAGGTCAGGAGTTGTGAAGTTTTCTGTTGTGGGTCTATCTATTTTATCTCCTCTGCTAGAAGAAAACAGTGTTAAATCTTCGATCTAGTCCGGCCTTTGCGGGACTTGCCATAAGAAAGTTCATCTTAATTGATGAAAAATTTGGTGACCAATTGGTAACAGCCACTTTCCTTTCGAAAAATCTTCAAGTGGATCTACCAATGAAAGCAGGTTCTGCTTACTAATACATTTATTTATACCAACGTAACGTGTTTTGTGACCATTTTTATAGCTGAATATCATGTACAACAGGGAATTACTTACAGCAACCGCTGAATAAGCACACAAACATCTAACGGAATGGGGCAAAATGGATGATTGATCCCTGCTCGCAGGTTTCGAGTAGTGCATGGTGGGGCGGAGGGAGGGAGGGAGTGTAAGCTTTCTTCTATCCCCAACCCCGGGTAGAGTCAATAACGCTCACTCCTGCTTACCTTTCAAGATCCTTGTTTTCCTCATCCAGCACCTTCTCCTGCATAGCTAAACACTCCTGCAGGTTAGTTTTCGCTGCCTGTAACTCATTGTTTTCTTTAAGAACCAATGCAACCTCATAGAGAGACAACGCAGTTTCCATGTGTTCCCCGAGGAACTCCCTCCTAATTTTCAGCCCTTCCTCAGAACATTTTTTAGCATCTTCAAACATTCCAAGAGAACGGTAGTTTTTTGACAAGTTGTTTAGAATGGTAGCTGTAAAAGAATGGTCGCCCAGCTTTACTCTGTATATTTCAAGCGTTTTACGTGTTCTCCAATTCACTGCTTGTTGGAGGAGCTCAATGGCTGTTTCTTGCCGACATTCTCGTTGATGATATGCCGATTCCAGGGAGAGGACAACTAGAACAGAGAAGAAAATTACAGTCTCGTCGCTGGATGTAGTGTTCTCAAACATTTTTGTTCTTAAATCCAACGTAGCACATTATCAGATCTTATCACATGATCAACATTAAGATCACTAAAATATTTAACCAGTTTGCCATCTTTAAAAGATTAAAATGAAATTCAGGCTCAAGTGGGTTTTAACCTAGGAGACAAAGGAAATGGAAAATCAAACTGGGATAAAGCTTCAGTTCAAAGAACAAGGAAACGTTGGAAGAAACTTTGCCCCTGGAAGAAGGTTCATCCACATACAGGGGCTACCCTGGGCGAGCCAACTTATCAGACATTTCCTTACAAAGCATGGCAAGCTGTGAGCACGAGAAACAAAACGTTTGCTCGGTTTGAAGGGTCACCCTCCTAGCCGGGCCATGCAACTTTTCTTCCGAACACTGACTTTGGCTCGCCCATACGGGTCAACTCGGTCAAGATGAGACAATCAGAGCATGTGCGAGTTTAAGCAAAGGAGTCAACCTTATTGCCATATAAACGCTCGCTAAAGTTGACTCGGCTGGGAGGATAAGCCTTCCACCCAGGAAAGGGTTTGTCCATATAAATGGGGCCTTACCTGCCATGTCGTTGTATGTTGCACCTAACATGACCTTATCCTCTTCTCCATGCGTCTCACGAATATCGATTGCTTTTTGAATAATCTGCTTGCCTTCAGCAAATTTGCCGTCTATGATGGAGACACAACGGCCATATTTGGCAAGGCATTGGGCTCTGCTGTTACCGGTATCAATTGGAAGGTCGCTCTGGATTCTGTCGGCTTCCATAAAGTAATCTTTCGCTATCTTCCCAGCTTCAACAGACAAATGAGGGGACAAGAAACAACAAACAACTGAATACCTTTTTGATCCCAAGTGAAGTAAGACAGTCACTCAGTCTTTCTTTATCTTGCAGCTGTTGGCACTTGCCTTTCAGCAGATTAAAAACCGCATTAAATCGCTTCTCCCCCATCATCTTTGCAAGTAGCTCGGCCGCTTTGTTGAATACATCAATACACCTTAGGCTTTGTTCTTCGTCCATGGCGTCACTCTTGAACCAGTCGAGAAGCTGCATGATATTTTCCAGTTCCTGACGAAACATAACGCAAGCGTCAGAAACGCTTTTGCTCAGGAACTTCTTGAAAAACTCTTCAAGAAGAGAGAGAAAGTGGTCGATAAAACGCTTTCGGCCGTTCTCGTATACTTGTTGTGCACCTTCTTCTTGGGCCTTGTTTTGGCAGTAGAGTCTTTGGACTCCGAGAAGGCTGTACCAGCACGGAGCTGTAGGACCTAATATGTTCCTTTCTAAGAAAGATCGATTAGCCAGTTCCAAAATGCGGCCTTCTAGCCCCTCTGAACGGAAGACTCTGAGCTGTTGACATGGCAAAATGTCCTTTAAACAACGAAAGACAAATATGAGTGCGTCGTAGATCCTGGTCAAGTCTGTAAAAGCAAGCGTCAAGGCACACGTCTATTTTCTGACTTATATCAGTTTTAGGAATTGTTATGAATTTCCTGTATTGGTCCTTTGGGTTGGCGTTGGTTATCATTTCCACAAGATCGGGTGGATGGTCTTGCCAAGACCATCACAAATATCGGCTATTTTGCAAGCAATTTTTTCGTCCAGCTGACGGTTACAAAAGGTGTTCTTCAGAAGTTCTAACGGACGCAGCCTAACTATGTGTTGACATGTTTCTGGAACATGCGCGCACACCGATGAGGTAACGAGCAGCTTGACGTTAGTTGAGGTTGTGATGATTTCTGTGATGAACGTTTTAACTTTTAACCCTTCTGTTTGGTCAATCCTTGTTATCTCCGGATTTATGTTGGCTTCCTCATTGCGAGTCAGGGGGTCAAAGTATTGAAAATTGTCCAGAAGCAATATGGCGAGGAGATCTTTCTCACTTATTAGCCTCCTTTTAATTTCTGCAGTCGACTCATTTAAAGGAAAATGATAGATTTGCTGGGAAATCTTCACCGCAAGATCATCACATGAATTGACAACACTGTAGTTGATGTAGACGACAGCAGTGTTATCGTCATTATCTCGAATCTCATTTGCCGCTTTAATAGCAGTGGCTGTTTTTCCCATCCCAAAAGCTCCGTGTTAACTAAGACACAACTGCAGTCGTTTTCTGGGTGTGGGAGAAGATGTTTCTTAATGTGTTCAATTTCTTGATTGCGATTGACAAACTTGCGAATAGGACGCGGGAGATGGGATAGACCTCTACAAGCGCCTGTAAAACAAATTATGTATTGTTGCTGTATAGTCTGACGCAATTTATCAAGGTTTAATTACTTTATATGCAAATAACCAAATGGTAAATTAACGAAAAACGATACTGGCAGAGGTCTTAAGTGACTATAAATAGAAGAGCAAACGCGGAACAAATTGGAAGGCCGTTTAATACGTAATTCATCGATAAGTTTTTGCTATGGAAAGATTTGTGAATTATCCTCTAATACAGAAATTATTGGTGAATGACGTCACTCAGAAGAAAGTGGTGGCTTTGGCGGCGCAGAGGCGCACAGCTTAAATTAACCAAACTAGCTGAAAGATTTCAAATGCTTAATGCTAACTG
Organism: Porites divaricata; assembly: GCA_038088405.1. Classification (NCBI taxonomy): domain Eukaryota; kingdom Metazoa; phylum Cnidaria; class Anthozoa; order Scleractinia; family Poritidae; genus Porites; species Porites divaricata. Next base: position 29,718,067 of record JBBMOI010000003.1, on the reverse strand, counting down.
AATGAAAAAAGATAGGAACAATACACAGAAGCCACCTGCACTGAATTGAAAAATTCTCAACTTTATTTTTGAGGAATAACCACTAAAAAACGATAGTTTTTTACATTAAAACTGCCGAACTGGAAATGTTATGAGCAAATGAAACTAGAAACTTATTAGAAGAAATAATAAAAAACATTTATTGACATGAGGTTATCATCCAACTCAACCTTCGGCTTCGGCCAACACCCTCCTAAACTCCATAATCCTTCATATGGATCAGACAACTGTTTATAAAAGGATTAAGGCTGTTTTAAATTAGCTGTATCTTTTTATCAGAGCTACAAACTTAACAGGAACGCGGAATATAATTTATTGTTTAATGTTTCTTTTAACGTTAAAAGCCGACGTTTAGGTATCATCATGACACCATTCGCAAGGCAAAATGAATAAGTAATGCGAAGATTTGATTTCTCTAGTCTCTACAAATTAGCATAATAACAAAGGATCACAAGTTCTTCAAGTGAATACCTTTGCGCGAATCGAGTCCGCCTGCACGTTTAGGGATAGTTTGAGTTTTCTTATAAAGAGCATCTCCTTAATTAGGCAATCAAATTTGTTAGAACCTTTAGTGAGCACGTGAAATTGTTCTGAAATAAAACGTGGTACGACCGAATTATGTTCGCTAAGATAATGTTTACAAATTGACGACCATTTCTGTTTATGTCCATCTACGAGCTCGTGAAGGTGGCCGCGAGTATAACCAACCAATAGTATAACCGCAAGTATAACCAATTTCAGCAGGAGTATAGTAATTGTCATTGTTTTGGGTTTGCCGTTTTTTATGCGATTTTAGGCAACTTTTTGAGAGTGTTTGTTTTAGTAGTTATGTTCTTCCTTTGATTTGTAGTTGCAGGACATAGCAATATCACCAAATATTCCTGATCCAAGTCTGAACACAGTAGAGTGTGTTACCATGGGTTATGGTAAAGCTCCAGCTTTTTCTGATTGGAAGAACCTGCTTCATAAAGTGTGTTGGTACATTCTGTCGATTAGTTTGATATTCAGTCAAGTTGCTTCGCAGTGGCTTATAGTCCAGCTAAAAGAGTGGAACAAGAAAAAAAATTACAGCAAAGTTGCAGCAGTAATGTTGTTATCTTTAGTTGTTTTCATTTCGGGACTCTACTTAATTGGTTATGCCCGGAAACGTTCCGGCACCACTCAGAAATATGCACGGGTATTCTTTATATGTGTGATGGTTGTATTGGCTTGGAGGGTAGTTTGGAGTTTGGGGCGTATCTGTTGTAGCGATGAGGCTAATATTAAGTTTAAAAAGTTATACTGGTTTAGCTTGACCAAGGGCCATCAGAATGACCCAAGCACAAATGTTATTTCTTTCTTGATCCTTTACCCAGCAATATTCATGGCATGCCATCACTTACTGTGGATATTGCTAGGCGTTATAACAGAACCATTTTGGGGTATTTCAGTTTTAGTGGCTGTCATTTCTGTTTCTGCTATTCTCGTTTTCTTTTTTTTATGATTTTTACGAATATTATCTTTCCCATGAAGCTACGTGCACGTGTGATAGATGTTGTGATCGTAAAAGGTGTGGATGTGTGTATTGGTTTCCGTTTGCGATGTCTTTAATTCTTGTCCTAGGAAGTTGCGCTGCATTTGTACTGTTAATAACTGTTCTGTTAGTAGTTGCACAGTCGTTCGTTAGTGAGAGCCTTGTTTCCACGTTAGTTCAAAATGGTTTGGTGTTTTCCTCAACTTTGTGGCTTGGATATCTGAAGCTACATCAAGCAAAGAAACCAGCAGAAACCAGGAACGGTGGTAATACAGGAAATTCGAACCCGTCCGGTCAACCCAATGTCTGTGTTCAAGGGCAACAGAGACGTTAAACTATCGGTTTGGCCGTAGCGGTTTCACGTTAGCCCTCTGCCCTATATTTAATTTGGGAATTCAGCATCGCGGGAGGTAGCTCGAGGCTGCCATGTTTGTTTTTGTTGCCTTTTATTTAAGCTGAGAAAAATCGTCCCTTCAAAATTACGTTCAGATGGAAAAGGATTCGATAATTATTAAGCAAAAGAGTTCTTAATGAGTTGTAATGTTTTAGAGCGCAAAGACCTTGCGGCAAATCACTTACCGTACGTTAGCCTTAGAAACGTGAACCTCATACCGCAAACCTGAAAGATGCTAAATTTTAAGCTCGGTGAGTGTTGATAACATCACTTCTCATTTCTTCACCGAGCTACCATCTTTCTTTATTTATGACACACATAACGATTTCGACATTGCTGATCCTAGCAGTACGCAGGACGCGTCTTATACCTGAACCTTGTATACATGCCCAGCTAGTCACGAGTCCTTCGTAGCTCAGTGGTTAGAGTATGCGACCGGTGTAGGGAAGGTCATAGGTTCAATTCCTGTCGGGAACTCAGATTTTTCTGTGTCCCGTGCTCATGACACGTTGATCACATCACTTCTCATTTCTTCACCCAGCTTAAAATTTTCTATCTTTCATTATTTATTTTATTCATTCCTAGTGGAAGTCTAAACGAATGCTGGCTACATAAGTGCCAATCATGCGTATATAGCAACTTTAGAATTAGGATTGCGGGCTTCTCTGGTAGCCACGATTACACTGCGCATAGTATAGATTTTCTTTGAAATATATGACACAAAACATGCGAGCGATGAAGCACGCGAAAAGAGAGTGGTCATTTTCTTCTCAGGCTCGCGCGTTTCGTCCAGTAGGCTGAGAAACACGAGGGAATGATCGTAGTCTAGCCGTATATACTGAAGAAGTAGCTGTAGAATAAACACAATTGTAGAAAGAAATAGACTGGGTTTTATTGAGCGTCGTGAATTGATTATCTTGCTGATAAAGCCGTCTTTCCTCGCTCCTCGCCGTCAGAGACGTTTTGCGGGTGAAACGTCTGCGATTCGACACCAAAATAATGATGACATGAATCAATGTTTACCTAACTTTTCTGGTAGTCATTGGGTTCCACATATAAATTTGTTCGAACTCACGTATCCTGGTCAATTATCGTAAAGCTTTGAGAGACGGCTATATTCGCAGGCGTTGAATTGATAATCCTTGTTGATGTTCTATCGACTAAAGAACAATCATGTTGTTTCTTCGACACTGGAGAAACTTACGTATACTCTAGTTATGTACAAAATGAACGAAAAATTAAAGCAGGAGGTTTTTTAAAAACAAAACGCCCAATTTCGAGTTCGTCTTGACGGCTGATTAAGAGTACCGAACTCATTTCACAGGGTTAGCGTCAATCTGAAGTGAATATATTCACAATTTTCTGGTGGGACGACCAGTAAGCAAATTTAAACTTTTCAAGTTGTAAAACTTATTTTACTTCAGATTGAGACTAACTCTGAATAAATGTGTGGTGTTTTTACTCAGTGGTAATTCTGAATGCGCCCTGTCAGACGCCATTTTGAAACGTGCACTTAGCAGCGAGTACAAAGCAGTAGACTGCCCCACAACTAAGAAAAACGGTCTGCGCACAGGGACCCGATGCTTTCTACTTAAAAAAAGGCTGTGTCCACATTAGTGCCCAGCGAGTACAGTACTCGGGCACCGTGCACAGGCACCAAGTGTGAACTCTGCCGTAGACTAGACCATATTTAAACATTTAAAATGTCAGTAAAACCACAGCAACAAACCAATGAGTGGTGCCAGATCTCCCAGTTGTAGACCGGCCTGGATCAGTACAATTAAACTCGTAGAAAGATATAACGGCAAACTGATCCTTACGGCAAGGCGATGAAGAAGTAAACAAAAGAATAAAACCAAAAAATATATTTAAACAAATTCCTTCGGCCTCATGGGCTATTGACTCAGAGCCCATTCGGGCTCGAGGAATAAATGTTAAATATATACTAGCAATGAAATCGGAATATTTCATATTATTACTGTCGAATGATATTTGTTGTTCTTTCCAAAGTTTCTGAGCCATCGTGTTAAAAACGAAAACGTTATGGCGAAAAGTTCGTAATACACTTAATGCGCCTGTATTAATGAGGAAGCCAACTTAAACGATACTGAGATGAATTTTACCTACCCGGTGTCAACAAAAATTTAGATATACAGTCTCCTATACCCTGACCTGGCAAATACAAGGCCAGTTTCACATCAACAAAAGTCTGACTGTTCAAATTCTTTGGAGGTAACTTCGAACAAAAACTCCGACTCTTATTGAACCATGAATATCGGTAAAAGGAAAACTGATATTTCTTTGAGAATGATGTTTTTTTTCAGTCAGTGACACAGACAGCTCGGAGGAAAAAAAGAATCAATTTAGGTTTCTGGAAAACTGCCCACCTACCCCTCCCCTAACTCAACGTTAACATTTGCGTCTCACTTGGGACAAAGTGTTGGATTAGGGGAGGGGTAGGTGGCCAGTTTCCCAAAAACCTAAATTGATCCGAAAAATATTCCAGTACTCCCAATGGGAGTGGAACCTATTACCCAGCTGTGGTAAAATAAAGGCTTAACTATCAAGGTATAACTTCGACAAAATTCAATAACCTAAATGTCAAAAGGGTTAAGTCAAATCTGAAATATACCCAGTCAAAACTGGTAAAAAAAAGGGGGGTGTTCGTAGAATGCGAGACGTGGAGTTGTGAGTTGCGAGTAATGGAAAATCGACGAGCTCAGCTTCAGTCTGTCTATTCAGTCAATTTAAAGAAATTACAGGGTACATCTTGCGACTAAATAAAATGCTGTCGAACGATCACGTACTTGGTCCGACCTCCCTGGACCTGAAACCGTTATCAGAAAGTAAGTTTAAGAATTTTGAAAACAGTGAGAACTTAAAGGATTGCCGGTTATCCGAGCTAAGTAACGAGTGCTCCTTGTCCACAACGTTTTAGTCGACAATCGGACCTTAAAGAAGTGTCGTTGCTTTATGAACTAGGATCTTTGTACAACAAAACATAACCGCAAACCGAGGTAGACGCCATTATTTGTGTGACGTTTCGTCATATCTGCTTTTACGAACAATTTTTGTTAAGATTCTTCTTTGTTGTTGTTGTTTTTATTTTATCGATAGAGAATAAAATGTGATTGCTGAAGTGAATCACTCGCTGACATTTTGATGACTTGGTTATGGTGATGACCCACCACATGTCGATTATCAGAATTATCAATTTTTTAAGGTTGAAAAACGCGTCGATTTATTCATTTTTATGGAAATATTTTTTATTATCTTAATCCTCCAACACAGCCGCTGCGAAACACCAACGGACTACATATTTGGAGGATTTTTCTACAATAGTGTGTCTCTCTTCAATAATTATGTTTTTTTCTTTTACTAAACGCTAATAAATGTTTTCGTTATTCAGTGAGGAGAAGTGCGTTGATTCAGCCGTTGCTTTTTTATTTTTTTATTTTATTTTTATTTGATTTTCCACAAAATACAAATAACGATAAGACAAGACAGTTACACAAAAGCAAATGAAAGTGGCGAGGAAGCCCAAAAGAAACCATGAGGCTTATAGACGTTGTGCTCCCTCAGAGTAAAATTAAAGTTAACAGTAACAGTAAGGCCAGGATCGAAAGTAAAATACAATGAAGGTAAGTATAAATTAACTAATTACATAGACTGAGTTGACAAAGTATAAAGTATGGCACATGTAATAATAAATATAAAAATATATATATATCAGACATGTGAAGAAAGATACCTATTTACTACAAGATTTATAACTAAAAAATCATATATAATTTTATCTTCAATTTCGTTTTGAATAAGTGGAGAGAATTAGATTCTTTAATATCATTTTCTAAAGAGTTATAATAATTAGGTCCTTGCAAACTGACAGAAAATTTACGAAGGTTTGTTCTACAAAAAGGAAGGTGAAAATCGTTCGCGTATCTAGTGGTATAGCTATGAACTTGTTTGTTTAAAGAAAAATAATTGTTGAACTTTGAAGGCAAAAGAGAATGGTTAAGAGAAAACATAAGTTTACCCAATTCTAGTTGCCTAGTATCAGAAAGTTTTAGTAGCTCTAACTCTTTGAAAATGGGGTCTGAATGAGAATCGAAAGTTGATTTAGAAATAATTCTGATAGCTTGCTTTTGCAAAGAGACAAGACGGCGAAGGTTGGTTTTGTACTTAGATCCCCAGACAATAATACAGTAATGAAGATAAGGATAAACTAAACAATAATAAAGAGTTTTTAGACAGGGTTTAGGTGGAAAAAATCTTGCTCTATTAATGACTCTTATTGATTTCGCGATTTTACGAGCTACTTGAGAAATGTGCGGTTTCCAAGACAGATGTTCATCAAGGACTACACCGAGGAAGACCGTTTCCTTAACCTGTTCGATTCTCTGTTCATTTATACATATTTGCATTGGAAAATGATACCTTTTCTGTCTAGGCTTAAATAACATAAAGTTTGTTTTCTTCAGGTTTAAGGAGAGTCTGTTTGCCTTAAACCAAGTGGATAATTTATTAAGTTCGGAATTGAGTGAGGCTGCCAGGTAGACAGGATCTTTATGGGACATAAATAAATTATTATCATCAGCGAATAAAATCAGCTCGACGAGCGTCGATACGTTATTTAAATCATTAATATAGAGCAAGAAAAACAAGGGGCCCAAAGTGGATCCCTGGGGGACACCACAGCAGATAGTTGCTATGCATATGTCACCACGTATTTCAAGTATGGAATAATCAGGGGCGTAGCGTGAGATTTTGAGGGTGTACGCACGCTGGGAAGAGAAGTTGTAGCGCCGAAGGTGGCCCAACCTAGGGGAGTCTGTTTCAATCAGGGTCTCGGAAATGCCATTTCCAGTGTTTTCCGCAGGACATTTTCAGTAAATTAATACGTAGGAAAATGAAGTAGTTAGTCGTTTATTTTACCCATTTCTAGTTTTGTAGGTAAGGCACAGTGTTTACGAGAAAAAAAGGCCAGTGACACTATCGGAATTAAGGAATAGGTAAAGGATAAAGGGAATACCTAACACAAAGACACCAATATGCTGCTAAAAATGTATCAATCAGTCTGATTTAATGATAAAAAATGCTTTTTCAGAAAATCAAAAATATATTTTTTTATATTCAGCTGTGCATGTACGCATGGGCGTATTTGTGCTACGCTCCTGATAACCGACGGATTCCAATCTTAACAGTTTGGTTGCTGACGCCCAAGTAGTAAAGAAAGCAGCTGATTTTGAAAATTTTAGTTAGACGGACCAAGTACGTGATCTTTCGAAGGCACTTTATTTCCCTAGACACAAGATGTATCTTTTACAAATCAACAAATTTTCGAAAGGGGTTTAACTACTGGACCCTTTAAATAGACGGAAAAGACAGACTGAAGCTTGTCAGCTTTCCATTACTCGCAACTCGCAAAATATCCAGTCCCAAAAAAAGCCACGGTAAAAGGGAGAAATACTGAAAAAGCCGCTATCATTGTAGGCATCACGCACAAAGGTATAACGCGAAAAGGCATCACGCTAAAAGGCATCGCGCAGAAAGGCATCACGCAAAAAGGGCATCACGCTAAAAGGCATTACGCATTAAGGAATGACGCAAAAGAAATCACGACAAAAGGCATACTACCATGGCTCTTTTTTTTGTTACCAGCATTGACTCAGTATATTTCAGATTTTAGGTTACTGAATTTTGTCATACTCATTTTGCTACTCAATCACTTAGCTACAGGAGACTCGTGAGAGCTAAGGCCACTAAACTACGTTCATGTGACAAACATCCTGCATACTGCTACGACTGGAATTTTGATATGTGCTTATGCGCAATGATTTTAATAAGCACTGGTGTATTTTGCGCCTCATGAATATAGGAGAAGGATGTTTTTTTTTCCAATCCCGTTTCTTGATATAACTGTGCACAAAGGGGAAAGATTTAAAAGCACGTCAATTCTTCATGTAGGCCGAAACACATTTTAAACCTACTTAAACATTTTTAAAATATACGTGTACATACTTCTCATCTTGCCACCCAATAGGGTTCAAGAAAGACTTATTCAAAGGCCCAGCCTTCAGACTACTCCGAAACAACTCCATTGAAGCAAACTTTCTAAAAAGACTAGTTAGAAGAATTTCAAAAGCACTTAAAGAGAGAGATCTAGAGGGGGGCGGTATTCAAAAAACTTAATAAAGCTGTGAAAACCGCACAAAAAATTTGTAAGCACTCCATCAAAAACCTCAACGTTGAAAAAAAAAATCATTAAATAACCTTAATTTATGGCGTTTTCGTAGGTTCTTGTCGCTATGTCTATTCAAGTAAATCGTTCCTGTTCTCGTTATATAACATGATCAATGGCTATGCTCCTGTTAAACTGAACATCAAGTCAAGTCATTACAGTAACGCTATATATAGATGTTCTGACAGAGGACCAGCGTTTGGTAATGGACACGACTTGCGGTTAACGTACGAAGCTGAAGGTTACCGCAAATCCTACACCTTCTGTGGCAGATCATTTCTCCTTCCTCCTGGGTACTCTGCATCCGGATACTCCTGTAAATTTTATGCGGAATCCTACAGGTTTACTCCAAGCAATGTTGAAGTGTTTTACGAGACAACTTGATCTGTTTCCGTGGAATTATTTTGCGGACAAAATTAGACTAACAGCAATGAACGAAGAATGAAGTAGAATGAAATCAGTCACTGCTTACCAGTATTACAGCCCAACCTCGTTCCCAGGTTCTCTCTCCTACCCGTCGAGAGACCCTGGTTGGGTCTGGTCACGTGTCTCCCAGAATCTGGGAGATTACAAACAAACGACTTGGGGGAGGGGCGGATAAGTGTGAGATTTGTCTCTACAAAGCGTAGACGTCGGGATCAGTGGAAACTGCGTATCCGACCTTGTCTAAAGGGTCCTGTTTTTTATAGTTCCCGGACTAGTCAAGACAAAACCTCGAACGCCGAATCCTTTGACAGCGAAAGCGTAACTTCCTGCAGAATATCTGGATGTTTATCGGATGTTGCAGAGGAAATCACGGATTCACACTTGTGCAGTCAAAAATATTTTAGGCGGTTGTATTCATACCGAAACGCAGTAGGCTTAAATTGCCATTTCTATGTTATGGAGGCCACCTTTAGAAAGCAAACGTATGTATTTTCAAAACTATGATTATGCAGTTCGAAGGGGGGGGGCATTAGAGCTAAAATATTATTTTGACCGTGAATGTAAAATGAATCCTCTGCTCTCAACGTAACTGCTTTGTTTTATCACCGCTAATGGTTTAGGTTTTGCATGTACTGATTCGGGCTGATTATCAGTCACTGTCACCGACAAACATTGATTCTTTCAATGCAAGTTCAACGAACAGGGATTTTCCCTTCAATGCGGATAAACACCCGCTCGTGTCTTACTCAGGATCGTAGATTTTAGTATGTAATTGTTGTCATCGGTTTAACTGCGATAACACGAGTTTTTTTATTTCTCCGCTGGTAATTCGCTTGTTTATCTTGTGATAGCTCTGTTTAGGCAGAAATTTCCCGAATTTCAGTTATAGTTGGAGCTAGTTGGAGGCTTAGCAAATCTGTCTTGCCCTTTTGATCATTGCGTGAACGGTGAAAACGAACCAGACAGAAAAATTGAGAGACAAAGGACTCCTCCCTCGGAATTAATTTTGTTCTGGGACCACGTGACCAGACCCAACCAGGGTCTCTCTCTCTCCCGCTCCGTAGGGACGGGTAGGAGAGAACCCTGGGAACGAGGTTGTATTACAGCCATCGGCCCCCACATGAATCACATCCGATAAGATTACAATTAGCTATTAATTGAATATCAATGTTACTAGTAATAAACAAAGGTTACAGAGTGCTGGCGACAACCATCGAAGGTCAAGACGCTTTTGCTCCAGCGCTGTGCTTTGCGTACGTGTGATCAGATTACGAATGATAGAATTTCCAAACGCGCGTGATCAAAGTGCATTCCATTTATTCTTCAAAGTCCAAATGCTGACTACATACATGCGACGCATGCGTAACAACAACCTGGAGATTAGGATTGCGAGCACCTCCTGTCGCCCGTAATAACTGATGTTATTATACAACTATCCCGCGAAGGGGAGGTGAATAGTGGTGAATATATACAGCGACGCGAATTCGAAGCGTCGAGTTATACTTCTAGCGTTATTTACCGACCCTGAGGAGTATGGTTGTTTCAGTATTTACCAGTTGGATAAAATTGGAAAAAGTGACTTTTTGTAAATTAAAAACGTCACTTAGTTGGAACTTTATTAACCATTTACAAACATTTCGGGGATTTTATCAAGTGCACTTTTACGATTTTGTTGCAAATTCAGCTTCAAAATAATTTTTTACTAGTAAACACCGACAAGCCAAAGTTCTTCGCTTTCTTGGTATTTGTTTGTACGACTGCTTCATTTATCGCTCAAATTTCGTCTTCCGAAAATGTCTCGAAGCGAGACGCCATCTTGGCTCCGATCGCAAAACAGTGCATAGCCAAGGATATTCCGAATTACGGGAGCCAATCAAAACGCGCGAAAAGTGCTATTCACTGATTTGGTAAATACTATTAAATGATATTAATATTATACATTTCCATTATTATTCTTCTCCTCAGTTGGGCGATATTAGTTTGTCAGTTAGGATGTGTTCACACGGGCGAATTTACGACCGGTTTAAAATTCGTGCTTTAGGTGTTCCGTTGACACTTAACCATGCAAACCATACAAAAACGTATTAGACGCTTTCGAAAATTTGAACGCCAAACTCGAGCTTAATTTTAACCGGTACGGTCGAAAATTTGACCGGCGCAGGGTGCGGCCTCGTTGCATGAATGCTGGCAGACGACATTATAGATACACAGATTTTTAAAACCACCAACAAAAGTGACACTTCAACCTGGCTTGTCAGTCCCGTGTAAACCGATTGAAAATATTGAACGGTTCAATTTGAACGAAACGTCGGGTGAAATTTTTTTGCAAGTATAAAATTCGTCTGGTGCCTTGTAAACGTAGACTGCAAAAACAGTGGGTTTTTCCTCAAAATGGCCGGTTTAGCGTAGCATAAGAGTCTCACTCGCGCGAAGCGCGCGAGCCTTACACGTCTGCAGGGCGTCTCTCCCTACCGCGCTCTTCGTTTTCAGCCTCGCTCCAGACCTTCTGTTTGAATGCTCGGGCGTACTGGAATACGCAAAAACACGAACTGTTTTGCCGTCTAGTGTAAACAAAGCTTTAGAGATCGCATAGTGGTTTTCTGTGATGTTACTCAGGTTGGTTATAAAAGTTGCGCGCTGATCTTCTCATGTTTCAAATCACAGCAGACGTGCCATGCCATGATGCACAACTTGTATGAAAAATAGTGCTAGGCAAACTTTTTCTTCTTCTAATGTATTGTCCGTTAGATTGTTAGCATATGCATGGCCATCTTGTTATTTCTAATGGGTATATATGGCCAATATATAATGTATTAATAATGTATTAGTAAGATATAAACAAGTGACGTAAAAATACAGTAAAGAAAGCAAAACCTTTTCAAAACTATACCTGGATTTTTGAAAACCGGGTTAGAAAAAATATCAACTCATTCAACTACTTGACAATTAAAAACAGTAAAACTCATTCAAAGGCCCATTAAAAGCCTTTATCTGACGCTGGGCAGTAGGTTAATGGTCCCTAGAAGCATTCCAACGACTCCAAATTTAAAATGACGCAAATTTTAGAACATTTATTCAGTAAACTGACTTCGCGAAGTTTCAAACCGGTGTCATTTCAGTCTAGAAATTTTTAAGTTGAGTGAACTGCAGCGAAAGAGTGCCTAAATAACAACTTAAATAGTTAGCAAAACACTACTTTTTCGCGGTTCGATAAACAACAGGATTCTGCATGGAATAGACAACAAACTGAATGAAACGTAGTGCACAAATGATCACTTTCCTATCTGCAAATATCGGCCTATGGTTCAATGCCATTAGAGTCCGCTGAAACTAGACTTAGAGCCAATTTTCCTGAGTCGAGAGTCGCTTTTCCAAGGTACACTCAGCTAAGCTAAATACCGACGAAACATTGTTAATGGCTGGCACAGAATATTTTGGCCAAACCGCAGTTCAACCCGCAATCACATACCTGTCAACACTATGCGGAAATCACACACTTTCTGGGCACTGATAAGACTATCCACAACCACGCATAATCTTCTCACGTTTAACATAAGCGAAATATCATCGAATAACTCGGAAAAACTCAGCCTATTGCCAGATAAACACCTCTGGACTTTTCTCTTACACTCGCGGCGGATCACCTTAGCCTTGTTATCACACTAGAAAAAGTCTTGACAAAGACAAAGTCTTGGCGCGGGTCAAAGTTCACCTGCAATTTTGCTCTCACCTAATTCATTTGACTCCTAAGAGCCTGTTCCCGAGACCAAAGACTTAGTGGTCACCTTAGAAAAGCGAACAATATGATACCTTTCTGTCTTACCCCGGATCAGGGTGATTGATCCGATTCACCAAATGAAACGAGAATATATATATGTTTTTCACAGGCTGGGAGGACCGTATTGGGAGAAACTGTGCCCGAGGGGCAAGGCAGAAAAACCGCTGACTAGTTAAAAAAATTCCACTGCGAGCATGCTTTAGCGCCTTCCGCTGACCATATGCAGATGCAATTGGTTCAAAAAAGATGAGCGATTCGAAGGAGCTACAATCGAGCGATCATGAATGTGGGATGTTTGGCCAAAATTTGCAGAGCACTGTGTTGAAATACATTACTGAAAGGTCTTGTATGTAATGGTATCATTTTGTTTTGCTTCGCTTTGGAGGTAATCTTTGTGATTGTATTACGTTAACCGGACGGAGTCGTGCCAAGCAAACTATCTGCATTTTTCGATCAACTTTCTTCTACGCGATTGTTTGGTTTTCCTGCATGCAACAAGTCTCGGTGATCCGATAGTTACACAACTGAGTTTAAAAGTAAGACATTTTTCTTCTTTGACGTAGTGAACGTTTTCAGTGTTAATGATTTAACCGAAGTTTGCATTGGATACTATTTATCCTCCACGAGATTGCGGCGGTCCAGCGTGCGCTGTGTGGAGGCGTATAATGCGGCACCCAACAGCTGACGAAGCCATTGCTAAAAAGAAACCAAACTTTCAAACAAAATAGCACTTCATAGCACCCTGAGTTACAAGTTTAATTGGCTTTTGATTCTAGGTTATATATATGCACACTGTTCAATGAATTCCTTGGTGTGAATTGTTTACATTGTTCCGCTAGAAGCGAAATTATTTTTTTGTACGCGTTGTCCAATTTGTAATTTCTTTAGATCAATTTATACCAATTGATTTATACAATTAATAACTTTGTTTTTGGGCCGATATAGGTTTAGAATGATTTTACTGTACAAAATTAGGTTTTTTTAAGAAAGGTGAAATTTTAAGGATGAATTTTTAAGCTTACATGTATCCAGAATTAGCAGAGTTATACACAAGCCTTGCCCATATACAATGTGATATTTTGAAGAGAAAATCTTATTATATTTACATGTTCAAAATAACATCGAATATTTTGAAGACACCATCTTACTCCTGTACATCACATTGTCCCTTATTAGTATTCTGGACAGGGCAGTAAATTGTTCCTTTGCGTGCAGGCATTTTCACTCGGAAAACAGCACCTCCTTTGACTTTCCACTTGCAATTTTTTTGCATGACCAAAACATAGCCAAACCGGCCTAGAATAGCCACGTAAAACAGCCTCCTTTCCCGAATAATAATTAGTGGCACCCCAACACTTTTCTGACACGCTTCTTAATCTGGAGCCACGTTCATAAACATTTTCCATTATTTAATTACCTTTGGACGTTCTTTCCGCCGGAAACGCACGCAAAAGACCGGACCTTGACAGTGAAGCGGTCGGTAACTATTTTTGGACATTTTTGAAGCTTTTTGAAGCAGGAAAAAACGAGCGGCATCTCCAGTTTCATTCATAATTTCCCGCGCAAAGCATGAGGCCGGGAAAGCGGGCGCCTACCAGTTATATATAGTAAGTGGACACAAGCTGTAGGCGAAGGGTTTGGTGTTTACAAATCTTTTCCTTTTTTTACTTGTTCAAGGAAATATATTTTTGCGCTGATATCTAGTAACCTTCTAAGTGCAAGAGGATCGATCTGTTTAGGGGTAAGATTGGCTGTACATTTGTGGAAGCTTCTCACCGGCGATTACGTTCGAGTGTTGTCACCGCGAGAGGGATACAAGAACAAAAAACAGCAAGCCACAGAAAATCGTACTGTTCGAGTTTTTTACGTATTTCTTATTTTGTTTCTTGGCTTTTAGCCTTTTGGTTGGTCGAATTTTGAACCTTAAATACTCCACCTGTTTCTTATTTTTGCAAATTGTTTAAGAGCTATTGGTAGTATAATGTCTCTATGAACTACACACTGTCCCGCGCATTTTCAACAAGCACCCTAAAGTGTATTCCTAATCTGATTTCGCTACAACTTTTGACATCGCCTGTCAGTGAGTTCTAGTTTGGGGATGTCAGATCATAATCATCGAACTAGTCATGGTTGACTATGTATTTGGCTTCAAACTTTGCTCTTTTTTGTAGACTGCTTGATTCGTTGTAAGATGGTCAGCGGAGACCACAAACTGCTGCGAAAACGGCAACCAATCAGCGGTTTTTCTGCCCTGCCTGCCCGAGGTCTTAAACCCGAGGTCTTGGTACCGAGAGCGCGCGATCGGTTGCAAACCAAAACAAAATATTGCAACATGATTTTTAACTTGTAATTTATATTATCACAATTGATCTCTCTTTAGAATAACGAGAGGTTTTTGGGTCTTGGTAGACAACGGCATAATCTGAGTGTCAAACAAGGATAAAAGAATTGACGAACTTAAAAGCCACAGGAAAGAAAATACAGCAAAAATTTTCTTCGGCTGAATCAGATTTACTTTCTGATTAATTCAATCGAGCGGGATAAAAACTGCACAAAGGATTTATAAAAAGAGCTAATTACCAATCTTAGGGCATTGAAGTGAATTCGAATAAAAGAAGGCGATGTAAAATAAAAACGGCGATAACTGACTGCTGGAAAAGTTTTTCGTGTTGTTTATTCAAGATTGAAAGCTACATGCAATCGTTGACAACACCCTTTTCAGAAAAGTAGAAACTAACTAGCGAGGCAAAATTCAATGCAAAAACGGCAGAATCTAGATTCAGACAGCAAAAATGGAAAACAAACCTACAAACAGAGGGAAAATGTCGAATATACGGTGCATAAGCGCAAGATTGCAGTACTTACAGCGTAGGTTATAAAGCTAGTAAAGCGATATCACGATTCGCCTGTTTTGATTTACTTTAGGGGTTTTCCCGGTTGACTTGCCTGATTCTCCCTTCAGATGTTTTGTCTAAATAACAAAATTCACTTTTCCCTAGCTAACTCTAATAATAGCGCAAGTTTTAAAAGAAAAATGGTTAAAAATCACCGGTTTTGCTCATTCACAAACAACAAACAAACTGGCCCCGGTTGTTCAAACGTTGGATAGCGCTATCCACCGGATAAATCACTATCCAGTGGATAAGTATTACGGAAACCAATTGCGTTATACACTGGATAGATTTTTATCCGGTGGATAGCGCTATCCAACTTTTGAACAACTGGGGCCTGGTGAATAAAGCTGCCAACGATTCCGCCCGGGTTAGCGGGCAAGATCGTAAAAAACTGCCCGCTCTCGGAACCAATCAGATTGCAGGATTTGGAGGGTTCCGCCCGCTCGCAAGCTTACAAAAAAGTAAAATACGATATTGGACGATGTAGACTCTGCGAATCGTAATAACTTTGTCCCATCTCAGACATTTACATGATGCTCTCCGGGAAACTTTTCTCAAGGCGACCAATGTCTAAACTGCTAAACGGCATCGAAACCAGCTTTCGGCGCGCACTGATTTCAAATAAACTGTCACTTGTGTTAAACAAAGAATTGTGGGTTGGGAAAAAAATAGGGAGGGAGGGGGGTAAGATAGTAATTCTGTTTACATCCACTTCCACACAAATCCCTTAAACCACAAAACAAGCAAAAAAAAAAACGACATAAGCAAACAACACAGCAAACACGCTATTAGACAGGGGAAGTTGAGAAAAATTACAAAATGTTTGCTAACCAGGTTTTCATAACTCCAGTTACAGCTATGTTACAGGAAAAAATTCCTTCTGAATTTCATTTCCAGCAATTGTTGACACTTATTCAAAGTTACCGTCATTTTTCGAAAATTTTACGTGTTTGTTGTTACGCGCGCGTTCTTTGGATTCAGCCTCGTTTCCATGCTACAATTTGAAATGAGCGCATATTTGGCTTTTGTTTCTCTTTCCAAAGTCAATTTCTTGGTATATTTCAACAGAATTTTTATTATACCTTATTTTTATGATTTTAGCCGTAAATGCACCGATAACAGGAATTTAAATGCGCCAGTATGGGGGAAATAGCTTGATTTTTTACAGAAATAGGCCACGTGTGAGGTCACGTGACTTAATTTGCGACCATGTTACCACTCAAATTGTAGTTGACTTGCTTATGACTTTTAGGTAGTTTTAGAAGTATTTTAATGCCTAACGTTACCTCGTTTTCATACTGAGCATCATATTTCAGGAAAACTCCCCCCCTTATCTGGTTAGTGGTACCACATTTCGGAACTAGATAGTACCTAACTTTAAAAAGCTGTTTCTCTTCTATATAAATCTGGTGTTAGACCTTTCTGTCGGGCGGGTTGAGCCAACTCCTTCAATAAAGCTTTTTTCAGAAAATAGCTCCTTGACTACAACTGACTTTCGGGGCAAACAACCTCTTAGTATTCAGAAACCCAAAACACACAAGCTGTTAGTTTTATTGTCAAGAAACATCTCTTGATTAAGCAAGTTGACTCCGGTATACATGTTAACTGAATCAGCTCCAGACACTAGCTGCGATCGTTTGACTATGTTGCTCCAGGCGTCTTATTCATCAGTGTCCTTTCCTATTAAAAGATACTGTATCAAGCCGGATTTTGAAAAGGAACCTAGCGAATTCTGCAGCCATTTTAGTGAAACTAGGCCAAAAGGCAGGTATTTTATGCGCCCGATAAGGACGAAAAGTACACTTGCGAAGGCAGGGGAAAGGAAACAAAGCACTGAAGAGCGAGGATTTGCATTGAAAGAAAGAAGGAGGTGAGAGCATTACTTTTTTCGTTGCACTCTTAGTTGTAATAATTACAATTACCAAAAGAGGTCTATTTGGCGGTAACGTTTTCAAAAATCCACCTATGTATAAACGAAATGTGATTTGCTTTTCTTGTTGAGTGCTTGCTGCAAAAAAATCAGTAGCCTGTGTAGGAGGCGTCGAAAGGGCCGTCTCCCTGCCCTTAATAACCTCCACGCAGGCTAAAAATCAGTACGAACATACAATCTCTACTATAAAAGAGTTTTATTTAGCTTGAGAAACCTCCTTATTTAGACCTCGGGCATTTCTTTTATTTTTCTTTAACTTTTTAGAATATAATATAAAAAGGAACTGTAAAATTAAAAAAAACAGGAACGTGACTAACAAATGTATTGTATGCAAGTATTGTATTGTACATGAGTTAAAGTTTCTCCGATCCATCGCATTATTCACCTCTCTTTAAGCACTCAAACATACCAAAAGTTATCTTTTCAGTAACTTTAGGTATGTTTAAGACATGCTTCGTAACTTAAGGCATGTTTTGACGGTGAGGTCTGGACATGCTTCATGACTTTAGGCATGTTTTATGAGCTGTGGATATGCTTCCTTTACCGTGGCGTCAAAGGCGTTGAACTATTATCCAACTAAGTGACCTTTAATAGAGGTGAAATAAAATATAACTAGCCACACAGGGTGACCGCGTCTATGTAATAGAGGTAAAATGACCAAAAAAATTAGGAAGGGAATTTAACATTAACGGTTGGCCGCTTAAAAGAGGTGACCGGCTTAGCTAACGTTTGACTGCACCTGTTAGAACGACCACGCGTTATCACGAGCAGCTATTCACGGCCTAATCGTGCTCGTACGCAAGAGGTTCCATTCAACTTAGGGACCGTTCATTTTTTACGAGATAGGGGGGGGGGGGGGGGGGGCTGGTGGGATGGGTCACGCAAAAAAAAAAACGGCTTAAAAGGGGGGGCCATCCCAAAAAAAACGGAGGGAAGGGGGGGTCACGCCAAAATATTTTAGTTCATGTAAAGTTGACATGATGTTTTATTATTAAATAAAGCTACATATGCAGAAACAAGCAAAAGGTATATAAATGTATCAAACCTTTTGTTCTGCGTCTACATAGCAGAGTTCAGTTCCACGACAACAATTTTCAAAGCTAGGAAACTATCATTAAAAGATTCTTTATCAGCAGGTTAGTGCTGTGCAACTTCTCTCTGCTCATGTTCCTCTTCGTCATCATTGCCAAGCTCTTCCTCATCTCTCGTGCTGCTGCTAGAGTCGCTTTCGTCGTTTTCAGTCATAGCACACTCTTCAGGGTACATGGTTTCCTTGCAAGAGCTGTGCAATGTTTGCCGCATCTCGAGCAAAAAGCAATTCGGAAACTTTCTCCACGTCGATGCACCCTTCAGGGACGGCAAGGCAAGGAGGAGACAGAAGACATTTAGGAAGAATATTACCTAGCGGGTTTCCGACACAAATACTATACACTCGGGGAAGTTGTTTTCAAACCTTTTCTTTTTTCTTGCATTCGATTTTCGACGGTTTTCTTTTTTTCTTCTTCCCTTGCTGATGCGGTCTCCAAGGTAGAGGAAACCTCTAAGAAAGTCCGAAAAATTATCGCAGAACTCTACCAAAAGAAACACATTAACGAAATGACATTTAAATGGTTATCTCAAACACCGAACCCTCCACGCATTCCAGTTTTTTACACTCTTACAAAAACACACAAGGTTAACTTGTCAAGTCGACCAGTAATATCTGGATACGACTCCCCTACTGAGAGAATTTCAGCTTTTGTACTCTTCTTCAACCAATAATGAAAGAACAGCAGTCATACATTAAAGATACAACACAGTTTATTAACTTCATCGAAGGAACGAGAGTTCCACAAAATGCAATCCTTGTCTCAATGGATGTTACAAGCTTAAGCTCATATACAAATATACCGCATGAAGGAGGTATCACGACCATATGCCATGCATATGACACATTCTACACGGCAACACCCCCTAAACCAACACATTATCTTAGAGAAATGCTGAGACTTATATTACAAGAAAACTCCTTCCAATTTAATGGAAAAGACTTTCTCCAGACCCATGGTACGGCTATGGGGACTAAAACACCAGTCTCCTTTGCTAATATTTTCATGGCTAAGATTGAGACAGCAATTATCGATCAGCACAGTACAAGGCCGTTGTTATGGAAGAGATATATCGATGACGTGTTTTTCCTATGGTACACTAATAGAGGGGAAATTAACAACTTCATTGAGCATGCAAATAACTATCATCCTACAGTAAAATTCACTGCTGATATTTCTGATAAAGAAATCATCTGTCTTGATACATGCATCTACAAAGGAGCAAGATTTGAAAAGGAATCTATCCTTGACACGCGTACTCATTTCAAGCCTACTGAGACATTCCAGTACACGCACTTTAAATCGTGTCACCCACCCGGAGTCAAAAATGGCTTCGTAAAAGGTGAAGGCCTGAGACTACTAAGAACTAACTCTTCAGAGGAGACTTTCGCAGAAAACATAAGCTTATTCAAACTACGTCTTCGAGCGAGAGGCTATCCGTACAACCTTATAGACAAAACACTCTCGCAAGTAAAATTCTCTGACAGAAAGAAAGCTCTCAAGGATAATACAAGAGTGCAAAAAGAAATATTGCCCTTTGTAACGCAATACAACCCATCTGTGCCTAACCTTAAACACATTTTAATGGAGAAATGGCATCTTATAGAATCACAACCTAAACTTAGAGAAATGTTTAAAGAACTTGCAATTATTTCTTATAAGAGAGGCATTTCATTAAGAGATATACTGGTTTACCGTTAGAGCTAAACTGTAGTCAATCTCTTTAACACTACGTGTTGATAAGTAATTACATTCATGCGACACGCTTGCGAGATCTGTGAATGGCCTGTCACTATTTATTTACTCTGTAGAATGAGTTGTCAACAGCTTTACCTTTGAAAGGAGGGGTCACCCCCCAAAAAATGACCGTCTGTGGGGGGGGGGGGGGGGCATGAGAAAAAAAAAGAGGACTGAGTGGGGGGGGCATGGTAATTCGTAATGAGGGTTCAAAAAATTCCACCAGCCCCCGCTACCTCGTACAAAATGAACGGTCCCTTAGTAGTCCCTGCATGTAAAAAAAGTAAATAAAGATTGTCGTCTTTATTGTGGTTTGAGTACCACGACATTTTCATGTGAGTGAGTACCACGACATTTGCATGTGAATGACCTCGTTGTTAAGAAAAAAACAAAACAACAACCAATATTAATTCTCTTCGCTCTAATAGATCGCGAAGCTAAGAAAATTAAGATGGCCGCAAACACTTTGCTCACTTTTCTTTGTTTAAGTTTTGCAATAGTGTCGGCAGCCCCCTCAGGAAGAAAGAAAGTTTTAATCCTGGGAGCTGGGGCTGCAGGAATCACTGCCGCTAAGACACTTCATGATAAGGGAATTACCGACTTTCTTGTTCTGGAGGGGCAAGACTATATCGGTGGAAGGATGAAAGTGGTTCCATTTGCAGGAATAAAAGTGGAGCTAGGAGCAAACTGGATTCATTACTTTGACGAGGAAGAAAACCCACTGGTGCCATTGAGGGACAAGCATAACTTAACGGGACATTTGTCCAACTACAGCAATGTTCGTGCGAGGTACTGAACAACAATTTTGATGAAGTGAATAACCGAGTACAGGAGTTTGTAATTGTAGCACCCTTAGTCGAGTAATTTTTTATTATTGTTTTTAATCACAGGGACTTGCTGGTCGCGAGTGATAACGGATGATTAGGTTTTTCGAGGTCTTGCAAAGTCAAATATAAACTACTGACAAGTTACTCTGGATGCGTGATTTTGTAAAAGATCTCCCTAAAGTTTGCCCTTACATTTCATGTCTAATATCATAGGTGACGAATTACTCCTTAATTTTGGCGCGAAATTTCAGCGTTAATTTGTAATTTCACATGTGAAATTACTAAATTGCCATGGCAACCTGCCGTAGGTCTCCGTTTCAAGATGGCGACGAAGTTTTAAAATGTCATGAATGAAGATGTCAGGGCATAAAAAGACGCTTTAGAAAACCTGAACACACGAGAGAGCACATCAAGAAGGATTCTTAGAGGTATGTTGTCGAAAAATTCTGAAAACTTAAGCCAAATTTCAGCTCTAAACATTGAGAGAGTGGAGTTCACGATCGATCGATACGATCCAGGATAAACAAGTCGAAAATCCTCTATTGCTAACGTAATTCGTCACCCATGATATTAATAGGTAATCAAATGGTATACTCGTGAAATTAGGGAATAATTTCACTTGCGTTTTGTCCAAATCCTAATAATTTCCCTCGCCTAAAGGCTCGGGAAATTATAAGGATTTGGACAAAACGCGCGTGAAATTATTCCCTAATTTCACTCGTCACCATTTGATTACACATACAAATATACCAAGGCCACTACAACTGTTTCACGCATCACGTCTTCAATTTTACGAGCACATTTAGATAGCCTTAGATGTTCCACAAAGTTACGAAAATTGCATTTCTGACAACTGATATAACTCATGTTTTCTATCAGTTATATTCGACAAATATAAAATTCATTTTAAACGAAGTTGAAAAAATTGGACTCTCATTCTTTAAGTCATCAGTTCATTTTGTTTTTGCTTTCTTAATTGAATCCCAATGAGGCTTAGCCGGGAACAAAACCCAATGGCAAATAACTGACGTCATATATGAAGTACTCGTGCAATCGTTCTATTTGCAAAAGGCATTAGGGACAAAAATTACAGTAAATTTTGGTTTCAGTAAAACTTGAATAAAAAACTCTGTTTGAATCTGGTAGTAAGATCCTATTTCAAAGTCCAAACCACGGGAAAACTATGTGAAACCCGAGAAATCAGATAACTAGTCCGACAAAATCTTCTGCTTGATCCTGTTGATTGCACGCTGAGTTAATAAGACTGGTTATAATAAACAACCAAGCGGGACATTTACATAGTGCATTGTGACAACAATTTATCGCCATCATCATCATCATCATCATCACCATGGCTGTTGAAGTTGGTAATTCCGATAAATGCCAATAAGCAGTATGTTTATTTTACAAAGAACCAATAGGTGAACGAGATAAAGAAAACGAATAATCGCGCAACAAAAGAAAGCTTGAGAAAGTCAGGAACAGGGAACTTCGTGTCCGAGAAGTTCAGGACGAGGGAGTAGAGTCCATCAGTGTTCTTAATTAAGAACGTTTTCACTGCTTTTTATTCTTTCCCTCAGAAACGATTCTGGAGTTGATATGACAGATATAAAATTGTATGAAGAGTGGCACAAGGCCAAGGAGGAAATGTTCAAGATGGGCGAAGAGAGAGGCAAAAAAGATGTTCCGCCGAGAGATATGCCTGCCTCCACTGCTCTTAAGATACTCGGCTGGAGGTCTAACACTCCTCTAAAGAAAGTTCTTCCTTGGTTTGACATAGATTTTGAATACGGTGAAGATCAACAAAAGGTGTCCTTGAACAACATGGGGTCCGCTGGACAGGACCTGTTGATAACCGACCCAAGAGGAATCTGGACCCTCTTTAGCGATTTTTATTCCAGTTTTACGGACAAAATATTACTGAACAAAACAATATCCTGGATTAAGTACGATGACAATGGCGTAGAGGTCATCACAGCCGGAGGGGAAACCTTTACTGCAGACTACGCTTTGTGCACATTTGGCAATGGTGTTTTAAACCGTGGCTCAGTACAGTTCGACCCACCCTTGCCTGAATGGAAGAAAGAAGCCATTTATCGCCTGAGGCCTGTTTACTACACAAAAATCTTTCTCAAGTTTCCAAGTAAATTCTGGGGTGATAGTGAGTGGACATTGCATGTTTCAGCCCAGAACACAAGACATTTCCCAGTATTTTTCGATCTGGATCGTGCTGGGTTCTTTCCTGGCTCCAAGTCTCTGCATGCTGTATTGACCGGAGATGAAGCGCTAAGAATGGAAGCACAAGATGATTCCAAAACGATGGAGGAGGTCATGGAAGTTCTGCGGAACATGTACGGACCCAGCATACCAAATGCTACAGGTACTAACTGATTTTATAGAGAAACATATCTATCATTTTTTCATTTTATCGCTGAAATAAGTATATACATCTATATAGTTACTATGATTTATTTAAGATCGCTAGTCTGGTTTATTTTTTGCCACTTACTCGCTTAATGTTCGATTGGTTGATATTGATCGGTGGATCGACAGATGGACTTCCGATTGGGTGACTGGCCGAGCCAACCATGACTGACTGACAGAATAATTTTAGACTAGCTCAATAATTGCCCACAGCCACTGACTAATCATGAATGACTGCGAGCAATCTGACCATCTCTCCTTAACATACTATATAGATTTAGCCAGGGCTAAAAGCGAAACTTCCATTAATAAATTTATTATTTAAATCAAACAATAAACTTGTAATCCACAAATCAGTTAACTTAAGGGGAAATTCATATGACTTTTGAGGGAAAGGCTAAGTGATTTTAGAGTGAAACATCTTACATCGAGTTGACAGGGATATAAAACACCCAAAAATAGCAATCACCTTCGATCACATTCAAGAGCCGTAATGGCTCTTGATCACAGTGGATTATACCTGGAAAACAAATTCTTGGAAAACAAATCAGGCCGAATGTTTTGCTTTCGACAAGTTTACTTTATAAAATCTTGCCAACAAATCCGGGGATGTGTAAACCAACCTTTTATACTTTTTACACATCACATCTGAGGTGAAACAGTACTATTTATCATACAGACCTCGAACAGAATGCAGTATTTCACAATTTTTCAAGACAAATTGCACTCAGTCAATATTCAGGACGATCAATTGTCGGCTTTTAGCGAAACCGTTAAAAAAATTTCCAAAATCACCTATACGGCCAGCCAGTTCTCACTTTTGACGAGCACCAAATCTGCAGTGAACATTAATAGAGTTATGCTTCAACATAAATAATTATTGTTTTTTTTTTATTTTATTTAAGTGTTTTATAACGATGTGTAATCTTGAAAAGCGTTTGATACGCGCGGCAAAAAGATAACTCCTGCAAGCGATGTTCATGAACGACTGAAAACAAACAGCACAGCGATTAAAATTGCAAGAGAGACTACTAACAATCACTAAAAGATATATAATTCGGTTAAACATTTACAGAGACAACAATTTTCATTCACGAAGATAAGTATTAAAGCGTTTCGAAAAATCCTGAGTCTTAAAGCTTAATAAGTTTGTTTTAAGCCGGCCACGCGGTGTTTGCTTTTCTCATAGATGAACTCGAGGCAAGAAAATCGCTCAAAGTTTTCTTTCTACAGCCAAATTTATAACTAAATATTCTTCGGACCGTTTTCTTTCTATTTGCGGTGAGAAAATATATCTAAAGGCTTTTTAAAGTTCTGTAAGCTTATATCAAACCTGATATTAGGTCGGTTCATTGTCTTAAATCTTACAAACGTGCATAAACTTGCCGCATAAATTGTGCTCGACTACATGAAATTAGATTTAAAAAAACAAACATCAAATGCAATCATTACTCAGGCTTACCATTTGAGATGCAGCTCCTGAAAGCTATCAAGTAACGCGAGAATCGCTTGAGAATTTTGAATCCTCTTTAATACGCATCAAGCAAGGTGAAAAACGAAAAAGATGCCATCCGAAATCGGATTTCCGACTTTTTTGACAAACGAGGCATCTCTCAACCAAAAAAACAGTGAACAAACTAGCCATGAATAACAGACTTGATAGCAGCTGTATTTCATTTTGTACATCCAGTGGAAAAAGACAGTTAAAAACATCACAAGTTAACACAAACTCTGTCAGCTTCAGCTGTCAAAGTAAACAAGTTTCAAGATGCTGTATAAATTTTCCGCATGAACTCACCTGTCAAATCAGAGCATAAAAATTGGGCGTAGAGCGTGACCAACGCGTGACCTAGGAAAGAAAAGCTCTTCCCCACCTGTATTTTTAAATAAATTGCTGAATTTTCGCGTCCATAGTTAGTTTGAAATCATGATGGCTCCGTGGGGGGTCATCATGATATAAACACAGCATATTTCATATAAATTTTAAAAAATAATAAACTTGAGCCTGCGATCATTTAAAAACCAGGTACTTGTCAGCGGATAACTTCATAAAAGTACTCGACCTCGATGGGTCGACACCTGAGCCCGCGATACGGTCAGGTGATACTGGTCAGCGGATACCTTGTTTTGACAGCTGTCAATTGATCACAACATTGAGGTGCAATCAGTTTCCTCCTGGGCTCCCAAAGTACTTAGAAAGTGTGAAAGTAAACATTGGTTGTCCTGTGGTGCGGACGGACGGCGGGCGGTCGGTGTACGGTCATGTGATTACCAAATTTTCTGGGATGGGTAGATTTACTTAGCTATGGGGCTCCGCCCACGCGCGCGCTTATGGAGCTCCGCTATAAATGTTCAAGGCTAGGAGCTTTACTGTATAGAGGCTCCCATCTAGGGCTTTCCACAAGCTGCTCGAGATTTTCCAAAAATTTCCCAGTAATTTGTCCAAAAGTTGCTTTTTGTAACAAGCGTTGCTCAAAAGTTGCTCGAAAAAACAAAAACTTTTTTGGTCTGATGCTAAAATATGCAAATTGTACAACAAAAATAAGATTTCTATGCATTTTTGTGCAATTTTGAGGCGTGATAAACGCTTCTAAATAACTTTGTCCACAATTAAAACCAAAAAATGCAATTTTCCAATAACATTGTCGAATAGCCTTCTTCACCCGAGACACTCAAGTCAGCCGAGTGTGAATCTTTGTCCACTATTTTGAATTTTTGTCGCCATGCATGACGTACGTACCTCTTTTTTCTACCAACCGCTGACCCAGCAGCCCGGCTCCTTTTTCTTGCGCCCATGATCTGCCCCAGGGGGAAGGATTTGGCTCCTTTTCTACTGGAATTTCATAAATTGTCTACTAAAACATTGTGAAATATAGCAGAAAGGCCAATTTAAGCACTAAAAGCTGCTCCAATATCTCAAACTGATTAGAAAATAACTAGAGAAATTGCTCATAATGCAAAAAGTTGCTCGAAATACTACAAGTCGCCAAAACGTTGCCGAGCAACTTGTGGAAAGCCCTACTCCCATCCAATAGGTTTCTTTAAAAATTCACTAGTGATTTACGTCCCTCTTTCATTTCCATTCCAGGGCTCAGTGTTAATCAAAAAGTGGATAACATTATCCACTGGATAAATCTCTATCCTTTCAATAGCGCCATTTGTTCCCTTATACTTTTCATTATCCGGTGGATATCCATCCGCTATTCAGCATTTGGACAACCGGGTCAGGTCTTAATCTAGATTTCTTTTAGTCAGTTGCTCTGTTTTGTCTTTTCTATAAGAAATCGTGGTAAGCAAGTGGTCGCAAAACCCATACGTCCTTGGTTGTTGGACAGACCCAGTCATTGGCACAGATTCCTCCGTGTTTGCAAACATGGCCGGTCGAGTGAAGAACTTGTTTTTCGCTGGTGAGGCCACTCAAGGTGATTGGTATGGCTTTATACAGGGAGGCTATTACAGTGGACTGGAGCGGGCCAATGACATTGCTAGTTGTATTCAAGGCCGAAAGTGCCAACCTTATGAGCCCTCCACAGGCCTACCAGTAATTGTTAAAACACAGGACTGCAGGCCAAAGAGCAAAGCGTCCCAGATGGCAGTGGTAAATGTTATCAGTTTGTTTATTGGGCTCCCCTTTCTTGGCTGTTTTAATTAACCTGTATTAACGTGACACTTTAAGGCTGTCAAAACTGATATAACGTCGTAAAAACGTGTCTAAGCTCCTAACTGCTATAATCGTTAATCTTGGAATAGCTGTGTTACGACTTTAATCAAACTTTAAATAGTGGGAACTGCACAAAAAAACCACACGACTCAAAACATAAAACAAAGGTATAAATAACAAAGCAAACACATAAGAAGGCACGGATGGACAACCTTCAAAAAGATTAAAGCGAACCCAGTGCAGTTGTTTTTTTATAAACTTGTTAGCCTTACAGTTTTTTCAACGTTCATGTCTTTGTTATCTGTAATGTTTGATGATGCTTGGGAGACAGACTTGTTCGACAGGACGCTGACAAATAATTCCTTCCCTAACGTTAAGCTTCATAAAGAAAAAGGACGCGTTATTTGCAATATCAGCAAAATGAATTAAAGAGGCTGACTGCAGCCCCCTTAACACATATGCGAATTACTTTTTATGTTCAGTCTGGTAGGATACAACACCCGATTATCATTCAGTAGATCAATTTTTTTTATATTTTCTGGGCCCGCAGTAACTGGCTCACGCTGTTGCGGAATCCCTGCCACTTTTTCTTTGTTATTTTGTTTGATTACCCTTATGTATTTATATTACGTTGGCGAAGCTAATAAAATAAAATAAAAATATAATAAATTAAGCTGTTTAGTGTACAGCGTAGAGTTTAACAAACACGCAAATCTTTGGAAGAAGCACTGATTTAATTAGGTCGTCCTATAGTAGAAACTCTTGCTGTTATGTTACGAAGAGTGAGTGTTTGTTGAAAATGACATCTAAGCCTAACCTTAGCTCCTGTTAGATACTAGCGTTTCCTTGGACAAAATAAACACCATATTGCAAAGAGATTGGTGATGAACATATCTTATTGATACCAATGCTAACTATTAAATCGTATTTACAATTAATTCACTTAAAAAAAACTATTCCGTGAAAACACTATTTACAATTCCTTTCGTTTAAAAGAAACACTTAGTTTTGATTAGAAAAAATCCATTTCATTACTCGAATTAAAAACATTTCATTTCAATTAAAACGTGCGTTATTGACAAATATTTTCCATTTAAAGGTAAGGAAACCTGTACCTGTTCGAAATATTTTAAGTTTCTAATATTTCCTTACAGTATTACAGAATAGGTAGAATGTATAGACCCCTTGCAACTATTGTATAGAACGTGAGATGTTAAAATAGGGTATTGTGCAGTTTTGTTCTGAAAGTTATTTTTATTCAGAGGCCTTCGGGTGGTTCTGAACAATGGCTCGGGGAACTCAGATCCAATATTCCGTCATCACCATTACTATTAGGGTACTCGCGCTCTATGAAGAACTAAAAAAGTGTTTGAGATAATGCATTGTAGATACCACGTTTCGTCACCCATGATGATCCGCGAGCTTGTGCCATCGGCTCCGGGGAGTTCCCCTAAAAAAGTCACATAGGGTAAACGGCCAGGTGTGACCGCTGGTGTTTAGTGCTATCTCCTGGTTGTTCCTAGTACTTAGACGATCAATCGCATTAAGACTGTGTCCATGAGAGGACCAGGCAGGCGTGATACAAGCTATCTCTCCGATTTGGATGAAACTTGGTCAGATTGAAGGACCCACCCAATAACTCCCAAAAACAAAGTGAGTCTGATTTTCAACTATTCCCTTGGGAGTTAGACCACCCCCCCTGGATTTTTGCCCTTAATCATCAAAATTTCACGAAAATAAGCATCAAAATTAGACACCGCTCCTGGTTGCAAGATACAATGAATTTTAATCCCCTTCGACACAAATAAAGGTCAATCCTATGCCAATTGATACCGGCAGTTTCAAGTCATTTGGAGTGACAGGTGCCAATCAAGGGATGTCAGTGCCCACCCATATAACCAAAGATTATGCAATAAGAGAAAATAGCTCAAGTTTAGATCCAAATATCTGAAAAATCCAACTTTCTTTTTTAAAACTGTTTTCACAACGATTTAGTCCTATCCTTAGACAGATACAATTGCGAAGAAAATTTTTGGCATCTCACATTTCCTGGCTTTAAAAGCTGGTCTGAGCCACGTGACTCGACAGCATCATTTCTGAGACTGAACAATGACAGAAAACAAACTCATCGAAAATAAATGTCACACGATCCGTTTATGAACGTAATTTCTCGTATAACGAAATAATTGGGTCCATGAATAATATTTGTACCACTTTAAGTCAAAGTGAAGCTTATATTCATTGCATTATCCCTTACACTGATGATATTAATAGTGCCCAGATTACAGCCGTAATATCTGCATGAAGAAAAGAGTGGCCAAGTATTTAAATACTAAATTATTACTGTTATCAAAATGAAAAATGCTACTGTAGCTCTTTTTGTGCTGTTTGAGTTGATTTTTAATCGTGAATGGATGATCACGGCCCTATTACAAGCCAAATACTTGGACTCGATCAACGAGTAAAGTAAACAAAAACTTTTACCTTAGTTCACGCTTTGCCCATCACACTTTTACAAGATCTTACAAGTGCATTTATCCACAGTGGCAATCCTCTCATAAATTATTATACGAACTGATAAAATTCGCAAACTGAAATGATAATTTCACTTTATCGGTTGTTGCTTTATAGCGCCATATTTCTTAGTCAGAAATCGTGAGAACCTAAGCCCGAGATTTGGTCAGCGGTAATTGTACTTCCTATTAAAACAGGAAGTGCCCAAAGGTTTTAGCAAAAATATTTCCTAATTTCTTTTTTTATTACTGAAAACGTCCTTTCCACGATTATTCGAAATTTTAGACTAAATGTTTTTAATTTCTCTGTTCAAAATTATAAACACAATAGCAATACGTGATCGACGCGTGTTTCTTTCGAATGTACAACCCGTGTAAATTTCTTTCTTTAGAGATTTTACCACTGATAACGCACTGTATCTTTAATTACAACACCTTGCGGAGTTAAGTATGCCTTCACTTTCTTGTTCATTTGTAACTTGTTCAAATAAAGGTTGTGATATATCCAAACGCTTTCCAGGGGTAACCGAATATTTTCCACTGACGTCATGCCACCAAGATATCAAGGCTCATCTAAGAGCAGTCAATGTGTCTCAGACAAGTATTCTTACAGAGAAAGATTTAATTCTCGCTCGCTCTGGTCATTTTGAGGAGGAAGGTTTAAACATGACAGTATGTCCAAAACACCGAGCTGAACTTGGGATTTTTTGGCGACCTGGAAGAAAATGCACTCATCCGTTCCACGGGGGTCGCAATGGGAGGCCCGAAAGAGGAGCGAACTTACAAATGTGCAAAGAAGCAATGAAAAAGTGGAGAGTACTTATTCCAGTCGGAGCAGGTAACGAAGCAACACGTGATTCTGTTTACATGCCTTAAAGGCAACATTTATTATCATGTTTTCACTCTTGGCATTGATTCAAACAAAATGCTGAATGCAATTTGTTGCAGGAATTTGAAAACGTTGTAGAATCGATAACCTTGAAGCCTTACGAATGAAGCAGTCAGCGGAGGATCTTCTTACAGAACAATATGAGCCTTCAGACCAGGCGCAGTCTAATGTTTTGCCCAGTTTTTCGGTCCACACACCAGACCCCTTCCTCTCCGCGGGGAAAGGTTGCGGTGTATTATGCAGGTTTTTTGAAAACTGCAAACCCCCAGACCTTTTAAAACTCGCAATCTCCGTTTAAACCAAATGCCTCCTCGGATCTCATTTCAATCTTCTTTACGAATATAAATCCTTTTAATCTAGTCGAAATCTCCTTCCTTAAAAAAATTTAAATATTCCACTTTCAAAAATGATCGACAGAGCAACAATACAGTGGCATATACCTCTAAAGGGCTTTCAACATCGTCTGCCACGAGTGGTGCTGGAGAGAGGAAGGGGTCTGGTGTGTGGACCGAAAAACTGGGCAAAACATTAGACTCCTCTCTCCAGCACCACTCGTGGCAGACGATGTTGAAAGCCCTTTAGAGGTATATGCCACTGTATTGTTGCTCTGTCGATCATTTTTGAAAGTGGAATATTTAAATTTTTTTAAGGAAGGAGATTTCGACTAGATTAAAAGGATTTATATTCGTAAAGAAGATTGAAATGAGATCCGAGGAGGCATTTGGTTTAAACGGAGATTGCGAGTTTT
The DNA here is from genome assembly GCA_038088405.1 of Porites divaricata. Taxonomy (NCBI): domain Eukaryota; kingdom Metazoa; phylum Cnidaria; class Anthozoa; order Scleractinia; family Poritidae; genus Porites; species Porites divaricata. The sequence continues at coordinate 29,686,965 of JBBMOI010000003.1, read as the reverse complement.
AAAAGGTCTGGGGGTTTGCAGTTTTCAAAAAACCTGCATAATACACCGCAACCTTTCCCCGCGGAGAGGAAGGGGTCTGGTGTGTGGACCGAAAAACTGGGCAAAACATTAGACTGCGCCTGGTCTGAAGGCTCATATTGTTCTGTAAGAAGATCCTCCGCTGACTGCTTCATTCGTAAGGCTTCAAGGTTATCGATTCTACAACGTTTTCAAATTCCTGCAACAAATTGCATTCAGCATTTTGTTTGAATCAATGCCAAGAGTGAAAACATGATAATAAATGTTGCCTTTAAGGCATGTAAACAGAATCACGTGTTGCTTCGTTACCTGCTCCGACTGGAATAAGTACTCTCCACTTTTTCATTGCTTCTTTGCACATTTGTAAGTTCGCTCCTCTTTCGGGCCTCCCATTGCGACCCCCGTGGAGCGGATGAGTGCATTTTCTTCCAGGTCGCCAAAAAATCCCAAGTTCAGCTCGGTGTTTTGGACATACTGTCATGTTTAAACCTTCCTCCTCAAAATGACCAGAGCGAGCGAGAATTAAATCTTTCTCTGTAAGAATACTTGTCTGAGACACATTGACTGCTCTTAGATGAGCCTTGATATCTTGGTGGCATGACGTCAGTGGAAAATATTCGGTTACCCCTGGAAAGCGTTTGGATATATCACAACCTTTATTTGAACAAGTTACAAATGAACAAGAAAGTGAAGGCATACTTAACTCCGCAAGGTGTTGTAATTAAAGATACAGTGCGTTATCAGTGGTAAAATCTCTAAAGAAAGAAATTTACATGGGTTGTACATTCCAAAGAAACACGCGTCGATCACGTATTGCTATTGTGTTTATAATTTTGAACAGAGAAATTAAAAACATTTAGTCTAAAATTTCGAATAATCGTGGAAAGGACGTTTTCAGTAATAAAAAAAGAAATTAGGAAATATTTTTGCTAAAACCTTTGGGCACTTCCTGTTTTAATAGGAAGTACAATTACCGCTGACCAAATCTCGGGCTTAGGTTCTCACGATTTCTGACTAAGAAATATGGCGCTATAAAGCAACAACCGATAAAGTGAAATTATCATTTCAGTTTGCGAATTTTATCAGTTCGTATAATAATTTATGAGAGGATTGCCACTGTGGATAAATGCACTTGTAAGATCTTGTAAAAGTGTGATGGGCAAAGCGTGAACTAAGGTAAAAGTTTTTGTTTACTTTACTCGTTGATCGAGTCCAAGTATTTGGCTTGTAATAGGGCCGTGATCATCCATTCACGATTAAAAATCAACTCAAACAGCACAAAAAGAGCTACAGTAGCATTTTTCATTTTGATAACAGTAATAATTTAGTATTTAAATACTTGGCCACTCTTTTCTTCATGCAGATATTACGGCTGTAATCTGGGCACTATTAATATCATCAGTGTAAGGGATAATGCAATGAATATAAGCTTCACTTTGACTTAAAGTGGTACAAATATTATTCATGGACCCAATTATTTCGTTATACGAGAAATTACGTTCATAAACGGATCGTGTGACATTTATTTTCGATGAGTTTGTTTTCTGTCATTGTTCAGTCTCAGAAATGATGCTGTCGAGTCACGTGGCTCAGACCAGCTTTTAAAGCCAGGAAATGTGAGATGCCAAAAATTTTCTTCGCAATTGTATCTGTCTAAGGATAGGACTAAATCGTTGTGAAAACAGTTTTAAAAAAGAAAGTTGGATTTTTCAGATATTTGGATCTAAACTTGAGCTATTTTCTCTTATTGCATAATCTTTGGTTATATGGGTGGGCACTGACATCCCTTGATTGGCACCTGTCACTCCAAATGACTTGAAACTGCCGGTATCAATTGGCATAGGATTGACCTTTATTTGTGTCGAAGGGGATTAAAATTCATTGTATCTTGCAACCAGGAGCGGTGTCTAATTTTGATGCTTATTTTCGTGAAATTTTGATGATTAAGGGCAAAAATCCAGGGGGGGTGGTCTAACTCCCAAGGGAATAGTTGAAAATCAGACTCACTTTGTTTTTGGGAGTTATTGGGTGGGTCCTTCAATCTGACCAAGTTTCATCCAAATCGGAGAGATAGCTTGTATCACGCCTGCCTGATCCTCTCATGGACACAGTCTTAATCTGAACAAATAAATGTAAACACTGTCCAGATGTTATTTTTTGTTTCTTTGGTACTTGCGAAGAATAGCCTGTGTACAGCCGCCCCTCCCCTCAAAAAAATCGGAAAGGAGCGTCTGTGATTTACCGTTGATAATCGTGTTCAGGAATAATTTTGCATAAATTATTAAAAGAGTGAAGATTGTTCAAGAGCGCCCTTCGTTTCTTCAACGCGCAAAGACAATTCCTACAAATGTACGTGGAATTGATTTCCACTTTACACTCCAAAGACAGCAGTTCCTCTCGAAATTTAAAAGAATTGCCCCTTCGACCATCAACAAGATTTTTATCCATGTTTTTTTACGATGTCTACGCCACAAAGAACACACGAACTCATCGTCAAAATCTCACATCATGTTATTGTCGCGAACGAAAGTGAAAGATTCTGTACAGAAGGCTCCGATTGCCAAGCTCGCGAAAATGAAAGCCAATCAAATCTCGCTATTTCAGTGATGTAATGATGTATGGGAAATAACCAATCAAATCATTTTCCACACATTCCTGAAAAAGTCACGTGGTCTTTGAACAAGATTATCAACGGTAAATCACAGACGCTCCTTTCCGATTTTTTTGAGGGGAGGGGCGGCTGTACACAGGCTAGCGAAGAACTGCTTCACTGAAACTCAGCATAGAAACTAAAAAATCAACGAAAACAGAAGGATAATGTAAAACGTTAAGGTTCAAACTGACAAATTGACTCATCCACAAGAACGAATGTCAGTTGGTACACTGCAGGTTGAAACAACTCAAAGAGAAAACGAGGATGACAGAAATCTCATATTATACAGTTGTAGATAAAAAACAAATTTTCCATCTATCTCAGCCAACGTTTTTACTCTCACAAATGCGAAGCTTCTTAAAATCCATAAATGCCCTCTCTTCACCTCCAAACTTTAAAACAGCTGCGAATCAAGACCATAATATTAGGGGTGGGGAGACTCTAAGACAAACGGGAGCAATTTTTCTTCAACCTACTGGCCTCAGTTTACCCTAGAAATATAAGGTCAGCCCGGGCCCCAGTGTCTCTACCCTAGACATAGTAGATCAAGACCCGCGAAAGTTATTGTCGTTATTCACGTTTGCCTGGCACTTGCGACATATCTCCTGCCTCTTTGGAAACTAACATTTATCGAGACCTTATTTCAACTAGCGAATGGCTTGTTCTTAACTACATTTCCGTCAACCTTCACAGACAAAGGCTATTTATCTTGGCCACCGTGAAACCGCTGCACCTACTTTTATACTTATGAGTACGAGATGTAATCGAAGTAAAAGATTTTTTTGGATCAAATTGGTTTTACTATTGACAACAATTTGTCTATGTGTTTTCATATTAAGAAATCACTTAACAAATTATACGATAGCCCTTTTAGCCATTCGTCGCTTAAAAAACATGATTAACAGTAGTGCTGCTAAGCTATACAAAGACTTCATTCTGCCTTCAAGCAATATTGCCAGTTATTACTTGGCATTCCTAATGGTCTTCGTGATAATCCTGAGAAGGTTAATGGTTTTGTTTTAGATCCATATCTTTTAATTTCCCTGGGAAAGTGCCTATAAAGACCCTCTTGATAAGATTAATCGGCAGACCCTTGAACATCGAAGAGCTGTTATTCTTTGTCCATGGTTTATCAAGTCTTTTTTTTTAGAAATCTGGTCCAAAAAACAGTTCAATAACCTTCCTACATACTTATTAGCATTTAGTTATGGGAAATTCACCCCAGACTGCGCCTACCACTGTGAAATTACCCTAATAGGTTATCCAAGCACGCCAAAATAACCCCCTTAACCTGCACAATCCTTAAACGCGCTAGCGTCCCCAACCCTAACTTAAGTTCCAAGTCCCTTATCCTTATAACGCCCAAGAGGGAAAAAATCTCTAAGTGAAGGCTTTAGTAAAGGCCCGCAAATCATTATATTCCTTATAAGCGTCCGCTAAGTCTAAAGTCAATGAGGATAGGGCGTCAGCAGCGCCACCAGAGCTAAGTACTTGATTCAGTTTAATATAATGCAGTGCTGTGACAATGATCTCCAGCCCACATGGTCCATGATCTGGTCAAGTTTCGTTCCAGCCAGCGCAAGAGAAATCGCACAACCACTTCTTAAACCATGCAGAGTGACGTTCCGATTAGCCAAGTCTGGGAGCTGGCTAGCGTACAGGGACAACCGCGACTGAGTTGCCGCAGACCCAAAAGGGGCAGGAAGAACCTCCCCCGATGGGTTCAAAGGACGAAACAAAAATCCCCGGCGTACCGTAACCTTCAATAAGTCGCAAAGATTAACGTAAACCTCCACGGCAGTAACCGGACACACTGTCGGATCCACGTGACGCTTAAGGCCAAAAAGATTGGAAGCGCCATCCCGCAGGGACTTTGTCAAGGTGTGGTTGAACAACAAACCCTCGTTGTTGGGGAAGTACAGCATCTCCTGCGTCCGTACCCGACCCAAGTCCCCCGCCCTGTCACCGCCAAAGAACTGTATTTTAAAAAACGCTTGATCCCGAGCTAAAATATACAACTGTGATGGAGAACGAAGGTGGGTGTTCATGCGTCTAAGTATCTCAGACGACAAGATCACCAAATCCCTGAAAAAGAATGGCTCAGCTTACTTGGGAACGACCCGCGCAACCAACTGTTCCTCTCTAATCCGCGATAAGTAGGACTTGACCTCAGGGGAAGTGGCGAGATTAGCGAACCCAAGATTAAAAGGGCCATCAATAGCAGTTCTACCATACTTGTTGAAAACGGCTCTCAGTTTCCCAATAGTAGAGTCAACCGAACCATACGCCAAGCGTTTAGGGCAAGAACAGGACGAATTAGTTCGCTCTCCCAAGAACGGACACGTATCGCAATGTACCACCGTTTTACCAAATCTGTCCTTCCAAATCAAGAAATCGACAACATCATCAGGAACGGGCGTGCACATGTCCCGTTGTGACCTCGACCTCTAAGGCACTCTTCTGTTTCTGGTATAGCGTGGAGCGGTGCCTAGCAACCAAACACTGTTTACTCTCACTTATAACGGACAAAATGACAGGAGCCTTAAGGTGAGGAGAAGCCCGGGAGACTCTCTTCTGACGTTGATAACCACACCTCTGACAGAAGCGGAAATCAGAGTCATTGGGTTTGGCGCAAACTGGACATGACACGGACGGTTGAAACAGTCTGGGAACGATCGGCAAAGACTGAAAGGAAAACAGCACCCGTTAGATCGTCTCCGCTGAAGAGCGTGCTATTCGAAACGCCCAGAGGTCATAAGGGCGTAAACGTGGTACAAAACCATGTCGAGAAGGGAAGAGGAGCGCATCGGCAGACCCCTTCTTAGCAACCAAAACTCTGCGGATAGCCAACACACTTAGCAACGGCCACCAACCGGGCAAAGGGGACAACTTCGGAACCACAATTGTAACAGCTGCATTTGCAGACGCAAAAAGGCGCAGCAAAGGGCCAATCAACGAAAAAGGAGGAAAAACATAAGCGTTTACATGGTTACCATCGCACACCGACAGGTCTTGATTAAAAACATTTACCCCAGACGAGCCAGGGGTAGGGTAAGGGGTAAAATGCCTCAACGGATTCCCTTTCCAATCACATTGAACATTAGAGTTTAACGACATGAGATCAAGATCATGCCGTTAACGCCCCCAAACTGGCGCTGGACAAGATCCCAAGATTTTGGCGAAAGCATAGCATCCGAGGAAGATAGCCTCGAAAACCAATCCGCCTGATTCGAGTTTGAGGGAAGGAAAGACATGTCCAGAGAGAGATTTCTGGTCACCAGGAACTGGAAAATAAGTTAGGAAATCTGCGTTAAGGCCCTCGAGCGCGGTCCCCGCCCCGACCATGAATGGAAGGCAACCATATTGTCGACTTGTGCATCGATCCCGCAATCGCGGATATCTTCAGGGAGAGGCTGTAAACCTTTGAGGACGGCCCAAATTTCCTTCACGTTTATGTGCTCACCCCGAATGTCTTCACCCCAGTAGTCACCAACCGAAAGCGTTCCGGAGGGAAGACGTATGACCGCTGCCCATCTGAAGGAGGATGCATCCGAGGTAAAGGAAATTGCCACATGACGTTCACTTCTCCAACGAACCACTCTATCCCAACTGTCCAGGAACCTCCAGAACAAAATCTCCTCTCGCAAGGCTGGGGATATCTTGACCTCGCAACCATTGGCCGCTCTCGCTATGGACGCTGACATCTCCCGGATAAAAAATTTAGCTCCAGGAAAAGCCAGAGAGAAGGAAATGCATTTCCCCATCAATCTTTGAAGGGACTTCACGGTAACAGTGGACTCGCGGATAATTATCTGTTTCCGCACTTGAGCAAACTTCAACTTCTTGTCTTAGGGTATACAAAAAGCCTGCGCTGCAGAGTCCACAATTAATCCTAAATACTGGATCCGAGTCGCAGGGGCCAGAACGCATTTAGGAATACCCAGGAAATAACCCAGACCGACAAGAACTTTGCAAACTATATACAAGGCTACCACCGCAGACCGATAACTGTAATCCGGAGTTCTCCGAGAAATGGGGCGCGACCAAAAACCCTCCGAAGAGAACAACTCCCCATTCAAGCGATCGTCAATGTAAAGAGAACAAGCCACCCCTAAGTTCCTGAAAAAATTCGTTGGACCCAAGCCAACAGTTTGGTAAACAAAGGGGGAATTCTTCCAACCAAAAGGGAGCGTAACACCAACTAGCCACCAACCCTGCCACGCGATGCCGAAGTATTGCTGGGACTCAGGAGAAAGTAGGATATGATCATAGCCAGACTTGTCGTCGATCTTACTCATGTAAGAGTTAGGATACACGAAGCGAGGAACTCCAGCGAGCGTGTCAAGAGAGAAAGGGGTATCCCTCATCCACAGATTTAGGAACCGGGCGTCAATGCATAATCTGGGCTTCTGCGGTTCGATTGTCATTGGGAGGACCAAGTGGGGCGGACTTATGTCCCCAACCCGACCCCAGACACGGATTGCCCCGGTCTCGATGCGCTGTAAAAGTGTCTCCGTGACAAACTGCGAAAACTGTTTACAAGAGTGATGGTTTTTAAAGGCCCTCGATGGGGGACTCGTGCTGTCATAGTCAACGCCGATAAAGGACCCTCTAAACGGCCTTATGAATTCCTTGATATTTACACTCTTTCCTATCCACTCAAGGACATTTTCGGCCTGGTCGTAACCCTCCAAAATATCCTCCCAGAGGTCAATGCATGTACGAAGTCCACCGGACTTGAAAGAATTAGGATCACGAAAAGACAAATCAGACATCGAAACGGTTGTTTCTCCCCGGACAATGCGATAAATATCCGCCAGGCATATTTTACTGGTGGCCAATTTCTCTGAACTCGGGTCTCCATCCAAGGATATCCAGCGTACTTCTCTATGTTCAGCCCTCTTCTCCTCTTCCAAGGGCGCAAACACCAATACCTCTCGCCTTGGACGCTTCACCTTAGGCTAAAAGAAATCATCGAAACGAAAGATCAGAAGGGGGAAGTAACCCGCACCCAGAAACCTGCACCCGAGTTCAGAGAGAATGACCACCGTAGCCCGAGTAATCGGGCCCAAGGGCATGCCTATAGGCAAAACGCTTGTGGGGTCACCTCTCTAACCTCGAGACGACAGACTCATAGGAAAATACTAATAGGACAGAAACAGATAAAAAACAAAACGTGTTAAGTACAAACTCAAACGCTTTATTTTCAACGAAACAACATCAAATAACTTCAGGAAAGAATATCAGAACAAACGTGAAAATCAGGATCAGCGCCTCTCTGAGCAATAACGGGAGATGTGGCCCATCTTTCCACACAGCCAACAACGTGGAGCGGTTGGAGGCCTCATGTTGAAAGTCCCACGCCTTGAATACGGGTTTCTCCGCGTCCGTCCCCCGAACGATCCCCGGTAGGCTGAGGCGGGCTCCTTTGTCGCTTTGGCTATAACCTTAGCCACCTCAGCTTCTTCCTTCGTTGCCACAAGCTTAATAAGAATCTGCTGTAGGTTTGGACTGTTAACCAGCGGGCGGCACTGCCTCAGGACTATCTGAAATCGGGTGGCCCTGTCGTCCTTCTTGTCCCTCGTAACGTTCACTACCTCTTCGAGAGCGGCAATGGCGGCGTAAGGGTCGAATAGGGCCGCTGGCCGGGCGATTACCATTTGTAGAGAAGGCAAAGCCGATTCCACCACCGAAGAATCAACATTTCTTTTCCACTCATCTGAACTCCTTTTTCAATGTCCCGACCGTTGTAGCCGAATCCTAGATACAATACAATGGACACCAATTAGAAACGTTCCCCGATCGAACCCGTCCCCACCTCAAGCATGTTGAGGCATGGCTTGAGGCTAATTTGCGTAAAATCTAATAATGGTCATAACTTTGTCAAAATTTATCAGAACCTTCCAAAATTTTTGCAACCTCGGAAAAATCGGTAGATATCTGTGTCACGTGAGCACTTATGGTCGAGTCCAGGAAAGAAAAGAAAACTAAAAATGGGGTGGCGGGATGCCCCACAGTATATATTAAATACAATATTTATGTTATTGTAACATCATTCCTCGCTTGAATCTGGCCGGAATGGTTGACTCACGTTTTTATTTACTTAGTAATTAAGCAAAATTGGTCACGTGACACTTTTCCCCTGTTAAAATCTTTTTAAGAAATTAAAATTTTCTCTGTTCCGGCCACGGAAAAAATTCGCTCGGTAAAACAAACATTTACACATGGTTGAAACTTATTAGTTATAATCAACGATTCCTACCCCATTTTGAATTTCTTTTTGAATATCATTATGACGTCACGTTTCACGTGACTTCATCACTTCAACCCCAATTAATTCAACGCCTCTAAAGAAAGTTTCTCGAAAGTTTTTTGCAACTTTTAGAATTAAAATGCATGGCCGTAGAATAAAAACGTCTTTATCTTCGCGGGGGATCGAGACCGATAATTGAGCCATGCCTGAACATGCTTGAGACCGCGTGGGAACCCCCTCCGAGCGGCCGAGCGCCGCTACGAGGCACCACGCGAATTCAACGCCCACGCACGCGCTTGCTCTCTCGTCACTCTAAGGAACCCGCGAGGCCAACGCGCAAGAGTGCGCGACGCGCTCCTCCCACGGTCCTCCCTTTATTCCTCTCCCTCTGTTTATTTTACAGGATAAAAGGAGTAACAGGAGTCCGCGACTCACTTCCCCTTCATTTGCCCTTTTCCTTTTGCCCTTTTTTAGCTTCACGGTCCGCGACTAGGTAGCACTTTCCCCACGCCACCCCGTGGCATAACAGAAGTCCGCGACT